>CM055510.1:22317099-22907716 GCA_029298725.1 Gnatocerus cornutus
ACACCAAAAATGTTTAAATTTTTTATGAAAACTTGTAACTCGAGTAATTGTAGAGCTAGGGCAAGAAAAACGGGAAAAATAATCCTCTAGCTATGTTTATTAACTGGACCAAATGTCAAAATTTTTAAAGCAAAAATACAGATTTTAGAAATTTTTCTTCAAAAACGAACTAACCAAAAATGTCACCAAAAATTTTACTAAAACCTATAACTCGAGTAATATTAGAGCTGTAGCAATGGAATTAATAAAGATTACAGCTTTAATTTTGATTAATAAGTGTACAGTCTCAAAATTTTAAAACCAAAAAGACAGATTTTAGAACTTTTTATTTGCAAATTAACCAAAAATTTCAATTTTTTTCTGTAAACTCGATAATTTGAGTAATTTTAGAGATGGGGCAATGAAATTTGGAAAGGATTATCCTTTGGCTTTATTAATTAACTGGACAAAATGTCAAAATTTTAGAACCAAAAAGACAAATTTTAGAAATTTGTATTTACGAATTAACAAAAAAATTTCAAGTTTTTTCTGTAGACTCGATAATTTTAGTAATTTTAGAGCTGAGGCAACAAAATTTGGGAAGAATAATCCTCTAACTATGTTTAGTAACTGGACCAAATGACAAAAATTTTAAAGCAAAAGGACAGTTTTTAGAAATTTTTATTCAAGGATGCCCGAAGCAAAATTGTCTAAAATTTTAAGGAAAATTTGTAAATTGTGTAATCTTAGAGCTGTGGCAATGAAATTTATAAAGACTAAAGCTGTTACTCTGTTAACTATGTACAAAGTCTTAAAATTGTGGAACCAAAGAGACAGATTTAAGATATTTTATTTGCAAATTAACCAACAATTTTTTTTTGCTAATTTGAGTAATTTTGGGACAATAAAATTTGGAGGAAATATTCCTCTGACTATGATTATTAACTGCACAAAATGTCAAAATTTTTGAATCAAAAAAACAGATTTTTGAAATTTTTATTCAAGTACGAACGAACCAAAATGTCCAAAAATTTTACTAAAATCTATAACTTGAGTAATTTTAGCGCTGTGCCAATGAAATTTACAAAGGATAAAGCCTTTACATTGGTTTTTAACTGTACAAAGTTTCAATATTCTAAAACCAAAAAGAAAGATTTTAGAAATTTTTATTTGCGAATTGACAATAAAATTGTCAAATTTTTCGCTAGACTCAAAATTTTTCGCTCTAGAATTCTACTCTAGAAATGACTTTCTTAAAGAGCAATGCCACTATTAGATTGCCCAAGAAAACAAACCTTTGGTGACATTTCAGGCAATTTACACTAATTAAGCCGCTAATTTTGTCATTGTTACGAATTTGTTTGTATTGTTGCAAATTGGCGAGTGGAAAACACCAAAACCTGAATTTCAACACCGACAATTAGTGGACAATAAAACTCACAAAGGGAACGTTCTAACGACATTTTACTACCCCAGAAGGCCATTCAAAAATCGCAAAATCCTGCAAATTTTTAGAACGAGAAAACGGTCGGCACCACCGGTTCAACCTATTGGAAATTAACAATACGTGCCTAATTGAGCAGAAATATTAACACTACAACAGTTACACAACGAAATTACCGAGTGAAAGAGAGGTAATGTTCATAATTACTATTTAAGAGCTTTTAATGTGATCACAGGCGGAGAAAAATCAAGCAAAGTTCAAATACACGAAAGTAGCACAGTGGAAATTAAATAATAAATTGAGTTATATGAGCTAATTTGTCACAGTATAATTGTTGAATCCACGCGCATCTAAGTTAATATTTGAACAGCCGAAAGCGCAAATTCATAAAAATGTGACGACACGACTTTATTAATTGTCGCAGTGAAAGTCGCATTTTTATCGCCAAGAAGAGCCCAGTAATGAATTAAATTACGCAATCGATATTATTAATGAACAGCGGATGAAAAGACAAAAACTCCGACTACGTGGTGGATAAAAACCGCAATTTCTATTTATGTAATTTGCAATTCAATCGATCATATCAATGCGCCTATTCTGGCAAAATCCGCGCCGTTTTTATCAACTTTTATAGAAAGTTGCTCTCTGTCGTAGCAGCAAATTCTTGAGATCGAAAGATACATTCATAAATATTTGTTTAAAACGACCATTATGTGTAGTTTTATGGATAACAAGTCGGTTCATTTTCGCAGCCTTTCTAAACGTGTCTAGTGGAGAAAAAACGGCGAGGATGAAGTCGCGAATTTTAATCAATTCTCGATTAATTAAAATTGTGTCGGGACGCCCACCAACGCGACTTTCTACACGGCGAATTTGGGCGAAAAATTGAAATTTAGTAATCCGGCACGTTTTATTAGACTTTTTTAACGCATGATTAGCGATTCTAAAGTAAAATTCTGTGCTGATTCTATGTAAAATTTTAAATTCTTGTTCTAAAATTGTCTGATTTAGTACACTGAATAAATGCTTCTAAAGCAAGAAGTTTACCAAATTTCACTGCTTTAGCGTTAAAACTGTCGGATCTGAAGAATTTGTTAGAAAATTTTAGATTTTGAGTTCGACCTGCATTTGACAACATCTAAAATTATTAATTCTGGATCTAAAATTTTGTAATTTACGTTTTGTAATAAACGCATCTAAAGGAACAAGTTCACTAAATTTCATTATTTTACTGTCAATATTGTCGAATTTATGGAGTTTTAGAAACATTTCAATTTTTTGATTTTAGTTCGTTCTATAAATGAAACGTTCTAAATTTTTTGCGTTTTATTCTAAAATTCTGTAATTTGGTATTTTTAATAAACGCTTCTAAAGCAACATTTCCACCAAAATTAATAATTTCAGCGTCAAAACTGTCAAATTTTCAAGGAATTTTGAAAATTCTAAATTTCGACTCCTCTCAAGAAATGAAAAAATCTAAAATTTGCAATTCGTGATCTAACATATTGTAATTTCGTGCACTTTATAAACGTCTCTTAAATAATATGTCCACCAAATTGGACAGCAGTGGCGATAAAATTGTCGAATTTACAGACTTTTTTATAAATTTTAAATTTTGGGTGCTTCCTAGTCACTTCGTACACTTAATAAACGTCTCTTAACTAATACTTCCACCAAATTTGACAGCATTAACGTAAAAATTATAGAATTTATAAGATAATTTTATAAGAAAAATCTAAATTTCGAATCTCTTCTAGATATGAAAAATTCTAAAATTTGCCATTCGTGATCTAAAATTTTGCAATTTCGTGCACTTTATAAACGCCTCTTAAGTAATAAGTCCACTAAATTTGACAGCAGTGGTGATAAAATTGTCGATTTTACAGATTT
The DNA here is from genome assembly GCA_029298725.1 of Gnatocerus cornutus. NCBI lineage: Eukaryota > Metazoa > Arthropoda > Insecta > Coleoptera > Tenebrionidae > Gnatocerus > Gnatocerus cornutus. Next base: position 22,320,413 of record CM055510.1, read on the forward strand.
TTTTATAAAATTTAAATTTTGGGTCACAATAAAAATTGCTAAAATTTGCAATTTGCGATTTAAAAATTTAAAATTTTGTACACTTAATAAACGTCTTTTAACTAATACTTCCACGAAATTTGACAGCATTAGCGTAAAAATTATGGAATTTATAAAATGTTAAAAAAAAATCTAAATTTCGAATCCCTCCTAGACATAATTTTTTTTTTAATTTGCAATTCGTGATCTAACATACTGTAATTTCGTGCACTTTATAAACGTCTCTTAAATAATATGTCCACCAAATTTGACAGCAGTGGCAATAAAATTGTCGAATTTCCAGATATTTTTATAAAATTTAAATTTTGGGTGCTTCCTAGTCACAATAAAAATTTCTAAAATTTGCAATTTGTGATCTAAAATTTTGAAATTTAGTGCACTTTATAAACGCCTTTTAAGTAATATGTCCACCAAATTTGACAGCAGTGGCAATAAAATTGTCAAATTTACAGGTTATTTTATAAAATTTAAATTTTGGGTGCTTCCTAGTCACAATAAAAATTTCTAAAATTTGCAATTTGTGATCTAAAATTTTGAAATTTAGTGCACTTTATAAACGCCTTTTAAGTAATATGTCCACCAAATTTGACATCGGTGGCAATAAAATTGACAAATGTACAGATTTTTTTTATAAAATTTAAATTTTGAGTGCTTTCTAGTCAACATAAAAATTTCAAAAATATGCAATTTGTGATGTAAAATTTTGAAATTTTGTACACTTAATAAACGTTTCTCAAGTTACAGTTATACTAAATTTAAGAGCATAAGCATCAAAATTGTCGAATTTATAGGATCTTAAAAAAAACTTATTTCCGAATTTTTCCTAGACAAAAAATTTTCAAATTTGCAATTTGTGATCTAAAATTTCAAAATTTCGAATACTAATTAAACGCCTTTTAAGTAATAAGTCTCTTAAATTTGACAACATTAGCGTTAAAATTGTCGAATTTACAAATTTTTTTATAAAATTTAAATTTTTAGTGCTAGTCAAAACGAAAAATTCTAAAATTTACAATTTGTCATCTAAAATTTTAAAAATTCGTACACTTAATAAACGCCTTTTAAGTCTACTAAATGTAAAAGCATTAGCATCAAAATTGTCAAATTTACAAGATTTTAAAAAAAATCTAAATTTCGAATTTTTCCGAGACATAAAAAATTTTCAAATTTGCGATTTGTGATCTAAAATTTCAAAATTTCGTATACTTATTAAACGCCTTTTAAGTAATAAGTCTATTAAATTTGACAACATTAGCGTTAAAATTGTCGAATTTACAATTTTTTTTATAAAATTTAAATTTTGAGTGCTAGTCAAAACGAAAAATTCTAAAATTTACAATTTGTGATCTAAAATTTTAAAAATTCGTACACTTAATAAACGCCTTTTAAGTCTAGTAAATGTAAAAGCATTAGGATCAAAATTGTCAAATTTACAAGATCTTAAAAAAAATCTAAATTTCGAATTTTTCCTAGACATAAAAAATTCCAAAATTTCCAATTTGTGATCTAAAATTTTGTAATTTACTAAACTTTATATACACTTCTTAAGTAACAAGTTCACCAAAGTTGACAGCGTTATCGTCAAAATTGCCAAATTTAGAGATTTTTTTTAAAGAGTTCTTCCTGCCCGAAAGGAAAATTTCTGAAATTGCAATTTGTGACCTAAAATTCTGTAATTTTGTACACTTCATAAACGCCTCTTAAGTAACAAGTCCGCCGAATTTGACAGAATTAGCGTCAAAATTGTCGAATTTACAGAATTTAAAAATCAGTGAATTTCGAGTTCTTTCGAGAAATAAAAATTTCTAAAATTTACAATTCATAATCCCAAATTTTGTAATTTAGTACACTTAATAAACGTTTCTAAAGTGATAAATCCACTTGCGGCCTTGATTTTTGAGATTTTTTTGTCGATTTACATTTTCCAGCAAAACCGCGGCCGCTCTTTCTTAAGTTCTTTGAGGGACAAATTTCCTTTGTCAATCGCAATTTTGCAACGTTCCCATCCTCGCAATTGCAATGATCCCGAGTTCGTGACAAAATCGAAATAATAAGTCTCGTTCGATTCATTTTCTCACTGTACCAACAATCCCATTGATTCGTCATCAAATCGTTCTTAATAAGTCACGATTGGGCCTTCGCCAGCCTCATTATGTGTCCTCTCGTCTTTACCCCCAATTCCAATTTTTTTAGTGAAAGTGAAGCAGCACGAGCCGTCTTGTTAAAGTCGTACGTTATCATCAAATTAATTAAAGTACGGAATTATAACGCGTCCAACTTGCTATTATGACACCAATAATTGCCGAGTTGAAAGTGAAAGGATTGGTATTTCTTTTTAAAAAATACGTCGCGAATTTTATACGTGTGGAGAGGCGTTACGGTGTTACATAAGTGCAGCGTGTGGTCGACCGGGGTGGTTCGTATTTCAAGATCGTGGAAGTGGAAATGCGTTGACCTCCACCGTATTTGGAGAAATCGAGAGTGATGACAAAAGTGTAAATAGTCAATAGGCTTGAAATGTACGTGTGGCAACAATGAATGAGACAAGATCCTCTGAGAAATCCGCGCTCTGTTTGCTCAGAATTGAAGAGATTCGTCATAGAAAAATAATTCGAAACATTGAAAGAATCGGAAAAAATTCTAAACTGAAAAAAATAAAATTTCAAATTCGAACTCGCAAAGATCGATTTCTAAGCTAAAAAATCGCAAAAAGGTTTTTTATATTCGCCTTAATTCTGGAGGTATCGAGCAAAATCGTTTTCAAATTTCTAAAATTTTGGCCCTCTGGCGACTACTCGAAATTTCAAACGCCCCTCAGTCATTTGTTGACGTACAAGAAAAATAAATATATTTTTGGATTCAGCGCAAAATTCTGCGCCAAATAAGCCCACATAGCTCAAATTTTCTTAACAAATAAACAAGATATCGACCGAATTACATTTTCAGAGGGTGATTTTAAGGTCATTTTCAAGACGCTGTTTCTGGGCGAAAACTGCGATTAATATTATTAAATTATATATCGGTGGAAAGAGCAGCTCGAGGTCTATCAACTGGCCAAATCTCAGATCGATAGGGCAAGTAGTTTACGATAGGCGATTAAAAAACGAAAAATTGAAAATTTCGTAAAAATTTTTTGCCCAAAAAATTGACCACCGAATTTTCGACTTTTGAAGCCGGATTCTAAAGTAAAATGACCCGAGAAAAGCAATGGTGAAAACCGTTTTTGAAAATCTTTTGTAGTTTCAGAGATATTGAGCTTTGAAAATTTTCCAACTCAAAATTTAATATTCGAAAATTTTGATCGCCGATAACTTAGTTATTTGTGGACTGATCTTAATGAATCTTACCTTTTTGGATTCTATGTAAAATTCTACATAAAATGAGCACAAATACTTTAATATTACTTTATAAATAACTGAAATATCGACCGTGTCTGAATTAGAGACCGAAAAGCAGCTAATTTCCATACTAAAAAAAATAAAATTTCGAATTCAAACTATCGAAGGCCGATTTCTAAACTAAAAACTAGCGATAAAAACAATTTCAAAAAGGATTTTTTTATACTCGTCCTAATTCCGAAGATATCGAGCAAAATCGGTTTCGAACCTCCAAAAATTTGGCCCTCTGGCGATAACCCGAAATTTCAAACGCCTCTAATTCAGATATTTGTTGACGGACGAGAAAAATATTGGTAGTTTTGGATTCAGCGCGAAATTCTGCGTAAAACGAGCCCATCCAGCCCAAATTTCCTTTACAATTAGCCGAGATATCGACCGAAACAGATTTTTAGAGGCCGTTTTTAGGGTCATTTTCAATCAGCTATTTCCGGTCGAAAACTGCGTTTTGTACCTTTGAGTTGCATATCAATAGAAAGAGCAGCTCAAAATCTATCAACTGACCAAATCTCAAGTCGGTTGATCAAACAGTTTACGAGTGGTGGCCAAAAAAACAGAAAATTGAAAAATTTTCATCGATTGAGTCGGAATTTTTTTTCGCGAAAAAATAAACCATCGAATTTTGGGTACCTAAGGGCGAATTCTAAAGGAGAAACGCGCGAGAAAGACAATGCCGCAAACCGTTTCTTCTTATCTGTTGTAGTTTCGAAGATACCGAGCATTAAAAATTTCAAAACTGAAAATTCACTTTCCGAAAATTTGAACGACCGTTATTTGTTATCGTACATGGATTTTGAGCCCGGATTTCGAATCTGCGCGAAATTCTGCGTAAAGTGAGCTGAAATAACACACGTTTACCCCAAAACTAAGCGAGATATCGATCGCAAAACTTTGACAATCAAAGTGAACTTATTTCACAAATATCTCCGAGTCCTGACCTGATAAAATAAATCGGACTCTGGATTTACAATCACAAGACAATTCTCTAAAATCTATCGACTACTATTATTATAACCGACAGATTTATCGCTTCATCTTTTTGTTCCGTTATGAAATTACACGCGCATTTGCATAACAAACGTGTGGATATATTTTATTTTTTGTCGCCATTCATTACCATTTTATAAATAAATTTGCTTATTATTAACCTCGAGCCCAAACGCATTAAAACACTAAATAAACATCCCAAATAGCGACGGTTTTAAAAAGTGTCACTTTAATGCAAATACTTTTTTGACACACTTTCATTCTTCTTTCTGCCGGTTTAATAATCTTTTTTCAAAAATAGTAAACACCATCGAGGAGAAGAAAAAATTGTGAAAGCTCAGAATCAGCAGAATTCGCATAAATAAATTAGCTCGGTTTGTTTTACTACGAAAATTTGAAGACCCCGGAGAAATTAGCAAGCGGAATAATTTAGTACCGCACTTAATTACGCGGTTATGTCATTTAGTGACGCAACGTTATTAAAACAACATGAAATTAGGGAGAACATTAAACTGATAACAACTCTCTGGGTGCTTTAGTTTCGCAATAATTATATTGAGCGGATCCAAGGTCCGTTTTTCTATCATCGGCGCGTCTTTTAATTGATTTCCTCGTGTTTTCATTATCTCCTAATCAGGCGAAAAGCAGATGGAAGAGGCGAACTAGATCTTCAACACGGACGTCCTTGGAGTGCGGATTAGAGAGATGGCTCAAGAGCAAGGTCGCCTTTCCACCACGTCAACTGATTGATCGCCGTTTCTTAACATTGCATAAGTCTTCGGCGATAGTTTGAAGACAATGACTTTTTCTATTTCGAGAAAGGAAAATAAAACCGAACTTATATAATTTTCGCTGATTTAATGTCAGAAGACGTTCTTTTACTTTCATTCTAATGAGTTCGTTCAATTGTGTTTTGCCACCTTTTGGCGTGGTGATAATGCGATCTTGTGCAACGGCTGATATCGATAACCGACAATTAGATCGATTGAAAATTGGCTCTTATGCGAACGTTCCACTTTCCGTTTAATTAACGAATTTGTTACAGAATTAATATTCGAAATGTGTTGATAAAAGTGACGTAACGACATTTCCTGAAGGAACCAGTGATTGTTCAAATACTGGTCAATTGCACGATTAATTTAACTTTCAAAGTTTGCTCATCATTCATCATGATTCGGCTCAAGGTTTCGCGTAATGACTGAAATTAGGAATCGATTTTTCTCGACTCTAATTAAAAGGTATTAATGAGGTGTTTTTGTCGCCGGGCCTTGTATTCTTCTGCAGACAATGTTATTGATTTATTATTGATTAAAATAAGTAGGTAAGTAGCACGTTATTGCAAATTGTCATATCATAAAGTTCGTTAAAATAGTTCTGAGGACTTATAGATCAAGGTTGGAATGAGTGTAGTCTCATGTTAAACCTTTGAGGCGATTTAATTGATCTTAAGAAAGATTTGCTCTTTACGAAAATGATTAATTATTACCACCATAATGTTATTTAGTCATTTAGTCCTCCTGATCTAATTTCGTTTTGGTCCAACTAGTAATTGTCTCGTTTCCTTTGAACTTTACAATCTAATTTGAAACAAATCTCGGTTTTAGTAAGTAACAAACCGGCATCGACCACTTTCGAAACCGATGAAAGACTTCCAATTGACGGGCGCTCGAGCGTAAAAGAAACAAATCCTTGAATCAATTCCGATCTGTATCGCTTCTTCCGATGCAACAATTGCACATTCCGAGGAATCTACACCTCCATTGAATTGCACTCCAACTGTGCGATGGCCTTCTTAGCGAAAAATCGATGGCGAAAACCGCATCTCAATATCTGTAATAGTTTTCGAGATATTTTGCTTTGAAAATTAGGGAAAATGAAAATCAACTATTCGAAATTTTGATCGGTCATAAGTCAGTTGTTTGTTGTCGGATATAAATTTAAATCCCAGATTTGGAATCTGCGGAAAATTCTGCGTACACTGATGTACAATAACTTAAGTTTACTATAAAAAATAAGCGAGATTTTGATATCAGAAGTTTGGCCATAGTTTTAGTCATGAGTTTTTGCGAAAATTTGCAAATTTCGATTGTAGAAAAATCAAAGAACTTTTTCTTATGTAAAAAATGGCGAGAAAAATGATGGCGCAAACCGAATCTCAATATCTTAAATAGTTTTCGAGATATCGAGCACCTTCAAAAATTTGGCCCTCTGGCGACTACCCAAAATTTCAAGCGGCCATAACTCGGTTATTTGTTGACAAAAATTCAAAAATTATCATGTTTTTGAGTTCAGCGTAAAATTCTGCGTAAAATGAAACCCAAATTTGTTCAGTTTGCTTAATAAATAAACGAGGTATTGGCCAAAAACTGTTTTGGAAACATCATTTTAGGGGATTTTCAATCAATTTTTTTCAAAATGAAAACGACGTTTAATAGTTTTGAATTATACATCAATCGAAAGAGGAGCTCGAAATCTATCTACTGGCCAAATTTAAGATCGATCGGACAAATAGTTTACGAGTTATGGCTAAAAATAAAAAAAGTGAAAAATTTTCATCGTTTGAGTCAGAATTTTTTTTCGCGAAAAATTGACTATCGAATTTTGGGCTTTTGAGAACATTTTCTAACGTAAAATGAGCCGAGAAAAAAAATGGCGCAAACCGCATCTCAATATCTCTAATAGTTGCCGAGATATTTTACCTTAAAAATAAGGAAAAATGAGAAAAAATGAAAATCAACATTTCAAAACTTTAATCAGCCAAAACTTGGTTATTTGCAGTCGTATCTGAATTTAGATCCCAGATTTGGAATCTGCGTAAAATTCTGCGTTCACTGATGTAAATAACTCAAGTTTACTCTAAAAAATAAGCGAAATATCGATATGAGAAGTTCGGCATAGTTTTTTTTGATCATGAATTATCGCAAAAAACTGCAAATTTAGACTATTGGAAAATCTAAAAACTATTTCTTATGTAAAAAATCGCGAGAAAAACGATGCCGCAAACCGCATTCCAATATCTAGAATAGTTTTTGAGATATTGAGCACGAATTGTTTGGAACCTTCAAAAATTTGGCCCTCTGGCAACAACCCAAAAATTCAAACGGCCATAATTCAGTTATTTGTTGTCGGATCTGAATTTAAATTCCAGAGTTGGATTCAGCGTGACATTCTGCGTAAAATGAGTCGAAATTTATTGAGTTTACCTACGAAATAAAGAAAGCATTGACCAAAAACTGTTTGGAAGTGGTCACTTTGGGGTGATTTTCATTCACTATTTTTAATGTAAAAACGACGTTTAATACCTTTATATTATACATCATTCGAAAGCGGAGCTCGAGATCTATCTACTGGCCCAATTTGAGATCGATCAAACAAACGGTTTACGAGTTATGGTCAAAAATAAAAAAATTGAAAATTTTTTATCGATTGAGTCGGATTTTTTTTTTTCGCAAAAAAACGACCATCGAATTTTGGGCTTTAAAGCACTTTTTCTAACGTAAAATGAGCCGAGAAAAACGATGGCGCAAACCGCATCTCAATATCTCTAATAGTTTCCGAGATACTTAACTTTAAAAATTAGGAAAAATTGGGAAAAATGAAAATCTACTATTCTAATCTTTGATCGACCATAACTCAGTTATTTGTTGTCGGATCTAAATTTTAGTCGCAGCATTGGAATCTGCGGAAAATTCTGCGTAAAATTATGTATAATAACGCAAGTTTACTACAAAAAATAATCGTGATATCGATATCAGAAGTTTGGCACAATTTTAGTCATGAATTTTCGCGAAAAACTGCAACTTTCGACTTTTGGAAAACCTAAAAACTAATTTTTATCTAAAAAATCGCGAGAAAATCGGTGGCGAAAAGCGTTTCTTAATATCTGTCGTAGTTTGCAAGATATTGAACTTCAACAATAAGCGAGAAATCGACCTACATAGTTTTAAAATTCAAAAATTTTTGTCAATTGACAGCAAGAAGTGTCCTCCAGGAAATGCAGTGAGAGTAAAAAAATCGTTTTCATCGTCCTTACTCCAAATGTTTCTTCGCGATTGTTGAAGCGGCCTTGGCGGCAAGGCGAGCAGCGAATTTTCTGACCCTTTTTCTTCAATAATCCAGGCCAAAGAAGCCTTCAGGAGGAAATTCCGAATTTCGCCGAAACCGCGTCTATAAAAATCCTCGTTTTTGCAAAAGTTTCGCCCAATAAATCAGCCAAAAAGTGGAAATTTCGCTCTGAATTATCAGTCTGCGGCCCAAAAGTGAAGCAATTTCTACGAATAAAAGCCTCTCGAATCTGGAAGGCGTCTACAAATTTATGCAAAACAAAAGTTTTGTCGCAGTCAGTGAAAGCCGCCGCCTCGTCTGAGAATGTCTATTGTTTCACCGCCGCCAGTGTCCTTGAACTCCACCAGCACCGCCACCGGTCGAAACGTTTCCAACTTTTAACTCAACTTTCTCACTTGCAAAAAATCAGGAATTTTAATGAGTGCTAATTTTACTCGGTTTTCGGTAGAAAATCGCTCATCTCGCATCTAATGCACCGTTATGTAAATATTTGCGGTACACTTGATTCATCGAGTGTCCCAATCTATGGCCTCGACGTACTTTTTTCCAATAGCACCAAATATCATTTGAGGACGAAACGGGTTCAAGGCTGCCGCTGCGACCTCTAATGGGTTCGTCGCTTGCGCTAACAATAAAGTCTCCGCGTTATGCGCTCTCGGAAGCAGGAAGAATCGCATAACGAGGTTTCACAATAGAAGAAATATCACGTAATAGCGCGCACGAGCTGGAAACTTCCTAAATTAATAATTTTATTCTCTCCTTATTTGGTCGCGGCAGTTAACGGCCGCAATGGCCGGCAAATTGGATTTCTTTAATGGGTGCTTAGAGAGGACTCAAAACAAACACTCGAGTCGAAAAAAAATCGGAAAAACCTTGACCCCGATCCTTTCGAACAAACCAAACTCAAAACCGGTGAGCGTCTCTTATGCAAAATGTCAGGACTTTCAAAGTAAACAGATGTCTTTCAATTTTGTAACTTTGGTCCGATTCTTCCCATCACGCGGCTTTCGGACAAATCGCTCGCTGCTTTACGCAACGGAACATGCATAAAATCAGATGATGAAGAGCGTTTCTGTGGCAATTTGCAGGAATTCGTGTTGCGTTGAAATCGCCAGACGATGACGTGAAGGATCTGATCTATCCCGTGTCAACTGACATTTGTCCACCTGTTTGGAATAGATTTGGCTAAAGGTTAACTCAAATCGCGCATTGTTCTTTGGTGACAAATGGGAGTAATTTAAATTTAGTCACAATGAAACTGTATTCATTTTAAAAGAAAAATGCACTTGTGGCCACAGAAATGTCAAAGTAACGTGTTTACTTCTGAAAGCTGTTCGATTATTAATTCAGTGCAATGTTCGCGATTGAACCGCTCAAGGACTAAAACTAGATATTAATTTTTACGTTTACTTTCGCATGTACTCGTTGCTAATGCTGAAGAAACTATTCAATCTATGAGAGGAGCTTATTGGCACGCATTTGTAATAACAGTTCTGGCAGTTTGTGCCGAGCAAAATCGCGCAAGAACTTTGAAAGTTCGGCATTGAAACAATAACTGGCTGCTTCATACATTTGCATGTGATTAATTTTACGCTCTTTTGTGTATAAATTTTAAAAGTGATCAAATTTTGAATATTTGAGAGCGGATTTCCAACGACTCTAATTCAGTCGTTAGAGGACGTACGAGAAAAATAAGGACAGTTTTGGACTCAGCGTGAAATTCTGCGTTAAATGAGTCCATACAACATAAATTTTCTTAACAAATAAATTATATATCGATTATAAAACAGATTTCTACAGGGTGTTGTTGGGGTTATACTTTTTTGGGGTGGAAACGGAGTTTAGTATCTTTAAATTATGCATCAATCGAAAGAGCAGCTCGAGATCTGTCAACTGGGCAAATTTCAGATCGGTGGGTCAAACACTGTACGAGTGGCGGTCAAAAAACAAAAAACTGAAAAATTGAGTGGGGAATTTTTTTGCAAAAAATTGACTATCAACTTTGATCGCTCATAACTCAGTTATTTGTTGTCGTACGTAAATTTCAAGCCCAGATTTGAAATCTGCGGAAAATTCTGCGTTAAAACGAGCTATAATAACTCAAGTTTACTCCAATAATAATATCGATTTTAGAACTTTGACGTAGTTTTAGCCGTGTACCTATTTTTTCCGAAAAATTCCAACTTTCGACTTTTGGAAATTCTAAGAATGATTTCTCAGGTAAAAAATCGCGAGAAAAACGATGGCGCAAACGATTTCCCAATATTTCTAATACTTTCCGAAATATTAAGCACGCATTGTTTCAAACCTTCAAAAATTTGGCTCTCTGGCGACAACCCAAAAATTCAAACGGCTATAAGTCAGTTATTTGTTGACGAAAATTCAAAAATTCTCATGTTTTTGTATTCAGCGTGTCATTTTGCGTAAAATGAGACCAAATTTGTTGAGTTTGTTTAACAAATAAACGAGTCATTGGCCAAAAATTGTTTTGAAAACGTCATTTTAGGCTGATTTTTAATCAATGTTTTCAAAATGAAAACGACGTTTAATAGCTTTCAATTATACATCAATCGAAAGAGGAGCTCAAAATCTATCAACTGGCCAAACTTGAGATCACTCGAACAAATAATTAGCGAGTTATGGCCAAAAAACAAAAAATTGAAAAATTTTCATCGATTGAGTCGGAATTTTTTTTCGCGAAAAATCGACTATCGAATTTTGGGCTTTTGAGAACATTTTCTAGCGTAAAATGAGCCGAGAAAAACGATGGCGCAAACCGCATCTCAATATCTCTAATAGTTTCCGAGATATTTAACTTTGAATATTGGGAAAAATGAGAAAAAATGAAAATCAGCTTCTCGAAACTTTAATCGGCCATAACTCAGTTATTTGTTGTCGAATCTGAATTTAAATCCCAGATTTGGAATCTGCGCTGAATTCTGCGTAAAATGATGTATAATATCGCAAGTTTGCCCCAAAAATAAGCGAGAAATTGATTGCAGAAGTTTTAATCATGAATTTTTTATCAAAAATGAAGAGAGAACTTTAAAATCTCTCCAATCTCAAACCGAATTTCTGAAATTGTTAGATTAGACCTAGAAAATATTTAATTTCTCGAAAAGTAGTACTGCATCCTAATTCAATTAGTTTATAAACAATAAATAAAAATACAAAATTTCATGTTAAACTAAAACGAAAAGTTTCGACTTGCGAGAAAAAATTTGAAAAAAAAACTAAAGCACAGAAAACTAAATTTTAACATTAATAACATTTTTTTAATAAACGAACGTTAATTTTGCGCTTTCAAATATTCAAATCAGCACTCGGATGTGCTCAAAGAAACACAAACAATTAATCATAAATTTATATGCATTTAACCGACGCTATTATACGAATTATTGTTACAACTGTTACGCAAAAACTTAATAATCAGATAGAATCAATTTGCAAGATAATTTGATAATTATTATAAACATTAAGATAACAGATGGCGAGTAGCTCCTTTATTTCTTGCTAAATGTAAACTTTCTGTCATGTTTATTACGCTTGTTATTTATGCTCATAATAAATTAAAAAAAATGTTAATTGTTTATAACAATATATCTTTTTCTAAGTACGTTCACCGTTCATCAAAGTTCAAGCAATTGTTACTTTCGTTTGGAATTTTAATCGAAGATTAAATATTGATGCAAGCTCATTTTCACTTGCGATGTAATTCCAGCCACCCGAAAATTGAATCGCTAAACATCGATTTGTTTGAACATGGAATTTAGAAATGAAATTTTGTTAGCTCCGAACGAATTTTCCTCACCTCACTCGACTGCTGGCGCCTCTCCCCGGCGGCGGTCCTATCGTCGCCTGCCTCCCCCTCAACTGCGCCGCCGTCTTGTTTTGCGCCGCCGCCGCCGCCGCCAATTGCCCGGCACTGGTCCTAGGGAGTCGCGACGACACCCCCGCGCACGCCGCCACACCCACCAAGAGCAGGCACCACCTGGCACCCCTCATTCCACTGTCACAGTCACCACCGAAAGCACAAGAATAAAGCGCGCGAAAATCCAAGCTCCGGACTTGGCAGGAGTTGGTGTGCTACTGACCGCAGACGGCGACTTTCACTCGGGGAGTTTTCAGCAGGTGCCGCGACATCAGCTGGGGGGTCAACGAGCCCTCTCGCTCGCTCGAGGAGCCTCTCGCTCTACTACGACTTCATTCAAGATTCACGCGAGTAAGAGCATCCTAGGTCATAGTTGGCGCAGGAGGTGGAGACGGCGGGGCGCCGGCGATGGGCAGGAAGTGGAAACGGCGGTTTTCCGGGATTCGATTGGTGGAGGCGCCTGTCAAACTGTTGACGTTTTTTTGTGGCGTTTTCTCAGTTTTTCGTTATGTCAGCTCCAAAGAAAACTGGTTCGACTTGGACGATCAAAAACTTGAAATATACTTTTCCCAAACTGCCCCCTTATAAATCCACCGGTGATTACATAACGTCAAAGCAGCGCCTCAATGAAGGAGTTTTGTAAGCACCCGAAAATCCAACACAAGATTAGTCCGTTCTTTTAGCAAACACGAAGGAAATAAGCCTGAAGACGACCCAGCCTGCCAGTTATTCGCAGCTCAGCGAAATTTGGTCCAGATCACTGATAAACTAAGCGCTAGAAGGAAACTCGCCGAAGAACAATACAAAGTGATTAACAAGCAGTGGCACGATATAGCCGAGTCGGAAGGGCATTTAAAGGGCACTTTTAAAGAAATGAATAAGGTAAAAGGGCACCAACGGGTTCTTCTGCGACCTAAAACAGTTTATTCAAGAAAACGAGGCTAAGAAACAGAGGGCAAGGAAGTGGATTGAAGATAGGAAATTAGCGCAAAAGTGGGAGGTGGAAGTTCAGGCGCTGAAAGATAAAAATTGCTTGATTTTGGAGGCGCAGGATGAGTTTAATAGTGACGTTGCGGATTTGGGTCTATATGGGGTAATGTTTTTTTTAATCAAACACCCGGTATGAGAAGTAATTAAGTCAAATGAAAAAAAGTAGAAATCTGAGTGCGAAGTCCGTTTTGTTCCATCAGGTCAGAATTCTGAGAAGTTTCGAATGCGGAAATAAAAAATGAAAAATTTCAAAAATCCGTCCCTGTGGCTCAAAAAATTTGGGAATTCGGGAAAACAATCAACAAGTTAAAAATGAAAATCCCTCCAAATTTCATTGCGCTAGCGTCAAAACTATCAAAATTACAAGTCCGAATGGTAAAATATTGGCAATTTTTGGCTTATCTTCAAAATTAAAATTTCTAAAATCCATCCATGCGGCTCAAAAAATTTGGGATTTCGGACAGAGAATTAGCATGTTAGACATAGTAATCTCTCCAAATTTCAATGCCTTAATATCTAAACTGCCAAAATTACACGTCCGAATGAAAAATATTGGAAACTTTTGGCTCGTCTTGAAACTAAAAATTTCTAAAATCCGTCCCTGTGGCTCGAAATATTTGGAATTTAGAACAGACACTTAACATGTTTAAAATAGTAATCTCTCTAAATTTTGTTGTCATAACTAAAAAATTAACAAAGATACAAATTTTATTAAAAAAATGTAGAAGATTTTTACTTCGTCCTAAAATAAAATTTTCTAAAATTTGTATTTTTTGTTCTGAATTTTTGCCCTTTGGCACATTTAATACAAAGTTTAATACAAGTAACCTCCATAAATTTCAATGTCATGACTAAAAAACTAACAAAGATACGAATTTTACTAAAAAAAAGTTGAAAATATTTGGTTAGTTCTAAATTAAAATTTTCTAAAATCTCTATTTCTTGTACTAAAATTCTGCCCTTTGGCACAATTAATAAACATTTAAGAAATAGTAATCTCCTCTAATTTCATTATCATAACTCAAAAATTAACAAAGATGCGAATTTTATTAAACAAAAGTAGAAAATTTTCACTTCGTCCTAAAATAAAATTTTCTAAAATTTGTATTTTTTGTTCTGAATTTTTGCCCTTTGGCACAATTAATACACAGTTTTATACAAGTAACCTCCATAAATTTCAATGTCATGACTAAAAAACTAACAAAGATACGAATTTTAATAAAAGAAAGTTGAAAATATTTGGTTAGTTCTAAATTAAAATTTTCTAAAATCTCTATTTCTTGTACTAAAATTCTGCCCTTTGGCACAATTAATAAACATTTAAGAAATAGTAATCTCCTCTAATTTCATTATCATAACTCAAAAATTAACAAAGATGCGAATTTTATTAAACAAAAGTAAAAAATTTTTACTTCGTCCTAAAATAAAATTTTCAAAAATCTGTATTTTTTGTTCCGAATTTTTGCCCTTTGGCACAGTTAATACACAGTTTTATACAAGTAACCTCCATAAATTTCAATGTCATGACTAAAAAACTAACAAAGATACGAATTTTACTAAAAAAAAGTTGAAAATATTTGGTTAGTTCTAAAATAAAATTTTCTAAAATCTCTATTTCTTGTACTAAAATTCGCCCTTTGGCACAATTAATAAACATTTAAGAAATAGTAATCTCCTCTAATTTCATTATCATAACTCAAAAATTAACAAAGATGCGAATTTTATTAAACAAAAGTAGAAAATTTTCACTTCGTCCTAAAATAGAATTTTCAAAAATCTGTATTTTTTGTTCTGAATTTTCGCCCTTTGGCACAATTAATACACAGTTTTATACAAGTAACCTCCATAAATTAAATTTCAATGTCATGACTAAAAAACTAACAAAGATACGAATTTTACTAAAAGAAAGTTGAAAATATTTGGTTAGTTCTAAAATAAAATTTTCTAAAATTTCTATTTCTTGTTCTAAAATTCTGCCCTTTGGCACAATCAATAAACATTTAAAAAATAGTAACCTCCTCTAATTTCATTATCATAACTCAAAAATTAACAAAGATGCGAATTTTATTAAACAAAAGTAGAAAATTTTTACTTCGTCCTAAACTAAATTTTCAAAAATCTGTATTTTTTGTTCTGAATTTTTGCCCTTTGGCACAATTAATACACAGTTTTATACAAGTAACCTCCATAAATTTCAATGTCATGACTAAAAAACTAACAAAGATACGAATTTTACTAAAAAAAAGTTGAAAATATTTGGTTAGTTCTAAAATAAAATTTTCTAAAATCTCTATTTCTTGTACTAAAATTCTGCCCTTTGGCACAATTAATAAACATTTAAGAAATAGTAATCTCCTCTAATTTCATTATCATAACTCAAAAATTAACAAAGATGCGAATTTTATTAAACAAAAGTAGAAAATTTTCACTTCGTCCTAAAATAGAATTTTCAAAAATCTGTATTTTTTGTTCTGAATTTTCGCCCTTTGGCACAGTTAATACACAGTTTTATACAAGTAACCTCCATAAATTTCAATGTCATGACTAAAAAACTAACAAAGATACGAATTTTACTAAAAGAAAGTTGAAAATATTTGGTTAGTTCTAAAATAAAATTTTCTAAAATTTCTATTTCTTGTTCTAAAATTCTGCCCTTTGGCACAATCAATAAACATTTAAGAAATAGTAACCTCCTCTAATTTCATTATCATAACTCAAAAATTAACAAAGATGCGAATTTTATTAAACAAAAGTAAAAAATTTTTACTTCGTCCTAAAATAAAATTTTCAAAAATCTGTATTTTTTGTTCTGAATTTTTGCCCTTTGGCACAGTTAATACACAGTTTTATACAAGTAACCTCCATAAATTTCAATGTCATGACTAAAAAACTAACAAAGATACGAATTTTACTAAAAGAAAGTTGAAAATATTTGGTTAGTTCTAAATTAAAATTTTCTAAAATCTCTATTTCTTGTTCTAAAATTCTGCCCTTTGGCACAATCAATAAACATTTAAGAAGTAGTAACCTCCTCTAATTTCATTATCATAACTCTAAAATTAACAAAGATGCGAATTTTATTATACAAAAGTAGAAAATTTTCACTTCGTCCTAAAATAGAATTTTCAAAAATCTGTATTTTTTGTTCTGAATTTTCGCCCTTTGGCACAGTTAATACACAGTTTTATACAAGTAACCTCCATAAATTAAATTTCAATGTCATGACTAAAAAACTAACAAAGATACGAATTTTACTAAAAGAAAGTTGAAAATATTTGGTTAGTTCTAAAATAAAATTTTCTAAAATTTCTATTTCTTGTTCTAAAATTCTGCCCTTTGGCACAATCAATAAACATTTAAGAAATAGTAACCTCCTCTAATTTCATTATCATAACTCAAAAATTAACAAAGATGCGAATTTTATTAAACAAAAGTAAAAAATTTTTACTTCGTCCTAAAATAAAATTTTCAAAAATCTGTATTTTTTGTTCTGAATTTTTGCCCTTTGGCACAGTTAATACACAGTTTTATACAAATAACCTCCATAAATTTCAATGTCATGACTAAAAAACTAACAAAGATACGAATTTTACTAAAAGAAAGTTGAAAATATTTGGTTAGTTCTAAAATAAAATTTTCTAAAATTTCTATTTCTTGTTCTAAAATTCTGCCCTTTGGCACAATCAATACACATTTAAGAAATAGTAACCTCCTCTAATTTCATTATCATAACTCAAAAATTAACAAAGATGCGAATTTTATTAAACAAATGTAGAAAATTTTTACTTCGTCCTAAAATAGAATTTTCAAAAATCTGTATTTTTTGTTCTGAATTTTTGCCCTTTGGCACAGTTAATACACAGTTTTATACAAGTAACCTCCATAAATTTCAATGTCATGACTAAAAAACTAACAAAGATACGAATTTTACTAAAAAAAAGTTGAAAATATTTGGTTAGTTCTAAAATAAAATTTTCTAAAATTTCTATTTCTTGTGCTAACATTTTTGCCTTTTGGCACAAATAATGAACACTTGAGAAGTAGTGACTTCTCTAAATTTTATTGTTATAACTTTAAAACTAACAAAAATACAAATTTTATACAAAAAAAAGTTTAAAATATTAATTGTTCTAAAATAAAATTTTCTAAAATCTCTATTTTTGGTTGTTAGTTTTTGCCCTTTGGTACAGTTATTGAAAACTTTGAAAATAGTAATTTCGCTCAATTTCATTGCCGTAGCTAAAAAATTTACTAAGATACGAAATTGACTAAAAAAATGTTGATAATATTTGGTTCACCCTTAAATAAAATTTTCTAAAATTTCTATTTTTTGTTTTAAATTTTTGCATTTTGGCACAGGTATTAAAAACTTCAAAAACAGTAACCTCCCCAAATGTCATAATAATAACTTAAAAACTAGCAAAGATACGAATTTTACTAAAAAAAACAGAAAAATTTTAATTCTTCCTAAAATAAAATTTTCTAAAATCTTTATTTCTTGTTTTAAAATTTGGCCCTTTGGCACAGTTATTAAACACTTTAGAAGTAGTAGCCTTTCAAAATTTTATTGTCATAACTTAAAAACTTACAAAGATACGAATTTTAATAAAAAAGTTGACAATAGATGGATTGTCTTAAAATAAATTTTTTTAAAATTTCCATTTCTTGTTCTAAAATGTTGCCCTTTAGCACAAGTACTGAAAATTTTAAAGAGAGCAACCTCCCTAAATTTCATTGTCGTAACTAAAAAGCTGGCAAAGATACAAATTTTTACTAAAAAAAGTTGACAATAAATAATTCGTCGCAAAACAAATTTTTCTAAAATCTTTATTCCTTGTTTTAAAATTTTGCCCTTTGGCACAGTTAATAAATACTTTAGAAGTAGTAACCTTCCAAAATTTCATTGTCATAACTTAAAAACTAACAAAGATATGAATTTTACTAAAAGAAGTCGACAAAATTTGGTATTTTCAAGAAAAAATTAAGAAAATAAAATATTTTTCTCTTAAGATGAAAGTCCCCAAATAAAACGTTCAGAGTCCTCAACAAAAAATCTCTTCTCCCCATTTCCAGCAATTCCTCAACAGCGTGGTGACCGAAAACACCGAATTTAAAAACGCCGACGACTTAATCAACCGATACGAAGCCCTTCTAGACACCAAACTATCTCTGGCCGAACGCCAAGACGCAACTCTGAGCCTCTTAGAAACCGCCCGAGTCAGAATGGTACTATTTCGAACTCCACTTCGCATTTCTCACGTTTATTTCAGGCGAAAATAATGGAAGAGTACGATTTTCGAATTCTAGGCCTGTCTAACAAAGTCGCGGAGTTGAATTCTCGTTACAACGTGGCGTTCCGAGAGGCTTTGCAATGGGAGGCTCTCGTGTTAAAAGTAAGAAAATGTATCTTTCATAGGTACGAGGATCTGGGGCAAGTCAAGCAGAATTGCTGGAATATTTATTTTCTTATGTGTACGAGGAAGGGGGAAGTGGCGAAGATTAACAAGGAGGATTTGGAGCACCAGTTGATTTACATCAAGCAGACTTTGAGGGAGTTGAACAAGGTGAAGCAGATGGTGAAGCCGCTGTCGAAGGATTAGATTTTATTTTAATAAATATTTTTAATATACACTTTTAATGGTTTTGTTGGCCTTTCATTTCCTCGAGTTTTATAATAATTACACAATTATTAATATCACGAATTCCACCAAATTCCCATCGGTACACCCACTAAGGTCACAGAACAATGCTCGGCATAGATTCAAACAATGGCTACAAATACTTCTAATTTTCAAGGAGCAGAACGCCGTCTAACTACTAATAAAGGCGCTGTTAAATGGGTTTTAAGGTCTCGAGATTCCACCGATAAAACAATTCAAATGGTTGTGGGATTTCCATTTAAATAAATTGTCAACACGCGCCCATTTAATTAATGGGAAACCAAGAGTTAATTGTTAACAAAACGAGATAATGAGGCTTTGTGAAAGAAAACTTCTAATTGCGAAACTCTCGGGGAAATCTGGTCCATTTTTCTTACATAATTTCGAACACATCGCATCTCGTTGGGTGTGGTGCATTTTTTTTTAATTATAGCCAAGGATCCGTTCGTGCCAGCCGTATAATTTTTTAACAACAAATTGGGGAAATTATAGGCAAAACCACACAATTATCTGCAATATTTCCTGCTTTATGGTCTAGACAAATTGGGCGTAATGGCTGTTTTTTGTTTCGAATTAATTCAGATTAAGTGACATTTCCGTTATTATTCAACACGATTGGTTGCGGCCGCTGACGCGGTAATGAAATTTGAACGCCAGTTGGAAATAAATGTCTAATTTTGGGAACCTGTTTGAGTCTTCATAACATAACAAATCGGTGGATTTGGATAATGAGGACTGCGTAATTTTGTTATGACTTCGTCACGTTACAACAGCGGCCCAAATGCCGCATATAATTAAAAGGTAAAATTCGGAGAGTCTCGAAATTTAGACTTTAGAATTGTCAATTTTTTTTTCTTTAAATGCAAACTACTACTTTTGGTGAGTAATTTTTATAAGCTATTAAAAAATATAGATTTTTAAATTTTTGGTCGCGGCGTTGTCAAGTTGCGATTTTTTTCCGAAAATGTTTGAAATTTTCAAAACTATGTCTACCTTCTGGGGTCGATTTCTCGCTTATAGTTGGAGCAAACTTGCGTAATTAAAGTTCTTTTTACGCAGAATTTCACGTAGATTCTAAATTAGGGCTCAAAATCTACGTGCGACAACACATAACTGAACTATGGCCGATTAAGTCTCGGATAGTGAAATTTTAGTTCAGAAATTTTAGTGCGCAATATCTTCAAAAGTATGACAGATAGAAAGAAACGGTTAGCGCTATTGGTTTTTCTCGGGACACTCTAGGAATAGTAACCTCTCCAAATTTCATTTGCCATAACAAAAAAAATTACAAAGATACGAATTTTACTAAAAAAAATTTTTAATTCGTCCTAAAATCAAATTTTCTAAAATTTCCTTTTTAACACAGTTAATGCATAGTTAATGAACACTCTAGAAATAATAATAATAATAATAATAATAATAATAATTTTATAAAAAAAAGTTCAATGTTTTTGGTTCGTCCTAAATTAAAAGTTTCTAAAATCTCTATTTCTTGTTCTAAAATTCTGCCCCTTAGCACAGCTAATGAACACTTTAGATATAATATTCTTTTGAAATTTCATTGTCATAACTAAAAAACTAACAAAGACACGATTTTTTCTAAAAATTAGTTGAAAATATTCGATTTGTCCTAAAATAAAATTTTCTAAAATCTCTATTTTGTGTGCTAAAATTCTGCCCTTTGGCACAGCTAATGAACACTTTAGAAATAGTAATCTCTCAAAATTTCATTGTCATAACTAAAAAACTAACAGAGATACGAATTTTACTAAAAAAAATTGAAAATTTTTAATCCGTCCTAAAATAAAATTTTCTAAAATTTATTTTTTGTGCTAAAATTCTGCCCTTTAGCACAGCTATTGAACACTTTAGAAATAGTAATCTCCCTTCAATTTCATTGTCATAACTTAAAAACTAGCAAAAGTACGAAGTTTATTAAAAAAAAATTTTATGTTTTTGGTTCGTCCTAAAATAAAATTTTCTAAGATCTCTATTTCTTGCTCCAAAATTCTGCCCTTTAGCGCAGTTAATGAAAACTTTATAATTAGTAACCTGGCAAAATTTCAGTGTCATAGTTTAAAAAGTAACAAAGATACGAATTTTACTAAAAAAAAGTAGAAAATATTCTATTCGTGCTAAAATAATTTTTTCTAAAATCTCTATTTTTAGTGCTAAAATTCTGCCCTTCAGCACAGCTAATAAACACTTTAAAAATAATAATCTCTCAAAATTTCATTGCCATAACTAAAAAACTAGCAAAGATACGAATTTTATTTAAAAAAAAATTGAAAATATTTGCTTCGTCCTAAAATAAAATTTTCTAAAATTTCTATTTCTTGTTCTAAAATTTTGCCCTTTAGCACAGCTAATAAACCCTTTAGAGATAGTAATCTCTCAAAATTTGATTGTCATAACTGAACAACTAACAAATCTACGAATTTTATTAAAAAAAGTGAAAATACTTGATTCGTCCTAAAATTTCCTCAATTTTTTGTTCTAAATTTTTGCACTTTGGCAAAGTCATTTTAAAATTCAATATGTGTCTAGAAACTAGGATTTTTAAGCAATGACATTGTTTTTTTATAAAATCCCATAACTTTTCAAAAGATGAAGTTGCAATGTCTGACCCAAAAATGTCAAAACTACAGTAGAGCCTCGGTAATCCGGACCTCTGCTAGTTCGGTGATCGCTGTAATCCGGCCGGGCAAAGAGCTTTGCGGGGGTCGGGCGGGGGCGGGTGTAGGTGCGGGCTGCCATGAGCCAATGCGTCGTCAGTCTTTTGTTTATGTAAAGTCTAATGTTTTATCTAATTTAACTTACTGTTTTTCTACATGAACATGTACATTTTTGACTTTATGCTTTCATTTAAAAATAGATTAAAGAAACTAAAGTTAAACTTGTGTTTTAGTACCGTCAAATATGGCATACTATAATCCGGACGCCTCGATAATCCGGAAAAGGTCTTGTTTTTGCCTCTCCGGATTAACGAGGCCCTACTGTATCTCAAACTTCTGTGGTTGATTGCTAGTTTATTTTTAGAGCAAAATTGCGTTATTGAACTCATTTTACGCCGAACTTCACGCTGAATCCAAAACTGTTTTTATTTTTCCCGTATTTCCTCAAATAACTAAATTACAAGCGTTTAAAATTTCGAGTGGTTGCTAGAACGCCAAAATTTTGAATTAATTTAAAAAAAAATAAGAAACAAAGAATTCAAAGACCGTCAATAAATTTGTAACGGCTTGTTACGACACTTCTTAAAAATATTTCCCTGGCGGTAAGTTGATCTAAAAGAGCAAAAACGCGACCGGGAACTGAGTAGGTAAACTATAAACCGGTAGAGCATTTATTTGAAAAATCCAAAGCATTTAGAAAGTATTGAAAATCAGAGTCCAAAACGGTGCAAAACTGATCTATTTACAGACAAATTTCAAGTTGTTTACTTAGCATATGAATTTCTCTTGACATAAGTTTTTAAACACCCTCAAGACAATTATTATCATTACCACATTTCTCCAATTTAGCCGTTGCTAATACAGTTATAAAACCTCGGATAATTCGTCACGCGAATTTCTACTCTTGAGGCCCATTAATTATCACCTAATATCTTCCAAAGCGCAAACCTACCATCAAAATTTTCTCGGCTTAACACGCAAAAAATCAGCCGTGAAAGCAAAATTCCACCTCGATTATGATAGTTACTTAATTCCATATGAAATTTATTGTTCGGAACGTATTAAACGATAATTAAAAAATTGCCACTGTGGTTAATAGAAAGGCGGTGATTTCCAATAATAACACAAATATTCCTTCTCGACTTGCAAGTAATTACGGCGGCGATTAGGCTTTACAAAGCGGTAATTATCATCCGGAGTTAAACAAATTCACTTTCAAAAAAACTGCATTCTTTGCTAATTCTACTGTAACCGAATAAAAAAGCATGCAAATTCCCAACAAATGTGCATTTCATTTTTAGCGTTGCGGTAATTGCGAATTTTTGAAGCTACATTGCGTAATTAGTCTCCGCTTCGGTTGAAAACTAGAAAATTACAGCTCCTCGGGCGATGCTGCTTGACCATATTGAACTAATGCATTTATCAAACTATTTATGGGTTGCAAAATGTTCCTCATGGTACAAATATCTGAATTAATCGAGAATTTCACTTCGATTTGTGTGAATTTTTGCACCAAATTTGGCTAATTCTCTCTGCCCACGGATATTCAAGCGCCTTTTTAATTAACCGCCGCCTGATTGAATATGGACCACCCCGACGCCGCATCATTAGAAAAAATTAAGTGAAAACACCGCCAGGTCCGGTGAAACCGCACCCAGAATCCCCTCTAGCTCTAATTCCTTATCCGCACACACCGACTTGGAAATAACAGTGCGGCTCGCTATAAACACGAAAATGATGACATCTACACGTAAAAATTAAAGTCATAAATAATCGATACTAAATCGTAGATTTGACGCCCGGATGATTTACCTCGCGCCCACGGCGGTCGGAATCATTGTTTTGATTTTATTGGTGTTGGAAAGGGCAGCGAATTAATTTTATTTATGGACTAATTAATTACACGGATCTGTGAAAGCATTTTACCCAAATGTGGACTAAGTTACTAGAAAACTCAATTGATTAAATCGGGTATGATTGATGGTCGCTGAGGAGTTGCGAATCTGAAAGTTGCGCTTCCGATATTCGCGCGGAAATTTCTAATGCTAAAACGGAAAAGTGGTCACCTTTTATGACTCTATTCTTCCTCGCGGTGGTCGTAAAGATCAGTTTCCGCACAAACTAATACAATTTATGGTAATTTCAATGCTGGGTATTCATAAGTTGGAGTTTGCCAGATTCACGCTTTTTTTCATTAGTAATTAAATTTAATTTTGACAACAGTACGGATGTGATTGTCGTAATGAGAAACTTTAAAAGTCGTGTAAAGTGAATAATGTATGAAGCTATAAAAAGTTTGTTGTAAATTAATTAGTATGAGTGATAAATTTTCTTCGGAAGAAAGTTGTTACGAAAAAATGGGCAATTATGTAAAATGCACATGTTATATTAATTTTTCCACTCCTTTTATTCTAAATTGTTATGATATGTAATACTGTTTAGGTTTAGGTCACAAATTCTAAAATGTTCATTCCCCAATAACGCAAAAAAAACGAAATATCGAAGGCAGAAATTTGACCATTTGACGAAATCAAATTTTTGACTTTCGAAAATTCTAAGAAATCTAAGAATTCCTAATTGAAGAATTGCGAGGAAAACGGTGGCGAAAACCGTTCTTTTCCATCTATCGTAGTTTTCGAGATTTTGAGCACAGATGGTTTTGAACCTTCAGAAATTTGTCTCTCTAGCGACAACCCAAAAATTCAAACGGCCATAACTCAATTATTTGTTGACGTACGTTAAAAATTTGACCGGTTTTTAATTCTGTGTGAAGTTTTGCGTTAAACGAGCACAAATAATTTTAGTTTGCTTTACAAATAAACGAGACATTGACCAAAGTCTATTTTCAAAGCTTTTTTTTGGACGCAATTTTCAATAATTTTTTTCGGGGTAAAAACAACAATTAATTTCTTTGAGTTTTATATCAATAGAAAGACTAGCTCAAACTCTATCAGCTGGCCAAATTTCAAATCGATAGGTTAAACAGTTTACAAGTAGTGGTTAAAAAACAAAAAATTAAAAAAAAAAATAGTTACAAAATTTTTTTGAAAAAAATCGACTATCAAATTTTGGGTATTTTAGGGCGAATTTTGGGTGATTGGGGGCAAATTCTGAAAAAAAAAACGCGAAAAAAACGATGGCGTAAACCGTTTCTTTTTATCTGTCGTAGTTTTAAAAATATGGAGTACTAAAAATTTCGAAATTAAAAATTCACTTCTCGAAAATTTGAACGGCCATAACTCGGGTATTTGTTGACGTACGTTGATTTCGAGCCCAGATTCGGAATTTGCGTGAAATTCTGCCTTAAATAAGTCGAAATTACGCAAGTTTACTAAAAAAATAACCGAAATATCGACCGTAGAAGTTTGAAATAGATGACAAAAATTTTCATCCTTTGAATCGGAAATTCTGCAATTTCCATCGCTTTTAGTTCAGTTAATTGTTGACATACTGGAAAAATTATCACAGTTTTGGATTCTGCGTGAAATTCTGCGTAAAATAAGCCTCATTAGCGCAAGTTTGCTCGAAATATAAGCGAGAAATCGACCGAAGAAGGGCCATGAACTTTTTGGGATTGCAAAGTGCGTAGAAAAAGTATGATACGCAACTCCAGGGTAAGGCAACTTACAAGTCGCGCTTCTTACCCTATACGTTACATAATATACTTTTTCTCCGTTTGTTATAATTTCGTAACAACGTATGAATTATCCAGGAATTCACTCATGAAATTTAATTAACTAATTACACAGTTCAGTAATTTATAAATAAAAAAACGAACATTCCGAGTCACCAGATGGTACCTTCACTTGATTATTTTAAGGTGAAAACGTTGATTTTATTTTCCGCAAAGTCCCAAGAATGTGAATGTAGTTGAATCCAAATATTTCGCAAATGAAATCTATGAAAACATAAACAAAATTTGAAAGTGTCCGTTTATTAAAAATGCGAATAATTTAAACCGACATTGTTGCGGTCCCGCAAAATCAATGAACTTTCATTAATAGACATCTCAACACCTCCAGCCCACGTCCTTGTCATTATCGCGTTGATTTTGTCGCCAAATCCGCCGGAGATCGCTGATTCGACACCTTCATCCGTCAAAAGGTGACAAATACACGGAACCAATAACTTCTCTAATTTACGAGCATTATCAGGCATCAAGAACGCGGCCGCGTGGGCTCGAGATTTTCTCGCAAATAATTCGCGATTTCTTCTAGAAAAATGTCACAAACAACATGAAATCAGATAAAAACAATGATTTTAAGACGCAATTAGAAAAATTGTCCCGTAGAAAGTAAGCGCGAAAAAAACTATTCCGAAATCGAAAGGAAGTCTCGTTGGCCAATCAGTCGTGCAGAAAATCAACTATGTTGTTTGGTTAAACACAGAACGTGATCTGTTAAATGGGGTCGTTGAAGAAAAATTGAAATTCGATAGCTCCAGGTTCGAGGTTTGATTTTTATGTTGGTTTCAATGAGGTCGCTTGCAAGGACGCGCTGCTGGCGGTGTGGAAAATGGTTCATTACGGTGCGCATTATTATCATTATGAGGATAATGAGAAGCCGGAATCGGCTTCAGACCTTCGTTGCTATTGCGAAATTCTTCTCTGCGCGGTTTTCAACAGAAGCAATTTATAGTGATGGAAGAAGTTTGGCGGATTTCCCTTTTTAAAACGATAGAAAAAGTGTCACGGGCTGATTCATTCGGCGATGAATAAAAATAAGTAAATCCTACAAATTCAGTTTAAGATCGGTTTAGTTATTTTGAAAATTGCAAAAATTTTGGTTCCTAAAAAATTAAAATCTTTTATTTACTTTTGGACAGATTATTAAGATTATTATTATTATTATGACGCGAACCGCATCTTTCTATTTGTCTTAGTTCATTAGACATTTCAGGCACTTTTCGACTATCCGAATCTTCAACCGCTTCTAACTCAGTTATTTTTCGATGTGCTAAGAAAATGAGCACAGTTTTGGATTTAGCCTAAAGTTAGAGGTGAGATACTGGCACATTTAAATTTTCTTGAAAGCCCTAACTCCGGAGATATCGAGAAAAATCGTTTTCGAACCTCCAAAATTTTGGCCCTCTGGCGACAACCCAAAATTTCAAACGCCTCTAATTCAGTTATTTGTTGACGGACGAGAACAATTATGGTAGTTTTAGATTCAGCGCGAAATTCTGCGGTAAATAAGTCCAAATAGCTCAAATTTTCTTGACAAATAAACGTGATATCGACCGAATTACATTTTCAGAGGGTGATTTTAGGGTCATTTTCAAGACGCTGTTTCGGGGCGAAAACTGCGTTTAATATCATTAAATTATATATCGGTCGAAAGAGCAGCTCAAGATCTATCAACTGGCCAAATCTCAGATCGATAGGGCAAGTAGTTTACGAGAGGCGATTAAAAAACAAAAAATTGAAAATTTTTCATCAATCGAAAATTTTTTTGTCCAAAAAATTGACCACCGAATTTTTGACTTTTGAAGGCGGATTCTAAAGTAAAATGACCCGAGAAAAACAATGGTGAAAACCGTTTGACATTGACCAAAGTCTACTTTCAAAGCTTTTTTTTGGGATAATTTTCAATAATTTTTTTCGAGGCGTAAACAACGATTAATTCCTTTGAGTTTTGTAGCAAAGAGTAGCTCAAACTCTATCAACTGGCCAAATTTCAACTCGATAGGTTAAACAGTTTACAAGTAGTGGTTAAAAAAAAAGAAATTAAAAAAAAATTGATTGAGTTAGACATTTTTTTTTAGAAAAATCGATTATCAAATTTTGGGTATTTTAGGGCGAATTTTGGGTAACTGGAGGCAAATTCTGAAAGAAAAAAACGCAAAAAAAACGATGGTGTAAACCGTAAAATTTTGGCCCTCTGGCGACAACCCGAAATTTCAAACGCCTTGTTGACGGACGAGAAAAATTATGGTAGTTTTGGATTCAGCGCAAAATTCTGCATTCTGCTCAAATTTCCTGCAACAAATAAACGAGATATCAAAAAAATAGATTTTCAGAGGATGTTTTTAGTGTCATTTTCAAGAAGCTGCTTCGAGGCAAAAACTGCGTTTAGTATCATTGAATTATATATCGATCGAAAGAGCAACTCGACGTCTATTAACTGGCAAAATTTCAAATCGATAGGGCAAATAGTTTACGAGGAACGATCAAAAAACGAAAAATTCAAAGTTTTTTTTGATTGAGTCGCAAAATTTTTTTGCCCAAAAAATTGACCATCGAATTTTCGACTTTTGAAGGCGGATTCTACAGTAAAATGGCCCGAGAAAAACAATGGTGAAAACCGTTTTTCAAAATCTTTCGTAGTTTTGGACATGGAGTTTTCCAACTCAAAATTAGATATCCGAAAAATTTTTTGATTCCGCGAAAAATTTTGCATCAAACGAGCACAAATAATTTTATTTTGTTTCACAAACAAGCGAGATATTGACTAAATAGCAACTCGAGATCTTAAGTCGATTTAGGAATGTTAACCAATAAACCAAAAATCCAATTATGTACTTCAATATTTCCACCAATAACGCCCAAATTCCGATCCAATTTTTCATCATTGTCAATTCCGCGACAACTATAAATCACAGATTTACGTTTAATTAATTGTTCCGACCCAAATCTTGCACTTTAATTAGTTTAACATTTTTAAACCAGTTGCGAAAATAGTAACAACTAGATAAGACAATGCTATAAATAACCGGCGTGGAACCGTAATAAATTTAGCAACATTTTAACACTGATAACACAAGAAATCATTCTCATATTAAATCAAAATGTTCATTGTTAAAATCGCCAGACTTTGACCTAAAAGTGTTAATTTATAGCGACCACTCCGAAAATGATCGATGGAAATATTAATTCATTAATGTCAAGCCGTACAGCAAAGCTCCGATCTAAATTTCGGTAATTAGCCAGTGCTATAAATCTAACAAGCAGTTGACGTAATCTGGTTAATTACACCCATTCACAAGACTTATGCGCCCTGATTGCCGGAACATATTCGCCGATAAACACGTTATAATTATATTTTTCCAGTTGCAACAGCGGCATTGTTCAACAATGAGTCAACTTCTGTAAACAAATTTTAGCCAGTTGCCGAATTAACATTTTTATCTCGCGAAAACGGCGGAATTGGGCCAACAAGTGGACGTATTGTCAAGGCATTTGGTCATTAAACTTGCTAATGCTGGCGGTGCGAACCTGTAATTAAATTTCCCAATTTAAATTAGGGGCCGGCCAAGTCCAAGTGGGCGAATTTAGAAGAGATGAATGATCATGATTCAATTAAACTCGGCGATAACATCGCGAGCTTCTTCTGGATCAATAAATTATTAAAATCTGGTTTGGTTAGCACACTGATGCGGCCCTAGAGGCAGTTTCCAAAGGGCGGCAACCTCGCCCATTCAATCCTCTTACTTTCAGCCGCATTCTTGCCCATTTCCCTTCAATGGTAGTGCACCTATCCGGCATGACTTAGTGTTATTGTCCACATGCGTTTCACATCGTACGAAAGCCACCGGTGTAATTCAATTGCGCAACGAAAATTACACGTACTTGCCTACTCATTTAGAACGAAAGTTGTGGCGAGTGATAAACGACAAACTGTTACATAGCTCGCGGTGCAAATATTAATTAGAAATTAATAGCGAGTCGGCTCGAATTCAAAAATTTCGATTTATGACCGGACTAATTTTACAAAAAATTAATTCGATTTTAACTGGACTCCATTATATGGACCTGTGAAGTGAAATCATGGTACAAATCTGTCACATCTTCAGACAATATTAATGATCCGAAATGGCATCTGGAATAACAAAACTTCGCTCTGCAAGTGGTGAAAGGCCGAAGCTGCGGAGACTTTTCTATTATGTTTCAATTAGTGGGAATGATTTTAGGCGCTAAATTGGCACGCATATGGCGTTGTTTCGTAAGTGTGATCAAAATTAACGGGCGAGAAGATATAAGCAACTGGCGATGTTACAAAAACGAAGAGAATTGCGCAATTATGTCCGGTTTAGCGAGCTACTAAATCGACGGTAAAATTATAATTGAACTGGAAAATATACGTAAGAAAATGACATGGCAAAAGTGTGTTGATAGAGAACCATCGGGCGGAACTATTGACGAAATTTCGTTTTTTTCAATGTCATAATAACGGAGGGAACGAAAATAATAATAAGTTTAGAAACGATTGGCAGTGATGGATTTATGAAATCGTAGAAAAAGGTTTCTTTTGTGGGGATTTTGGCGAAATCGGCTTTGAATTGATTTGTGCATTTTGTTGTGTTGTGGAAAGTTTTTAGATCAAAGAGTGAATCCGATTTTTACAAATATTTTCGTAGTTTCCAGGTTTGAGAAATTTGGGTTTCTTAGTTAACAACTCGTTTTTTTGTTGTCGTACGGGAATTTTGGGCCCGAATTTGGAATCTGCGTGAAATTCTACGTACAATGAAGCCAAATAACGGAAGTTTGTACCAAAAATAAGTGGGATATCGATTTCAGAACTTTGCCATTTGAATTTTCGCGAAAAACTGCAACTTTTAACTTTTGGAAAATCTAAGAACTTTTTCTTATGTAAAAATTGCGAGAAAAACGATGGCGCAAACCGCATTTTAATATCTGAAATAGTTTCCAAGATATCAAGCACGAATTGTTTTAAACCTTCAAAAATTTGGCCCTTCGGCGACAATCCAAAAATTCAAACGACCATATGTAACAAACCCAAACGGAGCCCCTAACATACGAGCGCCCGAAATGGAAGGGGTACTGCTGACGGGACGCGGGAAACGGGCAGTACCACCCGAGTAACGGAAGAGTGTACATCATTGATTGGAAAATTCATTAATAAATCCATTATTCTAATTTTTGGTGCCGTTCTTTGAGCCCTACACAAGAAAATCCGTTACAGTGCAGCGGCAGGATTCACTACGTGCCTTGACGCCACTTTTCGGCCAGTTTTTCACAAGTTTTTGAGACAACGCCCAGATTACGTAAGAACGTAAATTCAGCTATTGTGCTTAATTATTACTCAACATAATTTTGAGGAACGAACCTCAACATTTCCTTGAGGAACGAACCTCAAGAATTGACCCTTTTGAGGAACTAACCTCAAAATTTCCTTGAGGAACGAACCTCAAGAATTGACCGTTTTGAGGAACGAACCTCAAGACTTGACTTTATCGAGGAATGAACCTTGATCGTCTTGAAGAACGAACTTCAAGAACTGACTGTTTTGAGGAACGAACCTCAAGACTTAACTTTATTGAGGAATGAACCTCGATCGTCTTGAAGAACGAACTTCAAGAACTGACTGTTTTGAGGAACGAACCTCAAGACTTAACTTTATTGAGGAATGAACCTCGATCGTCCTGAAGAACGAACTTCAAGGACTGACTTTTTTTTGAGGAATGAACCTCGACCGTCTTGAAGGACGAACTTCAAGAACTGACCCTTTTTGAGGAACGAACCTCAAGAACTGACCTTTTTGAGGAACGAACCTCAAAAACTGACCCTTTTGAGGAACGAACCTCAAGAATTGACCATTTTAAGGAACGAACCTTAATTAGAATTTAGTTGAGAATATGGGCAAGCACAAAAAGCGTCACATGGACTCATCCAGTTCAACCGATTGTGAGTCAAGTAGTGAAGGGCATAGAACGCACTAAAACAAGAGACTTCGACAAGAAAGGCATACAGAAAGTAATTTCCCGAGGTCCAAGGTCGTGGTGCCAACATCTTCTCGCAGCGATAGCGAAAGAATAAGAGAACTCGAAGAAGTTGTCGACAGATTGTCAAGAGCAAGTAACCCTTCGACAATCTCGTATAGAATGACCTCTGATGCCATTCCTGAGTTTGACCCAGCAATCAAGGCAATGACCATTACTAAATGGTTATGTAAAATTGAACAGCTTGGGCGAATAAATGACTGGTCTGAACTCATCATGATACAACACATGCAGAGTCGTCTGAAAGGTGTTGCAAGAAACTGGTACGACAACCTAACCACATACGATCATACTTGGGAAGAATGGAAAGTCTTACTGACGAGAACTTTTCCTGAGCACAAAGATTTTGCTCATTTGCTTCGAGTTATGATGGACAGAATTAAAAGACATGACGAGTCGTGGGCAAACTATTTCTTTGAGAAAATGGGACTGATTAGGGCATGTCAAATTTCTGATGTTAACGCCATATCATGTGTCATTGACGGTATTGATGATACTATGATAAAAACAGGCGCCAGAGCGGGACGTTACAGCAGTCCAGAGTTACTGTATTCAGAGTTCCTTGCAGCTCTCCCATCCACTGAAAGATCCGATCGTTGTAAATCAGATTTGAGAGGTAGACTAACTCAAAGGCGATTCGGTAACACACAGAAGTTTTCGAGGGACAGAGTCTCAGTCTCCCATAAGTCTGGAGATAAGAACAGAGCAGACAACAAAACCTCAGGCAGAACTGTCAAATGCTTCAATTGTGGCGACGTTGGTCACCTGGCTCATCGGTGTCCAAAACCTAAGAAGAGATGTTCTAACTGCAGACTGCTAGGACATGTGACATCTGATTGTCCTGCGACGACGACGAAAGGAACGAACCTTAGCGTCGAGACAATTGGGGGCAATCCATGCTACAACATCGAGTGCTTCTTAAACGGCATTGCATTCAAGGGGTACCTAGATACGGGGTGTACTGGAGTCCTAATAAATGAAACTACAGCCCGAGACCTGAGTCTGAAAATTGATCCGGTACCATGTCTTGTGAAAGGGTACGGAAACAGCGAAGTTTCAGCTCTAGGCAAATCTAAAGTCCACCTCAAACTTGACCTAGTCGAAGACGATGTCGACGTCTACGTCATGGACGATGACATTCAAAGCATTCCCATTCTTGTTGGGCAACCTTTCATCAACACCAACAACAGGGTGCTGCTTGTGAGGAACGACGAGATAAGGGTCGTCCCAGAATCGCAAGATGTAACTCAAGCTTTCAACGCATTTGCTCCAAAGGTTAATGTGACCTTATGCGCAGTCGATACAACCATCATCCCACCAAAGTACGTTGGGTATGTTCCTGTTTTCTGTAAGGAAGAACATCAGGGTGATGTATTTGTTGAGGGGCGAGTACGAACTCTACCTAACAGAGAACATTTTGTCACTCAATGTGTTGTGTCTGCACCAAATGGGGTTGTGTCAATAATTAACACGTCAGAAAACCCAGTTGAGTATCGCTCCTCTCAAGTTGTTGCCAGAGGAAGTATTTGTTGCCAGGAACGCGAACCTGACAAAATTCAAGTTTTAACTGCCGATGTCCGGAAACCATTCGAATTACCAGACATCAATCTTCAAGTCAACAGCCAACTGAGTGATGAAGAAAAGCTCGCTCTGCTTAATCTACTCAACAAATTTAGACACTGTTTCGCTCAAAATTTGAACGAATTAGGAAGATGTAAAGACGTAGAGATGGAGATTCACTTAAATGACGATCGTCCGGTGACATATCGACCTTACAAATTGGCATTTTCTGAAAGAACCAAACTTCAAGAGATTGTTAAAGAACTTGCGGACAACGAAATCGTGAGAGATAGCAATTCTCCATACGCCAGTCCAATTCTACTTGTAAAGAAGAAGTCCGGAGAAACACGGCTATGTATTGACTATCGAGCTTTAAACGCGAAAACAATCAAGGACTGTTTTCCACTGCCAAGGACGGACGAACATCTGGATCGTCTTTCTGGAAGTCGATACTTCACAAGTTTGGACTTAGCATCTGGTTACCATCAGATTCAAATTGCAGCAGATTCCATCAAGAAAACGGCGTTCATTACACCCGATGGCCATTACGAATATCTGAGAATGCCATTTGGCCTAGTTAACGCTCCAGCTGTATTCCAGAGGACCGTCAATAAAGTCTTAGGTCCATTACGATACACTCAAGCTTTGGCCTACATGGACGATGTGCTAATACCATCGAAAGATTTTAACAGCGGTCTTGAAGCATTGGAGAATGTTCTTAAGGCATTTGGAAACTTTGGTCTAACACTCAAGTTATCAAAGTGCTTCTTCTTCCAAAGAACAACTGAGTATCTGGGACACGAAGTAAGTCAAGATGGAGTCAAGCCTGGAACGAGAAAGATTAAGGCCGTTAAACAGTTCCCGAAACCAAAGAACGCTCATGAAATAAGGCAATTCATTGGACTCGCCGGGTATTTTAGAAGATATGTCAAGAATTTCGCACAAATTGCAAGACCCTTGACGAAACTCACTCGAAAGGACGTAACTTTTGAGTGGGCAGAAGAACAAGAGAGAGCATTTGAAGAACTCAAGAAGCGGTTAATTGACCGGCCGATATTAGCTTTGTACAACCCGAAATCAGCAGTAACTGAAGTACACACGGACGCCTCTAAATGGGGAATAGGTGGAATCCTTATGCAAGGTTCTGACAAAGTAAACCTCCACCCAATTCAATACTACAGTCGACAGACGTCGAAAGAAGAACAACGATACCATTCTTATGAACTTGAAACACTAGCGGTAGTGTACAGCTTGAAACAATTCCGAGTCTACTTGTTGGGATTGAGATTTGTAGTCGTCACCGACTGCAATGCTCTCAGAACGACTTTTTCCAAACGAGACCTCTTACCACGAGTAGGAAGATGGTGGCTAGAAATTCAAGAATATGACTTCTCTGTTGAATACAGACCAGGGACTAAAATGTGTCATGTAGACGCTCTCAGCAGAAACGCACTTGATGATCGAGTAGAAGTTGCTTACGTCGAGATTGATATCTCTGACTCTGACTGGATACTGTCTACACAGTTAACTGACGAGAGATGCAAGTATCTCAATGAGGTATTGAGGAGGAAACCGGTGGATAAAGAAGAAGCAAACATTCACTCGGAGTTCCAGTTAAATGACAACAGGGTGTATAAGAAAACACTCTCGGGTCCCAAATGGTTGGTCCCCAGACATGTTCGCAACCAGATTCTAAAATTCAACCACGATGACAAAGGACATTTTGGAACAGAGAAAACTCTAGACACAATCAAAGACACCTACTGGTTCCCAGGCATGAGGCGCTACACAAAGAAATATGTAGCCAGTTGCCTGCAATGCCAGTATAAAAAGGGGAAGACCGGGATGAAGCCAGGATTTCTGAATTCAATAGAAAAGATTCCCGAACCCATGGACACGATACACATTGATCATCTTGGGCCTTTCGTACGAACCAAGAAGAAGAACAGCTACTTAGTGGTTGCTGTCGATGGCTTTACTAAGTTTGTCTTCATGAAGCCTGTGCAAAGTACAAAAGTTGGGCCAGTTATCGTATTCCTGAAGAGCATATTTGAAGTGTTTGGCGTCCCACGAAGGATTGTTTGCGACAGAGGTTCCGCTTTCACAAGTAAACGGTTTACAAGTTATAGCCAAGAGTGTGGAATTAAGACGATATACACAGCGACGGCTACTCCCAGGGCAAATGGCCAGGTGGAACGGTACAATCAAACAATCATCAGTGCCATAATGACGTCCATGAAAGACGAGGAACATTGGGACCAGACAGTCACTAAAGTTCAATTTGCATTGAACAACAGCATTAATACTGCGACCGGTAAAAGTCCATACCAGTTGTTTCTGGGTTACAAACCTAGGGCAGCAAGTGATGCATTTATGCAACATACCGTGCAGAGCGGTCAAGGGAACGAACCTTTGGCTGAAATGAGACGACAGGCTGCAGAAAGGATCGGCAGTGAACAGGCAAAACAGAAACGAATCTTTGACCAGAAAAGGACCAGGCCGATCGAGTACAAGGAAGGCGATCAGGTCCTGATCAGGAAACCAGTTCTTACCAACGACGGGAAAAGTAAGAAGACCCTGTCAAAATACCACGGACCATTTATAGTGGTGAAAGTATTACCTCACGAAAGGTATTACATAGAAGACCTGCCTGGAGCAGACAGATCCCAAAAGTTCTACAAAGGGATATGTGCAGTGGATCGAATGAAACGATTCACAATAAGCAATGACTCTGACACGAAATCAGAATCATGTGATGAAAGCTCACAGTAGACGAATACTGGTGAGAGGACCTCATGTGAGGTGTGAAACGAATCACACACTCACGCAGGAAGTATTTACTAACAAGGGTTGATGTGCTGTGTTACAGGCTTGACTAAGAAGTCAAAGCCTTTTGTCTGGGTTGTCTTGTTGTTGGGATTTTCTTCTCTTTTAGGTCACCCAGGCGAGAATGGACCCTATTATTTGTTGATTTACTAATTGTCGTTGAACGTTTTGTTATGGGGCAATTTAAAATTGGATTTATTTCTAATTATGGTTTGTCTCTAGGTAGCCTTAATCTGCAGGGGCGCAGATTGAAGTAGCGTGGCCGACTGTAACAAACCCAAACGGAGCCCCTAACATACGAGCGCCCGAAATGGAAGGGGTACTGCTGACGGGACGCGGGAAACGGGCAGTACCACCCGAGTAACGGAAGAGTGTACATCATTGATTGGAAAATTCATTAATAAATCCATTATTCTAATTTTTGGTGCCGTTCTTTGAGCCCTACACAAGAAAATCCGTTACACATAACTCCATTATTTGTGGACAAAAATTTAAAAATCTTGCGGTTTTGGATTTAGCGTGACATTCTGAGTCAAATGAGTCAATATTTGTTGAGTTTGCTTAATACAGAAACGAGGCATTGGCCAAACACAGTTTTGAAGAGGTCATTTTGGGGTGATTTTCAATCACTGATTTCAATTTGAAAACGACATTTGATACCTTTATGCTTATGCTTTTATCGGACAAATAGTTTTCGAGTTATGGCCAAAAATTAAAAAAATTAAAAATTTTCATCGTTTGAGTCGTAATTTTTTTTCGAGAAAAATCGACTATCGAATTTTGGGCTTTTAAGCACTTTTTCTAACGTAAAATGAGCCGAGAAAAACGATGGCGCAAACCGCATCTCAATATCTCTAATAGTTTCCGAGATATTTAACTTTGAAAATTGGGAAAAATGAGAAAAAATGAAAATCAACTATCCGAAACTTTGATCGGCCATAACTCAGTTATTTGTTGTCGAATCTGAATTTCAATGACAGATTTGGAATCTGCGTAAAATTCTGCGTTCACTGATGTATAATAACTCAAGTTTACTCTAAAAAATAAGCAAGATATCGATATGAGAAATTTGGTATAGTTTTAATCATGAATTTTCGCGAAAATTTGCAAATTTCGACTTTTGGAAAATCTAAAAACGATTTCTTATGTAAAAAATCGCGAGAAAAACGATGCCGCAAACCGCATTCCAATATCTGTAATAGTTTCCGAGATATCGAGCATGAATTGTTTCGAACCTTCGAAAATTTGACCCTCTGGCGACAACCCAAAATTTCAAACGGCCATAACTCGGTTATTTATTGACAAATTTTAAA
Source organism: Gnatocerus cornutus (assembly GCA_029298725.1). Classification (NCBI taxonomy): domain Eukaryota; kingdom Metazoa; phylum Arthropoda; class Insecta; order Coleoptera; family Tenebrionidae; genus Gnatocerus; species Gnatocerus cornutus. Next base: position 22,357,532 of record CM055510.1, read on the forward strand.
AAAATATCATATTTTTAGATTCAGCGTGAAATTCTGCGTAAAATGAGACCCAAATTTGTTGAGTTTGCTTAATAAATAAATGAGGTATTGGAAAAAAACTGTTTTGAAAACATCATTTTAGGGTGATTTTCAATCAATGTTTTCAAAATAAAAATGACGTTTAATAGCATTGAATTATACATCAGTCGAAAGAGGAGCTCAAAATCTATCTATTGGCCAAATTTGAGATCTATAGGACAAATAGTTTGCGAGTTATGGCCAAAAATTAAAAAAAATGAAAAATTTTTATCGTTTGAGTCGCAATTTTTTTTCGCGAAAAATCGACTATCGAATTTTGGGCTTTTAAGCACTTTTTCTAACGTAAAATGAGCCGAGAAAAACAATGGCGCAAACCGCATCTCAATATCTCTAATAGTTTCCGAGATATTTAACTTTGAAAATTGGGAAAAATGAGAAAAAATGAAAATCAACTATCCGAAACTTTGATCGGCCATAACTCAGTTATTTGTTGTCGGATCTGAATTTAAATCCCAGATTTGGAATCTGCGTAAAATTCTGCGTTCACTGATGTAAATAACTCAAGTTTACTCTAAAAAATAAGCGAGATATCGATATGAGAAATTTGTTATAGTTTTAATCACGAATTTTCGCGAAAATTTGCAAATTTCGACTATTGGAAAATCTAAAAACGATTTCTTATGTAAAAAATCGCGAGAAAAACGATGCCGCAAACCGCATTCCAATATCTGTAATAGTTTCCGAGATATCGAGCATGAATTGTTTCGAACCTTCGAAAATTTGACCCTCTGGCGACAACCCAAAATTTCAAACGGCCATAACTCGGTTATTTATTGACAAATTTTAAAAAATTATCATATTTTTAGATTCAGCGTGAAATTCTGCGTAAAATGAGACCCAAATTTGTTGAGTTTGCTTAATAAATAAATGAGGTATTGGAAAAAAACTGTTTTGAAAACATCATTTTAGGGTGATTTTCAATCAATGTTTTCAAAATAAAAATGACGTTTAATAGCATTGAATTACACATCAGTCGAAAGAGGAGCTCAAAATCTATCTACTGGCCAAATTTGAGATCTATAGGACAAATAGTTTGCGAGTTATGGCGAAAAATTAAAAAAAATGAAAAATTTTCATCGTTTGAGTCGCAATTTTTTTTCGCGAAAAATCGACTATCGAATTTTGGGCCTTTAAGCACTTTTTCTAACGTAAAATGAGCCGAGAAAAACGATGGCGCAAACCGCCTCTCAATATCTCTAATAGTTTCCGAGATATTTAACTTTGAAAATTGGGAAAAATGAGAAAAAATGAAAATCAACTATCCGAAACTTTGATCGGCCATAACTCAGTTATTTGTTGCCGGATCTGAATTTAAATCCCAGATTTGGAATCTGCGTAAAATTCTGCGTTCACTGATGTATAATAACTCAAGTTTACTCTAAAAAATAAGCGAGATATCGATATGAGAAATTTGGTATAGTTTTAATCATGAATTTTCGCGAAAATTTGCAAATTTCGACTATTGGAAAATCTAAAAACGATTTCTTATGTAAAAAATCGCAAGAAAAACAATGGCGCAAACCGCATCTCAATATCTGAAATAGTTTCCGAGATATCGAGCATGAATTGTTTCGAACCTTCGAAAATTTGACCCTCTGGCGACAACCCAAAATTTCAAACGGCCATAACTCGGTTATTTATTGACAAATTTTAAAAAAATATCATATTTTTAGATTCAGCGTGAAATTCTGCGTAAAATGAGACCCAAATTTGTTGAGTTTGCTTAATAAATAAATGAGGTATTGGAAAAAAACTGTTTTGAAAACATCATTTTGGGGTGATTTTCAATCATGTTTTGAAAATAAAAATGACGTTTAATAGCATTGAATTATACATCAGTCGAAAGAGGAGCTCAAAATCTATCCACTGGCCAAATTTGAGATCTATAGGACAAATAGTTTGCGAGTTATGGCCAAAAATAAAAAAAAATGCAAAATTTTTATCGTTTGAGTCGCAATTTTTTTTCGCGAAAAATCGACTATCGAATTTTGGGCTTTTAAGCACTTTTTCTAACGTAAAATGAGCCGAGAAAAACGATGGCGCAAACCGCATCTCAATATCTCTAATAGTTTCCGAGATATTTAACTTTGAAAATTGGGAAAAATGAGAAAAAATGAAAATCAACTATCCGAAACTTTGATCGGCCATAACTCAGTTATTTGTTGTCGGATCTGAATTTAAATCCCAGATTTGGAATCTGCGTAAAATTCTGCGTTCACTGATGTATAATAACTCAAGTTTACTCTAAAAAATAAGCGAGATATCGATATGAGAAATTTGGTATAGTTTTAATCATGAATTTTCGCGAAAATTTGCAAATTTCGACTATTGGAAAATCTAAAAACGATTTCTTATGTAAAAAATCGCAAGAAAAACAATGGCGCAAACCGCATCTCAATATCTGAAATAGTTTCCGAGATATCGAGCATGAATTGTTTCGAACCTTCGAAAATTTGACCCTCTGGCGACAACCCAAAATTTCAAACGGCCATAACTCGGTTATTTATTGACAAATTTTAAAAAATTAGCATATTTTTGGATTCAGCGTGAAATTCTGCGTAAAATGAGACCCAAATTTGTTGAGTTTGCTTAATAAATAAACGAGACATTGGCCAAAAACTGTTTTGAAAACATCATTTTAGGGTGATTTTCAATCAATGTTTTCAAAATGAAAACGACGTTTAATAGCTTTGAACTATACATCAGTGGAAAGAGGAGCTCAAAATCTATTTCGTGGCTAAATTTGAAATCGATTGGACAAATAGTTTACAAGCTATGGCCAAAAATAAAAAAAATGAAAAATTTTCATCGTTTGAGTCGGATTTTTTTTTTCGCGAAAAATCGACTATCGAATTTTGGGCTTTTGAGAACATTTTCTAACGTAAAATGAGCCGAGAAAAAGAATGGCGCAAACCGCATCTCAACAACTCAAATAGTTTCCGAGATATTTAACTTTAAAAATTACAAAAAAAGAGAAAAAATGAAAATCAACTTTCCGAAACTTTGATCGGCCATAACTCAGTTATTTGTTGTCGAATCTGAATTTCAATCACAGATTTAGAATCTGCGGAAAATTCTGCGTTCACTGATGTATAATAACGCAAGTTTACCCCAAAAAATAAGCGACATATCGACCTCTGAAATTTGACATAATTTGAGTCGTTTAAATCGGAAATTCTGAACATTCCATCGCTTCTAATTTAGTTATTTATTGGCGCACGGGAAAAATAATCACAGTTTTGGATTCTACGCAAAATTATGCGTACAATGAGTGCGAGTAACTTGTGTTGGCTCCAGAAATAAGCCAGATATGGATAGTAATACATTAAGTCAATAAAAATCGATCCATCTATCTAGCCAACGGCTTTGCCAGAACTGTGTTTAGCAAATAATCCCTTTCAAAAAAATCCTCATTGACCCATTTTGAATCGATTAAAATAATTTGTTTGCATTGACGTGGAAGACTATAATTAAAAAAGTCCTGATTATAGGTACGTGGACGATCATCGATGCGATACATTTCAATTAAAAATAATTATCACACGACGTGTGTGGAGCAATTTTAATTATAATAAAGCAGAGTAAAGCCGCTTCCTCTGCTTGTCTGAACACTAATGAAAACAAACATTTACCTTGTTAATACTTAATAATTAAACGGAAAGAATAAAAGTGAATGAACACTTTTTCTCTAATTTATCGAATTAAGGTTACTGAATCCTTGCATTTAAAAAGTGTAACATGTCTAATATTACACGTGAAATTTATTAGACTTTTATCTCAAATATGTGCACATATATTGCGAAATGCAGGTGATTGGCGTCTGGCTAAACTTCACCGAACACTTTAATTTTTGACATAAAAATTCGTACGATCAAATCAACCTTCAATATCAATGAATCGCCATTCAAATGCCTCATTGCGCAACCAGTAAGTTAATATGAAACAAGCACAATCCATCTGACACGCGAATAGAACAAACTGGGCAAAAAATCTTCGTAGCAACAACCGCTGCCACGTTTCGAAATCCGACAAGTTTTCCAACTGGAAGTGCATTTGAATTTTGCGAAATATCGAGTGCCTCCTGATGGAAAATTGAAGGTTTTCTTGGTGGTAATTGCAACATTGTTTTGAGTTTAGTTATTACTTGTTAATTGTTCTTTGATGATTGCGGTCAGATTTGTTCCAATAACTTGGAATGGTTCGATAAATGGTTTGCATTGTTTGTGGTGTTGCAAATGAACGGGTTTCGGATTTGCTAATGTTTGGTAATGAGCGAATAGAGCTCGTTAGCCTTCTAGTGTTATTAGTGCAGTGCATGGAAAGTCATAATTGGCTCGACGGAGATTTTTTCAAACGAGCTAATCATATTAACGAGTGATAATATAATCTGTTGAAAGCGGACAATTAAACGAAGAGATTTTTTCTAGATACTAAAATAGTTTCAAGAATTAGTAGATCTGTTACTTTATTAACCCAATAAAAATCTCATAAATAAAAGTGTCAAATTCCAGCCATCAATCTCTTACCAGAAGAGAGAAACTGCTTTAGCCTCTTGGAACAAATTCCTAATTTTCATCAATCTCATTAGCCACCTGCTGGTTCTAGTTTTGATAAGTTCTTCGCTCCCTCCACTCACCGGAGTCTGAAACCGAAGTCCGGACTAAATGCAAGTACAATTCTTGTCGAGGTGAATAACACCAAGTTACGCAAATGTGAATGACATTTTAAATTAAACGTAAAATTATATGAATACCAACAAGTAACATGCAACTTTGTCCTGGTTTATGAAACCGAATCTATCATTATCAAGAATTGCATATGTGCGGCACAAGGCTGATGATTTATTGCTTTAATTATCTATTTGCATATCGCAAGGAAGGAAGCAAATGTGAAAATTTTTTATTAATTCGCCAGTAAAAATTTCTAAAATTTGTCTTTTTAGTTTTATAATTCTAAAATTTTGCTCAGTTAATAAGCAAAGCCATAGCATTATTATCCCGAAATTTTATTGCCTCAACTCTAAAATCACTCAAATTATCGAGTCTCCAAAGCTAACCGAATTATAGATTTTAATCAAAAAATAAAAATTCAAAAAATCTGTAATTCCCTCATTTGGTAAAATCATTCAACTGCAGACAAAAACTCCATTGCAATGTGAACGGCACATAACCGTGATCTAGTGTTGAACCAGTGAAAGTTCACCTCTACCATAAACAGCAAAAATGCAAACTTCAATTTTACATAATTCTTACATCAATCACGATAATAAATCGTCATTACATCTCCAAAGGGCAGTAAGAGGATTTAGCCAAATTCGCACCTCATTAAACCTCACCTTTCTCTCAGAGGTGTTAACAATTTTCGTCTTCTTCCGGAAATCTTCACAAGTCATCACTTTAGAAACTAAATCTGATTAAAAGCTTCGGATGTGATTAATCGTGAAAAGAAGATCGAGTAACCAAATAAAGAGAAAGTTTTCCTAAGTACAAGGTGTGGTACAATATCCTCCTAATGTCGTCCACACTGGAAAACTCATTACATAACAGAGCAGTTTCTAGCTCCTAAAACGAGTTGTTTTTTTAAAAAATTACGAGTTTATCGATTGATGAAAAATGGACTGCGATTAAGATGATTGATGGGTGACTGCGGGACCCACCTTTCCATAATTTACATTAAGACCACATATTAATTATCGCGGTTTTTTGTCAAGTTACTGGGACCCTCACAGCGGGGCCCCAAATTTAATTTCACAATATTTAATTATTATTATTAGAGGAACTTTTCTATAACACCTTCAGTACCCTATGGGTACTGCTGGAAAAAGTCGCAGATTGACTTTGAAATGCCCGAGCAAGTATGTAATTGGTTTACTAACATGACTACATTATGCAAAACAATTACCGGTTACTTAATGTTAAGAGAATGAATGCATTCTTATGCAATAAATAATTAGAAGTAGATTTTATGGGTTTTTGTGTTTGCGGAAAATTAAATTAAGTTTAGACGATTACAGTTCTGCAAAAAACCGTCCGATAAAGTATTATAGACTTCTGCTCTTTCCAGGACAACTTTTTTATTTATCTCCACAAAACGTAGGTAATTGCATGACTAGGAAAATAAAGTTTCAAACAGAATAACGGTCAGTCATTCCTGCGTACATAAAAGTAATTGTAAATTGTTCATACTGGGTGTTGCCGCGGGGAATTCGCACGGTTTATTTTTCTTGAAACCTTAGAAAAGAATTTTAATTTCCCATAATTAGACGATCTCTTTTACTCTTTATGTTACTTAATGAAAGAGCGAGGCTGCAAACCGGAGGTACTAAATAGTGGAAATTATTCCTCGGATGATAATAAATCCATCAATATTATGTATTTGAAAAGAATGAAAGAACAGGTGAAGATATAGGCAATCCTTTATTCATTTTCTATAAAACAAAATAAAATAAAATAAAATCCTTCAATCAGAGGAATCCGACGAATCTTTCGACTTCTTCTTCGACTTGGTCTTCTTCTTGTGTTTCCGCTTCTTCTTGTGCTTATCACTATAGTCACTATCACTATCACTGCTTTCAGACGACGAATGTTTCCGTTTCCTCTTCACTTTCTTCTCAGATTTCTTCTTTTTCTTCTTCCGTTTCTTCTTGAGTTTTTCCACCAGCTCCTTTTCCCGCAACTCAGTGAGGGGGGTCAGGTACTCTTGATCGGTCTCACTACTAGTGCTACTGACATCCAAAACAATCTCTTTGTTGGGGTCCACTTTGATAAAATTCCGACATTGGTAGGTCAAATGTCCGGCGTAACCACACTTTTTACAGGCGGCACGGGTACTCTCTTTCGCGGGAGGCAACAAATGGGAGCCGTATTCATTCATGATTGTTGTTTATAAGGAAAATTCTGGATTCTAACCTAATTCGATTCGACAACTGACAGGTGTCATGCAGGGACGTTGGTTTCCTGGGGTTGGTAGAAATGGTGGAATCGTATTGTCACCAAAGATCCAAATCTCAGCAGGGGCGTAGAATCAAGTGGAGTCCAAACAATTAACACCAATAATGCGTTTAATTTACAATTTATCTCGCTTTTAAAGACGGAATCATTGAATCTTACGCTAAAAATTCAACTAAATGTATTATTATCACTGTAATGCCATTAAAAACACTAATTTAACCTGAGGTAAAATTTCCCATTGTCGGCGCCCATGCGCGTGTTTAGTGACATTTGATTTTCACGGAGTGGCACGTTTTCCAACTGTCATCTGTCATCTATCAATTTTTCTCCAACAATTAATAATATTCTCATTAAAAAAGGTATAAACCAATTATTTAATACCCGTAGACTTGTGGCGTCTATAATTTGGTAAGTCCCAACCCCCACCTCCCGTCACTTCGTTAATCTCCTCCCAATTCGTGACATAACCTAACTGTGACGTAATTCCCCTTCAGATGGCCCTTCGCCTTGGCCGCTTACTGAGCCGCTACTCTATCGTAACCATTCTTCCCATTTTCGTCGTGTCTTCAATCTACGCCGATTACTCGCACACTCAGCAGTACAAAGAGGCGAAGAAACTTGGACAAAATGATTCTGAAATTCTTCTTCAGTAACAAACTGGGGTACTTGGCCTTCCCGATTTTTGGCTACAGTTTGGGTTGGTACATCGACAGGAAGGAAACGGAGCGGCTGACTCTGTTTAGAGACAAGAGTGCGCTGTATGGGCGCGTTTTAAAGGAGGATGAGCAACCGACGTGGCCATAATGGGTGAATTTTGTAGTTGTAAATAAACTTATTTAGGTTGAGCGTTTAATTTCATTAACATGTTTCCGTTTTTTATGTTTAGCTAGAGTTCCTTTTGTGTTAAACCTGTTGTCGCATTGATCACACTCAAACTCTCTGAGATTGTTGTGTATCCTTAAGTGTTCTTCAAAGCCGGTGGTCATCACTTTACCACAAATATTACAGGTGTTGGTTTTAGTAGACCCATCATGGTACTTTAAATGCGCGTCTAAGTTCTTCTGGGACACGAATTTCTTCTCACAAATGTGGCAAGAAAAGTTCTTAACTCCATTATGATTGTTGGTGTGGGCCTCTAGATATTCTTTCCTCATAAACCCCTTCTTGCAGATGGTGCAGATAAACGGTAACTTCTTACTGTGGACCTTCATATGGAAGTTTAAGTTACTCAACGTCTTGTACGACTTGTCGCATTTAGAACACGCGAATTTCTTATCAGTGCTATGACTGATCTTATGTGACTTGTAATCCGACAGTTTAACAAACCCAATGTTGCAGATGGAGCAAATCGCCACGAACTTCTTATCGTGTTTTAACTTGACATGGTTCTTCAGTTTTGTGGACGACGGGAACTTCTTATCACAGAATTTGCAAGAGTAAGGAAGCAGCCCTAGGCAGTAATTCTCATGCTCCACTAAATTCGACTTAGTCCTGAAGGGTTTAAGGCAGTTGCTGCAAACGAACGATCTGATTTTCGGGTGTTTGATCTTGTGCTTCTGGTAGTGGAGCTTGAACTTCCGGCGAGTCGCTGCGATGGCCCCACATAGCTCGCACAAGAAGCCTTTGCAGCGGTGGCGTCTGACGTGGCGTTTGCAGATTTGCTGCAACGACAGGATTTTCTTGCACACCTTGCACCGCATTTTGGGGTCTTGTTTTGATTTGAACTTCTTCTGTGGCGGCTTCTTCGTGTGGTTTATTCCGTTGTCTTGGCACGTCCTCTGGAACTTCGTTAACAGTTCGGCGCTGAAGTTGTTGAGTTTGAATTGGAGGTGATCGATGGTGTTGATGAGTCCAAGGCATTCGCTACACAGGTAGTTTGTTTGGGTGGTGATTCTCCCGACTATGCTCACGATTTTCGTGAAGACTGGCTTCTGGGAAGACATGCTGAGGGGGCTCTTGAGGGTTAGGCAGTAAAATTGGGTCCCCAAAGGGGTGTAGGAGACGTTGCAAATGACGCATCTGTTGGACTCAGAGGGGACTCTCTTCTCATAGTCCACGCAGTCGTCATCTGATTCTTCCACAATAATGTCGCTCTCATCATTAGAGCCCTCAGTTTGTTGGTCCAGCGGCTGGAAAGAGTCCCCAGGGAGTTCAAAGAACTGGCTTTGCAGCGGCTCCAGCAACTTGCTGTCGTAACAACTATAAAAGTCTGTGGGGGGCGCTACGTATTTACAAGGATACTGTTCATTGAATAAAGTGGTGTTGTAATCAAACTCTTGGCTCTTCTGCATGTTCTGAATACTGCAATACTTCACTGTCTTATCGATTTGCCCCCCATTTAGCCCCTGACTACTCTGGGCACAAGCTGGGTACTCCACCTTCTGACAATTATTAAACTGCCCCTCAAACTTATTGAAATAGCTCAAATCCTTCTTGTAGAAATCGGGCATTAACAAATCTAAGTTACTACAGTAGCTGGCAGGGCTGAGATCCTTGCTGGTGATCTCAATCATCTCAATCTTATCAGGGATCTTCAGGGCTTCGTCACAAAGGCGGTTATCCCAGTTCAAGGGGTCCGAGAACATGCAGACGCTCTGGTTCTTGTGGCAGTTTTGAGGAGACAACATGTTGAAGGCCTCCAACTGGTTGTAATTGTTGTTGATGGGCATGTTGTACGAGTAATACTGCTGGCTAGGATCGACTTGTTTGGCACAGGGGGCTCGGCTGTACACGTTGTTCAGAGGGCCGAACGTGGAGGCGTTGGAGTACAACTTGTCAGTCATGATTTGAACAACACAGTTTCACGAGACACACGGGTTTGAGGTTATGTTTTGACACATAATATGACCTTGGAAATCTTAATAGGTCTGTCACAATTTTAGGAGAAGAAGAAAGAATTGTTTCCATGATTCGAATTCTTTGGCGTGTGTGCATTTCGTCCTGGTCACGTCCTTGTGTAGTCAATTGCATTTCAGAATTGTAAGATAAAGGAAGAATAAAAAAACGGTGGTAAAAAGCCAGTTGTCTGCATTTTTGTTGTAGATAAAATGGATATAAAAAAACTATCAGATGAATATCGTCAAGTGCAGCAGATACGAAGGATTAACAAGTTAGTCAAGAAAGCAACGGCAACGTTGGTGCAGTTTAACGGAGTGCAGTTCCAAAAAGGCTTAGGCCCTCAGCTACAAGATATCACCATTGATATTAGAAAAGGATGTTTTCCAGATTTAGGAGTCATTGTATTCCATAAGAACAATTCCGCTGTGTTCACACTATTAGGCCCATTTATTTTTAACGATAAATTAGATTGTGATTCTGAATTGCAAATTATACATCCAGAAGGGAAGGATGAGGACATCAATTTAGTTTTTCCCAATAAAAGTTCAAAAGAGGAGTGTGTGGTTGTATTGACTTATTATTTAGACATGAGGTGAGAAAACGTTTATATGCATATCTATTTTATTTTCTTACTTTATTTGCAGTAACCGCTCATCCCCAGAAATCATCGAAAGAAGAGATTAAACAATTTATTCATTATTATAAATTTTATATTTTTTAATAAAAATTAAACTAAGGAAACTGTTTTGTAATGAGCATTTGTTTGTAGCACAGCGGGCTCTGTTGTACACGTTGTTCAGAGTGCCGTACGAGGAGGGCTTGGGGTACAACTATTCAGTCATGATTTGAACAACGCATTTTTGAGGTTATGTTTTGACACAACAAAGTTGGGTTAGAAACAAAATTTTATCAAATTTACGCATTTTGGGATCTAGGGGAGTTTACTACAGACTGAGCTAGTCCCAATCGGAATGTGTATAGTACTTTCAAAACGTACAAACTGTTTAAAATTAATTATAAAAAAGGTGTATTTTGGGTTGCATACGTAACAATTGAAGATTATGCAACCAGCAATACATAATTTTACGTATTGTATCCACCTCTATGCGAAATGGACAAAATTACAGACTCCCCGTTACTCTCATTGCTGGTTCTGGCAGAACGATCCTCTTCTGTGGTTCCCCGCCGACAAAACCGCTCTGATTTCTTATAGAAAAGCACACCTCCGACGGCAATACACGCGACGACAACCCCCACACCAATCCCCAAAGACTCTGCTAGAGTAATCGCAGACCGCGGAAGTTGTATCTTAAGCTCAACAGTTCTTGTTAAGTCGTTGCTTGCATGTCTTCCTCGACCTGGCGAGATGTGACAGTTCCATTGACCACTTTGCTCCAGTTGAACTTTAGATATCTTCATTCCGCAGTCTCCGTATTCCAAGCCTCGACCGGTGTAAGATATACTAATTATAAGAAGATGAATAAAAGGCAATTGAAGGGGTGGAGGAAATAGTACCCGTTGGAGGTAGAGGCGTCTTTTGTAAGAGAGTATGATTGTCCAGAAGGGGAGACAAAGCGGCAGTAGTCTATAGGCACGTCGTTGGTGTTGCAGAGGAGGTCGATTTCTTCGTTTTCTGCAGCTTCGATGTTGGAGCTAAAGACCGTTAGTTCAATGATGGAAATCTGTAAAAGAAGTCAGTTTTTGTTTGTTGTCAAAGAGTTTACCTCTATCGTTATTATTTTGTCAGGGGTTCCGTTTTCTTGCGCCACTGAACACTTCCACTCGCCGCTGTCTGTAGGAGTTGAGTGTTCAACCGTAAATAAGCAAAGACCTCCAGTGACTGCCAGTTCGTCTTGCGGTTTATATTGTGTTCCATTAGGGGCAATAATATAACACTTATGGGAAGAGTACGGTATTTCGCAATCAATAAAAAAATTGTTTCCTAGTCGGACGTTTTTCTTGTTACTTGTGGCGTCTCTAACATCTTCGCGGGTGCTTTTCCCGTTTTTTACATCAATGAAAATTCCTCCAGACTGACCAACATCGAGATCACCTTCGCACTTCCATGATCCATAGTCTTCAGATCTCAGCGGTTTCAACATCTACGGTACTCAAACTTCAAGAGGAGCTTAGAAACTCTGTCTAGTTACCTCAAGTGCGCATTTACCATTCTTCAGATCGCTGGTAAAAGTGTTGTAGAAAGGAGAAGCCGCTCCTTTAACCACTTTGAAGATTTTACCATCTGGTCGTGTAAATTTGCAGTAACTGATCTGGTTACTTTGAAAACCATCGAATTGACACCCGATGATATAATAGTCAGACTCAGTGGTGTTGTTACTGAACGGGACTATAGACTCCAATTCTGTGAAGAAATGTTTAACAATCTTCCTGAAAGTCGTGAGAAAACTCAAAAACTCACTTTTTTCGGTCAATTGGGTGGTGAAATCTAACGCTTCCATAACGTGCTCGTACCCAGCGGAGCACCTCCAAGTCCCTAAATCCTCCACTGTTACAATATCGAGGGAGAAGTCGCACAAACTCCCCCGCGAAACTAAGTCACCTTGGGGGTTGTACAGGTGACAAAACTGCTGATCTAAAGTGGGGCCATCATCAACGGATTTACCACAAATGACCGTTGCGCTGCCGCCTAAATAAACCTCAAAGGTTCGATTTTTCAAGAAGTCAACTAAAATTGGGATTCAAGAGGTGATGTCACTGGTTTTTTATTACCTGTGATGACCACAAGTTGGGAGGTGGTGCGATACGTTTTACCATCAGTGTCTGTGGCGAACAGAGTTAAATCCGTGGAGTCTCCGTGTGTTAAATTGTTTATCTTGTAGCCGCATTTTCCGCCGCCTAAACTGAAGAGGCGCGATCCAAATTTGTTGTTCTGAAAACTGCGCGTCTGGTAAAGTTCGATAGATTATTGTTGCTTACTTCAGATGGGGTTATTGCGTCCAGATCGAGGTCTATCTTCGTGTCGTTAAAGTTTAAAGAACACGTCTTAAGTTGGGTGGCACCAGCTTCGAAGAAATTGACGGCGGTGCTCGTTTCCAGGCCTTCCCAGCGGGTTAAATAAAGAGGCATATTGTCTGAAATTAGCAGTTTATTATTCTTACCTATAGATAGTTTGAATACCTACTTACAGTAGAAAGTTATTGTAACTTCTTCTGTGTAGTTCTTCTTGGTGATGTCGTCCAACGCTATCAGGACCCATTTTTGAGGAACTTTGTCATTTACTTCTGTGTAGGTAAAACCACAAGCTGTTCCTTCAAAGGGTGAAAATCCGCTGTCACCTTCTTGGTACTCTTCGGTACCATTGGTTATAATATCGTAGTCAATATTGATGGTCTCTGAACTGATGTAGCAATGGGTAAAATTCGTTATCTTCGCGATTGGATAGAAACTAATCATGTACAAGTCACCCTCGTTTATGACGATTTGGCGGGATTCTGGATCGAAATTGTACAACTCGTTTTGGGAAGAAAACTGCAGAAGGGCTAAGAGACTGAACACGATTTTCATTTTACTTGACTGTCTTGGAATGTGTTTTTATGTAGTTTAAGCGCCACTTGTGGTCCTTAGAAGTGTTATCTTAGGGACAAGAAAACGATTGATTGTTTATCTTTAATTGAGGTAAATTGGTATTGATAACATTAGTCTAAGAGGTTTTGTACTGGAAATGTTTTCGGCTTGTTTCCTGATAAAGAACAACTTGATGTGGGCCAAAAAATAAGATATTGTTGAAGGAGCGGCTCGAGATAAAGCCATAATTAATTTCTGAACTCTAAATCAAAGTTCCTAATGCTTGAACTGGCAGAGCAAATCGGTTTTTAAGAGGTTTTAAACTTCCTCGAGATTTTAGAGCCATCGTTGAGATATAAAATATATTTAAAAACGATTTTAGTTTTCTTCAAAAATAAACGAGAGAATTAAGTTTTAGGAGAGACTTTTTGGCCCCATTTTTATCGATTCATTTTGTTGCAAAAACGGCGTTTATTAACTTCGTGTTACACACCAATCGAAAGAGCAACTCAATATCTATTAACTAGCCAAATCTTAGATCGGTGGGTCTAATAGTTTACGAGTGGCAGCCAAAAAAACGAAAATTTATCAAAAAATCAATTATCAAATTTTGGATGTTTGAGAGCGGATTTTAAGGTACATAAACGCGAGAAAAAGTAACTTTTTAGATAGTGAAACTTGAAGGTCTTGTAGCTTTCGACTTGATTATCTACTGTGCTGATTTCCAAAATTTTTGAGCAAGAAACAAATTTTTTGGAAATTTTTATTTTGAAGACGAACAGAAAATTGTCATCACTTTCGCTTAAATTCCGTAACTTTGGCAGATTTTGTCCTAAAACTCTGAAATTTGGAGATTTTACTACTTTTGACTTGCTTATTTACTCTACTAAGTTTAAAAATTTTAGAGCAGGAAATAGAAGTTTTCGAAATTTTTATATCGAAGACAAACCAAAAATTTCCACCACTTTCACATAAATTCCGTAACTTTGTCAGATTTCATTTTAAAAGTGTGAAATTTGGAAGTTTGGCTACTTTTCACTTGTTTATCTATTGGACAAAATTTCAAAAGTTTAGAGCAAGACACAAATTTTGTAGAATTTTTATTTTGAAGACGGACTACAAATTTTTATTATTTTCGCTTAAATTCCGTAACTTTTTCAAATTTTGTCCTAAAACATTGAAATTTAAAAGTTTTACTACTTTTGACTTGTTTATTAACTGTGCTGAATTCCAAAATTTTAGAGCAACAAACAAATTTTTTAAAAATTTTATTTTGAAGAACTAAAAATTTTCACCACTTTCAATTAAATTCCGTAACTTTGTCAGATTTCATTCTAAAACTATGAATTTTATAAGTTTTACTACTTTTGACTTGTTTATCAGCTGTGCCAATTTGCAAATTTTTATAGCCCAAAACAAAATTTTTAGAAATTTTCATTTTATGGACGAATAAAAAATTATCACCGTTTTCTATCAAATTCCGCAATTTTGACAATTTTAATTTTCAGACAGAAAAATGTAAAGACTTAACTCCGTTTGACTTGTTTATCAATTAACTGTGCCAAAATACCAAATTTTACAGGAAAAAAAACTGACTTATTAAAAGTTTGAAATTTCGGTCAGAATTTTAGAAGTCTTTCCAAAGTTATTTTGTTATTTAAATCTTTTTATTATACCGGCGAATTTACCGGACTCTTATAAGAAAAAGCACTAGAAAAACGATGGCGCAAACCGCATCTTTCTATCTGTCGTGGTTCTGGAGATATCGAGAACTTAATATTCTGGAGTTTCAAAATTTTTGCTCTTTGGCGACAATCTGAAACTGAAACCTCTATAACTCAGTTGTTTGTTGCCGTACGTCAATTCTAATCCCGGATCTGGAATCTGCGTGAAATGCGGCGTAAAATGAGCCCTAATAACTCAAGTTTGCTCCAAAAATAGGCGGGATATCGACCTCAGAATTTTGACATAAAATCAGAAAACAATTTGAAAAAAATATTTTCTAATTACCATTTTTTTTTATGTAAAAAACAAACGAAGTTACAGATTTTCATAAAAATAGTCTCCACAAACTCGAAGCTCTTTATTCATCCACAGAATACGCCTGTCTTCTATACGTAGTATACAGAGCGTTTCCAGCAATCGTCAAAGCAGCAGACTCATTGCTATTTTCACTCCCATTACTCACTCTATCCGACTGATCTAAAGTCGCACGTCCATCAGGCTTGCAACATCGCTGCTGACGATAAGACTTGTACAAGAAGAAGCCTGCAACTAACAGAACAGTAATGACCCCAATCACAATTCCCAACGTGGCAACGATTGTAAGAGGAGAAATCAAAGGTACTACAATCAAATGAACGTGTCTTGACAAGTCCGCTTTGTTTCTATAAGACCTCCCGGAGCTTATATGGCACCGCCAGAGTCCGTGGTGCGTGGAGTTGACTCTAGAAATTTGAATTCCACAGTCTCCGTACTCCAATCCACGACCAAAATAAGACATTCTGAGAAAAAAAAACGGTGATTTGAGGTAATAAAGGGGTGAAAACACACCCATTGGACGTTGCGATGTCTTTTCGTAAAGAGTACGACTCGTTGGTGGGAGCCACAAATCGACAGTGATCAAGAGGTATTCCGTTGGTGTTGCAAGTTAAATTAGCCTCAGTGTCTTCGAGGGCCTCCACGTGGGAAAACAACACTTTCAGATCAATGATGGACACCTAAAATGTCATTGTTTTGTGTTCATTGTGTTTTAAGTACTGAAGAGGTACTTCAACTGTTAGAACATCATCGGGGATGCCATTTCTGCGCGCGATTGCACATCTCCACGTTCCGTTGTCGCTTTCGTTGGACACCTCGACTTTAAATATGCAAAGACCGGTTGTTATCTGGAATCTGCTCTCGGGTTTGTACTGAGTTCCGTTCGGTGCTTGAATATAGCAGTGATCGGAAGAGTACGGCACCTGGCAATCAACAACGAAGGAGTGCCCCAGTCGAATATTCTTACTCTTGTGTTTTTGATACGGAAGACGTGTCGCCTTTTCAATGGTAATAAAAGCCCCAGTTGTGTCATCTCCATAGAACGCCGCCTCACATTTCCACGTCCCCTTATCTTCCGCTCTGAGAGGTTTCTGAATCTACCGAACCAAACTGAAGGAGTTTGTTGGTTTCTTTGAACTCTTTACCTCCAACGCGCATTTACCACCGTCCAGATCGCTTAAAATAGTGTTGTAGTTTTGTGCACCTCCACCTGTGGTGAGGAAGATTTTTCCATCAGGTCTCGTAAATCTGCAGTACCTCAACGAGTACCGATTGAAGTTAAGAAGTTGGCAGCCAATACCGAAATAACTTGTTGTGTTTTTATGGAAAGTTGTTATGGCTTCGGGCTCTAAAATTAGAACGAATTAACACAGGGGAATAAAGAGGGTGATTTTACTCTTCTCCACAAGCTCGGTGGTGAACTCCAGCGCCTCCATCGTGTAGTCGAACCCTATCAAACACCTCCACGTCCCCAAGTCTTCTTTCGTTACAACATCCAACTCGTAGACACACATATGTCCGTGGAACATTAAATCTCCTCCGGGGTTGTACAAGTAGCAGAACTTCTGATCGAAGTTTGCGCTGCCAACTGTTGGCTTCCCACATTTGATTGTGGCGGCATCCCCTAAGTACACCTCTAGGGAGCGGTTTTGGAGTTTTTCCCCTTTTAACACCACCAAAAGCGACGAGTTTCTGTACACTTTGTTGTTGGTGTCGGTGGCAAACAACGTCAAGCGTTTGGAATCGCTTGGTACCAACTTATTGATTTTGTAGCCACATCTGCCTTCGCCTAAACTAAAGAGTCTTGATTTGAACACGTTCTGAATAACATTGGAGATTGAATTCAACTCGATTTCCACAGTGGTGTTGTCGAAACGAAGAGAACACTTCTTTAGTTTCGTGTTGTCGCCGCGGAAGAAGTTGGTGACGGTGCTGTTCTGCAACGCCTCCAAGCGCTCGGAATAAAGCGGTCTGTCATCTACAATCAAAACTATTTTTTCGGAAGACTCCAAACCAGAGACTTACAGTACAAAGCAACAGTGACTTTCTCCACGAAGGTTGAATTAGTAAGATCGTCAAAGACTGAAATGGTCCAATTCGACGGAATTTTATTGTTTTGGGTGGAATAAGTGAACGCACACACTGAAGGGTACGGAAAAAATCCCTTAAAAGAGTGAAGATGTGCTTGCTTCTTCGCATAAACTGGTTGGTTTAAGGGATAATCCACCGCAACCGCTGAAGATTTGATGTAGCAGTGCTCGAAATGAGCGCGAGTTTTAATCTGATCGAAACCGATGTAAAAAGTGTCGCCTGCGTTTATCTCAATTTGGCGAGACTCTGGGCGAAAGTTGTACGGCTTGTCTTGAAGCGACACACTTATAAAAAAGGTAAAGAGAAGGAAGTTATGGTGCATTTTATTGGCTAAAATTGGGATTTGATTAATTGGTTTTAAAACAGTTGGTACTTACTTATTAGTTGGGTTTTTAGTGCAGTGAAAAATTTGGCGCAGTA
Organism: Gnatocerus cornutus; assembly: GCA_029298725.1. Taxonomy (NCBI): domain Eukaryota; kingdom Metazoa; phylum Arthropoda; class Insecta; order Coleoptera; family Tenebrionidae; genus Gnatocerus; species Gnatocerus cornutus. Next base: position 22,375,474 of record CM055510.1, read on the forward strand.
GAGTGAGAACTTGTGCTTATTTTTCTTATTTTCGTGAAAAACAAGACGTGCAGGCAAGCGCACACCTCTTAATAGCACAAGGATTTACCGATTGTGTGTTGGATTTTACGACAGGGGTAAATATAGGCACTAGGTATGCTGGTCTAATTTTACAAGGAGCCATTTCAAATGAAAAAGTCTCTGTCTGTAAACAACATTTTTTAAATCTTATGTAATAATAATAAAAATTTATTTTTTATACAAACTTCTTGAGCCACAGGAAGGGATTTTAGAAATTTTTATTTTTAAGACGAGCCAAAAATTTCCGATATTTTCGATTCGCACGTTTAATTTTGGTAGTTTTTATACTAGGGCAATGAAATTTGGAGAGGTTACTACTTTAGACTTATTGACTGTTTGTCTGAAATTTGAAATTTTTTGTGCAACAGGGGCGGATTTTAGAAATTTTCATTTTCAAGACGAGTCAAAAATTTCCAACATTTTATATTTAGACGTGTAATTTTAGCAGTTGTGATGTTAAGGCAATAAAATTTAGAGAGATTATTATTTTTAACTTGTTGACTGTTTATCCTGAAGCTCAAATTTTTTGAGCAACAGGGACGGATTTTAGAAATTTTCATTTTTAAATTTAAACATTAAAACATTTAAATTTTCAACACTTTCCATTCGGGCGAGTAATTTTATAATTTTGATACTACGGCAATGACATTTGGAGAAATTACTTTCTTCAACTTGTTGATTGAATGTTCAAAATTCCAAATTTTTCGAGCCACATGAACGGCTTTTAGAAATTTTCAGTTTCAAGACGAGGAAAAAAATTCTAATATTTTCATTTGGGCGTGTAATTTTGACAGTTTTGTTGCTAAAGCCTTAAAATTTGGACAGATTACTACTTTTAACTTGCTCAATGTCCGTTTTAAATTACAAATTTTTTGGGCGTCAGGGACGGATTTTAGAAATTTTTATTTTTAAGATGAGCCAAAAATTTCCAATACTTTCCATTCGGACGTGTAATTTTGACAGTTTTGATGCTAGAGCGTTAAAATTTGGACAGATTACTATATTTAATTTGTTGAATGTTTGTTCTAAATTACAAATTTTTGAGCCACTGACACGATTTTTAAAATTTTTTGGTTTTCAAGACGAGTCAAAAATTTTCAATATTTTTATTTGGACGTGTAATTTTAAGAGTTTTGATGATAGGACATTAAAATTTAGAGATATTATTATTTTTAACTTGTTGACTGTCTGAACTAATTTCCAAATTTTTCGGGCAACAGAGACGGATTTTAGAAATTTTGAAATTTTCATTATAAAGACGAACCAAAAATTTCCAATATTTTCCTTTCGGACGTGTAAGTTTTACAGTTTTGCTAGGTTGTTAAAATTTGGACAGATTACTATTTTAAACTTGTTAACTGTCTGTACTAAATCCCAAATTTTTTGGGCGACAGAGACGGATTTTAAAAAATTTCATTTTCAAGACGAGCCAAAAATTTCCTGTATTTTCCATTCGGACGTGTAATTTTGACGGTTTAGATGCTAGAGCCTTGAAATTTGGAGAGATTACTATTTTCAACTTGTTGACTGTCTGTACTAAATCACAAATTTTTCGAGCCACAGGTACGGATTTTAGAAATTTTCATTTTGAAGACGAGCCAAAAATTTCCAATATTTTCCATTCGGACATGTAATTTTGACAGTTTTCTTGCTAGGGTGTTGAAATTTGGGCAAATTACTATTTTTAACTTGCTGACTGTCTGTCCCAAATTACAATTTTTTTGAGCCACAGGGACGGATTTTAGAAATTTTTGATTTTCAAAACGAGCCAAAAATTTCCAATATATTTTTATCCGGACGTGTAATTTTGACAGTTTTGATGCTAGTGCATTGAAATTTGAAGAGATTACTATTTTTAACTTGTTGACTGCCTGTTCTAAATTATAAATTTTTCGAGCTACTTTATTCGTGATAAATTATGTAAGTTTTGAGACCAAATATTGCGCGAGTATAAACAGTGAACTTTTATTGTTTTATGGGCTAGAGTAAACACGAAAATTACATCCAAAACTGGGATCTTAAGAGAATTAAACATGCAATCAATTTCTGTGTTTTCTAAAGGCTATTTTTCCTGCAGAGAATTTTTTTATTTGTTTATTTAAGGTTAGAATCTTGATGAAATAACTTTGGAAATTTAAAAATGACAAGGTTGGCATCATTGAATCCCAACAATTTGACATTTGACCACGTAACTTATTAGTGCGAGTCTTTATTTGTACCCCAAAACCCAACACTCATTGCAACATCGCTTTGCAACATTTGGAACAGAGACGAATTCCACGATAATTTGCAACCTGTAGAAAAAATCAAAACCTCTATGAATTCGCACGTCAAAAATTGTGTCACCTTTTTAAGGAATGTCCAAACCCCTTCAAACTTTCCTTCTCAACGTCACCGTAATCGAAGGGCGTCACTACATCTGGCCCAATGCAACCACCTTTGCTGTCGTACAAATAGACAACCGAAAGAAATACACTCCTGTTAAGTTCAGCACCAACAGTCCCTACTACAATGAGGTAAAATCTCCTTCTTTAATTCTTCTCCAACACTATTTTACAGTACTTTGTCTTCGAATTCTTAACGACTTTTGAAGAGATCGTCGAGAAGACAGTCAACATCACAGTCATGTCCCCTGCTGGAATTCTAACAAAGCGAAAACTCCTCGGAAGCATCTCTTTCGATGTTGGTACTGTTTGGTACCAAAAAGGTAAAAATATTATCCCATTTCTATGGTTAATCTCTTGTTTAGATCACCAGCTGTACCACAAATGGGCAATTCTGACCTCCTCAAGTGACACAGGTGGTACCCAGGGCTACTTAAAAATCGACGTAAGTCTCCTCGCCAAAGGAGAACTTCTGAAAATCCCACCGTATCTAAACACCGACGACATCGAAGGGAATTTATTCCTACCAGAAGGAGCCGCCAGCAGACAACGAGTCAACTTCATCTTCGACGTTTACCGCGGCAAGGACTGCGTAAAAAGAAATCCAACTCAAGAAGGAACGAAGAAGTTTGACAACATCCCAACCACTCAACTTCGAATTTCCTTCTCCGGAATCAGCGTTAAAACCCAAGTGAAGAAAAACTCGTCCGCGCCTGTTTGGAACGAACGTCTTCTTCTCCCGGAACTCTTCCCTCCACTTTGCCAAGGATTTAAAATCGAACTCTACCACGAAAGCAACAGAAGAGCGACACGGTATTTGAGCCTTCGTACGATTTCCAGTGATGATGAAGACGGGTTTTTACCCACGTTTGGCCCTTCGTTTCTTCATTTTTACTCGCCGAACAACTTAGAAGGGTACTTGGGGAAAGTTCTGTTGTACCTCCAGAGCTCGCTGTTGGGCGACGTGGCGGAGTACGAAACTAAAACTCATTTGATTCAGTCAGTGGTCATCGAGGAGTACAAGGCGCAGTTTGAAGAAGTCGTACTCTTTGTTGCCATTTTCGAAGTCTCGTCTGTTGTTAACAAGTTTAGCGACAAACCTCTTTCGTTTCGCGTGTCTTGTGGGGCTTCTCAGTCGGATCCGAACACCGAAGTCACTCCATCACTCAAACCAAAACTAATGAACAAGAACTACAGTTTTCTTGAGCTGAACGAGCGGAAACTTCTTCTGCGGTTGACCACAACTCTCCCTGACATAAGAAGAAGATTGTATAATTACAACCTGATTACTAAAATTCTTCGGGATCTGGTAAGTAGTTTGGTGACTCCTCTCCATAACTTAGCTTCCAGAGGTCGCGGCTGGACAAAATCGAAGACATTTACGACAAGCACGACTCCGAAACTAAACAGTTTCTTGAAGAGACCATCGACTTTGTGTCTTCCGCCGCGAGCAAATACATTGATATAGCTTGTGGGTACAAACTTGACACTGATCCACTGTTGGACCAACAGCGCCTGAAACTCTGCCTCAAAGAAATGGAGGCCGTTGTGGAGTTATCCAACTCGTTACCACACCTCCAGAGTGTGAAGAAAACCTACCAAAAGCTTGAGAAGATCTGCACGAGAATCGAAGCTTTGGTGGACATCGTAAGCCGAACTTCGCTCTGATTTATTAATTTATTAAGTTTTCAGATTGAAGATTGGCCCCAGGTCTATCTCTGGATGATCTCCGGCAATAAACGAGTGGCGTACCATATAATCCAGCCCAGAAACGTCGTCTTCTCTATGGTCGAGGAAGAAAAAGGAATTCATTGCGGAGTCCTCCAAACCATCTACTTGCAAACCGAAGCTAATTGTAATGTTGCGGACTTTGTTTCCTCCGCCTGCAAGATGGACGCGATGGTCTGGATGGGTCTGGAGCGACACTCCGACAACTTTTACTCCTCTCTAGCTGCGTCTTCATTTGAGGTGCTTCCAGACAGCTTAACAGCGACGGAAACTCATTCTTTTCAAGCCCATGCGTACATTTTCCAAGGGAGATTTTCCCCAGGCGCCGATAAAAGTGGTCTTTCTGATCCTTTCGTTCACTTAATAATCGGACAACAGTTTCAAGAGACCAAAATCTTGAGAAAAACTTTGACTCCGGTCTGGGACCAAACTTTGATTTTCCCCCGAGTCGTCCTCTATGGTTCCCAGGGGTTTATTCTTGCAAATCCTCCAACAGTCACTTTGGAAGTGTACGACAAAGACGAGTGTGTATGTCTTCGAGTCAATTTATCCCTTTTTTAACATTCGAGGTAGTTCAAGAACGAACTAGTGGGAAAATGCGTGTTGAAACCACTCCTCAAACTGGTGGATCACGAAAAGAGTTACCCGAAACTCAGGTGGGAGAAAGTGTTCAACAAATTCAACGCGAGCGCGGAGGTTTTAGCAGCGGTGGACTTCCAAGAAGTCGCGGAGGACAGTTTGAACAGAGGAGATGGTCCTCCACTTCTAACTAGAGTTCCTTCCGAAATCAAACCGAATTTGGTCAACCACCGCGTCGAGGTGGTCTTCTGGGGCCTCCGAAGCTTGAAGAAGGTGCAAATGTGGCACACAACCAAACCCAAAATTGTGGTGGAGTGCAATGACGCCAGTTTAACCTCCGATGTTCTTAGTGTTAAAAAGAGCCTCAATTTTACCAACCCGGTGCAAGTTTTTGAAGCGAAATTTGCAGAGCAGGAGGAGTTTGCGCCACTGGTGAGTTTAAAGATGTTTGATTGCAGGAACTTCGGGATCAACGCTTTTATTGGCACTTATCTTGCTCCCATGAGGAGGTTTGTTTATGTTCCTTTTACTGTGGAGGAACGGGAAGTTAAACTTTATAGTTGCGAGGAGGAAAAGTCGGAGACTTTTCTTTCCGTTGGTACGACTTAAGTTTGTTGGAATTTTTGACTTCGCTCTGTATTTTAGAATCTATAATTGAGTCTCTGAATGAAACTCAAGAGAACACGCAGCCTGAGCGGGTCAAATACTGCGGCCTCAGCAACTGCTTGAAACGGAAGAAGAAAGTTGACAAACCGGTGGGTACTGATCAGTTTGAGGAACCGGAAACGGAAGACACCAGCGATTTTGATTGGTGGACGAAATTCTACGCGTCCTGTGAGGTACTTTACATGTTTTTCCCCCAATTGTTACAACTTCTTTCAAGGAAAAAACCACCACAACTCTGTCCTTGAGGCATAAATACACTCTGACAGTGAGTAGATGTCTGCAATTTCCTAATTCTCTTAGATTTATCAGAGCGAACTCGAAAACCAACCCGAGTTTGATGGCTTTTCGGATATTCTTCAATCCTTTCCGATGTACAAAGGTAAGAGAACTGGCGACGAAGCAGTAGACGAAGAAAACACAACTGGAGTCTTCAAAGGCGCTTTGAGAGTGTACAAGTGGCCTCTAACCCCCGCCTGTGTTACCCCAAACGGACTCCCTTTGGACATGGGGGTGTTCCAAGACTTCCCTTCCAACAGCCCCATGCGTTATGTTCTGCGAGTTTACTGCGTCAGAGGGTTGAATCTACCCCCAAAGGATCTCACTGGAAAGTCGGACCCTTATCTTCGCCTAACGCTAAACCAACAAGTGGTCAGTGATAGAGAAAACCACGCCCAATCAGAGTTGAATCCCGTTTTCGGGAAGTGCTTCGAATTCAATGGGGTGTTCCCTCAGGACCACACTTTGGTGGTGACGGTGATGGACTACGACCTCCTGACTTCGGATGATTTGATCGGAGAGACGAAAATTGATATTGAGAATCGAGTCTACACCAGACATAGAGCGCATTGTGGGCTTCCGCAGAACTATTTAACGTAAAATGGAGTTGTCGTCACGACTCACAGTTCGGTGGAAGAGAATTTTATTCGAAAAAAATTGCCCATGAAAACGACAACCAACAATGTATTGTAGGGCACCTTTTTTTTTCAAAAAAAGTCAAATTTTTAATCATTGTAGGTTGAATTACTTTTATTTTGAAAAATTATGAAAATTTATGTATTAATATTTGAATTTGTTTATTTTTTGAACTTTTGATGGCTTAGCCGTTTCAAATTCTGAAAAGCAGAGATGTGAATATCATTTATGTCATACAACTCTAAAACCAAGACAAATGGATAAGAAATTGTATTAACGTGGTCATCAAAATGTCATAACTAGTTTCATTATAATTTTGGTAATTTTAGTGCTACGGCTGTGAAATTTTTTGGAAAATACAACTTTTGACCCGTCAATTGACTCTACTAAATTGCAAAACTGTAGAGCAAAAGACCTAATTTTGTTTAAATTCGGAATGTTTTTATAATTCCAGTACATCGACTACGAAACAAAAAAGTTTCTACCTATGAGTTATGTACTAATTTCAAGAAATTACAGAAGTCTAGAACGGAAGACACAGACTTTAAAAATTTTATTTAAAAAACGAAGCAAAAATTTTCGACATTCACTATTAAATTCGGTAATTTGATTGGTTCAGCTTGAACTTTGGAATAACTACTTCTTTAGAGCCGTGTATTAATTCTACTAAATTGTGAAATTGTAGAGCAAAAAACACAATATTTGGAAATTTTAATTTTCAAGAGGAAGGAAAATGTTCTGACATCCATCACTAAAATTCGTAATTTTAGTAATTTTAGTGCTACAGCTATGAAATTTAGGGAAGTCACTATTTTTGAGGCGTGTATTAACTCTGCCAAATTGCAAAATTGTAGAGCAAAAAACACAGATTTTAGAAATGTTTCTTTTTGAGATCAAGCAATAATCCTTCAATAAAATTCGTAAAAAAAACACAAAATGTGTCTTGTTTGACTTACAATTTTGTAACTTGACTGAGTTCATAAGCAACTCCAAGTAATTAATTTCTCCAAATTTGATTGATATGACGTTAAAATTACCGGAGTTACAGCCCTTAACATATTTATTCAAAAGTGTTTGGTTCATCCTCAAATTAAAAAATTCCAAATTTTGTCTCAGTTGGTCTATAATCTTGCAATTTGGCACAAGTAATAAGCAAATCTAAATTAGTAATCTCCCCAAATTTAGTCAATGTAGCGTAAATATTACTAGAGTTACAAGCTTTAATTTTTTTTTGGCAATTTTCGGTTTATTTTTAGAATATAAAAATCCAAAATGAGTCTTTTTTGACTTACAATTTTGTTACTTGACAGAGATAATAAGCAACTCCAAGTAATTAATTTCCCCAAATTTGATTGATATGACGTTAAAATTACCGGAGTTACAGCCCTTAACATATTTATTCAAAAGTGTTTGGTTCATCCTCAAATTAAAAAATTCCAAATTTTGTCTCTGTTGGTCTATAATTTTGCAATTTAGCACAAGTAATAAGCAAATCTAAATTAGTAATCTCCCCAAATTTAGTCAATGTAGCGTAAATATTACTAGAGTTACAAGCTTTATTTTTTTTTTGGCAATTTTCGGTTTATTTTTAGAATAAAAAAATCCAAAATGAGTCTTTTTTGACTTACAATTTTGTTACTTGACAGAGATAATAAGCAACTCCAAGTAATTAATTTCCCCAAATTTGATTGATATGACGTTAAAATTACCGGAGTTACAGCCCTTAACTTATTTATTCAAAAGTGTTTGGTTCATCCTCAAATTAAAAAATTCCAAATTTTGTCTCTGTTGGTCTATAATTTTGCAATTTAGCACAAGTAATAAGCAAATCTAAATTAGTAATCTCCCCAAATTTAGTCAATGTAGCGTAAATATTACTAGAGTTACAAGCTTTAATTTTTTTTTGGCAATTTTCGGTTTATTTTTAGAATATAAAAATCCAAAATGAGTCTTTTTTGACTTACAATTTTGTTACTTGACAGAGATAATAAGCAACTCCAAGTAATTAATTTCCCCAAATTTGATTGATATGACGTTAAAATTACCGGAGTTACAGCCCTTAACATATTTATTCAAAAGTGTTTGGTTCATCCTCAAATTAAAAAATTCCAAATTTTGTCTCTGTTGGTCTATAATTTTGCAATTTAGCACAAGTAATAAGCAAATCTAAATTAGTAATCTCCCCAAATTTAGTCAATGTAGCGTAAATATTACTAGAGTTACAAGCTTTATTTTTTTTTTGGCAATTTTCGGTTTATTTTTAGAATAAAAAAATCCAAAATGAGTCTTTTTTGACTTACAATTTTGTTACTTGACAGAGATAATAAGCAACTCCAAGTAATTAATTTCCCCAAATTTGATTGATATGACGTTAAAATTACCGGAGTTACAGCCCTTAACATATTTATTCAAAAGTGTTTGGTTCATCCTCAAATTAAAAAATTCCAAATTTTGTCTCTGTTGGTCTATAATTTTGCAATTTAGCACAAGTAATAAGCAAATCTAAATTAGTAATCTCCCCAAATTTAGTCAATGTAGCGTAAATATTACTAGAGTTACAAGCTTTAATTTTTTTTTGGCAATTTTCGGTTTATTTTTAGAATATAAAAATCCAAAATGAGTCTTTTTTGACTTACAATTTTGTTACTTGACAGAGATAATAAGCAACTCCAAGTAATTAATTTCCCCAAATTTGATTGATATGACGTTAAAATTACCGGAGTTACAGCCCTTAACATATTTATTCAAAAGTGTTTGGTTCATCCTCAAATTAAAAAATTCCAAATTTTGTCTCTGTTGGTCTATAATTTTGCAATTTAGCACAAGTAATAAGCAAATCTAAATTAGTAATCTCCCCAAATTTAGTCAATGTAGCGTAAATATTACTAGAGTTACAAGCTTTATTTTTTTTTGGCAATTTTCGGTTTATTTTTAGAATAAAAAAATCCAAAATGAGTCTTTTTTGACTTACAATTTTGTTACTTGACAGAGATAATAAGCAACTCCAAGTAATTAATTTCCCCAAATTTGATTGATATGACGTTAAAATTACCGGAGTTACAGCCCTTAACATATTTATTCAAAAGTGTTTGGTTCATCCTCAAATTAAAAAATTCCAAATTTTGTCTCTGTTGGTCTATAATTTTGCAATTTAGCACAAGTAATAAGCAAATCTAAATTAGTAATCTCCCCAAATTTAGTCAATGTAGCGTAAATATTACTAGAGTTACAAGCTTTATTTTTTTTTGGCAATTTTCGGTTTATTTTTAGAATAAAAAAATCCAAAATGAGTTTTTTTTTACTTACAATTTTGTTACTTGACAGAGATAATAAGCAACTCCAAGTAATTAATTTCCCCAAATTTGATTGATGTGACATTAAAATTACCAGAGTTACACCCCTTAACATATTTTTTCAAATGTTTTTGGTTCATCCTCAAAATAAAAAATTCCAAAATTTGTCTCTTTTGGTCTATAATTTGGAAATTTCGCATAATTCATAAAAAAGCTAAAATTAGTCACTCCACCAAATTGCAAAATTTTAGAGCAAAAAACACAATATTTGGAAATTTTAATTTTCAAGAGGAAGCAAAATGTTCTGACATCCAATTTTAGTGCTACAGCTATGAAAATTTGGTAATTTTCTACTTTTACTCGTAGTAGTTATTATTCTAGATATGAATCAAGTCTTATCTAGATTTTGAAAAATAAAAAAAAAACTTTTCTCGGGAAAGGGAATATCCTGTGGATTTAATTTGTCCAAATCTAATTCGATCAATATCTCGCTTGTTTTTGAAGCAAATTGGAGTTTGTTGGTGTCATTTAACGCAGAATTTTACGAGGAATCCAAAAATGTAAGTCTCGTTAAGATCGGCCCACAAATAACCGAGTTATGCTCGTTTAAATTTTTGGATATTTGATTTTCAGTTTTTTCTAAAACACTCTGTCGAGGCCAACTGTAAAACTCGCTGTAAAAATCACAGCGATTCCCAATTTTGTTTTTTGCAACAAGTGTTAATTTTGTGGAAAAAATTTGATATTAAATTGTCAAAACTGTTTTAAAATGCGTGTTCACCTAAGGGCTAATTTAAAAAAAATGTAGGTCTAAAAAAAAGTTTGCGTTAATTTTGGGGCGCAGTGTTGTTATAATATTTTGCCAGCTACGTCATTGAATTTTTTTACCTAGTTGACGTGGTTTTAAAGTTGTATGACTTAAATGCTTTTCTCAGCAAATATTTTGTTGTCGATTGTAGAATTTTGACCAGATAAACCATCAAAAATTTAAAAAATAAAAAAAAATGCAATTATTGAAACATAAATTTTCAAAATGTAAGTAATTCAATCAACGATGATTGAAAATTTGACTTCTTTAGAAAAAAGTGGTGTTCTGGAACACATTGTTGGTTGGTTTTCGTTTTTATGAGCAATTTTCTTCGAATAAAATTCTCTTCCGGCGAATCAAAGACTCACTCAAACAAGAAGTTGCAGGTCCGGGTACTGCCAGTGGAGGGACCAGCAGCGACCCACCACCATCTTATACAAAATGTGCAAGAGATTTAACATCCCTGACTTACACTACAAAGAGAACTGCGTGACTTTCGCAGGGCGGGATTTCAGTCCTCGAGAGTTCAAACCAAGTGACTGTGTTGAGCAAGACCAGCAAGTTCTTGCACTGGAAGCTTTGAAGCACTGGGCGGAAATACCAATAGTTGGTTGTACTCTAGTACCAGAGCACGTGGAGACACGGTCATTGTACCATCCTCAAAAACCAGGAATTGAACAGGTTTGCAAACTCACCACCACTTTTCTACCAAGATTTAGGGGAAGTTGCAGCTGTGGATTGACGTTCTCCCGGTTGGGGATCTTCCCACTCCAAAACAAGTGAATATAACCCCTCAAAAACCAATAACTTATGAGCTTCGCGTGATTGTCTGGAACGCATCGAATGTGGTTTTGCAAGAAACCGATGTACTAACAGGGCAAAAGAAGTCGGATATTTTCGTAAAAGGGTAACTTGCAGGGGTGGTGTTCCAAAGCGAAGTGTTTTGTTTAGGTGGGTAACAAACCCAGAAACTGCTCAGTACACCGACGTCCACTACCGCTCTCTAACAGGCGAAGGAAACTTCAACTGGCGATTCATCTTCACGTTCGATTACCTCATCTCCGAGAACAAAATCGTTGTGGTGAAGAAGAAGTTCGGCTACAAACCCCAAGAAGAGAAAATTCCCTGCAGTCTAACTCTACAAATCTGGGAAAACGACACGTTTTCCTACCACGACTTCCTGGGGACTGTTAGTCTGGACCTTTCCAAACTCCCCCGAGGCGTTGGTTTGGCGAAACTCGTCTCTTTGACGCAACTGAAGACCAAAAACCCTTCCTTGAATTTGTTTAAAGTTCGCAGAACTAAAGGGTGGTGGCCCGTGTTGAATTACGATCCGAAGATTGGCGAGGTTTTTGCAGGGGCGTTGGAGCTGGAGTTTGAACTGTTGACGAAGGATGAAAGTGGTAAAGCTCCGGCTGGGTTCGGACGCGATGATCCTCAAGCTCTGCCGAAACCAAAGTACGTATTGTTTTGACTTTATCTTGAAAAAATGGGGTGTTTTAGTCGTCCGGAGAGCTCTTTTTCGTGGCTCAGGAGTCCGGGAGCCACGTTGAAGTTTTACAAAAAGAAGATCATTTTCGGAGTGATTGTTTTTGTTGTGACTGTAAGTTTGGCTGTCTTTTGCTTCAAGACTTTTATACACCAACTAATATAAAAAAAAAGTGTTTGGCAACATGTAAACATATATTTAAAAAAATACAGCTGATATCACATACAGTTCTCATGTGTTGTCCGAAATAAATATTAAATAGACTAACATTTGGCTAAAAACTATGTTAAAACGTGTTTAAGAAGACAGAGAATATGACAAAATAATTGCCAAACAAGGAAAACAAACGCGAAGGAAAGTTTCTACATGGTCCCCTCTCTCCATATTGTCATATTTTCTGCCATATGTGGTAATAAATATGCCAGGTACCTACAACATTAAAACATCGAACGAGAATGGCATAATTCGGTCTTTTCCTATAGAAAAATATTCCATTTTTCATTACTCTTTCTTAACATTGAAACGTTAATCTCTGCAAAGCTTGATCTTAACTGGTATGTAACATACAATAAGTAACAATCGTGCAAAACTAGTTAATTGACAAAACCGTTTTTTAAGTGCTTCCTTTATTGTTAAAACTGACGACTGATCTCAACTTCTTGCGGATTTTGGGCGAAGTCCATTTACTGGCGTGGCCTGAAATTGGATTAAGATCGTTGGGGGAAACCCCTTCGTCCACGTCATCCGCTTCTGTCTTAATCTCCATTTTCTACAAGACAATGTAGTGATAAATAGTCCAGGCAAAATAGACACAAAAATTTGAAAACCTTGGAATAATTTTGTTGAAAATATTTGGTTCGTTCTGAAATTAAATTTTCTAAAATCTGTATTTTCTGTTTTATTTTTGGCCTTTGGCACAGTTAAGGCATACTTTAGAAATAATGACTTCCCCAAATTTGATTGTTCTAGTTCAAAAACTAACAAAGATACGAATTTTACCAAAAAAGCTGAAAATTTTTGAATTGTCCTAAAATAAAATTTTCTAAAAATTTGTATTTTTTGTTCTAAATTTTTGGCCTTGAGCATAGTTAATGCACACTTTACAAATAGTAATCACCACGAATTTTATTATCATAGCTAAAAAACTAACAATGATACAATTTTTACTAAAAAAAAAGTTGAAAATATTTGGGTCGTCCTAAAATTAAATTCTCTAAAATCTGTATTTTCTGTTCTAAATTTTTGGCCTTTGGCACAGTTAAGGAACATTTTAGAAATAGTGACCTACCCAAATTTTATTGTTATAACTTTAAAACTAACAGAAATACGAATTTAACTCAAAAAAAGTGGGAAATTTTTGATTCGTCCTAAAATAAAATTTTCTAAAATTTGTATTTTTTGTTCTAAATCTTTGGCCTTGAGCATAGTTAATGCACACTTTACAAATAGTAACCACCCCGAATTTTATTATCATAGCTAAAAAACTAACAATGATTTTTTTACTAAAAAAAAAGTTGAAAATATTTGGGTCGTCCTAAAATTAAATTCTCTAAAATCTGTATTTTCTGTTCTAAATTTTTGGCCTTTGGCACAGTTAAGGAACATTTTAGAAATAGTGACCTACCCAAATTTTATTGTTATAACTTTAAAACTAACAGAAATACGAATTTAACTCAAAAAAAGTGGGAAATTTTTGATTCGTCCTAAAATAAAATTTTCTAAAATTTGTATTTTTTGTTCTAAATCTTTGGCCTTGAGCATAGTTAATGCACACTTTACAAATAGTAACCACCCCGAATTTTATTATCATAGCTAAAAAACTAACAATGATTTTTTTACTAAAAAAAAAGTTGAAAATATTTGGGTCGTCCTAAAATTAAATTCTCTAAAATCTGTATTTTCTGTTCTAAATTTTTGGCCTTTGGCACAGTTAAGGAACATTTTAGAAATAGTGACCTACCCAAATTTTATTGTTCTAGCTTAAAAACTAACAAAGATAGGAATTTTATTAAAAAAAGTGGGAAATTTTTGATTCGTCCTAAAATAAAATTTTCTAAAATTTGTATTTTTTGTTCTAAATTTTTGGCCTTGAGCATAGTTAATGCACACTTTACAAATAGTAATCACCCCGAATTTTATTATCATAGCTAAAAAACTAACAATGATACAATTTTTACCAAAAAAAAAAAGTTGAAAATATTTGGGTGGTCCTAAAATTAAATTTTCTAAAATCTGTCTTTTTTTTCTGTTCTAAATTTTTGGCTTTTGACATCGTTAAGAAACACTTTTGAAATAGTGACCTCCCTAAATTTGTTTGTTCTAGCTTAAAAACTAACAAAAATACGAATTTTAGTAAAAAAAGTTGAAACTTGTTGATTCGTCCTAAAATAAAATTTTCTAAAATTTATATTTTTAGTTCCAAATTTTTGGCTTTTGGCACGGTTAATACACAGTTTAGAAATAGTAAACTCCCCAAATTTCATTGTCATAGCTAAAAAACTAACAACGATACGATTTTTAATAAAAACAACTTGAACATATTTGGTTCGTCCTAAAATTAAATTCTCTAAAATCTGTTATTTCTGTTCTAAATTTTTGGCCTTTGGCACAGTTAAGGAACATTTTAGAAATAGTGACCTACCCAAATTTTATTGTTCTAGCTTAAAAACTAACAAAGATACGAATTTTACTAATAAAAGTGGGAAATTTTTGATTCGTCCTAAAATAAAATTTTCTAAAATTTGTATTTTTTGTTCTAAATTTTTTGCCTTTGGCATAGTTAATGCACATTTCAGAAATAGTAACCTCTCACAATTTCATTGTTATAAGTTAAAAACTAACAAAGATACGAATTTTACCAAACAAAAAGTTGAAAATATTTGGTTCGTTCTAAAATAAAATTAATATAAAGGAAAGTACTTATTCTAGCAATGAGTTTTATAGATCGTTAGAAAGCTCAGTAAATTGGCGTTCTAAAACACTATTAAGCAGTCCCATAACTTTGCAAGTTTTCAAGAAAAAGTGAAAATTGTGGAGTAGTGTAATTATCGAAATGGTGGATGCGCCGGGAAAATTTAAAATTTAAGAAATTTGATAACGGTTTTTTTTGTGCACCACAGTCAAAACATAAAACTTTAGAAACTTTTGACAATTTGATTAGAACAATAAAATAAAAGTCCACACAAAAAAACAGCCTTTTGCGAATTATTCCAAAGTCCATGTTTATTTTGCCTGGACTGAAAGTTAGAGAAATATCAAACAAACCTGCACAATGAGCCTCAGAAACTGCTGCTGCGTCTCTAAAGCGTTAGTAATCTCCTTTAGCTTCCGTTTGGTTTTGTCCAGTTCGCTAACGACATAATCTTCGGTGCTTTCCACCACCATATCCAAACCTTCAACAATGAAATGACAAACACTTGCTAAAATGCACGGAAAGCGGAAGAAACACAAAAATAAAACAAGCAAACAAGCAAAAATAAACAAAAAGTGTGTGGTGAAAATTGCGCCTACCATGAGATCGCCATCTTGATTTGACAAACTGTCTGTGTTTATTGCTGAACCCTGCAATAAAAACATGCTACAACTCGACTTTGTGCTGAGGTGTGACCTCTAATTGCAAGCTTTATTAAGCTTAAAAATGACGAGTCTACTTTACAGACCGTTTCGTCTAAGCAACCATTCAAAGTAAGATTATAGAATGATAATAAAGCATGCAAATTCTTGGAAGAAACTAGAGGACACTCACCTTCGTCGGAGAACGGATTTCCGAACCATTTGCGCAGGATGGAGTCGAAGAAGCCACGTTTGCACTTGGTGTCGTTGGGGTACTCGATCAGTTCGATTTTATCCACGCGTTCGAGGAGCATCTTCGGCAGTTTTCTCTCGAGTTCGGTGTGCAGCACCACCTGCATGGCCAGTCGCTTCAACTGTGCGTTCCTCCTCACGGATTCGATGTCGCCAACGGCCAAACCGATAAGCAAGTTCATCAAGAGAATGGGCATGAGGACCATGAAGAGGCCCAAGATGAAAAACGCGGGCATGGGGAATGGGAGGAAGGACCGCTCATCCTCCGTGGTCATGTAGTACGGCTTCACGTAGGTTCCCAAGAAGTCGATTTCGCCCAGCATCATGGAAAACGTGCGCACGAGGCTCATGGGGATTGTCTTGAAGGAGAGGTGGTCTCCCTAGAAACTGAGTTAAAAAACGTTAAATTTAGCCAGGTGATTTACCCTCGACAAGAGAATGTAGAACGCGAGCCCGAAGGCGATGATCAAGATTGAGAAGACCATGAGTACTTTGATGAGAGTCTGTAATATCTCGAGGAACATCACCACGTAGATTCCCACTTGATCGAACCGTTGCAGGAGAAGGAGGAGGTTGAACCAGCTCAAAAAAACAACCACGGAGGCGCAGGAGAACTGGAGTTCGTACATTGTCCCCCAGAAGATCGGGAGGACCATGATAATCGCCGAGAATGACAACACCCATGTCACCAAATTAATGGGGTCTAAGAAGTACATGTATTTCTGTTGGTACATCTGAATTCCTTCGCGGACGATGTTGAGGACGATGTACGTAATGATAACCAACGCGCTCATATACATTATCTTGCTGATTTTCACGTCAAGGATGTGCGTTTTGCTCAATCTAACATACTCCTGCAAGGTGGGATTAGCTAGGAAAATTCAAAAGAAGTACTCACGTCGTGCGTCAAGTTACTGGCGTTGTTAACACTGACGTCTTGTTCTTCGTGGCGCATAATTTCGTACGAAAAACACGTCACGAAAGCGAGGAAGATACTATAAAAAAGAACGTTGGCAAGGTGGAAATATTTTCCGTACGAATTCCACTTCATCTGGAGGTACTTTTGACTGAGCGGATGTGCTAGGAGTTCCACTCGACCATGAGAAACCATCGCCTGCAAAGAAGTAAGAAATTACTGCTCCACCACGCACTCATAGTTACGTTAAGAGCCGGCAATGGAATCGGTTTGGAAATGGCCAAAGCATCCCCAGTCTTATGATCCATATCAGCGTAGAAACTCGAACACTGAAGAGCCGAGAAGTTGTACTTGATCTAAAAACCAACACTTCAGACGCGCTTCAAATCCTCCTCGCCACTTACATAAAACGACTTCGAGTCCTTCTTGCAGTTTGCTTTGGTGATGCACTTATCCTGCACGGCTTCAAAGACCCGCGGCATCGAAGCAATCAAAGCCAAAGTCACAAAAGGGTGTTTACTCGACTTCAACGCCATGACTTCTTCGGCTCTGTCTTCGTGCGTCACCATCGCCAAAGCCGCCTCCGGAAACTTGTAATAAATGGCATAATCAATGGCGCTCATCTCCATCTGGTTGTACAAAAGCTTGCAGCTCATAGAAAGTAACAGCGCGATGGCGTTGGGCTTATTCTCCATCGTCGCCAAATGAAGAGCCGTGTTACCATCTTTGTCCGTTTGATCAAGAAGATGCGAGTGCACGGAGAGGAGAAGCTCAATCGTCTGCGTGTAACCGTTCATCGCCGCGAGATGGAGAGGATTCCGCCCGTTGTGGTCGCGGTGGAGAAGCGCTCCTCGGTTGAGGAGGAGCTGCACCACGCGCGTGTGGCCTTGCTTGGAGGCGATGTGGAGCGGCGTCAAACCTTCCCCGTCGCTTTCGTTGATTATGAAGGTGCCTTTCTCGGAGTCCAGGAGCTGGCGGACTGTGTTGTAGCGACCATATCTGCATAATTTACAATTTGAAATTCAAAATCCAATGTTTAGAAACACCGATCAGACTTGAAAGCTTCAGGATTAAATTACGGCGTTTGATCGCACCAAAGAATTTTATTTTACCTTGCAGCGAAGTGCAGCGGGCTCTCGTTGTTGTTATTTTTAAGGTTTATCGTCGCTCCTAATCGAATGAGATTTTCTAAGCTCCTTATGTGTCCTTCTCTGCTCGCGTAATGAAGCGGCGAGCATCCGGTTATGTCCTTTTCGTTCAGCAACTGGAGGAGACTGCACTGCGACTTGGCCTAAGACAAATCTTTCGTAACTTCGAGCTTAATAATTTATTAATTACCTTGCCGACTTCGGACGCGAATTGCTCGAGTCTTCCTCCGTTCATCACCACCAAATGCAAGACATTTCTTCGGTTGACGTCTTTTATGTTGATATCGGCGCCCAATCTAATTAGCGCGTGGACGGTCCTCCAGCCACCGCGAAGAGCGGCGAGGAGGAGCGGAGAGCGCTTCTCTTTGTCCACGGGATTTATATCCGCTCCTTCGGTGACGAGGAATTCGACTATCTCGGGGTGGTCAAACATTGCCGCACAATGAAGAGGAGTCATCTAGAGACAAAAAGGTTCAATTTGAATTCAATTTGGTGCTGCTTTTGATGTGTTCAACGGGCTGGGGTTGTGTAAAATAGAAATTAGACCAGAAATTAACGGAAGTAGATTGTCATTCATTGTCATTCTTACAAAAATTAGAGAAAAGTCGTGAGAAACATCTACGCTCTGAGTTTCTGAAAGTTTTGCTGAGCTCCTTCATGCAGAGTAACATGGGAAGTAAAATTTTTTTTAAAGAAATTAAAAAAATTTCAAAATTTTATAAAAAAAATTATCTTTGGTTGGGTTGGTATCACTGCGATGAAATTTGGGGATGTTGCTATTCTTGACTCATTTGTTAAGTGTACCAAATTTCAAAATTGTGGAACCACAGAATCGGATTTTGGAAAATTTTATTTTTAGGGTAAACCAAAAAGTTTCAATATTCTAATCAAAACTTGTATCTTTGGTTGTGTTGGTGCCACAACTATGAAATTTGGAGAGGTGGCTACCCCTAACTTACATATTGACTGCAGCAAATTTCAAAATTGTAGAACAACAGAGTCGAATTTTAGAAATTTTCATTTTTATAGTAATTAAAAAAAATTTCAAAACTTTATAAAAAAAATTGTATTTTTGGTTGTGTTGGTGCCACAACGATCAAATTTGGGGAGGGTGCTACTTGTAACATATTTATTAAGCGTACCAAATTTCAGAATTGTAAAACAATAGAGTCGAATTTTAGAAATTTTCATTTTTAGAGTAATTAAAAAATTTTCAAAATTTTATAAAAAAAATTGTATTTTTGGCTGCCTTAATGTCACAGCGATCAAATTTGGTGAGGTTGCTACTTGTCACCTATTTATTAACTGTAGCAAATTTCAAAATGGTGGAGCAACAGGGTCCGATTTTAGAAATCTTCATTTTTATAGTAATTAAAAAAAATTCAAAATTTTATAAAAAAAATTGTATTTTTGGTTGTGTTGGTGCCACAACGATCAAATTTGGGGAGGGTGCTACTTATAACATATTTATTAAGCGTACCAAATTTCAGAATTGTAAAACAATAGAGTCGAATTTTAGAAATTTTCATTTTTAGAGTAATTAAAAAATTTTCAAAATTTTATAAAAAAAATTGTATTTTTGGCTGCCTTAATGTCACAGCGATCAAATTTGGTGAGGTTGCTACTTGTCACCTATTTATTAACTGTAGCAAATTTCAAAATGGTGGAGCAACAGGGTCCGATTTTAAAAATCTTCATTTTTATAGTAATTAAAAAAATTTCAAAATTTTATAAAAAAAATTGTATTTTTGGTTGTGTTGGTGCCACAACGATCAAATTTGGGGAGGGTGCTACTTGTAATATATTTATTAAGCGTACCAAATTTCAGAATTGTAAAACAATAGAGTCGAATTTTAGAAATTTTCATTTTTAGAGTAATTAAAAAATTTTCAAAATTTTATAAAAAAAATTGTATTTTTGGCTGCCTTAATGTCACAGCGATCAAATTTGGTGAGGTTGCTACTTGTCACCTATTTATTAACTGTAGCAAATTTCAAAATGGTGGAGCAACAGGGTCCGATTTTAGAAATCTTCATTTTTATAGTAATTAAAAAAAATTCAAAATTTTATAAAAAAAATTGTATTTTTGGTTGTGTTGGTGCCACAACGATCAAATTTGGGGAGGGTGCTACTTGTAACATATTTATTAAGCGTACCAAATTTCAGAATTGTAAAACAATAGAGTCGAATTTTAGAAATTTTCATTTTTAGAGTAATTAAAAAATTTTCAAAATTTTATAAAAAAAATTGTATTTTTGGCTGCCTTAATGTCACAGCGATCAAATTTGGTGAGGTTGCTACTTGTCACCTATTTATTAACTGTAGCAAATTTCAAAATGGTGGAGCAACAGGGTCCGATTTTAGAAATCTTCATTTTTATAGTAATTAAAAAAATTTCAAAATTTTATAAAAAAAATTGTATTTTTGGTTGTGTTGGTGCCACAACGATCAAATTTGGGGAGGGTGCTACTTATAACATATTTATTAAGCGTACCAAATTTCAGAATTGTAAAACAATAGAGTCGAATTTTAGAAATTTTCATTTTTAGAGTAATTAAAAAA
The DNA here is from genome assembly GCA_029298725.1 of Gnatocerus cornutus. Taxonomy (NCBI): domain Eukaryota; kingdom Metazoa; phylum Arthropoda; class Insecta; order Coleoptera; family Tenebrionidae; genus Gnatocerus; species Gnatocerus cornutus. Next base: position 22,395,823 of record CM055510.1, read on the forward strand.
TTTTCAAAATTTTATAAAAAAAATTGTATTTTTGGCTGCCTTAATGTCACAGCGATCAAATTTGGTGAGGTTGCTACTTGTCACCTATTTATTAACTGTAGCAAATTTCAAAATGGTGGAGCAACAGGGTCCGATTTTAGAAATCTTCATTTTTATAGTAATTAAAAAAATTTCAAAATTTTATAAAAAAAATTGTATTTTTGGTTGTGTTGGTGCCACAACGATCAAATTTGGGGAGGGTGCTACTTGTAATATATTTATTAAGCGTACCAAATTTCAGAATTGTAAAACAATAGAGTCGAATTTTAGAAATTTTCATTTTTAGAGTAATTAAAAAATTTTCAAAATTTTATAAAAAAAATTGTATTTTTGGCTGCCTTAATGTCAGAGCGATCAAATTTGGTGAGGTTGCTACTTGTCACCTATTTATTAACTGTAGCAAATTTCAAAATGGTGGAGCAACAGGGTCCGATTTTAGAAATCTTCATTTTTATAGTAATTAAAAAAAATTCAAAATTTTATAAAAAAAATTGTATTTTTGGTTGTGTTGGTGCCACAACGATCAAATTTGGGGAGGGTGCTACTTGTAACATATTTATTAAGCGTACCAAATTTCAGAATTGTAAAACAATAGAGTCGAATTTTAGAAATTTTCATTTTTAGAGTAATTAAAAAATTTTCAAAATTTTATAAAAAAAATTGTATTTTTGGCTGCCTTAATGTCACAGCGATCAAATTTGGTGAGGTTGCTACTTGTCACCTATTTATTAACTGTAGCAAATTTCAAAATGGTGGAGCAACAGGGTCCGATTTTAGAAATCTTCATTTTTATAGTAATTAAAAAAATTTCAAAATTTTATAAAAAAAATTGTATTTTTGGTTGTGTTGGTGCCACAACGATCAAATTTGGGGAGGGTGCTACTTGTAATATATTTATTAAGCGTACCAAATTTCAGAATTGTAAAACAATAGAGTCGAATTTTAGAAATTTTCATTTTTAGAGTAATTAAAAAATTTTCAAAATTTTATAAAAAAAATTGTATTTTTGGCTGCCTTAATGTCACAGCGATCAAATTTGGTGAGGTTGCTACTTGTCACCTATTTATTAACTGTAGCAAATTTCAAAATGGTGGAGCAACAGGGTCCGATTTTAGAAATCTTCATTTTTATAGTAATTAAAAAAAATTCAAAATTTTATAAAAAAAATTGTATTTTTGGTTGTGTTGGTGCCACAACGATCAAATTTGGGGAGGGTGCTACTTGTAACATATTTATTAAGCGTACCAAATTTCAGAATTGTAAAACAATAGAGTCGAATTTTAGAAATTTTCATTTTTAGAGTAATTAAAAAATTTTCAAAATTTTATAAAAAAAATTGTATTTTTGGCTGCCTTAATGTCACAGCGATCAAATTTGGTGAGGTTGCTACTTGTCACCTATTTATTAACTGTAGCAAATTTCAAAATGGTGGAGCAACAGGGTCCGATTTTAGAAATCTTCATTTTTATAGTAATTAAAAAAAATTCAAAATTTTATAAAAAAAATTGTATTTTTGGTTGTGTTGGTGCCACAACGATCAAATTTGGGGAGGGTGCTACTTGTAACATATTTATTAAGCGTACCAAATTTCAGAATTGTAAAACAATAGAGTCGAATTTTAGAAATTTTCATTTTTAGAGTAATTAAAAAATTTTCAAAATTTTATAAAAAAAATTGTATTTTTGGCTGCCTTAATGTCACAGCGATCAAATTTGGTGAGGTTGCTACTTGTCACCTATTTATTAACTGTAGCAAATTTCAAAATGGTGGAGCAACAGGGTCCGATTTTAGAAATCTTCATTTTTATAGTAATTAAAAAAATTTCAAAATTTTATAAAAAAAATTGTATTTTTGGTTGTGTTGGTGCCACAACGATCAAATTTGGGGAGGGTGCTACTTGTAATATATTTATTAAGCGTACCAAATTTCAGAATTGTAAAACAATAGAGTCGAATTTTAGAAATTTTCATTTTTAGAGTAATTAAAAAATTTTCAAAATTTTATAAAAAAAATTGTATTTTTGGCTGCCTTAATGTCACAGCGATCAAATTTGGTGAGGTTGCTACTTGTCACCTATTTATTAACTGTAGCAAATTTCAAAATGGTGGAGCAACAGGGTCCGATTTTAGAAATCTTCATTTTTATAGTAATTAAAAAAATTTCAAAATTTTATAAAAAAAATTGTATTTTTGGTTGTGTTGGTGCCACAACGATCAAATTTGGGGAGGGTGCTACTTGTAATATATTTATTAAGCGTACCAAATTTCAGAATTGTAAAACAATAGAGTCGAATTTTAGAAATTTTCATTTTTAGAGTAATTAAAAAATTTTCAAAATTTTATAAAAAAAATTGTATTTTTGGCTGCCTTAATGTCACAGCGATCAAATTTGGTGAGGTTGCTACTTGTCACCTATTTATTAACTGTAGCAAATTTCAAAATGGTGGAGCAACAGGGTCCGATTTTAAAAATCTTCATTTTTATAGTAATTAAAAAAATTTCAAAATTTTATAAAAAAAATTGTATTTTTGGTTGTGTTGGTGCCACAACGATCAAATTTGGGGAGGGTGCTACTTGTAATATATTTATTAAGCGTACCAAATTTCAGAATTGTAAAACAATAGAGTCGAATTTTAGAAATTTTCATTTTTAGAGTAATTAAAAAATTTTCAAAATTTTATAAAAAAAATTGTATTTTTGGCTGCCTTAATGTCACAGCGATCAAATTTGGTGAGGTTGCTACTTGTCACCTATTTATTAACTGTAGCAAATTTCAAAATGGTGGAGCAACAGGGTCCGATTTTAGAAATCTTCATTTTTATAGTAATTAAAAAAAATTCAAAATTTTATAAAAAAAATTGTATTTTTGGTTGTGTTGGTGCCACAACGATCAAATTTGGGGAGGGTGCTACTTGTAACATATTTATTAAGCGTACCAAATTTCAGAATTGTAAAACAATAGAGTCGAATTTTAGAAATTTTCATTTTTAGAGTAATTAAAAAATTTTCAAAATTTTATAAAAAAAATTGTATTTTTGGCTGCCTTAATGTCACAGCGATCAAATTTGGTGAGGTTGCTACTTGTCACCTATTTATTAACTGTAGCAAATTTCAAAATGGTGGAGCAACAGGGTCCGATTTTAGAAATCTTCATTTTTATAGTAATTAAAAAAAATTCAAAATTTTATAAAAAAAATTGTATTTTTGGTTGTGTTGGTGCCACAACGATCAAATTTGGGGAGGGTGCTACTTGTAACATATTTATTAAGCGTACCAAATTTCAGAATTGTAAAACAATAGAGTCGAATTTTAGAAATTTTCATTTTTAGAGTAATTAAAAAATTTTCAAAATTTTATAAAAAAAATTGTATTTTTGGCTGCCTTAATGTCACAGCGATCAAATTTGGTGAGGTTGCTACTTGTCACCTATTTATTAACTGTAGCAAATTTCAAAATGGTGGAGCAACAGGGTCCGATTTTAAAAATCTTCATTTTTATAGTAATTAAAAAAATTTCAAAATTTTATAAAAAAAATTGTATTTTTGGTTGTGTTGGTGCCACAACGATCAAATTTGGGGAGGGTGCTACTTATAACATATTTATTAAGCGTACCAAATTTCAGAATTGTAAAACAATAGAGTCGAATTTTAGAAATTTTCATTTTTAGAGTAATTAAAAAATTTTCAAAATTTTATAAAAAAAATTGTATTTTTGGCTGCCTTAATGTCACAGCGATCAAATTTGGTGAGGTTGCTACTTGTCACCTATTTATTAACTGTAGCAAATTTCAAAATGGTGGAGCAACAGGGTCCGATTTTAGAAATCTTCATTTTTATAGTAATTAAAAAAAATTCAAAATTTTATAAAAAAAATTGTATTTTTGGTTGTGTTGGTGCCACAACGATCAAATTTGGGGAGGGTGCTACTTGTAACATATTTATTAAGCGTACCAAATTTCAGAATTGTAAAACAATAGAGTCGAATTTTAGAAATTTTCATTTTTAGAGTAATTAAAAAATTTTCAAAATTTTATAAAAAAAATTGTATTTTTGGCTGCCTTAATGTCAGAGCGATCAAATTTGGTGAGGTTGCTACTTGTCACCTATTTATTAACTGTAGCAAATTTCAAAATGGTGGAGCAACAGGGTCCGATTTTAGAAATCTTCATTTTTATAGTAATTAAAAAAAATTCAAAATTTTATAAAAAAAATTGTATTTTTGGTTGTGTTGGTGCCACAACGATCAAATTTGGGGAGGGTGCTACTTGTAACATATTTATTAAGCGTACCAAATTTCAGAATTGTAAAACAATAGAGTCGAATTTTAGAAATTTTCATTTTTAGAGTAATTAAAAAATTTTCAAAATTTTATAAAAAAAATTGTATTTTTGGCTGCCTTAATGTCACAGCGATCAAATTTGGTGAGGTTGCTACTTGTCACCTATTTATTAACTGTAGCAAATTTCAAAATGGTGGAGCAACAGGGTCCGATTTTAGAAATCTTCATTTTTATAGTAATTAAAAAAATTTCAAAATTTTATAAAAAAAATTGTATTTTTGGTTGTGTTGGTGCCACAACGATCAAATTTGGGGAGGGTGCTACTTGTAACATATTTATTAAGCGTACCAAATTTCAGAATTGTAAAACAATAGAGTCAAATTTTAGAAATTTTCATTTTTAGAGTAATTAAAAAATTTTCAAAATTTTATAAAAAAAATTGTATTTTTGGCTGCCTTAATGTCACAGCGATCAAATTTGGTGAGGTTGCTACTTGTCACCTATTTATTAACTGTAGCAAATTTCAAAATGGTGGAGCAACAGGGTCGGATTTTAGAAATTTTTATTTCAGGGTAATTAAAAAAAGTTTAAAAATTCTATAAAAAAAATTGTAGCTTTAATTGTGTTGGTGCCACAGCAATGAAATTTGGAGAGGTTGCTACACATAACTCATTTATTAACTGCACCAAATTTGAAAATCGTAGAACAACAGAGTCCGATTTTAGAAATTTTAATTATTAGAGTAGGAATTAAAAAATTTTTCAAAATTTTATAAAAAAAATGTATCTTTGGTTGTGTTGGTATCACTGCGATAAAATTTGGGAATGTTGCAATTCTTGACTCATTTAATAATTCTACCAAGTTCAAAACTGTGGAACAACAAAATCGGATTTTAGAAATTTCTATTTTAAGGATAATTAAAAAAAAACATTAAATCGAAGGAAAGAAAAATGTGCTCAAGGCAACTAAGTGGTGCGAAGCTTTGATTTACCTGCTTTTTACATAAACTTCTAGAGCAGTCTAGTCTAAAAAAGTGTTATTACAAGTTGGATATTTACAAAATAAAAGTTTTAAATCCGCGTCTAACAAAAATTCAATTTTAGAAAAGCGGCTAAGTGGAAATATGGTCACTTCTCAAAAAATCCTCTCAGATTCTCAAAAAATCAGTAATCTGCCTCAATTCCCAAGCTCAAAAAATTCGAGTAAATTTTCGCCTCCCTCTCACCTTTTGCACGTCGCACGACGCCAAGCACTGCGACTTCTCCTCCGGCTGCATCTTAAACATCAACTTAACGATGTCAGTGGCCCCTTGTGCACACGCTAAATGCACAGGAGTCGAAAGATCATGTTGCTGCGTCGATATCTTCGCCCCTGAACGGAGACACAATTCCACCGCTTTAATATCTCCACCATGAACAGCAGAATGAAGAGGAACATTACCCTCAGAGTCAAAAAACGAAATCATTTCCGCTCTGGAACACCCGCGCGCTTCGCCCCATTGCAGGAAGATTTCCAAGGTTTTCGAAGAGGCGTTCTTCGCCGCTTCGTGGATGGGGTAGTAGCCGTTGTTGCAGGGACGTCGAGGACAGGCGTCGAAGACGCTAATCTAAAGAGAAACAATTGTTACTATTAAGTAGCTTTAGTGCTAGTAGGGTAGTACCAGTATTCTAGCACACTCTTCGTGGTCGTAGATCGCAGCGATGTGTAAAGCCGTCCGTCCGTGTTCGCCTCCTTGCAGGATGTTAATTTTGTCTTTGTGGCGGCCCATCACCTCCAACACGGCGACTTTATTAAGTTCCGTGACGAGGTGGATGGCCGCTTGTTTCTTGTCGTTTAATATGTTGGTTTTTACGCCTCTGTAACAAAATAAATTTTACATGAGGTGGAGTTCGTGTTGTCGAAATTAACAAGAGCGGTGGTAATTTTCTTTTTATCTGTTGACATCTGAAATGAGTGCTAACCGACGCTTATTACGTGACACAGAAGAAATTAATTAATTTTTTCCAAAGGCAATTACGGGGGTGGCAGTAGATTAATTAACAAACTCGAGACATTAATCAGAATATTAAACAATTTTAGTCGTTTTTAAACACAAAAATGACCGGACGAATTTTTGAATCAAACTCTCATGTAATATTAAAATATTCTTATGAAAATGTTAGCGTTTCGTTATGAAAGAAAAATACTTTTTTAGCTTTAATTAAATGCAAATATTTCCAGTTTTTTGAAACTGTTTTCCGACCCTTTCTGATATTCTACCTTTGTGCTTCTTTACATAATGCAATCCGATTTGTTGACAAAAGTTTTAATTCTCCTCGGGCCGCAGAAGAACTTTTATTGTTTCAGCTTAATTTTAGTGCAATTGATTCTGACGGCTTAATTAATTTTTAAAAGAGAATCTGCAGAAAAAAATTAATTACGGATCAAATAAACTCTTGTTGGTTCAAACGCCTCGTGAATTTTAACAGACAAAAATATTTTAAAAATTTTTTATTTGCATAAATTACCTTTAATCAAATGAAACGTCTTTTGTGTTAATTTAAGTGGACATTCAAAGAAACACAGAAATACTTCCGCGCAGAATTCTTAACCATATTATTTCCGAGCAAATGCACAAAATAAAACGAGGAAACTGCGCAAATTTAGATCAGAGAAAGAATTTTTAAGCTTAGTTACGCCCGATCATTCGACTGTAATAATACTTATAGTCTTCTGCATGTAAATCAGTGTTCCCGCCACGTTCTACTAGAAATATGTGTTAATTTAACGTTAAAAAAATTGTACCTTTGGTTGTGTTAATGCCACAGCGTTCAAATCTGGGGAGGTTGCTAATTGTAACATATTTATTTAGTGTACCAAATTTCAAAATGGTGGAACAACAGAGTCGGATTTTAGAAATTTTCATTTTTAAGTAATTAAAAAAAATTTCAAAATTTTATAAAAAATTAAATTTTTTGTTGGTTTGGTGCCACAGTGATCAAATTTGGGCAGGTTGCTACTTGTAACAAATTTATTCAGTGTACTAAATTTCAAAAAGGTTGAACAACAGAGTCGAATGTTTTTGAAAGTAGGTAAAAAAAATTCAAAATTTGGTTGTGTTTATGTTACAGCGATCAAATTTGGTGAGGTTGCTACTTATCACTTATTTATTAACTGTGTAGTAAATTTCAAAATGGTCGAACAACAGGGTCGGATTTTAGAATTTTTTTTTTCAGGGTAGTTAAAAAAGTTCCAAAATTCTATAAAAAAAAAAATCTATCTTTTATTGTCTTGATATCACAGCGACGAAATTTGGGGATGTTGCCATTCTTGACTCATTTGTTAACTGTGCCAAATTTCAAAATTGTGGAACAACAGAGTCCGATTTTAAAAATTTTTATTTTTAGAGTAATTAAAAAAAAAACAAAATTTTACAAAAAAAAATGTATCTTTGGTTGTGTTGGTGCCACATCGATCAAATTTGAGGAGGTTGCTACTTGTAACATATTTATTAAGCGTACCAAATTTCAAAATTGTAAAACAACAGAGTCGATTTGAGCAATTTTCATTTTTAGAGTAATAAAAAAATTTCAAAATTTTATAAAAAAAATTGTATTTTTGGTTGTGTTGGTGCCACAACGATCAAATTTAGGGAAGTTGCTACTTGTAACATATTTATTCTGTGTACCAAATTTAAAAATGGTGGAACAACAGGGTTGAATTTTAGAAATTTTTATTTCAAGCTAGTTAAAAAAAGTTTCAAAATTCTATAAAAAAATTGTAGCTTCGGTTGTGTTGGTGCCATAGCGATCAAATTCGAGGATGTTGCCATTCTTGACTCATTTGTTACCTGTGCCAAATTTCAAAATTGTAAAACAACAAAGTCGAATTTTAGAAATTTTCTGTTTTAGAGTAATTAATTTTTTTTTAATTTTATAAAAAAAATTGTATCTTTGGTTGTGTTGGTGCCACAGCGATCAAATCTGGGGAGGTTGCTACTTGTGACATATTTATTTAGTGTACCAAATTTTAAAATGGTGGAACAACAGAGTTGGATTTTAGAAATTTTCATTTTTAAGTAATTAAAAAAATTTCAAAATTTTATAAAAAAAATTGTATTTTTGGTTGTGTTGGTGCCATAGCAATTAAATTTGGGGAGGTTGCTACTTATAACATATTTATTCAGGGTACCAAATTTCAAAATGGTGGAACAACAAAGTCGAATTTTAAAAATTTTGATTTTTAGAGTAAATATAAAAATTTTCAAAATTTTATAAAAAAATTTGTATCTTTGGTTGTGTTGATGTCATAGCGATTAAATTTGGAGAGGTTGCTACTTGTAACATATTAATTCAGGGTACCAAATTTCAAAATGGTGGAACAACAAAGTCGAATTTTAGAAATTTTGATTTTTAGAGTAATTATAAAAATTTTATAAAAAAAATTGAATTTTTTGTTGGTTTGGTGCCACAGTGATCAAATTTGGAGAGGTTGCTACTTGTAACATATTTATTCAGTGTACTAAATTTCCAAAAGGTTGAACAACAGAGTCGAATGTTAGAAATTTTTTTGAAAGTAGGTAAAAAAAATTTCAAAATTTGGTTGTGTTTATGTTGCAGCGATCAAATTTAAGAAGGTTGCTACTTATCACTAATTTATTAACTGTTGCAAAATTCAAAATTGTGGAAAAACAGGGTCGGATTTTAGAATTTTTTTTTCTATCTTTTATTGTCTTGATATCACAGCGATGAAATTTTGGATGTTGCCATTCTTGACTCATTTGTTAACTGTGCTAAATTTAAAAATTGTGGAACAGAGTCGGATTTTAAAAATTTTCATTTTTAGAGTAATTAAAAAAAATTCTAAATTTTATAAAAAAAAATGTGTCTTTGGTTGTGTTGGTGCCTACAATCGCCACAAAATAAAACGAAGAAACTGCGCAAATTTAGATCACTGAAAGAATTTTTGAATCTTAGTTCAGAATGTAAAGCAGTGTTGCCAACCACGTTCTATAATAAACATGTCTTAATTCAACGTTAAATTCGCGAGGCAAATCAGTTTTCAAGTTCGGCATAAATCCAATAAAATTTGAGGATTCAAGCAGAGAGAAATTCCTCGAATTTATTAGATTTATGTCAGATCTTTGTTGGTTCATCCGAGAGGCAAATCAAATAAAAGATACTTTGTCAATAAAGGTCAGTCTTTGTATCTGAGACCCAATTGCAATTCTGTGTAATTAGCGAGAAATGTCTATTTTTGGAGTACCTTAAAGCATCGATCTATTTTTTATGTGTCTAACTTTTATTTCAGTTTCTTTGGATTTGCTTGGCGAATCTCCAAATTTTACCGAGTCTACAAGAGCCACAACTGAATAATTTATTGCCCTAAATTTCGCAGCTAAAGTAATCGACTTTTCTATTTACGTACTTTTTATAATTACCGCTTTTTTCTATTTTTTCGCCGCCAAACTTAAAACTCTTTGTTAAATCCTAAAAGTAATTTCCGCGACAGCAATTTTCCGGGAATTCCCGAAAAACAGACCTTGGCTACTTCCCAAGATTTCTCTTGTCTGGACAAGTTTCGTTAGCCGAACAAAACGGTGGCGGAGAAATAAGATTTCCTTCTCAACAATAACGTTTCAGAGCGAGTAAATTTGACTCGGCTTCCTGTAAATTTTCATTACGCCCTTTATGGAGTCTGTGAATACATATTTCAAGCGAACCGCAATTATCAATTTGTCTCTATTCAAATGTGTGAAGTACGAATTAAAAACAATTTCGTATGTAAGACCACTGAAATGTTGGCCCAATTTTCGTGGCCGGAAAAATAAACTGACAGCTTTATCTTCACAGTTATCTTGCTCGTGAAATCAAGAGAAAACGGACGATAACTGACACAAAAGCTCAGATCTGAAAGGCGGCGCGTGTTGAACAGCAATGAAAAAGAATTATCTGTGGGTGAAAATGGTGGATGCGCCGGGTGAAAATTGCACTTACACTTGTAGGAGGTAATCCACTGCATCCAGCGACTGGTTTTCCACGGCGAGGTGCAGAGGGGTGTTACCGGCATTGTCCTGATTGTTGAGATCTGCGAAGAAAACGTTTTTACATTTTGGAAAATTGTACTGTTGAAATTACGTTCTTCGTTTTTTCTTGGAAACTTGGAAGGTTTTTAGACAGTTTTTTGAAAAAGTAATTTAATAAGATTTTCAATGACCTATAAAACTCATTGCTGGGATAAGTAGTTTCCGTGATAAAACTAATCTCATATCCCCAAAAAATGCAGTTATTAATGATTTTCATGTGCAATTTTGCTTACAACTCAAGAATTATTGTAAGATTTATTAGAAAACTACAGTTCTGTGGGCATTTATTAAGTATACTGAATAACAGAGTTTTCGATTACGAATTGCAAATTTTAGAATTTTTTATGTCAAGTAGAAAGAACACGAATTTCAAACATTTTTTTAGATTTGCCAATTCTGACGTTAAAGTGATCAAATTTGGTGGATTTGTTATTTTAAAAACGGTTATTAAGTGTACTAAATTACAGAATTTTAGATCACGAATTACAAATTTTAGAATTTTTTATTTGGACTAAGAAGAACTCGAAGATCAAATTTTTGAAAAAAAAAATGTAAATTTGACAATTTTGACGATAATGTTGTCAAATTTGGTCGACTTGTTATTTAAGAGGCGTTTATAAAGTGTATTAAATTACAGAATTTTAGACAACGAATTTCAAATTTTAGAATTTTTTATTCTTAGGAAAAACTTGAATTTTAAAATCTTCTAAAACATTCTTTAAATTCGACAATTTTAATACTAAAGCAAACAAATTTGGTAGACTTTTTTCTTTAGGAACATTTATTGAGTCTGCTAAATTACACCTTTTAGATCACGAATTACAAATTTTAGAATTTTTTATTTGAACTAAGAAAAACTTAAAGTTCAAATTTTTGAAAAAAAAGGGAATATGTCAATTTAGATGATAATTCTGTCAAATTTAGTGGAGTTGTTATTTAAAAGACGTTTATCAAGTGAACTAAATTAGAGAATTTTAGATCACCAATTTCGAATTTTAGACTTTATTCCTAGGACGAATCAGATTTCCAAATTTTCTAAACCATTTTTGACGCTAAAGCGATCAAATTTAGAGAGCTTGTTACTTTAAAAACGTTTAGTGAGTGTACTAAATTACGGTATTTTAGATCAAGAATTACGAATTTTAGAAATTTTTATTTCTCGGAAGGATTCAAAATTTTAATTTTTCTGATAATTTTGATAAGTTTGATAGTAAAGAAATCAGATTTAGTAGAATTGTTGCTAGAGAGGCTTTTATTGCGTTTACTAAATTACAAAATTTTAGATCACGAATTTCGAATTTTTCATTTCTAGGAATGATCGAAATTTAAAATTTTCAAAAATTCCTTGAAAATCGGCCAATTTTGACGCTAAAGTTAGCATTTTTGGTGGAAATGTTACTTTAAAAGCGTTTATTGAATACACCAGATCACAGAATTTTAGAATAAAACGCAAAAATTTTAGAACGTTTCATTTATCGGACAAACTAAAAACCAAAAATTGAAACGTTTTTAAAACGTCATAAATTTTACAGTGTTGACAGTAACATAATGAAATTTGATGAACTTGTTCCTTTAGATAGGTTTATTAAGTGTTTTAAATTACAAAATTTTAGATCAATAGTTGAGAATTTTAGAAGTTCTCAAATGTAAGTCGAACTCAAAATCTAAAATTTTCTAATAGATTCTTTAGATCCGACAGTTTTAACCCAAAAGCTGTAAAATTTGGTGGACTTTTTGCTTAAGAAGCATTTATTCTATGTACAAAATTAGAGAATTTTAGAACAAGAATTGAAAATTTTAGAATGTTTCCGCCAAAAGTTTAACTAGCCTAATCAAGCCTTACCTCCTCCTTGAGACAGTATAAACTGCAGAATATTTATTTTATTCTTAGCGGCGGCTTGATGAGCGGCCGTCCTTCCTCTGCTGTCCTTAATATTCAGCCTGGATGGATCAGCATAATACAGTCTTTGAAACGTCTCCAAGTTGCCACACTCCGCCACCTGAAACAGTTTTTAACACGTTTAGAAATATCCGAACTGCTAATATTTTTTACTTGGTATGTATAGAGTTTTTCGCCCCGACAGATGTTATTAAAGAGTGAAACGAGAATGTAAACAAATATTTCACTTTGAGAGAATAATGGCGAAGCTGCGCTCGGAATTCTGATAAGAATGGAGTTGAATGAGATGAAGAGTTTATTGAAATAAATTTGATAAATTTGTAATTGAATATTTCCGACCTTGGGATTTTTGTGTTTTGAATTTTGATGAGGTTTTTCTGTAATTTCCCCGTGTACTTCAATGCAGTCTGTTTATTGAAGTTGATTAGCGTCTATCAAATTTGCATATTTATGTTGTCAGAATTAATAATTTCGCTCGGATGGCGTTGGCGGTGTTAAGGGTGTCGGAGATCAATATGCAGTCCGTAATGCGTATTTTACTATAACTCGTTTATAATCACTTCTTGTATGTGTGATTGTAATTACTCACGAGGAAATCGTAAAAGTTTGAAACTTAGAATGCAGCCTGTGTAAACTCGTTATCAGCGTCTTTGGGAGTTTGGAGTTATAATGTGACCAATAAGTTAGGAACGAGTTTCTTAACCTGAAGGCACGAAACGAGATTTCTGTCATTAAATTGACTACTTGTGTGAACATGTAATAATCATTTCTTTGAGACAAAATTCGGATAATTGCTCTTCTCACTGATTCGCTTAACAATCCAATTTGCTCGCATTTTAACTCGTCAAGTCATTTTCCGGCTAAATTTACCTTGGCGCTCTCTGTCGTCTGAATAAAGATTTTTGCAAGTGATTTTAATTTGAAATTTTGTTTACGTATTGAAAATGAAAATGTAAATAAACTGATGAAAGAAATTTTCTACAAAATAAAGGAAGTCGCAGATTTCCTCAAATAAATTTTGATCCCATTTGATAAAGAATCCTCTAGAGAATCTGTTGCGAGTGTTTCTAAATGTAGCCGAGTGTGGCTTTATTATATAAATCAAATTAAAGAAACACTTGCAGGCATGCTATTTGAACTGAGGGCTTCATGTCTAATTCTAATCGAGACAGTTATCTTTTTAGAAACTAATTTGAGATATTCATTAAAATTATCTAATTTTTTTGCTAATTAACTAACGAAGTTTAATGCAAATGCATATTTGGGTAAAAATTTAGAAAAGACGAAGTGGGAAGCCAAAATTATTGGACTAAATCAATTCTTTCAAAATTGAAACTAAAGTAAATTGGTGTTGATTGACAGATTAATAGTTTGGTATAATCTACCTATTAGGATGCAGCATCGGTTAACGTTTTAATTTAATATTAGCCCACAAAGCCACAGTACCAACTTCTGTAATGACAATGATGGATCATGTCAATAATTTTATTTATTATAGAGCGTTTAATTAATTCAATAACAACACTAGTTGACAAACGTTAGAAGTAGAATTGTCCCCCTCATCCTAAATTTTTGATCACAAAAAATTGCTCGAAAATCATTCAATGAAAGAGTTACGCAGAAATCCAAACCGCGACTTCTTTGGTTTTGTGCGTTTCTTGTTATCAACATCCAATGAATTGATTCTTATTTATGCATAGCTTAATTAGCTTAGAAGATCTCTGAGTAAATTTTAGAAAAAATATTCATGAATTTTATAAAAAAATTACAATTGGTGTTTGTCCCACTAAACTTGTTCTAAAATTTAGATTAAAGAACCAATACACGAACTATTAAATCTAATAAATTAATTGATCGTAAAATGTAAAATTCACTAATTTAAGTTTTCAAAATCAATCGTTCGTTCCGGAAATAAAAAATTCTAAAATTTTAAATTCGTGTTCTAAAATTCTCTAATTTAGTACACTGAATGAATGCTTCTATAACAAGAAGTCCACCAAGTTACACTGTTTTAGGGCTAAAACCGTCGGATCTAAAGAATTTATTTGAAAATTTTAGATTTTTAATTCGACCTACATTCGACAACATCTAAAATTCTTAATTGTAGATCTAAAATTTTGTAATTTATAATACTTAATAAACGCATCTAAAGAAACAAATTGACCAAATTTCATTTCTTTACTGTCAATACAGTCGAAGTTGTGACTTTTTAGAAACATTTCAATTTTTAGTTTTCAGTTTGTTCTATAAATAAAACGTTGTAAAAATTTTGCGTTTTATTCTAAAATTCTGTAATTTAGTGTATTTAGAAACGCTTTTAAAGTAACATTTTTACCAAATTTGAATTTTTTACCATCAAAATTGGCCAATTTACAGAATTTCGAGTTCTTCCTAGAAATGAAAAATTCTAAAATTCACAATTCGTGATCTAAAATTTTATGATTTAGTACACTCACTAAACGTTTCTAAAGTAACAAGTCCTCCAAATTTGATTAGCGTAAAAATTGTCTATTTTTAAAATGTTTTAGAAAATATTGAAATTCGAATTTTTTTGTCGAAATAAAAACTTTTACAATTTGTAATTCATGATCTAAAATTTTGTAATTTGAAACACTTAATAAACGCCTATTATGTAACAAGTCCACCAAATTTGACTGTATTAGCATCAAAATTGTCGAATTTACAAGATCCTAAAAAAAATTGAATTTTGAGCTCTTAAATAAAAAATTCTAAAATTTGAAATTTGTAATCGAAAATTCGAAAATTTAGTACAATTTATAAAAGACTTAAAAAACAAGTTAGCCAAATTTGACAGCATTAGCGTAAAAATTGTTGAACTTACAGAATTAAAAAAAAAAGAATTTCCAGTTTTTCATAGTCGAATTTCTAAAGTTGGCAATTCGTGATCTAAAATTTTGTAATTTCGTACACTACATAAACGCCTGTTAAGTAACAATTCCACCAAATTTGGCAACAATAGCGTCAAAATTGTCGAATTGACAGGATGTATTAGAAAAATAAATTCCGAGAAATGAAAAATTCAAAAATTCGCAATTCGTGATCTAAAATTCTGTAAGTTAGTACATTTAATAAACGTCCATAAAATTGCAGTTTTTCGATAAATTTTGCGTTTCTAAATGATTTCATGAGTGGTCAGAATGAAAGATGAAACATAAAAATTATGCAGAAACTTTATCGATATTTTATAATTTAAATAAAATTGAAGACGTTTTCACATCAATCTTTTTTCGCCCTAGACAAAATTTTCGTAAAATTGATGTTACAGCCACCTGATTGTCCAAAAAAAAATTTACAGTGACATCAACCTCCCATTTTGTGCCAACTTTCCAACAAATTGGCGAGTATTTCTATATTTAATAATAATAATTATTCATTGTACTTTCTAAAAAAATCTGAACAATTCCTTTTAAAGATTTTCTTCTGTTAATTTTTTTGATCCATAATAAGCAAACTAAGAACTCTTCATCATCAAGAAGTTTTCTAAAATTCTCTGAATCTGGACCTGAAATGACTTTCCACTTTAAGAATGGTTTTCCACTTTTTCACTACAATTTCTTTCTAAAATTTGTTTACTAGTGTAATGAACTTGCTGCGTTCAATCAAGCAGAAAATAAAATTTTAATGTAAAAATGGTGGATGCGCCGGGAAAAATACCAAAAAAACACTCAACACCAACTCACACCGTCTTCAAAAACGACGTAAATCTACCACTACATCGTCAAAAACTCCAACAAAAAATAGACGTGGGTGTATATTTTCGTTTCGCTTCGTCAGATCAACTTGCCGACAAATTTTATTAAACAGAAATTCTTGTCCCGCTTAAATAAGACTCTAAAGGAAATTAAGCCAGATAATGGCTAGACAAATTAAAATGTTGGCCAAATTGGATTATTAATTGAATCGGTGAAAAGGAGACGCCGAATTAAAGAACGATTACTTTCACAAGGGTGATTTTATAATAAATTTAGCATCGATTCGTCTGGGTTCTAAAGATGCTAAATTGGACTAATTTTCGAAATCTTTTTATTTGATCAATATTAAATGGGGAAAAATAAAAACCTTTTTGCGACTTAGCGCACTGCAGCCCTCCGCAATGCATGTCCTGCCAAAAATTGCACGAGGAAAACGTGCGGCTTTATTTTTTATTATTTATTATTGCTGATTTTACTCTGCTACGTAACCAGTTAATAAAAGGCTCTTATTGACATGATGGTATTTTTTATCCAATCAAAAAACAAACAAAACAAAACTAATATCATATATCTTCATTTTGTTTGTTTTTTTCCGAAATTCATCTCTTGTAATGTCCGGAAGTTAATGGTTTTCCCTGATAGAGTTTAATCACGGATCAGAAGCTAAACTTAATCTGCTTCGCGTGGGATTTAACGAGGAATATAAAAAATCCGATGAAAAATAATTGATCAAGTATTAGTTTTCTCAAACTTTGATATGTTGGAGGTATTAATGACGAGGATGACAGATAATTAGATCTCTCATACTTCGAAGGCCTTGCCCATTAAAACTTTTGAACTGATTTCAAAGATTTAATTTTAGGAGCTGTCGTTACTCAACATCGGCCCGATACCAAGCTAAAATCAATTAGTTTTAATTGACAAAAAACGTTCAAAAAATAAAATAGTAAGCAACCACTCAATCCGATCATTCCATCTCTTACCGCGATAACTTCGTTGATTTCTTGCACGGACGGCTTCTTGTAGAAAGTCTGCAGTCGCAGGACCTTCGACCACTGTTTGGCAACTCTGGAGGAGCCAGAAACGGCCATTCTTTTCGGTGTAAACCCCAGTTTTGAAATCGCGAGAACCAAAGTCCGAACGGAGAATTTTGAGTATTCGCGGCACCAACGACCGAACGACTGTCGCTATTCTAAGGATTGCGCTTTTAGTATCCTTAGTCCTACTACGCCGAATCTGAAGTTTCGCAGGACCTTGTTTAATCAAAGGGTTGCGTTCGCACTCTCGGAACTTATGGGAAAAGTAAACACTACAGAACGAGAGAGAAATTCCAGTGGGAGGGCATTTTAGACGTGACTTGGATAGCAACGAGAATTTTTGCACCGAAAATCCAGTTCGGTTTTTACGTTAATTCCAGCTGACATTATTTTTGAGGATTTGAAAGATAATAAAACTCACCGCTCGCGGTTGTAAAATGAGACACATTTTCTGCGCAGATTTTAGAATAAAAGCACCTGAAGAAATGATTTATTTGTTGACACCACGAAATATAAGAGGGTTGTGCAGCTGTCGATGTGTAAAGATGTACGCAAATACAAAGTACAAATCCGATAATGCCAAGGATGAAAATTCCGACCGTCCCGAGAGTATTGGGTTGACTCGAAGATCTAAATAAAGCTTCGGTGGGTTTTCGTTTTGTAAAGAAATTCCTAGTCTTGGATCTTTATGCAAAAATTCGTTTGAAGCGAAAAGCGCATTTAATAAAAAGTTTTTGTGCAATCATGGATGCATTATAAAGCAGGAACTGGTTGTGAAGATAAACGATCAGAGGAGACATTTTTTTATCAAGTTTTTGAGACAAAACGTTTTAACCGCAAAGATAATTTTATTAAAATCTCTATTTTATGTTGAAAAAACAACCTGATGGTCGCAGTAGGTTAAAAGATTTATTTGTTTTCAGTGGATTTCAGTCTGTTTACAGCACCATTATGTAGGATAAGTATGAAATATTTCATTTCAGTGGCAGGATCTTATCGTCTTCTGTTCTAAAGTTAATGAAAATAATTCTACATTTCAAGTAAGAAAAATATCTCGGAGAAATAAATTGTTGAATTTTAACTCTGAAAGAAGATAAAGGAGGATGAATTAAAAGATAACACTAGTCAACAAATTTTAGAAAAAAATGATTCCCCATCTAAAGTCTGTTTTGCTCCAGTTCAGAAATATTCTTGAAACAAAATTTTCTGAGGTGTTGCTGTAGAAAAATTTACCAAAAAAACTACAATTTTGTAAGCAAGTGTACAAAACAACAAAATTTTAGATTACAAATTGCGAATTAAAGAAATTTTCATTTGGACTAGGAAAAACTCGAATTTCACATTTTTTAAAATCGACAATTTTGACGCTAAAGTGATCAAATTTGGTGGACTTGTTACTTTAGAAACGTTTATTGAGTGAACTAAATTACAGTATATTAGAACACGAATTGGGAATTTTAAAAATTTTCATTTCTCGGAAAGACTCGGAATTATTATTTTTCTAATACATCCTGTAAATTCGACATTTTTGACGCTTATGCAGTCAAATTCGGTGGACTTGTTACATAGTAGGCGTTTATCGAGTGTACCAAATTACAAAATTTTAGATCACGAATTACGAATTTTCCAAATTTTTATATCGACTAGGAAAAACTGGTAATTTAAAATTTTACAAAATCCTCTTAATACAACAATTTTTACGCTAGTGCTATCAAATTTGGTAAACTTGTTGCTTAAGAGGCGTTTATAAAATGTACTAAATTTCAGATTTTTAGATTATAAATTGCAAATTTTAGAATTTTTTATTTCGATTAGGAAGAACTTGAATTTAAAAATTTTTGAAAACATTTTTTAAATTCGACAATTTTGATCCCAAAGTGATCAAATTTAGTCGACTTGTTACATAGTAGACGTTTATTAAGTGCGCGAAATTAGAAAATTTTAGATCATAAATTACAAATTTTAGAAATTTTTATTTCGACTAGGAAAAACTGGAATTTTATTTTTTTTAAATTCTATAAATTCTACAATTTTTATGCTAATGCAGTCAGTCAACTTTGGTAGACTTGTTACACAATAGGCGTTTATTGAGGGTACAAAACTACAAAATTTTAGATCACGAATTGCGAATTTTAGAATTTTTCATTTCGACTAAGGACTCAAAATTCAATTCTTTGTAACATCTGTAACTTCGACAATTTTAATGCTAATGTACTCAAATTTGGTGGACTTGTAACATAATAGGCTTTTATTAGGTGAACGAAACTACAAAATTTTAGAACATGAATTGCCAATTTTAGAAAATTGTATTTCGACGAAGAAATTCATTTTTTTTTTAAAATCCTGTAAATTCGACAATTTTGATGCTAATATTGTCAAATTTAGTAGACTTCTTACCTAAGAGGCGCTTATAAAGTGTACTAATTACCGAATTTTAGATTACAAATTACGATTTTTAGAATTTTCCATTTTTTGGAAGAACTCGAAATTATTATACATCCTGTAAATTCGACAATTTTGATGGTAAAGAAGTCAAATTTGGTGAAGATGTTACTTAAGAGGCATTTATTATGTTTACTAGATTACAAGATTTTAGATCACAAATTTTTCATTTTTGAGTAGTTTTCGAAATTTAGAATTTTCGAAAATTTCTTGAAAATTCGACAATTTTGACGCAGAAATGATCAATTTTGGTGAAAATGTTACTTTGAAAGCGTTTATTAAATATACCAAATTTCAGAATTTTAGAATCAAACGCAAAAATTTTAGATCGTTTCATTTATAGGACAAATTAAAAACTAAAAATTGAAATGTTTCTACAACGTCATAAATTCAACAAAATTAACAGTAAAACTATGAAATTTGGTGAACTTGTTCGTTTAAGTGCGTTTATTAAGTATTCTAAATTACAAAATTTTAAAACTCGAATTAAAAATTTTAGATGTTGTCAAAAGTAGGCCGAACTTAAAATCTAAAATTTTCTAATAAATTCTTTAGATTCGACAGTTTTAACCCAAAAGCAGTGAAATTTGGTGAACTTCTTGCTTTAGTAGCATTTATTCAGTGTACCAAATTAGAGAATTTTAGAACAAGAATTTAAAATTTCAGAATTTTTCATTTCCAAAACGAACGAATGGTTTTGAAAACTTGAATAAGTGAAGGTAACTGTGTTTCAAGACTATAAGTCGAAAGAGACGACTTTTACGAATTTGTATTTAAAGATCCACCCATTCTTCATAACAAAATGGAGAATGTGACTGCAATCGGAATAAAACCCAAAAAAAGATCGCATTCATTGGCCCGCACTATTCTTATCAAAGTAGTTTTTACAACAAAAAACGCACCCAAAGATCCTCCTCGATCGTAACCTTTCCCTCATTGGCTGGCTGTTTAAAATTGTTGTCTATTGGATACATTTTTAGCTAATTAAATCACGTATAAACAAGAATCAAAAGAAAAGAAGGTTTTGATTTGCTGCGTAATTTTTTTAGTTAATTTTAATCAACATATTTATCAAAACAGTTTATTTTCTTATGGCTTCAAAGTTTGTTTTTGTCTTCTAAAGATCAAACGTTTCCAGGTGACACTCTTGTAAAACAATATTGTTTAAGCGATGAAATATTAATGCTTCAAAAGAAACCGGATTCTAAAAAACTGCAAAATTCTTCAACTTTATAATTGCGCATCTTCGTGAATCAACGAAAATTTAAATTCTCGTATTAATTTTCCATTCATTTCATGTAACATTTTACTTCCTGTCGTACTTTTCTCGAGCTTCGCTAAAAATTGACAGTAAATAATGACCTGATAATGTTTCCTCGGAAAAGTCGATAAAAATAAAACAATTTCTTCCTCTAAACTTCCACGTTTCCTTGAAATGACAACACTTCTAAGCCTTCATACTCCCACAATCAATATAAATGATAACAGGCGAAAAACTCGCCCATAAACGACATTTTCTTCCGCCAGAAACTTCCATTATTGACACACGAAGAGAAATTACTTTATAGTCTGAGAGTTGCATACGACGTGATCTCATAAAATCCCAAAAGCTCGAGCTATACTCACGTCTAAAATCGTGTTTTTACTCAAGTTCACTGCTCTTAGCCACTGATTTTTACGGTGCATGGTGATGTTAAAGAAGACAAAACTGGGGATCAACTGGTCACACTTTTACGGTGATATCATCGGGGCGTGCCTGGGGAGGTTTGTTTCACATTAAGCAAATACAGTGCGTGCTTTGTAGTCTTTGACGACCAACTAATTGATGTAGTCATTATTTTTATATCGGTCATCTGCAGGTAGTAGTTACCGAAATTCGTCACTAATGAAATGAAAACGCCACTCATTTCCATTATTAACTGGAGCGACAATTTTCTTTTAATTTCGTGAAAGGAACCAAGTTCAAGTTCAAATCGTTGTTTACACTGTCGACCTCAAATTTCAGCCTCATTAAATTCCCAAGAGTCGAGTTTAAGTGATGAAACGCTCCGATACTTAAAATCTCATTACGCGGCGATCAGATACTCACCCGCAGAATCCTGAAAGGACTTTCAGTCATGAGACAGATGCCTCCGTTGTCTTCCGGGGGTTTTCCTGCGTTGCTTAGTCGGTGGATGTCGACGGAAGATGGCAGCATCGTTTGTAGTTCGCTGGAGTTGACTCCCTTGTCGCCGGAGGAAGGAAGAATGTTGCGGATTGACAGCATCAGTCTTGACTAAAAGAAAAGTTTTGGCGGGAATTAGCTTGTCGAAGATCAGAGTTTATTTTTTATCAAATTCCATCATTGCGCAATAAAATTAAAGAGAACTGAATACTTGGTTTGCTGAATATTTAGTTCGTCTTCGAAATGAAAATTTCTAAAAAGACTATTTCTTATTCTAAAATTTTGAATTTCGGAACAGTAAATTAACAAGTCTAAGGTAGTAAAACCTTCAAATTTCACAGCTTTAGGATGAAATCTGATAAAGTTACAAAATTTAAGTGAAAGTGGTGGAAATTTTTGGTTCGTTTTCAAAATAAAAATTTCTAAAAAAATTGTTTCTTGCTCTAAAATTTTGGAATTTAACACAGTAGATAAACAAGTGGAAAGTGGTAAAACTTCCAAATTTTACTGTTCTAGGACAAAATTTGACAAAGTTATGGAATTCAGACAAAATTAATAAAAATTTTTAGGTCGTCTTCAAAATGAGAATTTTTAAAAAATTTGTGTCTTGCTCTAAAATTTTGAAATTTAACACAGTTAATAATCAAGTCAAAAGTAGTAAAACCTCCAAATTTCGCACTTTTAGAATGAAATCTGACAAAGTTACGAAATTTAAGCGAACGTAATGAAAATTTTTAATTCGTCTTCAAAATAAAAATTTCTGAGAAATTTGCTTCTTGCTCATAAATTTTGAAATTTGGCACAGTACATAAACAAATGAAAAGTAGCAAAACCTTCAAATTTCACACTTTTAAAATAAAATCTGACAAAATTACGGAATTTAAGGGTAAATGGTGGAAACTTTTGGTTCGTCTTCAAAATAAAAATTTCTAAAAAATTTGTTTCTTGCTCTAAAATTTTGAAATTTGGCAGTTAATAATCAAGTCAATAGTAGTAAAACCTCTAAATTTGACACTTTTAGGATGAAATCTGCCAAAGTTACAGAATTTAAGTGAAAGTAATGAAAATTCTTAGTTAGGCTTCAAAATAAAAATTTCTAAAAAATTTGCTTCTCGCTCTAAAATTTTGAAATTTAGAACATTAGATAAACAAAACAAAGATAGCAAAACTTCCAAATTTCACACTATTAGAATAAAATCTGAGAAAGTTACGGAATTTAAGTGAAAATGAAGAAAAGTTTTAGTTCATTTTCAAAATAAAATTTTCTAAAAACTCAATTTTTTGTTCTAAAATTTTGAAATTTAGAGCAATAAATAAACAAGTCTAAAGTAGTAAAACCTCCAAATTTGCCACGTTTAGGATAAAATCTGCCAAAGTTACGGAATTTAAGCGAAAGTAATGAAAATTTTTAGTTAGACTTCAAAATAAAATTTCTAAAAAATTTGTGCCTTGCTCTAAAATTTTGAAATTTGGCACAATAAATAAACAAAAACTTTCAAATTTCACACTTTTAGAATAAAATTTGACACAGTTAAGCGAAAGTGGAAGAAATTTTTAATGTCTTTAAAATGAAATTTGTAAAAATTTTGTTTTTTGCTCCAAAATTTTGGAACTTAGAACAGTAAATAAACAAGTAAAAAGTAGCAAAACCTTTAAATTTCGAAGCTTTAGGATAAAATCTGACAAAGTTACGGACTTTAAGTGAAAGTCATGAAAATTTCTACTTCGTCTTCGAAATAAAACTTTAAAAAAAATATTTTTTTTTTACAAATTTCTATTTCCAGTTACTAATGATCATTGTTACTAGGACAACTATTGCTTTAAATAATACTAGTTAGTTTCTACAACAAATGAACAAAAGTCGACTTTACTGAGTGTTTTTGTTTAGCAACCATTTAATTTATGATCACGCAACTACACCTAACAAGTTTATTTTAGCCGCTGAAATCAAATAATTTTTCTGAGTGGCCATTTGGCGTCTACTCGAAATTCAATCGCTCATAATCGTTTTGTATTGACGTAGTAAGAGTTTAAGCACAGTTTTGGATTCGGCGATAAAATCAAAATGCACGCTTCAAATTATGAATTATCGATCTAATTATCACGATATTAGTACAAAGAAAGAATGATACTTATCGAACCAGATTATCCAAATTGATCACAAAAAGCACTTCCCTTTGAAAGTGTGTGTTCTGACTAAAACTAATATGGAAACTCTTTGAGTTCAATAATTGTTATAAACAATTACATCCTTGACTTGACCTCTAACAATCTTGAAACAACGGTGCAATTATCGAACCTGTCTGCATCTAATAATAATATGCAACACTCACTTTTATGCAATTTTCCGCGGATAACTTCCGTTGTGTTCTAAATTTAAAGTAATAAATGCGCGCTAATTGCTTTTGTGAAAATCATTGAAATATTGAGAAAATATCGTCCTATTATTGTCGAAAGTGCGATTATTAGAAGTACACAGATACAGGTGTGGATATAGTTATAAAAAATGAGCCATTATTAAACAATTATGAAGCTTATCAATATCATATCAGTGAAATTGCCATAGAAAATCTTCAAAAAACGAAAATATGACAGCCATGAGAGCAATGTTAGAAATGCAACATTGACATCAATGAATAATGCATCTGGGTCTATGTCGATTAATACCAACTAATTAAATCCAATTACTTAATCCAAGTGCCTAGCAACTGAGAATCACATCAGCTCTAAATTTAAAAATCTCGTAAATTCTGATAGCCAGTAATATTTTATCGATGGTACAATAAACTGGAGGGTTTCCATATCGAACGCCATATGCTCCTCATAAAAGAACAACAAATATGTTGAATCATCGCTAATTAGTGATCTAATCAGATTATGATAACTCACCAGCGGATTTGAGCGACTCCGGTCCTGCTCTGGAGGCGACGTCTCAGCCTTTTCCGGTGTGTCATCAGGGATGATGGTGACTTTTTCAGGAACTTCAACGGATGGTAGCACTGTTATTATAGGCGTTGAGGAATTCACCCGCGACGATGGTTCTTCAGTGTCTATTCGCCAAGTTCTGGCCATTTGAAGGAGGTGCAATAAGTTTGGCATTGCGGTTTCGCCCCACTTGGGGCACTCCTAAGTGTCCTGGAAAATGGGAAAAATTCGTAAAAGGACAGGTTTTCGAAAAGCAAACTGGTTGGGAAATGGGCTATTAATTGAGGGAGGTTTTAGTTTTATTACCCAAATTAGTGCCGCAATTTGGGAATGTCAAGTTCATGTGTGTGAAGTTAACACGGCACTTCGTGTAATTGAATGAAAATATTGTTACGAGAAGATTCTGGAAGCTTCGAGCGCCAGCGCTGGAATGTTCCGTGCGTTTCGAGAATCGCCGTTTCTAGAAGGTCGCTGAGTCATAGGCGGAACTCCCGAATATTCTCGCAGCGCTCCAGCATTAGGCTAGTAGTAGGGGAATATCTGTATATAGGGGAGTAGCGATAGTCAAGAGATAGTCTAGTCTAGTATTTGGAAATCCTGAAAAGTGTTGTAATTGTGAAGTACGAGAGTGTTCATAGTGCACGATAAAATTGTTATTGTTACAAGCGAGACTTTTGATTTTTCGGCCAACGTGACAACTGGTGTCAGAAGTGGGATCCCGTCCAGCATTGTGATCGAGAAAATTCTGGAATTTTCGATCGGAAAATTCGTGACATTACCGGACTGTGACATTGTTACTTGATTGTGGACAATTTTTATGCCTGTTCAAACCAGACAGCAAGCCGCAGAAATGGAGGCGCTGCAAGAATTGATGGCTTCGATGATGGCGAAAATGGACACACAACAAAAATTGATTACGAATTTAGAAGAAAAAAGACAAAGAGAAAAACTGGAAGAAGAAGAACGAAGACAAAATGAAAAACATGAAACAGAAGAAAGAAGACAAAGAGAGAAACTAGAAGAGGAAGAAAGAAGACAAAGAGAGAAACTAGAAGAGGAAGAAAGAAGACAAAGAGAAAAACTAGAAGAGGAAGAAAGAAGACAAAGAGAGAATGCAGAAATCTTGAACCAGCTTAAAGATATGGAACAAAACATGAACGTAACTATTATGGTTAAAGTCGACGAAATTCAAAAAGAGGTAACAGAGTGCATAGGAGGCGTTAAAGAAGAACTGCAAAGCGTCAAAGACGAGGTACAAGTACATGTCAAAGATCTGGAGCGATTTAAACAGCACATGGAAAATGAGTTACTACGCTTAAGGCGTCAAGTTCCAAATAGGACCGACCTGACCACAACGAAAGAAATGAAACCCCCGACTTACGATGGGTCGACTTCATTCGACAGCTATAAACTGCAATTTGAAGTTGCAGCTAAACACAACGGATGGTCGGAAGAAGAAAAATCGTCATTCTTGATAGTCTCATTGAGAGGTGCAGCTCTCGACTTGTTAAAGACCATTCCAGATCGAGACAGGGAGCGCTACGACCAATTGGTGGCGACGTTGGAAGATAGATTTGGGGACCAACACCTTCAGCGAGTATATGCCTGGGAGCTCAAGACTCGTCGGCAGAGGGTTGGAGAATCGCTGCAGGAATTTGCGGCAAGTGTTAAACGACTTATTTTGCTGGCCTATCCTTCGGCGCCGGAAAATTTTGTCGAACGAATGACCATGGATACGTTCCTGCAAGGTATTCGGGATCCGAAGTTACAGAGCATTGTGCGTTTTGGCAGATACAACACCGCAAAAGAAGCTTTGGTGTGCGCATTGGAGATGGAGGCCGTTTTGAAGTATTCTGTGAATGTTCCCGACTGCCAACAAATCCGAGCCGTTGATAAAGAAGAGACAACGTCTACGGCCACAACCACAAATACGGACCTGAATGACATCCTCAAGGAGCTCAGGAAGTTACTGAAGTCTCAGGAACAACGAACTAGCCAGACCTGCTCTCGTTGGGGCAAATCAGGTCATTTTGAACGTGACTGCAGGGTTGTTCTCGGGAACGGCCAGAACGCCTCTCAGACATCAAAGAAAACCGTGAAGTCCGTCAACAAGTCGAAACCGACGAGAAGGCAACGCAATAATGATGACGCACTCTCTCGTAGACTTTTCAATGACTGCAAGCAATACTCGAGGTTCGACGGACCAATACGAGTAAACAGGATAGTCATGGGCTGTGATGACGATTGGACTGCTGGGAACCTTCGAAGGGATCAACAAGCAGACCAACAGATTGGGCCACTGCTGGAGTGGAAGGAAGCGGGTAACGGAAGGCCGTGTTGGAAAGATATCTCGAAAAGAAGTCCAGAGTTGAAAGCGTTGTGGGCGCAATGGGACTCCCTCCTAGTAGAAAATGGAGTGCTGAAAAGGGCATGGGAAAGCGCAGATGGGAAGAAGATAACCTCGCAGTTACTAGTACCCAGGAGTAGAGTTTCCCGAGTCCTCAGAGAGGCTCATGACGGGACATCAGGCGCTCATTTCGGAGTGAACAAAACGTTGAGCAAGATTCGAGAACGGTATTACTGGATTGGCTGTCGTGAAGATGTTGAACGATGGTGCAGGAGATGTACGGGTTGTGGGGCAAGTGAAAGACCTCGAACGCGAACGGAAGGTGGTATGCCGTTCTACAACATGAGAGTTCCGATTGAGAGAATCGCCACGAATGTGCCCAGGCCTTTTCCGAAGACGAATGGTGAGACCCTCTTGGGAACACATCATCATATGCGACAGAGAATGAAGTTAGCTGACAAAAGAATGCGGCCCAGGTATAATGTGACGGCTAATCGTGAAGGATTCCACGAGGGAGAGTTGGTGTGGTTATTTAACTTCCAACGGAAGAAGGGCCTATCTCCGAAGTTGACACCTACATGGGAGGGACCGTATAAGGTGATCAAGAGGATCAACGACGTGGTGTATCGGATCCAACGCAGCGCCCGTTCAAAGATGAAAGTGGTTCATCTAAATAGACTTTGTAAATATCACGGAGAATCAGGTGTTTGGTCTGATCGGGACGATCAGAACTAAGAGGGGGGCAGTGTTACGAGAAGATTCTGGAAGCTTCGAGCGCCAGCGCTGGAATGTTCCGTGCGTTTCGAGAATCGCCGTTTCTAGAAGGTCGCTGAGTCATAGGCGGAACTCCCGAATATTCTCGCAGCGCTCCAGCATTAGGCTAGTAGTAGGGGAATATCTGTATATAGGGGAGTAGCGATAGTCAAGAGATAGTCTAGTCTAGTATTTGGAAATCCTGAAAAGTGTTGTAATTGTGAAGTACGAGAGTGTTCATAGTGCACGATAAAATTGTTATTGTTACAAGCGAGACTTTTGATTTTTCGGCCAACGTGACAATATGTTTAGAACATTGCATGATGTAGTAAAAGGATGATGGACGAGAGGATCGATATGGATTTGGTAATGAGTCGACGCTAATCTAAGAATTTTCGTGGTAATTGATTGCATGCATTTTTAATACCAATAAGAGAAATGGGCAACTTTTTCGACTCTCGAAGATTTTAAAAACGGATTCTTAAATATTTCTTTCCATCTGTTATAGTTTCCGACATTTTGAGCAGAGAACCTTCAAAAATTTAGCCCTCTGGCGACAACCCAAAACTTCAAACGGCCATAACTCAGTTATTTGTGAACCGATTTTAAAGAGTCTTACCTTTTTGGATTCTACGTGAAATTCTGCGTTAAATGAGCCATAATAAGGTGCTCCAAAAATACGCAAGATATCGAGCTAATTTCACATCACTAAGAACTAGGCTAATTCATCAATACACCAACTTTAAATAAAAAAAAACTGTCAAATTAAACATTTGCAACTGAACCTACTGTAGCAATAAATTATCTAAAAGAAAAGACGAAAATTAAGTTAGTCAAGTGTTTTAGCGTTTTCTTCCTCAAAACAAAGTTGGAGTCAGTTTCAAAGCAACCGAAAATTTTTTCTCCGCAACTGTAAATATTTGTCCAGTCGTAAATAATATTATTCGAATAAACATTTCCAAAGTAAAAATAACTACAATAACTTCTCAAATTTCGAAACTAAATCGCCAAACCGTCAGTACTCGCTTCATTAATCAAACAATGAGCAAAATTTCACAACTTCAAGTAACACAACCTTTCCCCTAATTGATATTAAATTTCTTAATCAATTAACTAAACCAATCCCGAAAACTTACGTGAAAAATCCGCAAAGCTGTATGAAACGAAATCCCGCACAAAACTTTCACGATTCACGTGCGACGTCGACTCAACCCCGTGAAAAAATGACGCCTATAAATCAACATAGCTGTGACCAGAGCAATCTTGATAATCGAACGCGCATCAGACATACTGAATTATCCAGAAATTGGCCAGACAAGATTGGATGTTTTTCAGTGACGAGCGGGGGAGAATCTAATTCAGAACTTTTTCAGGCTTCAGGCGTTGACCAAAGTTGCGTTTATTTCAGAGTGTGGTGTGAAATGGTTGGAAGCTTGAAAGTTTTTCTATTTCGTTCGATGAATCTGACCCAACCTTGTACACTCCCGTGGA
Source organism: Gnatocerus cornutus (assembly GCA_029298725.1). Classification (NCBI taxonomy): domain Eukaryota; kingdom Metazoa; phylum Arthropoda; class Insecta; order Coleoptera; family Tenebrionidae; genus Gnatocerus; species Gnatocerus cornutus. Next base: position 22,424,975 of record CM055510.1, read on the forward strand.
AAAAGCTCTGAATTCCCATGGAATCAAACATTTACGATCTAATAAAATTATGTCTCAATAACGTGTCATACGCTATTTCCTGAAAAAGTGGAGTTTCATGCAACCTCGGGGAGGTGGCGGAGATTAATGAGATTACATTATTAAGCTCTATTCGTTTTTAAATTAGCACTAAAAGCTGGGTGAAATTTAATAAATCATGCAACTATGCGGAATTGATGCACTTTGTTACTGTTAATTAGGGATAAAAAACATTGCGAGAGATTCGCAAAAATTGCGTCATGAAAAATAAAAGCACAAAATTAGTTATTAGCCATATGCGCTTTTAACAAAACATCGTCAGCAAAAGCACATAAACTGATTGTTAGTTTTTCCTTGTTGTGACGTCCTGAATGCAGTTTCTTTGTGCGTATTTCGCATTCATTCATGCAAAAAAGCAGTAACATGGGTATTTTTTTTTCCGTTTTTTACTCAAGTTTTAAAATCAAATTTGACAAAGATTCGTCAGTTTTGACATTTTTTAACTTTGCGTAATTGATAATCAAGTTAAAAGTAGTAAAACCTCCAAATTTCACAGTTTTAGGATGAAATCTGACAAAGTTACGAAATTTAAGCGAAAGTGATGGAAATTTATAGTTTATCTTCAAAATAAAAATTTCTAAAAAAATTGCCTCTTGCTCTAAATTTTTGGAATTTAGCACAGTCGATAAACAAGTGAAAAGTATCAAAACCTTCAAATTTCACAGACTTAGAACAAAATCTCACAAAGTTACAAAATTTAAACGGAAAGTGGAAAAAATTTTTAGTCTGTCTTCAAAATGAAAATTTAAAAAAATTTTGTTTTTTGCTCTAAAATTTTGGAATTTAGCACAGTTAATAGGTAAGTCAAAAGTAGTAAAACTTTCAAATTTTACAGCTGTAGGATGAAATCGGACAAAGTCGCGGAATTTAAGTAAAGTGGTGGAAATTTTTGGTTCGTCTTCAAAATAAAAATTTCTAAAAAATTTGTTTCTTGCTCTAAAACTTTCTAATTTGGCACAGTTAATAATCAAGTGAAAAGTAGCAAAACTTCAAAATTTCACATTTTTAGAATGAAGTCTGACAAAGTTACGGAATTTAAGCGCATGTGGAGGAAATTTTTTGCTCGTCTTCAAAATGAAAATTTCTAAAAAAATTTGGAATTCAAAAAATTTAAAGTAGTAAAACCTCCAAATTTCACAGTTCTAGGTCGAAATATGACAAAGTTACGAAATTTTAGAATTTAGCACAGCTAATTAATAAGTCAGAAGTAGCCAAAACCTCCATCATTGAGAAAATTGAGATCTTGCCTTTTTGACTCTTATCGTTTAGAAGTTACAAAACAAAGCTCTAGCTAGACTCGCATTCATAAATCGCTGAAGGAATTCAAAACAAACATTAAATTTTTACTTCCACGCCTCCACAAAACAGAATTTAACAAAGATATCGCCGTATTAAATTTAGATTTTCTCGCAAAACTATTATAAGTACTGCTAAATATGCTTAAAATATGTACGTAAAAACTTGCAGAAATTTTCATGATTCACAATAATCACACAGTCAACACATCAGTTTAATCACGACATTAAAGTTGTTACGACTCAGAAATGTTGTCCATAAAATCTCAACAAATCCGAATTAATCTCTTTGAAATTTGACATCCTGTTATTCTAGGGGACAAGAAATGTTTCGGATTAAACTGACGTGGAAGGAAGAATAATAAACAGTCGATTTTCTGTGAATTCCGGGCGGCAATAACTTACCAAAAATTGCCATTTTGAAGCTAATGAAAAATCGGCAACCCTCTTCTCCGACGCCCACGTCCCCCATTACCCATCGCATTAAAAAAAGTCGTTGACTTTTACGACGAATTTCCAGAAAATATTAAGGTGATCCTTATACTATAAATTTCAATTAGTACCGGCCAGACAATTCATCACGAAAGATATAAGTCAAGTGTCAACATAATAACGTTTAGTGGTAATTTATTGAAGCCTTTCAGGGGTGAGTTCACCCCTCGCTACCACGCGACTCTTAAAAGGCTGCGTCTCGGGTTGGAAGGGTTAACCGGAAGTACATTTTGTTGAACAAAACAAAAAATGAAAACGTAATTTCAATTATAAAAATAGCCAGCAATTAAGGAAAATGAAGACGCGTTTTGTAAATATTGAAACACGCGTTTAGTCGCTCAATGAAATTATGAGCTATTAAAGTTGTGTTGATTGGAACGGCTTCGATTAAAATAAGCAAAGCACACAAAGAAATTTCCACAGAAGTTCGCTCTTACCGCTGTTTTGAAACAAATCCTTTTTGAACCTTTGGACACCCACTTGGGATCTCTTCTGGTTGAAAGTTTTCAGAAATAATTAATGTTTTTGACAAGGCTTATCTTATCGGACCATGAGGCCTTCAAATGTCCCTACATCAACAAAGCTACGGTTGGTTTAGGATGCAATGTCCACCCAAGGTTACAATTTTTTTCAAATTTTCACGTTGTAATTCGGTCCTGTTGCAAATGTTGCAATGGTGGTGTTATGTGAGTTGGGCTTTGGGGCACAAAAGACGATTGGGTCACTGCAGTGTGTTAAAATTCAAGTTGTTTCTTACCGTTCTTAAACCGCAGTTGCATCTAAGGGAAATTTCACTTCATTTAGACCATCTTGAAAGGTTGGCACTAATTAATTACCTAGGTAACTTTATTACGCAGCAAATTTCATGTCAAAATTGCAAACGTCAAATTCTGGGGGACAATGATGCCAACCTTGTCATCTCAAAGTTTCCAAAGCTAATTCAAGATTCCAACTTTGAATAACAAAATAATTGTCAATGCGGACGTTTCTGCGTCTATAAGTTATTTTACCGATTTACAAAGGAAAACCTGCAGACATTAGCAAGATTTGAAAGGAATAAGTTAAATACCTGTAGTGGATAATGTAAATTTTAATTAATAGATGGCGCCACATTCGCAATGACAAATTTATTAATAATCGCAGCGTATGATGTAAAATTAAAGTTATAATGAAATACCTGCTAATCTAGACTGGAAATAACAAAAACAAGTTAGTTGCTGATGCTCCTACAATTTAGTGACAATCTCACAACTGCCGAACGACCAATCACAGAGCCGCATTTTAAATTTGGCGCCTACAAAAAGTTCTCAGCCAGGGTTGGCATCATTTTCCTTCAGAATTTAAAATAAGTGAAATGTTCTTCAGATGCGACTGCTGTTTAAAAACGGTAAAAAACTAATTTAAATCCGACACGATCGTCTTTTGTACCCCGAAACCCAACTCACATAGCAACTCACATAGCACCGCAATTGCAACATTTGCAACAGGAACGAATTACACGATAAAAATTTGTGACGTAAACCAACTGTCAAGTTGTTGCATTTCTGCGAGGGAAACTTAGGGCGATTAAAAATGCGAGTTTATATAAATAAAATATAATTAACCGGCATAAATAATAAAAATAACATAGAAGTAATAGTGTCATGATAAAATAGATAGCAGTAATTCCACAAAGTAAGGCTAACCCATTTAATTCGTATTGGAAATAAATTATTTACAATTAGTACAACACTCCATTGCGCAATAAATGCGGTTACTTTTACCCATGACAAAACAAAATTTTCTTTTGATTAACGTAATCACAAACAAATTACCACTGCAGCGAGTATTAGAAAATAGTAATAAAGTAATAAAAAATATATTTAAATATAACAACACGTCAACCGTCGAGTTGATCCTCCACGTTCGTCCACTCCTGCTCCTTATACCTCCGACAATTCGCAATGACCATGGCGGCTAAGTTCTTCACCGGGATGGGCGGTAAGGGATGATCGATCAGTTCTTGCAGTAACACCAACCCCCCTTCTTTCTCAATCAACGAACAGTACTTTTCCGCTGAAAACACGCTCAAAATAATCGTTACAACCCTTGGAGAGACTTACGATACACTTTGGTCAAGTTCGCTAGCGCCCAAACCGCCCACTTCTGGCACTCTGGAGTGTGGTACACCTTAACTAGATACAAAATGGGTTCGAAGGACCTGTAGTTGATGTTCCTTTGCGAGTTGAGGTCCCATCGGTCGATCGCGCGGACCATTTTATGCAAAACGTAGCTTCTTGTGGGTTGGAAAACCAGCCAGACTTCGGGGCCGTCCGATGCTATGTGAGAGATGACTCCAGCGGCGTTGTAACTCACCTCGATGCCGTCACTTTTGGAGTCGAGGAGGTCGGAGAACACGGTCAAGTATTTTGAAGTGACTAAGTAGTGGCGGAGCTCGCGGACTTCGGCGACGTTGCCGAGGAGGCCCATCATGTTGCGGAGGAGCTCGTCTTTATTCGGGAATTTCTGCGGGAAATCTGTTAGTTTACAGTGGTCGAAGTAGCACTCGTCACCTCAAGACACAGTAAGAAATATTCCATTCCTTTGATTTCTAAGAATTTTCTACAGTTTGAAGGCGTTTCGTCGGTTACGTTCCACATCGTCGACCAGGCTACTTCTAGAACATCATCACAGTGGCCGCGTTCTAACCTATCGTTGATTAGCCAAATCATTTTCTACAAAATTCAAATTAGAAAATTCACAAGACGAACTGAAGGAGTTACATTAATAGCTCCGAGTTCTCCTAGTTTGACTTTCTGCTGCCCGTCGACTTGACAAGCTAAAGAATTTAAAAGATATATTCCTATCCGCTGAACGAAACTCTCCTGCACCATCCCATACACCGAATGCAAGAGAATCTCCACCAGTCTCTCATAATCAAACAACACATCCGATGGAATCTTAAACTGACACAGCGTAAGACACCCGTTCCTCATCATCGTCTCGTCATTCCTATGAATGCTCATTCCGTTCAACAGAGTCGTGATGATCCTTCGCTTCACACGGACGCAATCATGGAGTTGTTTCCCTGTACCTTTCACTATGTAAAAAAGAGTGGCGCTGCAAGAAATTGATAGAAACGGAGGAAAAGCATGGAAGTGGAGACGCACCTGCCCGAAATCTGCACGTGTCGTTCAGTGAGGTGGCGGTTCATGGCTTCTAAAACTATGTTTAAAGCTTGTCCGACGTAAGCGCAGCTTTCGAATCGTAAGAGATGGAAAAGCTCGTTTAACACTTTTTGCAGCATGTCGGTTCGGTCGAGGAACGCTAGAGCGGCGACGAGGATTTGTTCTTCGTTGGCGTTGCCGGCAATCTGGAATTTTGAAATAAAAATTTCTGAAAATTGTATTTTTTGCTCTAAAATTTTGGAATTCGGCACAGTGGATAAACAAGTCAAAAGTGGTAAAACTCCCGAATTTCACAGTTTTAGGAGGAAAGCTGACAAAGTTACGAAAGTTAGTGGAAGATGGTGGACATTTTTGGTGGGTCTTCAAAATAAAAATTTCTAAAAAACTTGTTTCTTGCTTTAAAATTTAAGAATTCAGCTCAGTGGATAAACAGGTCGAAAGTAGTAAAACCTGCAAATTTCACAATTTTACGATAAAATCTGACAAAGTTACGCATTTTAATAGAAAGTGGTAGAAATTTTTAGTTTGTCTTCAAAACGAAAATTTCTAAAAATTTTGTTTCTTGCTCTAAAATAAACCTTCAAATTTCATAGTTTTAGGATGAAATCTGACAAAGTTATGAAATTTAAGCGCAAGTGAAGGAATGTTTTAGTCTGTCTTCAAAATAAAAATTTCTAAAAACTTTGTTTCTTGCTCTAAAATTTTGAAATTGGCACAGTAGATAAACGAGTCAAAACAAGTAAAACCTCCAAATTTCATAGTTTTAATATAAAATCTGACAAAGTTACGAAATTTAAGCGAAAATGAAGGAAATTTTTAGTCTGTTTTCAAAATAAAAATTTTCTAAAAAATTCGTTTCTTGCTCTAAAATTTTGGAACTCAACACAGTGAATAAAGAAGTTGAAAGTAGTAAAACCTCCAAATTTCACAGTTTTAGAATAAAATCTGTCAAAGTTACCGAATTGAAGCGAAAGTGGAGGAAATTTTAAGTCTGTCTTCAAAATGAAAATTTCTAAAAATGTTTCTTGCTCTAAAATTTTGAAATTTGGCACAGTAGATAAACGAGTCAAAACAAGTAAAACCTCCAAATTTCATAGTTTTGGTATAAAATCTGACAATATTACGGAATTTAAGCGAAAATGAAGGAAATTTTTAGTCTGTCTTCAAAATAAAAATTTTCTAAAAAATTCGTTTCTTGCTCTAAAATTTTTAAATTTGGCACAGTAGGTAAACGAGTCAAAACAAGTAAAACCTCCAAATTTCATATTTTTGGTATAAAATCTGACAAAATTACGGAATTTAAGCGAAAATGAAGGAAATTTTTAGTCTGTCTTCAAAATAAAAATTTTCTAAAAAATTCGTTTCTTGCTCTAAAATTTTAGAACTCAACACAGTGAATAAAGAAGTTGAAAGTAGTAAAACCTCCAAATTTCACAGTTTTAGAATGAAATCTGTCAAAGTTACCGAATTGAAGCGAAAGTGGAGGAAATTATAAGTCTGTCTTCAAAATGAAAATTTCTAAAAATTTTGTTTCTTGCTATAAAATGTTGGAATACAGCCCAGTAAATAAACAAATCAAAAGAAGTAAAACCTAAAAATTTCATAGTTTTAGGATGAAATCTGACAATATTACGGAATTTAAGCGAAAATGAAGGAAATTTTTAGTCTGTCTTCAAAAGAAAAATTTTCAAAAAAATTCGTTTCTTGCTCTAAAATTTTAGAACTCAACACAGTTAATAAAGAAGTTAAAAGTAGTAAAACCTCCAAATTTCATATTTTTGGTATAAAATCTGACAAAATTACGGAATTTAAGCGAAAATGAAGGAAATTTTTAGTTTGTCTTAAAAATAAAAATTTTCTAAAAAATTCGTTTCTTGCTCTAAAATTTTAGAACTCAACACAGTGAATAAAGAAGTTTAAAGTAGTAAAACCTCCAAATTTCACAGTTTTAGAATGAAATCTGTCAAAGTTACCGAATTGAAGCGAAAGTGGAGGAAATTTTAAGTCTGTTTTCAAAATGAAAATTTCTAAAAATGTTTCTTGCTCTAAAATTTTGAAATTTGGCACAGTAGATAAACGAGTCAAAACAAGTAAAACCTCCAAATTTCATAGTTTTGGTATAAAATCTGACAATATTACGGAATTTAAGCGAAAATGAAGGAAATTTTTAGTCTGTCTTCAAAAGAAAATTTTTCTAAAAAATTCGTTTCTTGCTCTAAAATTTTAGAACTCAACACAGTTAATAAAAAAGTTAAAAGTAGTAAAACCTCCAAATTTCATATTTTTGGTATAAAATCTGACAAAATTACGGAATTTAAGCGAAAATGAAGGAAATTTTTAGTTTGTCTTAAAAATAAAAATTTTCTAAAAAATTCGTTTCTTGCTCTAAAATTTTAGAACTCAACACAGTGAATAAAGAAGTTGAAAGTAGTAAAACCTCCAAATTTCACTGTTTTAGAATAAAATCTGTCAAAGTTACCGAATTGAAGCGAAAGTGGAGGAAATTTTAAGTCTGTCTTCAAAATGAAAATTTCTAAAAATTTTGTTTCTTGCTATAAAATTTTGGAATGCAGCCCAGTAAATAAACAAATCAAAAGAAGTAAAACCTAAAAATTTCATAGTTTTAGGATGAAATCTGACAAAGTTATGAAATTTAAGCGAAAGTGAAGGAATGTTTTAGTCTGTCTTCAAAATGAAAATTTCTAAAAATGTTTCTTACTCTAAAATTTTGAAATTTGGCACAGTAGATAAACGAGTCAAAACAAGTAAAACCTCCAAATTTCGTATTTTTGGTATAACATCTGACAAAATTACGGAATTTAAGCGAAAATAAAGGAAATTTTTAGTCTGTCTTCAAAAGAAAAATTTTCTAAAAAATTCGTTTCTTGCTCTAAAATTTTAGAACTCAACACAGTGAATAAAGAAGTTGAAAGTAGTAAAACCTCCAAATTTCACAGTTTTAGAATGAAATCTGTCAAAGTTACCGAATTGAAGCGAAAGTGGAGGAAATTATAAGTCTGTCTTCAAAATGAAAATTTCTAAAAATTTTGTTTCTTGCTATAAAATTTTGGAATGCAGCCCAGTAAATAAACAAATCAAAAGAAGTAAAACCTGAAAATTTCATAGTTTTAAGATGAAATCTGCGAAAGATACGAAAGTTAAGCGAAAGTGGAGGTCATTTTGTCTGTCTTCAAAATGAAAATTTCTAAAAATGCTGTTTCTTGATATAAAATTTTTGAAATTTGGCCCAGTAGATAAACAAGTCAAAAGGAGTAAAACCTCCAAATTTCACAGTTTTAGAATGAAATCTGACAAACTTATGAAATTTAATTGAAAGTGGTAAAATTTTTACTTCATCAAAATAAAAATTTCTAAAAATTCTATTCGATATTTCTTCAAGTCGTGAAGTAATACAATTATCACTTGTAGAATTTTCTGTTATAATTCAGTTTGTGTAATTAGCGCATCGTTAAATTTTCCTCGTAATACAGCGATTGAAAATGTTTTTAAATCCGTAAAAGAAACATTATGTAACACATTATTTTAAATAGAAATTTTTTGCCCTTTTAGCCAGAATTAAACCTTAAACATCCTGTAACTCACGCTTTCATTGTAAATTGTAAAAACAATAATCTGTAAGTGATGTAACAAGATTGTCACTTCCGACGTCCATTTCTCTGTAAGTCAATAAATAACTTCAATTTGCAACAAACGCGACCCTCAATCACCATCGATCATCGCGAATTGATGCGTCATTTATTCCAATTTAAACTCTTCTCCCCCAATTCTGTTCGTTTTTAGATTTCAAACAGAAACGTTTTAAGGTCAGAAACACTTTGGGGAAGTTCAAAGTTTTAATTCCACTCAACCTTATTCTGCTAAGATCTAGGTTTTGAGGTCTTAACCACAAGCGGTTAACCACGACAGGTTAATAAAGTTCAAGCACGTGCAGACAAATATAAATTACAAGCTTTTTAAACAATAGGCCAGTATTTCTTAACAATGAGATAACTTTGTACTTTTGAATCACAATAAAATTGTGTACACTGATAATGTTAAATAAATTTCTCTTTCTTGGAAAACTCACCAATTTCGCAGGAATATCATGCCTTAAACACGCATCATGCGACGTCTCGTACAGCCCCAAGTACTGAAACGGCGTCTTCATCCTGGAACTGAGTCCTGGAATATCCGAACAAACAGGTCCAGACATAGTTTCCGCGACTCCTCTCCCTGCCAAGTTTGTTCCCGAGATATCCAGAGATGTCAGTTTCGGGAGACTGTTGACCAGGAGCGTCAAAACCTGCCAACCCTTCTCGTACGTCCCGTGTTCTTCCTTGGATTGCGAGATGTCCAGGTGCCGCAACGTCTTCAGCTTGCAAATCGCAGGGATCATCCCCTCAATCCCGGATACGTTATATAAAACTAGCGACGCTAAGTTAACTAAATGTTCCGTGTAAACAAAGTTGCCCAGATCGCCGCAATTCGACAAATCGAGATGCGTTAAAGAGTTCAAGTGTCTGAGGAGCAACACGTAGAAATCCGGTTGAAGAGCGCTCAAACTTTTAAGGGCGAGTCTCCTCAACGCGGGGGCTAGAAAAATAAAGCCTCTGTCGTAGTGCTCTTCAGTGAATTTCAACTTCCCGAAGATGTTCGTGGGAAAGATGTCCGTTTTCTCGCCAATGGTGAGAGAAGACAAGCTTGTGCCATATTCAGTTATGTGTTTAATACAACCAGAACTCAAATTCGAACTATATGAAATGTCTAACTCTAGAAGCTTATGCTGCAATAAAATTTCTAAATCCCTATCCGTTATGTCCGTGTCCCGTAATTTCACTCTTTTCAACCGCGTGCTGTGTCTATCTTTAAAAATGTTAATAAAATTCGAGTTGATTCGACACAAGCTATTTGAGCGCACGTTCAGGAATTTCTCGCAGATTTCCACAGGTAGATGGACGCCCTCTTTCAGATTCAAGCGCCCCGTTATCTTGCAAGACACACATATCGTCTCCAAGTTGTTGTTGATGTAGTTGAAACAAAGATCGAGGAGACTTTCTGGGGACGACGAATTACAGAAAGAACAAGTCTCTAAAGGTAAAGCACTCGAATGCCGACATTTAGACTGGAGCATCTAAAAATATTCAGGTGAACAACTGAAGAATCCGTGCTCTCTACTCACTTTGGAACTAGAATTTAATCAATTCCTTGGGCTAACATGACAACTGACCATGGAACTTCAGCAATGACATTCACAGCTGAGAGGTCCTTAAAAGAGTTCAATTTTTCACAACACTTTTCCAGATGTTTTCCAAACTATTTTTGTTATTGAGTAATTTTTGACATTTTGACATATTTTCACGTTTCCCCCATAATCACCTCCAACTGTCATTTTTGACGTTTAACCTAACCTAGTAACCACAACAAGAAACGCCAGAATTCGCCAAAAACCTCACCGACACCTCTTTTCAACTTCCCTTTTCGATTATCAACACAAAAAAAACACACGGAGTGCCTTACAACGCCCGGATTAATTTTATTTCGTTTTTGATCCCGGCACGTTTTCGGAATGGGTAGTAGAAACGTCAAACGTCAAACTAGTGTCAGTGTCAATCAAAATATGGCATACAAAGCACGGTGATATTTTCTAATTTATCCAATTGGCCCCAAAAACGGTTTTCATTTCAGACTCAAAGAATTCGACGACGTTTTACAGCAAGAGGTTATAGATATCCAGAGGCTCCGAACATTAGCGTTCCACGGTAAGGGGGCGTTCCCTGTCCACCCCAATCTTCACTTATCACTGAATTTTAAGGAATCCCCGACGATCAGGGCAAAAGGGCTCTTTGCTGGCGTCTCCTCCTCAACTACCTTCCTCTGGAACAGTCACAATGGCACTCTTTCTTACAAGAAAAGCGCAACTTGTACAAACAGTTCATAGGTACTGAATCATGAATGAAACCCCACTCTCTCACCCTTGATTTTATTAGAGGAAATGATAGTCATGCCCGGCGCCCAAGAATCCGATGGTGATGTCACGGAAGGCGACCACCCTCTGAGCATCAACCCTGACAGTCAGTGGCAAACTTTTTTTAAAGACAATGAAGTCTTGCTGCAGATTGATAAGGATGTCCGGAGACTCTGTCCAGATATCTCTTTTTTCCAACAACCAACAGAGTTCCCCTGTTTCGAGATCGTCAACAGCAATGATGTGAAGAGGTTGCACACCAGAGTGCAAAGAAGTGTGCTGAAATGCGCCAACGTTGAGAGGAAAGGATTGGGAATCACAAAGGTATGGTGCTATTCAATTTCACACCGGATTCCCATCAAAACGAGAGAAATTGGCGACAAACGGCGTTAATTGTGTTATGTTTACATGCTGCTTCCTTTTAGTAGCAGGTAAAGTGAGTCCTTGCTCTTGTAGTTTTTATTTAAGTTTGCACGCTGAGGCCCCGGGGCCTCACATTTGTTTATTTACAATTCCACTCACATCTGTTTTTGCCAGAACTAATTTATCCCCATCTCAGATAGCGCTATCAGTGAAAAAAGCCAACGAGGATTACGCCCCCATGACCGAGGGCAAGGAGGCCCACTGGGAAGTCGTCGAGCGAATTCTTTTCCTATACGCGAAGCTCAACCCCGGCCAGAGCTACGTTCAAGGGATGAACGAGATTATCGGCCCCATTTACCACGCGTTCGCTTCAGACCCCGATGTGACGTTCAGAGGTGAGATTCGCTCGTTTTACCCCTAAATGACTCGCATTCGCACAGAACACGCCGAGAGTGACAGCTTCTTCTGCTTCACGAATCTCATGTCGGAAATCCGCGATTTCTTCATCAAAAGTCTGGACGAAACGGACCATGGAATCAACAAGATGATGAGTCGGATGTTGGTGCAACTGAAAAACAGCGATTTGGATGTGTGGTTGAAGTTTCAACAATTAGAGCTGAAGCCGCAGTACTACAGTTTTCGGTAAACAAACAATTTGATGGAATTCAATTATTGGGTTTGTTTAGGTGGATCACACTGTTGTTGTCGCAAGAATTTCCATTGCCTGACGTCCTCAGGATATGGGACACGCTATTCTCGGATGAGTCAAGATTCGATTTCCTGATTTACGTTTGTTGTGCTATGATTGTGTAAGTGTCAAGGCTCGAACGCGTTCTTAAAAGTAACTTCTATGGTTTCAGTATATTAAGGAATAAACTGTTAAACGGGGATTTTCCGTCCAATTTGAAATTATTACAAAACTTTCCGTCAATGGACGTGCAGATTATCTTATCGAAGGCTGTCGAATTATCACAACAAAAAAACTAGTTGCCATGTTTTTGTTGATATTTTTTTCCAGAACGCATCACATTAACCAATAGGAAGCGACTACGCTAGTCAACTATTGGTAGTTTGTACCCCACTCCACTGGTGTGACCAATCAGCTCACACCTAATAGAGGCTCAAATGATTATTAACCAATGATTTTCCTCGTTTGAAATCAAACGGACAATCGTCGTGATTAAGTTGCAAGCATTTATTCCTGTACTCGTTATGTTAATCCATGACAACTGAGAAAGCCTATAAGGGCGTTCATAACTTCCACAAGTCAATTTTATACTTTTCATATAATTGTAAGCTATTGAGATATTTTATTAAAGAAATCCATAAATATTATTGTTTCTCACCGCAGATTTCTTTGGCAAAAGTTTGCGCGACCAACAGCGGAAATATTAAACTCGCCTCCGCATATATTTTCACAGGTGTGGCTTCTTTTTTGATTTTCCCCCAAGATTTGGCCTCGTCTGGTTGCGCCCCCGAGTCACTCCCATCGAATTCAGACGCGGTGTTAAGAAAAACGCTAAAATCGGCCCCATTTCTCTGGAAATTTCCCACAGTTAATCAGTTAATTCGATCACCAATTACCATTAAATTCGCGTTGCAAATGTGGTGCTTTACTATGCCTCCGCCAACGATTATCATTCCGGTATTGATCGACTTCATCGCCATCAAATTTAGTTGGCGCAAATCTACAAAAAGTTGAGTTATTTGGTTTTGCGTTTTGCCGGCTGACCTGAGATTATATCAAGGACGAGGCCGGGATTCCTGAAGGAGTGCATGAACATCATGTCGCCAATACTTCCGTCAGTTAGAGCGGGGCAAAAAACGGGGATTTTGTTTTTTGCAGCCCAATAATAAATACTTTCTTCGTTACTAATTTTTTCGCCTAGTCTGGTAATGACTTTACTGGGGTTCCATAAAGTTCCTTGTTTCTGTTCCTCCAACATTTCGTCTAAGATAGGCATAATCCATGTCTCAAATTCGCAGTAATTATCGTTTGGGACCAACAAATTCCCGATTCTGTTAATCCCGTTGTTCCTTAAATGAACGCCGTCTAAATTAAATTTTCCCAGGTATGTGGGGGCCATGCATTTAATAAAGTCTTCCTCGATGCCTCCAGCTGTTGTTACAATACAATCTATCTAAAAATAGAGACTTTAAATACAGAAAAAACGTCTTTTTCTTACCATCTTATTCTGGACTAGAAATTTAATAGTTTCTCTTAAACCACTGGAAACAATGTTAGAGGTGTAACCTAGGAAAATCGTACAATTGCTTTTAACCCCAATAAACGGATCCTCGACGTCCACGTATCTGTCTTCAGGCAAGGGGGCCCTCCGACACTCCAACATCCTGTTGATTTCCTCGACGGCCAGCCCATAATTCGTCGCTTGAAACCCAGTGTGCAGATAACTGTTGAGGAGTTTCTCGTAATTTACACCTTGACCCCAGTCGTACCCGGCGACTTTCTCCTTCAAAAACGAACTGTCTTTAGTTTTTTGAAGCACCGCCTCACACACGGATTCCATGTTTTCAAAAAGTGCGGTTAGGTGTCAAAAAGTTACAAATGTCAATCGTCACCAACCCATGATTCGAAAGTAACTAGAATACTTTCAATAAAATCCTGGAATTTGGACTCCGGACCAAGAAATGTGCTTTGTGGAGAGACGAGAGAGGAGTAGATTGAGTTGTACGTCAAGAAAAACGATTTTACGTCGTATTTTTGAGTGATGGTTAAAACGTCAAAGTTGGCAGCACTGTTTAAAGGGTTTAGGCGCCAACCGCTGAAGCTTTTTCTGGCTGCATTTTTGTTCCTCAAAATCCTTGTAAAGTGCAACAAACGGGCACCACATGTTTGAAATTGTGTAGTGTTGTCCCTCAAAACCATGGCGAGTACGTCGGAGCAAATGCCAACGTCGGATATCATGGAGGCGATATTGAAGGACCCCATAAAAAAGGCGCTAATCCTCCAACTAATTAACAAAGAGAAACACCACCTGGAGAAGTACAAGCGGGAATTATCAGGGGCCAAAACACCACCTGTTAAAAAGCTGAGTAAGCGATCACAGTGTGAAAGCCCCTCGGCGCTGCACCGGCGAAGGGCGCTGTTAGAAATGCAAGAAACTTCCGAGAGTTCTTCGTCGGATGTTAGTGAAGTCCCGTCACACGAAAAAGGGCCGGAGTTGCCGTTCGAAGAACTTTTGACGGGGGTGAGGGCTTATATCGACGTTAAAAGAAACGGGGTGGATAAGTCTGAAGGGATTAAAGCGATTATGAAGTTAATGGGGGCCACTATAAGAGACACCTTCACTGTTGATGTCACACACGTTATTTTTAAGGTGAGGGAAAAAATCGACAACGGGGGATTTTTACTGTTTGTTTCCACAGGACGGGTCTTTTACCACGTACGAAAAAGCGAGACTTCTGAAGGTCCATATGGTTTCCATTCTTTGGTTGGACGCCGTTCGAAGGAACAACGCGCGAGTCCCGGAGAAGAACTATCCAGCTTTTGGGAGCAAAGTCTGTGATCAGAACGTTTCCGTTTTATGCTCGGTGAGAGTTTAACTAACTGTTAAATCTGTCTTCTTTACTTAACAATAATTTTTCAGCAATTTCAAAAAGACTACGAGAGTCTCGTAAAAGACGAAAGGCGCCGCCGCCACACCCTCATGACACCTAAAGCCTCCACAAGTAGCTACCTCACGGCTCGAAACGTGGCTCTTACAGACGACGAAAGCTCTGAAGTTGTACAAAACTCGCCGAATCTTACCTCTGACGATTCTGATTGCGGCGTGGTCGATGGCCACATTACCAAGAGATCGAAGCGGAATGACCTGTTACAACACAAGCAGTCAAGTGACTCAGCTTCGTTACTCAGCCGCGTCCAGACCAACAAAAGGAAGACCATCAATGTTCTATCAAACATGGAGTTGACTCCGAATGTCGTTCCTCCACAGTCAAGCCAAAGAACGGAGGACATTGTGGAGACCACTCCTACTAAAACTAAGTCAAAGAAGGTCTCAACTTCAACTTCACCTTCAGAGTCTTCGAAGTCTGAAGATACGGATAAGACCAGGAGCGATCTCAGCAGGAGAAGTCGGTCGTCGTCACGATCGGCGAAGACTCAGTTTGGACGGAAAACCAACGAAATTGTTGAAACTAGTACGATGTCCTCTTTAAGAATGTCGGATTCTGATAAGACTAGGAGTGATCTTCTGAATTCCAAAGACAGTCTTTCATCGGTGGCGTCAGGGGGATCCAAAAGTCGGACACGAAAATCGAAAGACAACGAACACTGCAGTTTGCGAACTATTAATACGACGATGTCTTCACTGAGACTGAGCGACGCAAATAAGTCTTCAAACAAAGAAAACAGTGTTTCTTCGGAGTGTTCAAGCACCTCTATAGAAGTAAGTCGCAGTATTAACTTGACTGTCTTTCTACGTATTTTTGTAGGATGTTCAGCCACCGCAAAGAAGAAGCCGACGGAAGACAATGGGGTCTTCAAAACCCGAAGAATTCGTTCCGCCGGCGGAACCACACAATAGAGTTTCACCAAGCAACAGCACTTTTGAGTCGCCGAAAAAAAGACTTTCAAACGACTCTTCGGAGACTACCAGTGCCAAACGCGCGCCTCCAGTGAAAGAAAAACAGAAGACGAAAACTGAGAACACTCCACGAAGAAGCAGACGAGTCTCTACATGTCTAACACCGTTGAAAGAAGTTGCGAGGAAGACTCCAAGCATCGATGAGATTGAAGAACCAACGGCGACCACGTCGAAAATGCCAGCAAACGTGAAGACGACGCGGAAATTATACAATCCCGACGACCTCGGCGCGCTGGTGGCGTTGGATGCTGCCAAAGAGCGCGAAGAGTATCGAAATCTACCATCGCAGACGACTCAAAACGAGGGATTTCTTAACCCGAATACCATCAACATCAACTCTAGGAAAAAACCGAAGAAGTTCGGGATAGACAACTCGCACACCAAAGACGATAGTTCTAATCTTGATACAAGTACCGACGAAGAAAACACCACGAAGAAGAAAAAACAGAAGAAAACCCCCCCGAAACCGGTCATTAATGACGGGAGACAAGATTTGATTCTTTTACTTGAGCAAAGTTTGAACCCGGAATCGCGACGTTCTCAGCGATTGTCTCTGAGCCAAACTAAACCAAAATATACTTTTAGTTCGACTACCAGTAGCGTGTCTTCCACAGACTTACCAATTACTCCAATTAAAAGACGAAGCACGTTGGACTTCGTGCCAATTTCGCTGACTCAACAGAAGCGGAAACTGAAATTGGATCCAAAACGCACCACCAGTATCGTCTGTACAAAACTGCACCGTGAAGAAGTGCTGGAGTTTGAAGCTACTGTTGCTGGTTTGGGGCGGTTTTATGTGGAGGACAGCGTTACAAGAAGAACGTCGCATTTGGTCGCTGGGGAGACCAAGAGGACTCTGAACATGCTACGTGGTATTGCGCGTGGGTGTTGGATCCTCCACCACGACTGGGTGAGTTAAAAACCAAACTTTCGACTTTTTACGTCTGTTTTATAGTTGAAGAAGTCCAAAGAGGTCGGCAAGTGGGTCAACGAAGAAGACTACGAACTGACGGAGTTCTCTCCAGCTGTACAGGTTCGTCAGTCTACTGTTTTAACCGAGTTAACTGAGATTCTTGCAGCAATGCCGCATGCAAAGAGAAGCTTTTGGCCCAATGTATTGTATGGATATTTTTAAAGATTGTGGCTACATTTACCTTCCTAGGGAGACCACACCAAGACCTGCGGATCTAAAAGAACTGATTTTAATTTGCAAGGGCCATGTTACTGGTTTGATTGAACGAGCAGACATTGTTGTGGGCATCTTCATCGATGACCAAAGAGTGCAGTGTGTTACGGAAATGTGGGTCTTGGATTCAGTCAAATTTAATAAACTACAATCGGTGAAAAAGTATCTCGTTAAAGCGGACATGGGAAGTGATTCCAGGAAAAGCCCCTGTTTTTAACAAGGCCGGAAAAGCTCACATTATGTGATGTTTCCACCCCTATTTGTGTAAAGGAATAAAGAGTTTTATGTTTTAAGACAACGTTTGTTTATGAGCTTTGTTTTTTAGATGTATTTTTGTTTATTTATTCGTAAAAATGTATGGAAAATCTCTATTTTGCTCCTAAAATGAAGTTTAATTTCCACGATTTCAAAGTGTGCTGTGTTTGTTGCTATGGGTAAAAAGTTTGTTTACATTTGAAGTACAAGTGAAAAAAATGTTATCGTTGACCTCTTATTAATGTCGATATTAATGAATCAGTTTGTGGCAACCTCTAGGATAGGTGGTCTTGACCTGAACACTGTCAAAAAATGTCAATAGTCTTTTCTCAGATTTAGATTGTACATGATTACTATTACTAATATAGTTTATCCGTGTCGCAGTTTGATTTAATCCCTACCACCAAAACTGGTGACCCCGACGTGATTAATTGTTTGGTGGAAAGGATAAAATCATAGACAATATCCGCATCGGTACAAAAAAGTGACGCGAGTGAAGAGTTCCGCAATAACATCATGCCCGATACACCACCACCAACAGGACCAAATCAACAAACGACGACAGTTGCAGCTATCGCACTACCTCCATTTTGGGGAAATACCCCCGAGATCTGGTTCCACTTGGCTGAGGCAAATTTCGACTTAGCCAACCCTAAAATTACGAGAGAAGACACGAAATTCCAACACCTGTTAAAAGTTCTCCCGCAGGAGATCGCGCAAGAAGTGTTTGATGTCATTAAAACCCCTGACCCGACACGACCATACACAAATTTAAAAGAAACAATAATAAACAGGACCTCATTGTCGGAAACTCAAAAACTGAAACAACTTTTGTCCGGACTGGAACTGGGCAGCAGAAAGCCATCTCAATTACTCAGGCATATGAGGAATTTAGTGGGTGATAGACAGTTCGTCAACGATGGTGTACTGCGCGAACTATTTCTGCAGCAGATGCCGTTGCAGTTACAACCAACTCTGGTATCTTTAACCCAATATGCCCTCGAACAAGTGGCAGACATCGCCGACAAGGTTTTGGAAACAACGCCGACCATCGTAACAACGGCAGCAACAACAGCGCCATTTAACTGGCAGAAGCCAACGACAATAGCAGATGAGGGATATACAATCCACTATGACGTTCCACCCCGACCCCCAGCCATGGCGCCATCTACCTCTCATGCAACCAACTGGGCAGCACCACCACATGTTTCGGGAAACGTAACTAACGAACTATTGCTCACCTTACTAAGAAAAATTGATACCTTAGAGACCCGAGTGCAGTCACTACAAGAAGACAGACGTACCCATTTTCGAAACAACTATCACAATAGACCAAGAAGCTCTAGCAGAGGACGAAAGAATACTAACATCTGTTTCTTCCATGCTAAATTCGGCGACAACGCTAGGAAATGCCAACACCCGTGTTCATATCAAAAAAACGACCACAGAACGCAGGAGTAAACGCTACTTCTGCAACATACCCAAAGAACTTTAGGTTGTACGTGTGTGACCGTGTTTCAAAAATCAAATTCTTAGTTGACACTGGATCGGACATGAGTGTGCTTCCTGCTAAATTCAAAGACAATACAACAATCATAGGGCAACGATTCAAATTACAATCAGCCAGTGGTTCTAACATTACGGTTTATGGTGAAAAGACAATTACGCTAGATATCGGTTTGAGAAGAAAATTTCAATGGACGTTTATCATTGCCGATGTAACAGATCCTATAATTGGTGCAGATTTTCTCCAACACTTTCAGATCTTAGTCGACATCTACAACAAGAAGTTGATCGACACAAAGACATCTTTACAAGTTCAGTGCCCAATAAAGAACGCTCCGCATACGGGCATCCGCGCCGTTTTCAGCAACAATCCACAATTCCAAGATTTATTGAAGGAATTCCCAAATGTTATGAAATCCTCCAGTGTCGTACAAGAGCCTAAGCATAACATTTTGCATCATATTGAAACGAAAGGCCCACCGGTTCATTTCAAACCAAGACGTTTGCCACCAGACAAACTAAAAATCGCTAAACAAGAGTTCCAAGAAATGTTAAAAAATGGTATAATTCGACCATCGTCATCACCTTGGGCAAGTCCACTTCACTTAGTGCCGAAGAAAAGCGGCTCGTGGCGACCCTGCGGTGATTTCCGCGCTCTGAACGCACAGACAATTCCAGATAGATATCCGATCCCACATATTCAAGACTTCAGCCATACGCTCAGAGGAACAACAATATTTTCATCTTTGGACCTTGTTAAAGCATATCATCAAATTCCAGTTTATCAAGACGATATACCCAAAACTGCAATCACCACCCCATTTGGTTCATTCGAATTCCTGAGAACTCCATTTGGTCTTCGCAACGCAGCGCAATCTTTCCAAAGATTTATGGACCAAGTTTTACAAGGGCTAGATTTTGTCTATACTTACATCGACGACGTACTAATTGCTTCCAAATCAACAGAGGAACATGTCCAGCACATCAGAACGGTTTTGCAACGTTTCAATGAACACGGCATAATACTAAATCCGAATAAGTGTATTTTCGGCATGCCAGAGATTCAATTTCTTGGAGTAAAGGTTTCCGCAACGGGTATTGAACCACTACCAGAAAAAGTAAAGATCATCAGAGAAACACCTTTTCCTCAAACCTCCAAGCAGTTACAACGTTTTTTGGGTATGGTAAATTATTATAGAAGGTGGTTACCGAAAGCTGCAGAGACACAGAAGCCCTTGAACAGTCTGTTAAATGGATGCACCAGGAAAAACGTGAAAATCACACCGCGTGAAGATGCCATAACAGCATTTCAGAAATGTAAAGAAGATCTTGCCAACGCAGCAATCCTTTCGTACCCAAAACCACACTGCAAACTAAGCATCGCAACCGACGCCTCTGAAAACAGCATTGGAGGAGTTCTTCAACAAACAGAAGAAAATGCATACAAACCAATTGCTTTTTACTCGAGAAAATTGTCAGCATCAGAGAGAAAATACAGTACATATGATAGAGAACTACTAGCAATTCACCAAACGATAGTTCATTTCCGTCATTTCCTCGAAGGCAGAACATTCACAATTTTTTCAGATCATAAGCCTTTAATTTTCGCGTTTAAAAAAAATCCAGATAAATGCACACCAAGACAAAGCAGACAACTCGATTACATCTCACAATTCTCAACAGACATACAACACATTAAAGGCGAAGAAAACTCTCCCGCTGATTACTTATCCCGAATTGAGTGCATCAACACCACTGACTTCGACACGAAACATTTAGCTACAGCACAACAGAACGACATAGAACTCGAGGAACTCAAACTAAATAGCAAATTCAACTTCGAACAAACTACCACAGATCAGGAAGATATTTTAACATATGAGATAACTAACGGCAGAAGACTGTATATACCAAAGAGTTGCAGAAGAAATGTGTTCAATCTCACTCACAACAACGCGCATCCAGGTGTAAAAAACACAGTCACCTTGGTTAAGAAGAAGTTTTTCTGGCCAAATATGAAGAAAGACGCTGTAAATTGGACAAAAACTTGCCTTCAATGTCAAAAAGCGAAAATCAACAAACACACAAGAACACCAATCGGAACATTTAATACTCCTGATGCACGATTCACGCACATACATATTGATATCGTTGGACCACTATCACTATCCGACGATTTTAAGTACCTTTTGACGATAATTGATAGATTTTCAAGATGGCCTGAAGCCATTCCGATCAAGAACATTACGGCAGAAACCTGTGCCAAGACATTGGTAACAAATTGGATTTCAAGGTTTGGTGTACCAGTACAAATTACTACCGACAGAGGAACCCAATTTGAGTCCGCTCTACTTACACAGCTACGAAACCTGATGGGCATCAGCAGAATTAGAACTACAGCATTCCATCCTCAAGCAAATGGTATGGTAGAGAGATTCCACAGGAGACTTAAAACATCCCTCAGATGTCACAATTCTAACTGGACCGAAGCTTTGCCTCTCATATTGCTGGCAATCAGAAATGAAGTAAAAGTAGATATTGAAGCCACAGCTTCCGAAATGGTATACGGAACAACGCTACGACTTCCTGCAGACCTAGTTGAAATGCCAACTACAATAAACACCACCATCGATCCATTAAGTTTTGCCTCCAGAATAAAGGAACATATGAGCCGAATACAATATTATAGAGCAAAACATCACGGAGAACACAAAGTCTACGTACCACCCGATTTGTATTCCTGCAAGTATGTATTTCTACGCGTTGACTCGGTAAAAAAGCCCTTAAGCAACCCATACGAAGGTCCATACAAAGTCCTAGAAGCGTCACCGAAATACTTCAAGGTCCTAATTAAGAACAAACCATCGACGGTTTCAGCAGACCGTTTGAAACCGGCTTACATCGAGGAAGAACCTGCAAGAGCCACAACGTCAGTTGCTCCACCAACTGTTCCCACCTCGAAAAGACAAACAAGCCAAACCGCCAAACCAATGAATCACCAAACTACGAAGAAAATTACAACCAGAGTTGGTCGGCAGGTCAAATTTCCCCAAAGATATGGCGACCTAGTGCAATTTTTTTAAATTTCATTCAATTTTATTTCGTTAGACATAATTTTTGTTAACTCTTCTCGTTCGTCTCTCTCACTGGAGAGGGGGTAATGTGGCAACCTCTAGGATAGGTGGTCTTGACCTGAACACTGTCAAAAAATGTCAATAGTCTTTTCTCAGATTTAGATTGTACATGATTACTATTACTAATATAGTTTATCCGTGTCGCAGTTTGATTTAATCCCTACCACCAAAAGTTTGTCTGAAAAAGGATGCGTTAATGGGTGTCATTAACGCTCTCTTTTTCATTATGCAGCTCTTTTTGTAATTTTGACATTTTGACATATGCAACTAGTATTACACACAGAAATAAAACAAAAACTACGGCATTATCTTCAACTATGTTTCTATTTCTGAATATTTACTTTTACTCGGTAATAAACTTGAACATGCATCGTTTGCGCTTTGGACCACTGCAGCCGGTAGGGTATTATCACAATTTTCCAGGTCCATAATTACGACTTCTGCAACAACTTTTTCAAAATGGTGACACTTGTTGATAAAATTCGCATGTCATTTTTTTCAATGGTAACTATGTTTTTTTATCATAATGATTTCCGTGAAACTCTTGCCCATTTTGTCACCCAAATAAAGGTATTGTGTGGTCAACGATAAAACGTTGTAATAAACTCGTTTGTTAATGGGCGATTAATGATCTCCACTATTAAAGACACTCACTCGCTTCGCTCGTTCGTGCTTTAAACAGTGTCGATCATTAATCGCCTTCATTAACAAACTAGTTTATTAAATAACTATTAATCGCCCATTAAATTAAAGACATAGCTGAAACAGTGTCGTAAGTGAAAATCTCTTCTGCTTACCAAGTCAAAGTGTGGATGAAGAAAGTTGCGACGCGTACAAGAGGTAAATAAAATTTTATTTATAATTATTCAAAACAGATTATTCAATTTACCATCCGTCTTTAAAAGTGTGCCAACATAGCTCAAGTTGATCTGTTTTTAAGTGGTCCTTCAAGGTTGGCTGGGGAAATGTTGGCGCATAGAAATAACGGTGCGTCTGTATACAAGCATTTTATTCTTACACAGTACATTCAAACTTACATATTACATTGTCAACTCCTGCATCCTTGTAGAAGTTAATAGGTGATACCATAACATCCTGAAACCTACATATTTCCTTACAGCCTTCTCGAGTTACGTAAAAGAGACACGTCGCGATACACGAAACAAATATAAATCGCTCATGTTCGTTTAATGCGTATGAAATGTGTATGTTTCTTGCATGTTAATAAATAACTTATAACAACAATCTTTAAGAGAGTGGTAGTTATATGTGTGTATAATTTTTATCAACATCATATGCACGAACGAAAAAATAAAATAAAAAATGAACAAGTAATGAACAACGTGAACCAACTCGCCACTGATGATCGATTATTGCCAGGCGAATCGGCGATTAGTGTGCTAAAGGCAGTTAGATTTGCTCGGTTGTTCGGGTCTCCTGAACCAGGTAAACCTGAGAACCGGGAACGGAACTAGTGGTGACGAAAGTGCGGTGTTTGGCGCGGATCAATGACAGGTTGCTTTCGGCAGTATCAGCACGGTCTTCAGCGGCCTCCAATTCCCTCTGGAAGCGGCGCACGCGGGTTACGCTTTGATGGGAAACACCCTCCTGCAACAACCCCATCAACACCCCCATCAAATCCACCTCTTTTCCATACCTGTTCCTGGAGCTGTCTCTTGAAAACGGACATTTTCACGTTGGCTTTCTCCAGAGACTCGCTCAACAAGGCGATGTTCTTCTGGTCCTCCTCACACTGAATCATGACCTCCTTAACGGTGCGCTCCTTCTTGCGAAGGATCTTGATGGTTTCTGAATGGCGTCTCTTCTCCTCGTCGAGTTCGGCCTCCAAGTCGCGGAGACGCGCCTCGAGTTTGCTAATGATGCGTTTGCCGCCGATGATGGCGTTGGCTTCGACTTCTTCGAGGCGGACGGATAGGTTCTTGACTTCGATTTCGAGGGACTTCTTGATGGCTTCGATCTTCACGACGCGCTCTTGTTCTTCGTGCAAAATTTCGACGGTGTGCTTCAGCTCGGTCTGCAAAAACCCCTTTTAACACCGTCCGGGAAGTTGCGGATTTACCTGGACGCGTTGGAAGCGCTCGTCGGAGATGCGCAACTCCTTGTTGACCTCTTCGTAGTCGGCAATCAAAGTGGAGAGTTCCTGTTCGATCTTGCTCTTGGTCGACGCCAGGTTGACATTGATGGTGGTGAGTTCGTTGATCCTCACTCCAGCTTCTTCGAAGGCTTGTTCGGCAGCTCTCTTTCCACGAAGAGCCTGCAAGAAACTCCGTTACTCCACGTCAACCCCAGGTGATTTATTACAGATTCGTAGTTGCCCCGGATTTCCTCGACTTCCGCGGTGAGAGCTTGAACCTTCCTCGACGTCTGGCTGAGTTGGTCCAGAGTGATTTGCAATTGCCTCTGGACTTCGTCGTAGTGAGCGGTGATCTCGGTGAGTTGGAGGGATTGCTTCTTGATGGTCTTCTGCAAGTCAATGTTGGTCTTGTTGGCGGAGTCCAAGGACATCTCCAGCTCGGTGATCTGGATCTGCAGCTTCTTCTTGATGCGGGTGACCTCGGTCTTAAGTCTGGTTTCGGCTTCCACCACGCGGGCGTTGAGTTGTTCGATTTCGATGCTGGTGGCCTTGCTGCAACAGAACGGACATTGCAAACAGGTGATGCACAATTAGAAAAATTGGACCTGGCGAGGATCCCAACTATTTTTAAACAACGACCTTTACATAAACGCTTTGTTTTCACCTTTTGTCGTAGAAGTACGCGGCGGTTCTTTGGTCGAAACCTTTCAGTTCTTTGCTGAGAACGCCTAGAGGCTCCGCGCACTTTTCTTCCAACTCAGTCAAGAGTCTCTTGTCCATCATTTTCACGTGCTTCGCGTATTTGTGCATGCTGACGACTTGTCCTTCACTCTGAAGCGCGCTGGCGTCGAAGTGGTAACTTCCACCTTGCGCAATATTCTTCATACTCTCCGAATGAAGAAACTGCTCGATGCCTTTCGCCGAGCGCCCTCTGAGAAACTTCTGCGACGCCCTCAGCGACCTCTCCACCTCATTGTCTTCGTCGCGCCGATAGAAACTCAAATCAGCCATCTTGGACTTGAGCGTCTTGATCTGTCGGTCGAGTTCTTTGGTCTTCCGACTCTTCACGTTCACTTTCTCGGTGATGTTAGCCGCCGACACTGATTTACTCAGTTGGAAGGAGCTTTTCGTCGTGGCGGTGAAGTCACGGAGACGCTCTTTGGCACTGGCTTCTGTGCGTCTGGCAATTCGATCAAGAGCGTCGTGGGAATAGCTCTTGACGGCTCCTCTTGGATCGTATTGGCGCAAGCCGCGCTCGTCGGTCCATGGGAGGTGGGGGGGCTTTGTTCTGGCACCTTTCTCTTTCTCTTCAATGTAATCGACCATGGGCTGGTAGAAGTTGATGCCAACCCCGTAATTGTAGTCGTAGAGGGTCGTGGAAGGGCGCCATCTCGAAGGGGAGGACATTTCGAAGCACTACTCCTTGTGGGCGATCGGGGCTCTTTTATACCAATTTCGATACGTTGATCGATGCCAAACCAATTGAGTTTTGCAACGTCAAAACGTATTTTTAGGACGAGCGCGTGCCAGAAATGCAATCAGCAGATAACACCGCGAAGGTTATTTCTCTTCTCTTCGTTTATTTAAAACCCGTCACGTTTCTAATCTAGTTTACGTACCGAATTGCTTCAACTTCTTCGTCTTTTTCTTGAAGGCGCTTTTCGGCTTCGTGGCGGAACTGGGCGAACTCCGAAGACAGGCGTTGTGAGCGCAACTCCTCGGCTTTGCGTCCCTGAAACCAAACATGACTCTCCTTCCTCTCTCAAGACGTAACTTACAGCTTCGGCCTCTTTGTACGCGGCGGTAAGTTCTTCGCGTTCATTCTCCAACCTGCGGAGCTCCAATTCCAACTCATGGAGGCGCCTGGTCAACTCAGTGATGGTATTTCTAGCGTCGCCCAAATCATCGCCTAACTTCTTGTTCTCTCTGGCCAACTGGTCCTTCTGCTCGCGCGTCTTGTCCAGCTCGTGCACAGTCCTCTGGAGCTCCTGCTGCTTGTTGCGCAAGTCCCTCTGAGTCTGCTCGTACAAATTAACAGTCTCCTCGAGTCGCGTCTTCAGATCAATGTTGATTCTCTCCAACTGTTCGACTCTCTTCTGAAGATCCCGAGCGGTGCTGTTGGCCTTCTCCAGGTCGATGATGAGGACCTCGACTTCGGACTGGAGACGCGACTTCTGCTTCTCGAGGTTGTTGATTTTAACCAACAGAGCCTCGATGTGTTCTTCTTGTTCGGTGATCCTCGCCGTGTACTTGCGGCGGAGTTCCTCAACTTCTTCAGCGCGCGCCATGCATTCCGCTTCGAATTTCGACTTGAACACTTGGACTTCGCCATTGGCTTTGACCAGCTGGCGTTCGAGGTCGAGGCGAGCTTCGCTTTCCTCTTCGAGTTGCACGCGGACTGATTCGAGCTCGACTTCGGTTTGGTGGAACTGAGCTTCGAGGATGGCGCGACGGCGCTCGTCGTCTTCAGCGCGACGGCGGGCATCTTCGAGTTGGCTGGCGAGTTGGCTCTTCAAATAAATGGCGTTCTCGAGGTTTACCTAAAGAAGAAGAGTTTAACACTGTTGGAATTAGCTTTGTACGCACCTTGATGTCCTGGACTTCTTTGGTCAGTTCGATGTTCTCTTGCGCCAAACGAGTTTTGTGGGAAGTGATGTCAACGATGGTGCGGTTGAGCTCTTCAATTCGGACGTTCAATTCCGAGATGGTGATCTCCAATTTCTCGCAATGCTTCACGGAAATTAGGCGTTCTTTGTTTAGGCTCTCAACTTGAGATAATAATTCATAGACTTCCGCTTGGAATTTGCTCTTTTCCTTCTCGGTTCTGCGGACAAAACGAAAGGTGGGATTTATTTTGGGACGCACCTCGTTTCGTTATAATTAGACTGTTAACAGGTCGAACTGCAGCTGATCGCATCAAGTGTGGATTTTTAATTATTTCGGAATTTGTAGAAATTGCAGGAAAGTGGTGGCGAGACAAATATGGCTTGGATGGGCAGAGATCGCTATTTATACCAGACGAAATTACACGGAGATGAGCGAATATGAATTCCCAGAAGATTTATTTAAAAAGAATCAGAAAAGTGTACTAAAAACGCAGAAAATAAAAAATAATAATTTTGAAAAATGGTGGATGCGCCGGGGAAAAAATTGTTTAAAATTGTTTTTACTATAAAATGAAGTTTATTCTTTCACAAGTGTGATTAGTTTTTACACTTTTTGAGCCTTGTTGCATTTCATAATGCTTGCAATAGATTTTACGACGTCCGGTATGAAAATTGGAATTTCAGGCAATAAATTCTTTTTAATGGTGCGTTTCGTGCTTTTATTACAAAAACCACAATAAAACATATTTCCTTTCAACAAAGAGTTTTTTAATATAATTTAGTTGCGTTGATGTTAAAATTTTCCCAGTTTTCCTCTTGATAAAAAATATTTTCAATTTTCGATTATTTCATAAAATAAAATTTTCTAAAATCTGGTGTTTTTACTCTATAATTTTGAAATTTTTTACATTTAGTACTTAGGTTTAAATTAATAACTTCCCTAAATTTAGTTGTTTTGGGGTTAAAATTACTAGAGTAACCTTTAATCAAAATATTTCGCAGTTTTTAGTTTATGTAATAAATAAGAGTTTCTAAAATCAATAGTTTCCGCTCTAGAGTTATTCATGAAATTTGGTACAATTAGTAACTAAATCTAAGTTAGAAACCTCCCCAAATTTCATTATTGTGGGGGTAAAATTACCAGAGTTATAAGCTTTAATATTTTTTTTTTGAAATTTTGGATTTACCTTCAAAATAAAATTTTTTAAAAATGTGTATTTTGACTTACAATACTGCAATTTTAGATAATTAATAAGTACCTACAAATTAATAACTTCCTTAAATTTGGTTGATCTGGCATTAAAATTACTAGAGTTACAACCCTTAATAAAAACATTTCGCATTTTTTTGTTCATCCAATAAATAAAAGTTTTTAAAATCAACAGTTTTTGCTCTATTTTCTTGAAATTTGGTACAATTAGTAATTGGATCTAAGTTAGTAACTTCCCCAAATTTTATTTTGCTGTAGGGGTAAAATTACCAGAGTTACAAGCTTTAATTTTTTTTTCGGAAATTTTTGATTCACCTTCATAATAAAAATTCTAAAATTTGTGAGGCTTGATTTACAATACTACAATTTAAGACAGTTAATAAGCAACTCTAAATAACTAACCTCCCCAATTTTGATTATTGTGGCATTAAAATTACCAATTTTACAACTTTTAGATCAAATTTTTTAGTTTATCCAAAAAATAAAAATTTCTAAAACCAGTTTCTTTTGCTCTATAGTTTTAAAATTTGACACAATTAGTAACTAAATTTAAATTAGTAACTTCCCTAAATTTGATTGTTTCGGCATTAAAATTACCAGAGTTACAACTCTTAATAAAAACATTTCGCATTTTTTGGTTCATCCAACAAATAAAAATTTCTAAAATCAATAGTTTTTGCTCTATAATCTCTAAATTCGGTTCAGATAGTAACTAGATCCAAGTTAGTAACTGTCCCAAATTTTATTACTTTGGGGGTAAAATTACTAAAGTTACAAGTTTTAATAATTTTTTTTGGAAATTTTTTATTCAACTTTAAAATTTTTCTTGCTTGACTTACAATATTGCCATTTGAGACACCAAATTACCAACCTTCCCAAATTTGATTGTTGTGGCGTTAAAATTCCCAATTTTACAACTTTTAGTACAAATTTTTTAATTCATTCAAAAAATAAAAAATTTAAAACTAGTTCTTTTTGCTCGATAATTTTGAAATTTGACACAAGTAGTAACTAGATCTAAATACGTAACATCCTCAAATTTGATTGCTCTGACAATCAAATTACTAAATTTACAGCCCTTAACATATTTTTTCGAAAGTTTTTGGTTCATCCCCAAAATAAAAATTAAAATTTTTCTCTTTTGGTCTATAATTTTGCAATTTAGCACAATTAATAAGCAAGTTTGAATTAGTAATCTCCCCAAATTTAGTTGATGTAACGTAAAAATTACCAGATTTAACATTTTTCTTAGGTTAATTTTTTATTTATTCTTAGAATAAAAAATTCTAGAATGTGTCTCGTTTGACTTACAATTTTGTAATTTGACAGACTTAATAAGCAACTCCAAGTAACTAAATTCCCCAAATTTGATTGCCGTGGCGTTAAAATTACCAAAGTTACCCCCCATAGCATATTTTTCAAAACTTTTCGGTAAAAAAAAATTTATAAAATCAGTTTCTTTTGCTCTACAATCTTGAAATTTAACACAATTAGTAACTAGACCTAAGTTAGTAACCTCCCCAAATTTGATTGCCTTGGCATTAAAATTCCCAGAGTTACAACCCTTAATAAAAATATTTTCTAGTTTTCGATCCATCCAACAAACAAAAATTCCTAACTCCTGTAGTTTTTGCTCCATAAAATTGAAATTTGACCCAATTGCTAACTAAACCCAAATTAATAACCTCCCCGAATTTGATTGCAGTGGCATTAAAATTACCGAGTTACAAGCCTTAATAAAATTCCGTGTCTATTTGCGAATGTTTTGCTTCGTGGATTTACGAGAACATCGACTACAGTTTCCGCCATAAAATCGCTAAATTCAGTTCAAAGGAAATGTACTTCGTGTTTGTGTTCCGATTTGAGGTTTGTTTGATTTAGTTTAATTTGTAGGTAGTCGCACTGACAAAAGAAAACGAATTTTAGGACTAATTTCTGGAAGAAAAACTTTTTTTTTCGCCTCATTAAAAAGCAATGAAAAAACGCATTTATGTTCCGAATTTCAGTTTTTAAAAGTGTTTATTCAATAAACAAGAATTGATAGCTTTTTAATGTTAAGTGCAGGAGGGAAGTTTGTTTAGTTTCAGCTAATTTCAACATCTGTCAGTCAGGTATGTTCGAAAACATGTTCTTGCAATAAAAATATGTGCGTTTGACTTCAAGAATTTGAACCAATTTCTGTTGAAGTTGTTGACCGCCGCACTCCCCACCCTCCCGTCATAAATCCCTCATCGCCTCACTCATCTTTTTAAAAT
Source organism: Gnatocerus cornutus (assembly GCA_029298725.1). NCBI lineage: Eukaryota > Metazoa > Arthropoda > Insecta > Coleoptera > Tenebrionidae > Gnatocerus > Gnatocerus cornutus. The sequence continues at coordinate 22,455,189 of CM055510.1, forward strand.
TCCAAACAAAACCCAATTTTCTGGTATTTTAAACACATTGTCTGCCAACGCTCCCCTGGCCGCGTTCCAAATAAAACCGTCTCGAAACCTATCTAACCTGGATTTGGCCTTAGTGATCGAATCGATTTGTTCCTGAAAATCGACAACAATTTCCTGGTGCTTCCTCTTCAAAATCGCCGCAGTTTCCTCGGACTCCAAGTGGACGTCTTCGAGGAGTTTCCGCAGCTTGAGCAGTTCAGTGTCGCGTTTTTTGTTGATTTCGAACTGAAATTTTCTCGTTAGCGAACGAGGTGGTGGAAGGGGATTTTACCTGGCTCTCGGCGCCACCTTCTGCTTCTTCCAGGCGCTCTGTCAGTTGGATGACTTGCACGCTGAGGTCGGCCTTCTCCCGCTCGATCTGTGGAGAGAAAAATTGAGATTTTTGGGGCTCAAAACGGCGCGCTGCTCATGGTGTAACCTTGAGATTGGTAGCCCCATTGAGCGGGTTTTTCGCAACGGAGCCCCAAAAATAGAATTCGCGAGCGTGGCCGAGTGGGTCCGAGCGGATTTTGGCGAGAATTTCGGGAAAATATCGGGATTGGCGCGCCGCCAAATCCTGGGGGTAATTGAGGGTAAAAACGCGCGCGTTTGATTGGGTAATCCGTACGTGGGTTTTTCACTGTTTTATTTTTGGCTCGGAAAAGCGAAAATTTGATACCGGGTGAACCTTGCCAAAAATCGAAAATAGAAGTGTGAAAGCAGCGTAACCTAAATAAAGTGGTCTAAAAGCGGCGCTTTGCGTAACGCGCATTTTTCATTCAGTGACTCACCCTGGATCTGAGTTCCCTCTCGATTTCAAGATCTTCATTGAGGAGTCGGATTTTGTCCTGTAAAAAATGTATTAAATCGTGTTAATCGTATTTATGTGATTGTGTGTCACTGGGTGTCACTGCGCACTGCACAAATCGCGAAAATAGCGCGCACTCGCCACTTTTTACCTCTAATCTGGTAAGGGCGCTTAAGTCGGCGCTGTATTCGATGCTGACGTCGGCCGCGCCGCCCCCACTGGAGCGGTAGGTGTACTTGGAAGTCTTCGCTACTGAGGAAGACATTGTTGCGAATTCTTGGGAAATTCCTAGTTCGTTTTGGTTTGGTGCACTGACCGTCGAAATTTCAGTGTAAGAAACCCGCGTGCTGCGCCGCCTGACAGTGGTGGCTAAGTCGTTCGTATGAGCGTCGCGACGGCGAAAGCCGAAATAAAGTTCAACGCGGAGGCGGCGCCTGCGTTTTAATGCTGCGCAGCGGCTTGCGCAGCTCTGACTCAAGCGACAAACATATTTTTGGAAGGACGCAATGGTATTTTTGGCGATTGTTTATGCAGTTTTTGTGCATGTTGATAGGGAAGGAAGTGGGGTGGAATCGTCGGCGATGATTAGGCCTTATTTATACAATTTTTGGAAGGAGGATTAAATTTGGCTTGTTTTGGTTACGTGGCAGGAAGTCAATTGCGCGATGAAAAACATGGCTTAACTTTTAACTTTGAGGTTTATGAGTGCGCCAACGCTTTGCTTTCGTTTTAGATCTTTTGGAATTAAGGAATTTCGGTTGGAACTTCTCCGCGGAATTTCAGAAATTCGGGAGTCTTCGAAGGATCCAAACATAACTCACATTTTTCACATAACTTTGTTTGTTATGTTTTTAGGTGTCCCACAATCTCTAGTTTATTTAGTCTACACTCTACATGATACTTCTTTTACTCCTTCAGCTTATTTACTGCTCAGATTCTAGTCTTTCTAACTTTTTTCTGTGATCCACAGTGACGCCGCAGTGATCAAATTTTGGGAGATTAGCATCTTGAGGTTGCTTATTATCTACGTCAAATTGCAAAATTGTAAGTTAAACTGGATAAGTTTTAAAAAAATTTGTTTTAAAGGTGAACCAAAATTTTACAAAAAAAAAATATAATAGCTTGTAACTTTGGTAATTTTTTTTCTACACTAACAAAATTTGGGGAGGTTACCAACTTGGATCTAGTTACTAACTGTACCAAATTTCAAAATTATACAGCAAAAACTACTGATTTTAGAAACTTTTGTTTATTGAATGAAGTAGGAAAGTTTTGTGTAAAGGATAGTAACTCTTGTAATTTTAATGCTAAACTAACCAAATTTGGGGAAGTTACTAATTTAGATCTAGTTACTAATTGTGTCAAATTTCAAAATTATAGAGTAAAAGGAACTAATTTTAGAAATTTTTATTTTTGGATAACTCAAAAAATTTTTATCTAAAGTTGCAAAGTTGGTAATTTTAACACCACAGCAATCAAATTTGGGAAGGTTACTAACTTTGATCTAATTACTAATTGTACCAAATTCAAAATTATGAAACCAAAACTATTAATTTTAGAAACTTTTATTTATTGCATGAAGTAGGAACTGCAAAATTTTTGTATTAAGGGTGATAACTCTGGTAATTTTAATGCCAGATTAACCAAATTTTGGAAATTGCTAATTCAGACATAGTTACTAATTGTGTCCAATTTCAAAATTATAGAGTAAAAGGAACTAGTTTTAGAAATTTTTATTTTTGGAAGAATTGAAAAATTTGTACCAAAAGATGTAAAATTAGTAATTTTAACGCCAAAGAAACAAAATTTGGGGAGGTTACTAACTTGAATCTAGTTATTAACTGTACCAAATTTCAAAATTATAAAGCAGAGGCTCTTGATATTAGAAAGTTTTATTTATTGGATGAACCAAAAACTTCGAATTTTTTTATTAAAGGTTGTAACTCTGGTAATTTTAATGCCAGATTAACCAAATTTTGGAAATTGCTAATTCAGACATAGTTACTAATTGTGTCCAATTTCAAAATTATAGAGTAAAAGGAACTAGTTTTAGAAATTTTTATTTTTGGAAGAATTGAAAAATTTGTACCAAAAGATGTAAAATTAGTAATTTTAACGCCAAAGAAACAAAATTTGGGGAGGTTACTAACTTGAATCTAGTTATTAACTGTACCAAATTTCAAAATTATAAAGCAGAGGCTCTTGATATTAGAAAGTTTTATTTATTGGATGAACCAAAAACTTCGAATTTTTTTATTAAAGGTTGTAGCTCTGGTAATTTTAATGCCAGATTAACCAAATTTTGGAAAATTGCTAATTCAGACATAGTTACTAATTGTGTTAAATTTCAAAATTATAGAGTAAAAGGAACTAATTGTAGAAATTTTTATTTTTGGAAGAATTGAAAAATTTGTACCAAAAGATGTAAAATTAGTAATTTTAACGCCAAAGCAACAAAATTTGGGGAGGTTACTAACTTAAATCCAGTTATTAACTGTACCAAATTTCAAAATTATAAAGCAGAGGCTCTTGATATTAGAAAGTTTTATTTATTGGATGAACCAAAAACTTCGAATTTTTTTATTAAAGGTTGTAGCTCTGGTAATTTTAATGCCAGATTAACCAAATTTTGGAAAATTGCTAATTCAGACATAGTTACTAATTGTGTTAAATTTCAAAATTATAGAGTAAAAGGAACTAATTTTAGAAATTTTTATTTTTGGAAGAATTGAAACATTTGTACCAAAAGATGTAAAATTAGTAATTTTAACGCCAAAGCAACAAAATTTGGGGAGGTTACTAACTTGAATCTAGTTATTAACTGTACCAAATTTCAAAATTATAAAGCAGAGGCTCTTGATATTAGAAAGTTTTATTTATTGGATGAACCAAAAACTTCGAATTTTTTTATTAAAGGTTGTAGCTCTGGTAATTTTAATGCCAGATTAACCAAATTTTGGAAAATTGCTAATTCAGACATAGTTACTAATTGTGTCCAATTTCAAAATTATAGAGTAAAAGGAACTAGTTTTAGAAATTTTTATTTTTGGAAGAATTGAAAAATTTGTACCAAAAGATGTAAAATTAGTAATTTTAACGCCAAAGAAACAAAATTTGGGGAGGTTACTAACTTGAATCTAGTTATTAACTGTACCAAATTTCAAAATTATAAAGTAGAAGCTCTTGATATTAGAAAGTTTTAATTATTGGATGAACCAAAAACTTCGATTTTTTTTATTAAAGGTTGTAACTCTGGTAATTTTAATGCCAAATTAACCAAATTTTGGAAAATTGCTAATTCAGACATAGTTACTAATTGTGTTAAATTTCAAAATTATAGAGTAAAAGGAACTAATTTTAGAAATTTTTATTTTCCGAAGAATTGAAAAATTTGTACCAAAAGATGTAAAATTAGTAATTTTAACGCCAAAGCAACAAAATTTGGGGAGGTTACTAACTTAAATCCAGTTATTAACTGTACCAAATTTCAAAATTATAAAGCAGAGGCTCTTGATATTAGAAAGATTTATTTATTGGATGAACCAAAAACTTCGAATTTTTTTATTAAAGGTTGTAGCTCTGGTAATTTTAATGCCAGATTAACCAAATTTTGGAAAATTGCTAATTCAGACATAGTTACTAATTGTGTTAAATTTCAAAATTATAGAGTAAAAGGAACTAATTTTAGAAATTTTTATTTTTGGAAGAATTGAAACATTTGTACCAAAAAATGTAAAATTAGTAATTTTAACGCCAAAGCAACAAAATTTGGGGAGGTTGTTAACTTGAATCCAGTTATTAACTGTACCAAATTTCAAAATTATAAAGCAGAAGCTCTTGATATTAGAAAGTTTTAATTATTGGATGAACCAAAAACTTCGAATTTTTTTATTAAAGGTTGTAACTCTGGTAATTTTAATGCCAGATTAACCAAATTTTGGAAAATTGCTAATTCAGACATAGTTACTAATTGTGTTAAATTTCAAAATTATAGAGTAAAAGGAACTAATTTTAGAAATTTTTATTTTTGGAAGAATTGAAACATTTGTACCAAAAGATGTAAAATTAGTAATTTTAACGCCAAAGCAACAAAATTTGGGGAGGTTGTTAACTTGAATCCAGTTATTAACTGTACCAAATTTCAAAATTATAAAGCAGAAGCTCTTGATATTAGAAAGTTTTAATTATTGGATGAACCAAAAACTTCGAATTTTTTTATTAAAGGTTGTAGCTCTGGTAATTTTAATGCCAGATTAACCAAATTTTGGAAATTGCTAATTCAGACATAGTTACTAATTGTGTCCAATTTCAAAATTATAGAGTAAAAGGAACTAGTTTTAGAAATTTTTATTTTTGGAAGAATTGAAAAATTTGTACCAAAAGATGTAAAATTAGTAATTTTAACGCCAAAGCAACAAAATTTGGGGAGGTTACTAACTAGGGTCTAGTTACTAACTGTACCACATTTCAAGATTATAAAGCAGAAACGATTGATTTTAGAAATTTTTATTTATTGGATCAACCGAAAACTGCATTTTTTTTATTAAGAGTTTTAACTCTAGTAATTTTAATGCCAAAACAACCAAATTCTAGAAAGTTACTAATTTAAATCTAGTTACTAATTGTGTCAAATTTCAAAATTATTAGACCAAAAGAAACTTTTGTTTTTTGGACGAACTAACAAATGTCTACTAAACATTGTAAATTTGCTAATTTTAAGGCTACAGCAACAAAATTTTGGGAGGTTACTAATTTAGATCTAATTACTAACTACACCAAATTTCAAAATTATAGAGCAAAAACTATTGATTTTAGAAATTTTTATTTATTGGATGAACCGAAAACTGGGAAATGCTTTTTTTAAAGATTGTAACTATGGTAATTTTAATGCCAGATTAATCAAATTCAGGGAAGTTACAAATTTATACCTAGTGACTAATTGTGTCAAATTTTAAGATTATCGAGCTAAAGGAACTGATTTTAGAAATTTTTATTTATTGGATGAACCGAAAACTGCGATTTTTTATTAAGGGTTGTAACTCTGGTAATTTTAACGCCAAAGCAGTCAAATTTGGGGTGGTTACTAATTAAGACCTAAATTTTAGCTGAACCAAATTGCAAAATAACTGAGTAAACGAGACAAAATTTAGAATTTTTATTCGCAGTTTAGACCCAAAAAATCTTAAAAATGTGTAGCTTTGGCACCACAACACTCAAATTTGAGGATTTTTCTAGTCAATTACATGTTCCAATAAATTTCTATTTAAATAAAGCGCGTTATAAATTCACGTAAAAAAATGTCCACTTCTGCATGTGTAAGAATTTTAACCAAGCGCCCACTCCTCCATCAAATCCACTTTCCACCACATGGCATTATCACTCTCCTCCAATTTTTACAGGCCAACATTGAAAAGCGTTAATGATTCGCGTTTGAACACGCACCCATTCGCCCCAAGTTCAAACAAATAAAAATAGAAGCACACTTCTAGAATAAATCAGATCAGCAAAATCATAGGATTGCTATAAACACCTCCTCAAACCTACAAATAGCCTCCTATTTCAAGAAAACAAATCTGAGTCAAACCCAAAAAAAAATTTTGCTAAGCCAGCAAGCCGTGCAGAACCGAATCCAATTTATAGCCAGTGGCTTCCCAATCCGATGAATTAATTTCAACGGATTTCATGTGGAATTTGTATCTTGGCCATCGCTTAAGTGTTGCTGGAGTATTGGGCGATAGGAGCCGAAACCGAGCGAAGTTATATTTGTGCTAGGACTGTGCAGACGCTGGCGTCGCGTAGCTCAGATTACCTGTAGAGGGGCGTCGTCCTTTTATAGACACGACGTCCTCTCTCGACGGAGGAGGCGACGCCGTCAATCTACCTGGCATAAGTATTCTTCATTCACGAAATGGAGGGATTTGCAGGGAGAGAGGATTTCCCAAGTTTCTCAAGGATACTACTGAATAGTTTCCGAACTAAGCACGCGGGTAAAAATAGCGGAAAATGCGATTATCGGGGAAAATTTTGACAGATTGGTGCTGCATTTCACAGCTGTGAAGTGTCGGATAAATCAAAATTATTTGTTTGGAATGCCGAGTTTTGGCTTAAAATACTCAAAAATGTCGGTTTCTCACAAATGGTAAGCTAGGCGTCTTTGGTTGATTGTGCGTTACGCACTTAATAAGACCATTGACGAACGAAAAATCTCAAAATTCTTGAAAAACATCTTTGAAACGTTCAGCATTTCCTGATGGTCGAATCCGACTTGGAGCCTCTGGCAGTTTTCCAACACCCACCTTGGTTAAAATATTTAGGTTATGACTCAAATGTTTTCACTCAGAGAGGACTTTTAGCTCATATTCAGTGATAATAAAATTAAAAATTTTGGCATAAGCTGAAATCTGCGTTTAGATGGATGGCAACAGGACCATCGCATGAGTCACTATTGTTGTTCTATTTTTACCATGTTTGTTTGTTTGTTTCGCTTCCATCGTGTTATTTTGGATAGTAAATGGGACCATAAACCCCGTCCAGTCCAAAAATAAACAAAAAATGGATCATGATTCCTCGAAAAAACGAATCAGATTCTAGAACGCGGTTTATTTTAAAAAATGTGCGATGATTCGAAACGGGAAGCATATGCAATGCGTTACTAGAAAATTTATTTTTGATTGCGGTATTTCGTCGGTTTAAAAAAATTTGATGGGGCAGCGCCTCTAGCAGACGGTCCACCAACCAAATTACAGGAATCTGTAAACTAAACATTCGAAGTTGATCAATTTTGTTGAAATTGTGGTTGATATGGACTGTAGATAAAACATTGTATTTAATTGAACTACTACCAACAAATGAGAGACTAAAGAAAAAATTACTAAAAAGTTTTTATGTTTTGGGTGGGAACAGTGCTGAACAAACGCGATTAAAAGTGAAGGAGCAACTGGCCCATTAGCTCAGTTGGTTAGAGCGTCGTGCTAATAACGCGAAGGTCGCGGGTTCGATCCCCTCATGGGCCAATTTTTTTTCTTTCAGACAACGAAACTTAAAATTTTATCTGTAATTCTCTTATCAGTTATAATTAGTTATATAACAAAATTTTTCATTGGCTGATGATGTAGTAATGGCGTTACCTGTGTATTATTGCTAGTCTTTGTTATGACATTTTTAAGGTAATCTTACATTTTCACAAGATGTGTTTTAAGTTCACTGATATTTTCAACAACAAAGCGTTAAAAAATTTGCAATGGACAAGGAATTTGAAATTAATATTTAAAGCGGCAATTTTAGGCAACCAACATTGCACTTTAAATAGTTTAATATTTGTGTCACTAGATGGCCCTAGTTTACGCAGATTAAATGTCATGTGTCAAACGAACATTTCCTCCATTTTGTTTATTTTTAAGCATTGCAATCCAATAAACACCAAAGATTAATAAATTATTATAATTAATTATTTTTATTTATATAATTAAATAAAGAAAAAATTAAAATGTTGAAAGATAAAAGATAAAAAATATCCCAGCGCATCCACCATTTTTCAAAAATCCACATCTTGAACAAAACTACGCTTTTTCGAATCACTTTTTAGCAGCTGCGTATAAAATGACTTTTCTATTTTCTGTGTTTGAGACAAATTTCTCGTCAAAATATTTATTTTAAAATTTGATTCTTATGTAGAAAGATGCGCGAAAGACGATGGCGCAAATCGTTTCAATTTATCTCATTTGGTTTCAAAGATATCGGACTTTAAACATTTTAAAAAACTAAAATCAAATATCCAAAAATTTAAACCGCTATAACTCGTTTATTTTTAACCATTTTAACGAATTTTAGGTTTTCGGAATCTACGTGAAATTCTGCGTAAAATGAGACTAAAAAGCTCAGATTTGCTCCAAAAATAAGCGAGATATCAACAGAATTAGATTTGGACAAATTCAATTCAAAGATATAAACCTTTGTTCCAAAAAATTATTTTTTTAAACTTTTTAAAATTGAAATAAAACTTGATTCTTTTGTAGAAAGACGCAATAAAGACAATATCGAACTTTAAACATTGTAAAAACTGAAGATCAAATATCCAAAAATTTAAACCGCTTATTTTTAGGCCGATCTTAATAAGTCTTAAGTTTTTGGAATCTACGTGAAATTCTGCGTAAAATGAGCAAAGTCGGCACTACGCACCTTACGCATATTCGCTTTAAGTTAGATTACACGAATAAACACTGCAGTATTTCGGGTTGCCTATAAGTAAATTCTAAAATAAGTCCAACTTCTTTATTTAATATTACTCGGACAATTAGAATATTTAATTTGATAATTGAGTAAAATAAATGTACGAATAAATGAATCACCGTCTGAGCGTTAAAATTTGAAATATGTTGGTAGCCTTGACTGTCATTGAAAGACAATAAACAACAGTGCTACCAACATAATTTTAATTCTATCAAGTGCACCTATCTTTTGAAGTATTTTCCTAGTAGTTTTAAACAGACTTCCAAACAGACTAAAGAACTGTTTGTGTCTTCTCAGACTAAAGAATCATTTTTCTGCCATAATTAAATTGTACTTTAGGTCTAAAGTTACTGTTTCTCTGTCCACCATTTGTCACTCTTCTAAAGAATATTAATAGTCGTTCTTTGAATAAAATCGCGGTCTATTCGCGACTATTGAACACATCCGCCATCATTTATCTCCTGTCACGGTCAGTCAACCCAAAAATTCTGAAAGCCGCTCTAAACAAAATCATCCTTTATTATTAATAGTGAGAGAAGCTAGGCAAAACTATATCTAGCCCGTTCCTGATTTTTTCAAGACCAATTTCCGTACACATGGCTCTGAAGCTAGCGCCAGACACAAAGCCATTAATTTCTTTTCGCGGTTTCGGTTCAACGGATTTTTAAAAGAAAACACGAAATTTATTTCGGTTTCAATGTCGCTGAAAATATTCGCTCTTCTGCGGACTTAACTTTTATTTATTTGAGCGGTGGCTGGAACAACATCAATTATGCGTCCCCAGTGAAAACAATTCAACAATTCCAAATCACGCTTAATGAGACTTTATACAAATTAAACAATTTGTTCTTTAAATAGGCGCTCGTCGCATTTCGGACATTCCCGACTTAAGCCGCGGCGACGCCGAAGGCGCTAAGCGCCGAAATTCGTGCTCAAGTTAGTGGTTAGAATAGTACGAGGTTAGACCAGGATTTTCTTTGATTTCGCGCTAGTTTTTCCCACTTTTGCAGTGCGTGGAATGACTTTAGGGTCCAACGAGTGTTTGTTCGGATTATCCAAAATTGTGACTAATATGCTGAGTGTGCAGTGAGCTATTTTCAAATTATGAGCGGCTACAGAGGCTACGTAAGTAACTTTGAGTCAAGTTTTTAGAGGCATTGACTCAGATGCCAATTTTCTGTTATTAGTTACATAAAGTTTGGCGAATGACGGATTTTTGAGGTGGAATCAGCTGTTTTGGAAAAAGCTGCCAGGTTGGAAAATGGACGTTTAGTTGAATGGTGCGTTTGTGGGCTATAAATTGGATTAAATTTGGCACTACACGGAAACAGTTGGGGATTTATAGGAAATCGTGTAAACAGTTCGAAATTAGGTTCTTAATGGGTTTTTATAATGTGAAACACATTAATTTGCCGAAATTACGAAATTGCTACAAGTTCAATTTTAACTAGAAATAAATATTGTTTATTAATAGTTATAAGTTCAACAAATGGCTTTAGAGACAAACTGTGAAGGTAGAAGCGAAAATCGTGGTCGATTTTGTTTATAAATATTTTGAAATTTTGAATAATTTAAACTCGGAAAATTTTGTTGTACATTTTGAAGTTCAGTGATTTGGCAACTTCACAGTTTAACTGAAGTGCAGTAAATTTAATTGTTTACTTTGTGGGATAAGTGCGTGCTGCGTTTTATCAATATGAAACTTTAAATAGTACAGTGGCGAGCAATAGTAGTCTTGGACCACGTTTTTTCAAAAGTTGAGCTGTGTAAAACCGGCTTTCAAAGTAGGCATGATGATAATCATGAATGTGGGCTTAACAATGACATTACTAGAACAAAAGAAAAAATGACATTGAAAAACTGAAAATTTATTTTCCGAAACTTTGAAGGACCATAACTCAGTTATATTTTAACGAATCTTACCGTTTTGGATTCTGCGTGAAATTCTGCGTACAATGAGTACTAAGATTGCTCCATAAATAAGCGAGATGGCGACCAAGTCTGAATTAGAAACCAAAAGGCAGTTAACTTCCATAATAAAAAAAATAGTTATTTGTGTACTAAGGCCAAAAAGTGTCTCTTTTTTAGCCGAGCTTTTTTTTTAATGGCCGAGGGCAAAATGGCACTTTTTGGCTTCTCGCTGATTTTCGTTGTTTTCTGGCTTGAATTCGCAAAGAAGAGCACGAAATCTACAAAATCGTCACTTTTTATTAAGATTCAACAGCTGAATTGCAAGAAAACAGCAGAATTCTGCACGAAATCATCAAAATTCTTAGAGAAAACCGCATATTTCGATGCAAAACGACGATTTCTCGCTGATTTTCGTTGTTTTCTGGCTTTAATTCGCAAAGAAGAGCACGAAATCTACAAAATCATCACTTTTTATTAAGATTCAACAGCTGAATTGCAAGAAAACAGCAGAATTCTGCACGAAATCATCAAAATTCTTAGAGAAAACCGCATATTTTGATGCAAAACGACGATTTCTCGCTGATTTTCGTTGTTTTCTGGCTTGAATTCGCAAAGAAGAGCACGAAATCTACAAAATCATCACTTTTTACCAAGATTCAACGGCTGAATTGCAAGAAAACAGCAGAATTCTGCACGAAATCATCAAAATTCTTAGAGAAAACCGCATATTTCGATGCAAAACGACGATTTCTCGCTGATTTTCGTTGTTTTCTGGCTTGAATTCGCAAAGAAGAGCACGAAATCTACAAAATCATCACTTTTTATTAAGATTCAACGGCTGAATTGCAAGAAAACAGCAGAATTCTGCACGAAATCATCAAAATTCTTAGAGAAAACCGCATATTTCGATGCAAAACGACGACTTCTCGTCGATTTTCGTTGTTTTCTGGCTTGAATTCGCAAAGAAGAGCACGAAATCTACAAAATCATCACTTTTTATTAAGATTCAACGGCCGAATTGCAAGAAAACAGAAGAATTCTGCACGAAATCATCAAAATTCTTAGAGAAAACCGCATATTTCGATGCAAAACGACGATTTCTCGCTGATTTTCGTTGTTTTCTGGCTTGAATTCGCAAAGAAGAGCACGAAATCTACAAAATCATCACTTTTTATTAAGATTCAACGGCTGAATTGCAAGAAAACAGCAGAATTCTGCACGAAATCATCAAAATTCTTACAGAAAACCGCATATTTCGACGCAAAACGACGATTTCTTGCCGATTTTCGTTGTTTTCTGGCTTGAATTCGCAAAGAAGAGCACGAAATCTACAAAATCATCACTTTTTATTAAGATTCAACGGCTGAATTGCAAGAAAACAGCAGAATTCTGCACGAAATCATCAAAATTCTTACAGAAAACCGCATATTTCAATGCAAAACGACACAAGATTTTTTAGGCGACATCATTAAATTTACAAATTAAATAATTTTTATTTTTGATTTATTGATTTAATCATTTATAACAACTGAATAATTGTAAATATTTATGAATCCAGAAAGGTTCATATTTTCTCTATTTACATTTGCAGTTTCGGCATGTGTAGCTTCACAATTTGTATGAATTATGATGTGCTTTTTAATGTTGTTGCAGCAGCACTGCTAGACATGTTCATTTTCAATAATTCAACACGTCTTTGTTGCACTTTACAGCAGTTTGTCGATTTGATTTTACCCAAATAATTATAAAATTGGGGGTAATGTCGGTATCTTTATGTAATATGCCAAACTATGGATAGATGGCGCCACCACAAATCGGCCAAAAATGTTTGCCAAAAAAGGTCGCTTTTGAGACCTAAAAATTCCATTTTCAGTTTAAGTCGCCTAAAAATAAAATTTTGAATTCGAATTATCGAAAATAGATTTCTAATCTGAAAAATTGCAAGAATAACGATTTCAAAAAGGGTTTCTTTATGTTCGCCTTATTTCCGGAGATATCGAAAAAAATCTTTCAAAATTTGGCCCTCTGGCGTCAATAAAAAATTTTAAACGCCTCCAACTCAGTTATTTGTTGACGTACGAAAAAAATAAAAATATTTTTGGATTTAGCGCAAAATTCTGCGTTAAATGAGTCCATATAGCTCAATTTTCCTTAATAAATAAACGAAATATCGACCGAATTACATTTTCAGAGGGTGATTTTAGGGTCATTTTCAAGACGCTGTTTCGGGGCGAAAACTGCGTTTCATATTATTAAATTATACAGAGTGTCCCAGAACTCGCGCCCCAGAGAAAAGGGGCTTATGGAGGCAACAATTTTGAACCAAAATTTCGAAATTATAATTTTTTAACTCAAAAAATAACCGAAATAAGACAAAAAAACTGTAGCCAATCCTGAAGCTAAACAGATTTTGAAAATTGGTAACGCAAATCTGCAACCGTTGCCAAGATATGAGCAATGTGATTGGCGTTGCTATGTTGCAAATGGGATTTGCAGTAACGCAAGTCACACTTGAAATCGAGCCCTTAGTCAATTTTTGTTTTGAAATTTACCATCTGCATTGCTGTCGGCACACTGCCTTGCTCTATGGGGCGCGAGTTCTGGGACACCTGTATATTGATCGATAGAGCAGCTCGAGATTTATCAACTTGCCAAATCTCAGATCCATCGGGCAAAGAGTCTACGAGGGGTGATCAAAAAACCAAAAATTGAAATTTTTTTATCGATTGAGTCGCAAAATTTTTTAGTGATTAAATTTTCAACTTTTGAGGGCGGATTCTAAAGTACAATGACGCGAGAAAAACGATGGTAAAAACTGTTTCTCCAAATCTTTCGTAGTTTCGGAGATATTGAGCTTTGAAAATATTCCGACTCAAAATTTAATATCCCAAATTTTAATTGCTTATAACTCAGTTAATAGTGGACCGATCTTAACGAGTTTTACATTTTTGGATTCTACATGAAATTCTTCGTAAAATGAGCACTTATACTTTAATATTGCTTTACACATAAGCGAGATATCGACCGTGTCTGAATTAGAGACCGAAAAGCGGCTAAATTCTACACTAAAAAGATTAAAATTTCGAGTTCAAACTAAGACCGATTTTGGAGCTAAAAAATATAAATAATAAACTTGACATTTAGTGGTGGAGCCATCTATTGATAAAACTTGACGTGAATCTACTACAGGTTCCTAACTTATCTTCAACACGAATTTTTGACATTTGTACTAAATTAAACTTCAAATGCGGTGCTACCAACCTATTTCCTAACCGATAAAATTTCCCTAAACGAGTCAATGACGTTTCAAATTCTATTAATTGTCGGCGCACTATATTTCACGACTTCCCTTGCATTTCCAGAGGAGCGTTTTCTAGCCTAGTGTAACAATAACTATAAATAAACAGCCTCAGCTTAATTGTGACATAAAATGTCTAAAATGGGTTCAGTTTCCCTAACTAGTTTCTTAGTGAGTGTGAAGACTACAAAAGAAGCTCTTTGAGGGTACAACTATTGAGAAGAACAAAACCACAAAGAGCTCCTAAACACGCGATGGCTCTTCTCTTATTTCCCTGCAAGTTTGTTGCGAGATGAGCACTAATTTTTTTTCGTGGCGTCGCACTTTTTGTGTAAAAAAATCAACTTTTAAAAGCGTCATTGAATTTTACGCGTTCGGTACGTTGCCAACTCATATCTCAATCGAATAAATCGTAATAAACTCGACACCCCGTCTTGATAAACGTCAGAAAGCTTCTAAACAAGCCTAATTTTAACACACGAATTAATGTGTTAGTCCCACCCCGCATGAATAGTTTCTAATAAACGGCTTAAAACTTCCTCTACTTATCCAACCCCCTAATATCTCAGGACACGTGTCAACCCATAAAAATACCCATAATGCATGTGTTGGCACGACTTTCTCAATACATTCCATAGAATATGATAATACGCCTTCGACACCTTTGAGCTATTTCAAGCCACCGCTCTTTTCATTTTTAACAGATGCAGTCTGATGCGTTTCAGTCATCGCCAATGCCTTTTCAGGTCTTTATCGCGGCGTTGAAGGATGTGGAAAAAGAGAGGATGGCGATTACTGGTGTTTGCGGGTTTACATGGCTAAGGATGAGTCGTAATGCGCGTTTTTCCTAATTTTGATCCTCCGCAGCGAAATCGAGCGAGATCAAAGCCGCAGACTCCACCACGTGTATTTTAAGGAGGAGAGTCACATGCAGGATGGCCACACATATTTTAGTGTCTGTACAAATAGGAGAGGCATAAATAACTTCTTTACGCGCGGCAAGATGCGAATTAATTGACAGTTTTAAGGGGAGTCTGGGCGAAAGATAACGGCGGATTTTAAGGGGAGGGAGAATTTTCGTTATTTCTTACTTTTGGCAGAGTGATGTACTTTACTATGTTAATATTAAAAACTACCATTGATTTTTGGATGGGTGAGAGTGGATTCTAAGCAAGAAAAGCGCGAGAAAAACGGTGAAAACTGCATCTTTCGATCTGTCTTAATTTCGGAGATATCGGGCTTCATACTTTTTGAAGGAAAAATTTCTTTCTTCTTTCTTTCTTTACCTTAAAAATGAGCGAGAAATCGATATCAGAAGTTTGGCATAGTTTTAGTCATAATTTTTGCAAGAAATTGCAACTTTCGACTTTTGGAAAATCTAAGAACTTTTTTTGATGTAAAAAATGCGAAAAAAACGATGGCGCAAACGGTTTTCCAATATTTCTAATAGTTTCCGAGATATTGAGCACGGATTGTTTTGAACCTTCAAAAATCTGGCTCTCTAGCGACAACCCAAAATTTCAAACGGCCATAACTCGGTTATTTGTTGACGAAAATTCAAAAATTCTTATGATTTTAGATTCAGCGTGACATTCTGCGTAAAATGAGACCCAAATTTGTTGAGTTTGCTTAATAAACAAACGAGGCATTGGCCAAAAACTGTTTTGAAAACATCATTTTAGGATGATTTTCAATCAATGTTTTCAAAATGAAAACGACGTTTAATAGCATTGAATTATACATCAGTCGAAAGAGGAGCTCAAAATCTATCTACTGGCCAAATTTGAGATCTATAGAACAAATAGTTTGCGAGTTATGGCCAAAAATTAAAAAAAATGAAAAATTTTCATCGTTTGAGTCGCAATTTTTTTTCGCGAAAAATCGACTATCGAATTTTGGGCTTTTAAGCACTTTTTCTAACGTAAAATGAGCCGAGAAAAACGATGGCGCAAACCGCATCTCAATATCTCTAATAGTTTCCGAGATATTTAACTTTGAAAATTGGGAAAAATGAGAAAAAATGAAAATCAACTATCCGAAACTTTGATCGGCCATAACTCAGTTATTTGTTGCCGGATCTGAATTTAAATCCCAGATTTGGAATCTGCGTAAAATTCTGCGTTCACTGATGTATAATAACTCAAGTTTACTCTAAAAAATAAGCGAGATATCGATATGAGAAATTTGTTATAGTTTTAATCACGAATTTTCGCGAAAATTTGCAAATTTCGACTATTGGAAAATCTAAAAACGATTTCTTATGTAAAAAATCGCGAGAAAGACGATGCCGCAAACCGCATTCCAATATCTGTAATAGTTTCCGAGATATCGAGCATGAATTGTTTCGAACCTTCGAAAATTTGACCCTCTGGCGACAACCCAAAATTTCAAACGGCCATAACTCGGTTATTTATTGACAAATTTTAAAAAATTATCATATTTTTAGATTCAGCGTGAAATTCTGCGTAAAATGAGACCCAAATTTGTTGAGTTTGCCTAATAAATAAATGAGGTATTGGAAAAAAACTGTTTTGAAAACATCATTTTAGGGTGATTTTCAATCAGTTTTCAAAATAAAAATGACGTTTAATAGCATTGAATTATACATCAGTCGAAAGAGGAGCTCAAAATCTATCTACTGGCCAAATTTGAGATCTATAGGACAAATAGTTTGCGAGTTATGGCTAAAATAAAAAAAAATGAAAAATTTTCATCGTTCGAGTCGCAATTTTTTTCGCGAAAAATCGACTATCGAATTTTGGGCTTTTAAGCACTTTTTCTAACGTAAAATGAGCCGAGAAAAACGATGGCGCAAACCGCATCTCAATATCTCTAATAGTTTCCGAGATATTTAACTTTAAAAATTACGAAACATGAGAAAAAATGAAAATCAACTATCCGAAATTTTGATCGGCCATAACTCAGTTATTTGTTGTCGGATCTGAATTTAAATCCCAGATTTGGAATCTGCGTAAAATTCTGCGTTCACTGATGTATAATAACTCAAGTTTACTCTAAAAAATAAGCGAGATATCGATATGAGAAATTTGTTATAGTTTTAATCACGAATTTTCGCGAAAATTTGCAAATTTCGACTATTGGAAAATCTAAAAACGATTTCTTATGTAAAAAATCGCGAGAAAAACGATGCCGCAAACCGCATTCCAATATCTGTAATAGTTTCCGAGATATCGAGCATGAATTGTTTCGAACCTTCGAAAATTTGACCCTCTGGCGACAACCCAAAATTTCAAACGGCCATAACTCGGTTATTTATTGACAAATTTTAAAAAATTATCATATTTTTAGATTCAGCGTGAAATTCTGCGTAAAATGAGACCCAAATTTGTTGAGTTTGCCTAATAAATAAATGAGGTATTGGAAAAAAACTGTTTTGAAAACATCATTTTAGGGTGATTTTCAATCAGTTTTCAAAATAAAAATGACGTTTAATAGCATTGAATTATACATCAGTCGAAAGAGGAGCTCAAAATCTATCTACTGGCCAAATTTGAGATCTATAGGACAAATAGTTTGCGAGTTATGGCTAAAATAAAAAAAAATGAAAAATTTTCATCGTTCGAGTCGCAATTTTTTTCGCGAAAAATCGACTATCGAATTTTGGGCTTTTAAGCACTTTTTCTAACGTAAAATGAGCCGAGAAAAACGATGGCGCAAACCGCATCTCAATATCTCTAATAGTTTCCGAGATATTTAACTTTAAAAATTACGAAACATGAGAAAAAATGAAAATCAACTATCCGAAATTTTGATCGGCCATAACTCAGTTATTTGTTGTCGGATCTGAATTTAAATCCCAGATTTGGAATCTGCGTAAAATTCTGCGTTCACTGATGTATAATAACTCAAGTTTACTCTAAAAAATAAGCGAGATATCGATATGAGAAATTTGTTATAGTTTTAATCACGAATTTTCGCGAAAATTTGCAAATTTCGACTATTGGAAAATCTAAAAACGATTTCTTATGTAAAAAATCGCGAGAAAAACGATGCCGCAAACCGCATTCCAATATCTGTAATAGTTTCCGAGATATCGAGCATGAATTGTTTCGAACCTTCGAAAATTTGACCCTCTGGCGACAACCCAAAATTTCAAACGGCCATAACTCGGTTATTTATTGACAAATTTTAAAAAATTATCATATTTTTAGATTCAGCGTGAAATTCTGCGTAAAATGAGACCCAAATTTGTTGAGTTTGCCTAATAAATAAATGAGGTATTGGAAAAAAACTGTTTTGAAAACATCATTTTAGGGTGATTTTCAATCAGTTTTCAAAATAAAAATGACGTTTAATAGCATTGAATTATACATCAGTCGAAAGAGGAGCTCAAAATCTATCTACTGGCCAAATTTGAGATCTATAGGACAAATAGTTTGCAAGTTATGGCCAAAAATTAAAAAAAATGAAAACTTTATCATCGTTTGAGTCGAAATTTTTTTTTGCGAAAAATCGACTATCGAATTTTGAGCTTTTGAGAGCATTTTCTTCGACTTTTGAGAAATCTAAGACTATTTTTACGTAGAAAATCGGAAGAGAAACGATTTCGAAAAGATTTTTTTTTATTCGCCTTAATTCCGAACATATCGAGCAAAATCGTTTTCGAATCTCCAAAATTCAGGGCCACAACCCAAAATTTTAAACGCCTCTAATTCAGTTAATAGTTGACAAACTAAAAAAATAAGGGTAGTTTAGAATTTAGCCTGAAATTCTGCGTAAAATGAGCCCATATAGCTCAAATTTCCCTACGAAATAAACGAGATATCGACCGAAATAGATTTTCAAAGGGTGTTTTTACAATCATTTTCAAACCTCTTTCAACTAGAATCAAATTTTTATCTATTTGCGGGATCCTTGGGCTATTATTGTCAAGTGCAGGTTGTTACTCTTTCATTCCTAGTCCAGGAGCTATTTCTGAACGCATTTGAGAGTGGACCAGTATCGAATCGCAGATGGTTTATAAAAGAGACCAAGAAGACTCTTCCCGGTTTTGGGCCAGTGCTTCCTGTAGAGTTAATTTCCTAACTGCCCAGCTCAACACCTTTTCAACATCCGAAAAATTACCAACTGTAAAGTTTACGTAACCTAAATATTCCCAACTAGACCACGCCAACACATTTCTTGTTCCTGTAGTTCCTCCATGTTAGTGCGCCAAAAAATTAGAAAGGGGTTAATGACTAGATTAAACAGACCTTTTTAAAGATTGCGGAATTATTTTTACTTCTCCGTGGGATTGTATTTATTTCCCGTTTAAATTTCCTTCTGTTATTATAAACTCAGTTTTTATGGTTTGCGTAGTCCATGAATAAAACACAATCACATAAATCAAACACAAGTAAGCTTCCATTTTTTAACGAGCCAATGTAACTGTTATCTAATAATTATGTACCTTGCAAGGTACATTTTATTACCGCCGTGTTTATGATTAACTAATTTATTACTAGCATCAACCAGTTTGTTTACAATAAGTACTATTAATTGTTATTATTATTAAATAACGGTGCACCGTGTAACACGACCTGACGTTTATACCGGAAAGCATCCGTTCTATAATTACCTTAAACATAATGAATCCAATATGTAAAATCTCGCATCTCTAAAGAAAGCTTATAAAACTGTCAACCGAGTTTACTTTTGCCGCTAAGTAATGTATGGCTTGGGGTTATTTTTAAGTGACGCCCTTATTGACTGCAAACACATTTTTTGGATTGTTGAAGCCAACAATGGAAAGCTTCGACAGGAGCGGAAATTTTTTTTGTGGGGAAATTGAGTTGTTGGCATTAAACCAAAGCGAAATAAATAATATTTGTCGGGAGTTGAGCGATTATTTAATTGACGTTCGACGCGGAGGGTATTTTTATCCGAACTGCAGGAAAGAATTTAACGCGAGGAAAGATACAACGAACCTTGGCATTCATAGTTTCAACTGCCGGATTTTCTTGTGGAATTTTCGGTTTTTTCAACGACGAAAGCGGCAAGATTGTCGAATTTAGGTGTTTTAGAAAATTTTGAAATTCGAGTTTTCGCTAAGAATGAAAATTTCTAAAATTGGTAATTTGTGATCTAAAATTCTGTAATTTAGTACAATTCATAAACGCCTCTTACATAACAAGTCCACCAAATTTGACAGAATTAGTATCAAAATTGTCAAATTTACAGATGTTTTTAAAAAATGAATTTTGAATCCTTCGGAAAAATAAGAATTTCTAAAATTTGCAATTCGTGATCTAAAATTCTATAATTTAGTACACTTCATAAAGGTGTCTTGAGTAACAAGTTTACTAAATTTGAGAAAATTAGCGTCAAAATTGTCTAATTTACAATTTTTTTTAAAGAATTTGATTTTTTTTTGTCTGTCTGAAAAATAAAAAATTGGAAAATTCACAATTTGTGATCTAAAATTCTGTAATTTAGCACTCCTAATAAACGTTTATAAACTAACAAGTTCACCAAATTTTAATTTTCAAAATTGTCGAATTTAAGCAACATTTTAGAAAATTTCAAGATTCGAGTTGTTCATAGGAATTCTAAAATTAAAAATTCGTGATCTAAAATTCTGTAATTTAGTACACTTCATAAACGCGTCTTAAGTAACAAGTTTACCAAATTTGAGAAAATTAGCGTCAAAATTGTCTAATTTACAATTTTTTTTAAAGAATTTGATTTTTTTTTTGTCTGTCTGAAAAATAAAAAATTGGAAAATTCGCAATTTGTGATCTAAAATTTTGTAATTTAGCACACCTAATAAACGTTTATACACTAACAAGTTCACCAAATTTGAATTTTCAAAATTGTCGAATTTAACCAACATTTTAGAAAATTTCAAGATTCGAGTTGTTCATAGGAATTCTAAAATTAAAAATTCGTGATATAAAATTCTGTAATTTAGTACACTTCATAAACGCGTCTTGAGTAACAAGTTTACCAAATTTGAGAAAATTAGCGTCACAATTGTCTAATTTACAATTTTTTTTTAAAAATTTGATTTTTTTTTTGTCTGTCTGAAAAACAAAAAATCGGAAAATTCGCAATTTGTGATCTAAAATTTTGTAATTTAGCACACCTAATAAACGTTTATAAACTAACAAGTTCACCAAATTTTAATTTTCAAAATTGTCGAATTTAACCAACATTTTAGAAAATTTCAAGATTCGAGTTGTTCATAGGAATTCTAAAATTGAAAATTCGTGATCTAAAATTCTGTAATTTAGTACACTTAATAACCACCTTTTAAGAAACATGTCCACCAAATTTGACAAAACTAGCGTCAAAGTTGTTGAATTTGCAAATTTTTTAAAAAAATTTGAATTATATGTCGGTCTGAAAAACAAAAATTTCTAAAATTTGCAATTCGTGATCTAAAATTTTGTAATTTAAAGCGCTTAATAAACACCTTCTAAGTAGCAAGTCTACCGAATTTGCCAGAATTAGCGTCAAAATTGTCGAAGTAACAATTTTTTTTTTAAATGAAAACTTCTATAATAAGCAATTTGTGATCTAAAATTCTGTAATTTAATTCACTTAATAAACACCTTTAAAGTAACATGTCCACCAAATGTGACAGAATTGGCGTCACAATTGTCGAATTTAAAGAATATTTTAAAAATTTTCAAAATTCGAGTTTTTCCTAGAAATAAAAAATTATAAAATTAGTAATTCGTGATTTAAAATTCTGTAATTCAGTACACTTAATTAATACCTTCTAGGTAACAAGTCCACCAAATTTGACAGAATTAGCGTCAAAATTGTCAAATTTACAGAATGTATTAAACAATTTGAATTTTAAGTCCATCCGAAAAATGAAAAATTCTAAAATTTGCAATTCGGTATCTAAAATTCTGTAATTTAGTACACTTAAAAAACGTTTCTAAAGTAACAAGTTCACCAAATTTGATCACTTTAGCGTCAAGTTCGTCGTATTTTAAGAATATTTTAGAATATTTCAAGATTCGAGTTCTTTCTAGAAATGAAAAATTCTTAAATTGGTAATTCGTGATATAAAATTCTGTCATTTAGTACACTTAATAAACACCTTCCAAGGAACATGTCCACCAAATTTAACAGAATTAGAGTCAAAATTGTCAAATTTACAGAAATTAAAATTTCTAAATTCTAAAATTTGCAATCCGTGATCTAAAATTCTGTAATTTAGTACACTCAATAATTTTTTTTCGGATTTACCGCTTTAATAGGTCCATTATTAGAGTACTCAATTTGGAGTCGTTTATAAAGTCCGTTTTTTTTTAAAAAAAAAACATCAACACCGCAATCTTTCCCTGCATTACAACCGGCAACGTTGCCTAGGGAGATTTTTGGTGAGAAAATAGTTGTCAAATTTTTGACATTTCTGAAAATCAGGCAGTGTTTCCGTTAAAAACGTTTCTTTTACAGCCTGTTGGATTACAAATCAAATGATTTAATAGTGAAAAGACTCGGCACAGCCTGAAAGGCCATTTTGTGTAATCAAATTGTCAATTAGGCAGTTAACCTATTTGATTTTATCACCAAAAAGTCACCATCGACGACGTTGCCGGTTGTAAAGTGGTGGGAGAGTGCGGTGTTGGTGGTTTTTTAATAAAAAATGGACTTTATAATGTCTTGTAAAACAGATGTCATCCAAATGACAGTTTTTGATTTGTCATTAAAGGTAAATATTTATTTTCCAAACGAAAAAGAAGAGCTCTGAATCAGATTCAACTACTCGTATTAATGATTCACGTACGGTAGAAGTAACTAAATTTAGTAACTTTTATTTTTGAGCTGTCTAACTAAGGTTATTACTTTTCTAGTGTAATGCTTTGTAGAACAAATGTCATCAAAATGACAGTTTTTGGTTTGTCATTAAAGGTAAATAGTTATTTTCCAAACGAAAAAGAAGAAAATCATCAGAGCTCCGAATCGGATTCAACTAGTTCATCGATTTCATCTTCTGAATCTGACTCTGTTAGTGTTAAAATGATTGAAGGAATATTGTCTACAGCTGCGTCTCCCATGAGTGCTGACCAGTCTTGCCTAATTAATTTTTAGCAATGTGAAACAAAGTTTTTCCGGTTGTTTGGTGTGCATTGCGAAATTGATTTTAACAATAAATTTCTGACTTTCTTTCTGATTTCTGCAGGAAAATATTGTGTTTTCTACGTTTTGAAACTGGTTGTCTTGCAATAGTTGATTTCATCTCGTTTTATTGTCAAATTTGAATGACAAATTTATTTGACAGACAGTGATGCCAATCCTAGTTATTTCAAAAATCCAACGTAGCGACACGAAAGTATCCGTTAGTTACTTCTACCGACCGTGAATAACAAGTCAAACTGCCGCATTTTCTCCTAAAGTTTTCAGTTTTCCCAACGCCTCATTTGCGACGAAAGCGAAACGAACGCCAACACTATTAGAAGCTTCCTGTCTGGAGCAGCTTCCGGTTCTTGTTTCGGTCGACACGACCATTCTAATCAATTCCAATAAATGAGTACTTAGTCACTGTTTAAAAGTGATTTTTATTTCCGGCGACTCCTTCCGGAGACTTTAATTAGCCCTGGTCGGATTTTTCCGAAACGATCTCTTAATTGCGCATTGTTGAGACGCTGGGAAGGAAGAAAAGCCTCAACTCGCTCACTTACAGTTATCCACAAGATGATTATCTAACAGACTAACGACTCTCATGATCCTCCAAATTTCTTATCAAACTCTACCTTTCAGGTGCCTTGGACCAAATCGCCGCCTTCCTCCTCAAGCTACTCAACGCCCAGCTCCACCAAAAAAGACTCCACATCAACCTCGTCCAAAGTAAGAACAATCACCCGACCACTTATTTATACCCACAAAAAAAAACTTTGGATCGCTTTCGTCTCGGTCGCCCCGACGCCAATTATCACAATTCATTAACAAGTTTAACGATGTGTTCTAAAGCGTCGCGGCGGCGTTTTGCATAACCGGAATTCTTCTCCTGAACTGTGTTGTTGCAGTACGACTCGACTTTTGCCAAGAAGAAGCCGGAGGATGATAAAAGCGCCACGACGAGGATCGCCAACAAGTACGGCGCCTACGGGTCAGGCTACCAGCGCGACGCCGCTGCCTCAGGTTAGTATACCTCCGCCGAAGAACTTAACATCAGTTGGTTTTGCAGGGTCGTACTCAAACCGACTGAAGCCGGCTCTGGAGAAGAAGGAAAGTCATCCTCCGGTGTCGTACCGGAGTTTAGCCCGGACTACTCCTCGCTCGCGGGATCCGAGTCCGGATAAGAGTTCTTCTTCTAGTTATAATTACAATAAACTTTATCCGACGCGACCCTACGCAAGATCTACCAGTAGGGAGCTCGATATTCCGACCACTATTCCGAAGTATACAGGGCGAACCTCTGTTAATAAAGACGAGGGGACGAGCCGGCGATCTTCACTTAGTCGCGAAGACTTAACAGTTCCATCGAGGTATGGAGGACGATCCTCCACCACCAAAGACGATGTGGTTTCCCGGTACACCGGAAGATCTTCAATTACGAAGGATGAAGTCCAGAAGTACGGCGGAAGATCCTCTCTTAATAAAGACGACTTGGTGCCTAAATACGGCGGACGCAGCTCGACTACCAAAGAGGACCTCTTGAAGTACAAGTCAACAAGTCGCGCCCCGTCGCGTGAAGACCTCTCCTCCTCCTCCAGCTCGCAGAAGTACATCAACAGTCGGTTTCTCCCGAAGAACACCATCGAGAAGAGTCACACCGCCTACACGCGACCATCTTCCATTAGATCGAACGAAACTATCAGAAAAAATCGAGAGTTATTGAACGTTCTGCACGCGCAACAAGAACAAGAGCGCGCGAGTCGTCCTCCTAGCAGATGCTCTTCCATCACCCCCGATGACCATGGAGTCAAAACTCCGGCACCGAAAGACGAAGCTGTGGAGATGGAAACCGTGGCCACCATCACCAGAGGGACTTCGCCATCGCCCACCACCTCCAACATCGCGCGAGCGCGCCGCACAGAACTCGCCAAAACGGTGGAGAAGCAAATCACACGCCCCAAACTCCGAATCGGAATCGACAAAGAAGTGCAGTCCGATCGCATGGACGACACCACGAAGAACTCGAGGTTTTCGGGCGCGTCCAGGATGACCGCGACTCCGTGGAGTTCCTTCCTCGACATGAAGTTCTCCGGTCCGAAAGAAACGAGTCCTAAAGTCTCCAGAAACAACTCCAGCAAGAGTTTGAGCGAGAAGAAGTCGCCTCCAAAGAGCAAAACGTCGCCGCCGAAGCAATCCCTCCCGCCGCAAATCCCGAAGAGCGACAGCACCAAGTCGACGTCTCTACATTCCATTACCACAAACAAAGACTTCCGGAAGTCGGTTCTCAACATGAGCACCGAAGGCGGGAAGAAGAAAGTCGGGCGGAGGAGCAACTCGGCGAGCTCGGCGGAGTCGGAAACCGACGTGCAGGCGTCGGAGGCGACGGACGTTTCGGAGAATTTGACGAGTTGCACGTCGTACCATAAGAGTTCGAGCTCGAAGTTGCCGCAGAGGGTGGAGAAGGGGGCGCAGAGGAGTCGCAGGTCTCCGAGTTCGGACGCCAGCACGAGTTCTTCGTCCGCGAGCGAGGAGGAGAAACGGGAGGTGAAGGCGACGGCGTCGCGGACGTCTCTTGCGGTGTCTTCGGCGGACGAGGTGCCCAAGCCTCCTCCGAGTCCGAGGGTGAAGTCAGAAGCTGAGGCGAAGTCGTTCTTGATGAGGGCGCTGGCTCCCGTTACCAATTTGTTCAAAGCCGCACCAAAAGGTGATTCTTACTTCAATTAGTCCAAGTTCTAATAAGAGTCTTTTCTAGATAACAGTGACCGAGTGAACTGGATGGACTCCTCTCCATCGGAAAGCGCCCCCAACACCCCCTCAGAGAAGAAGCCCGGAAAATTCTTCAAGAAAGTCGAATCCGGAGAGCGCGCCTGGTGGTTGGACGACACCTCCATCTCCGGCTCGCTTCCTCTAGACTCCGAGAAGAGTCAGAAGAAGCTGCTTCGTCACGTCCAATCCGGAGAGCTTCCGTGGTGGCTGGACAAATCAGCTGAAGTCCCAGAAGGTGTGGAAACCTTCCCCGATGAGACCAAAATCAAAATCTTTCGGTTGGAGAGTGGCGATACCACCGACTCCGGTCAAAACATCATGGATCCTGAGTACCAAGAGCGCCACAAAATCCGCCACATCGACTCAGGAGAGCGCTCGTGGTGGCTTACCAGCAGCGAGAACATCCCTGAGATGGTGGAAGCTCAGGAGACCAAAACTCAGAAAGCCAAATATGCCATCAGGCATCAAGAATCGGGGGAGAAGGCGTGGTGGTTGAAATCGAACAGTCATTCGGAGGAGTTTGATGCTCCTCTGGGAGATCGCGCGAGTCCTGAGGGGTTGGAAATGCCCAAAGAAAACGAGGGGAGGTTGAGTCCCTATGATAACGTTCCTGTGGAAAGTAAGAGGAAAGTGAAGAAGGTGGAGAAACTCTTCATTTCGAAACATAGCGATATTGATGAGATTTTGGGAGGGTGCGGGCAGATGTGGAGTCCTTTGATGGAGAGGATCTTCGAGTATCAGGATAAAGGAGAAGATAACTGTCAGGAAGTTGATGCGAAGGAAGTGAGGATACATGACAGCACGGCCCAGAGAGGGGTCATTCAGCCCGCTAGAATGTAAGTAATGTTTCTATTGAAATCGATATAGAAAAATTCTAAAATTTTAATTTCTTGTTCTAAAATTCTCAAAGTTAGTACACTGAATAAATGCTTTTTATGCAAGAAGTTCACCAAATTTCACAGCTTTCGGATTAAAACTGTCGGATCTAAAGAATTTATTAGAAAATTTTAGATTTTGAGTTCGACCTACATTTGACAACAACTAAAATGCGTAATTCTGGATGTAAAATGTTGTAAGTTAGAACACTTAATAAACGCATCTAAAGGAACAAGTCCACCAAATTTCAATACTTTACTGTCAATACTGTCAATTTAATGGAGTTTTAGAAACAATTCAATTTTTAGATTTTGGTTTGTCCTATAAATGAAACGTTTTAAAATTTTTGCGATTTATTCTAAAATTCGGTAATTTGGTGTAATTAATAAACGCTTTTTAAGTAACATTTCCACCAAAATTGATAACTTCAGTGTCAAAATTGTCTAATTTTTAAGAAATTTTCGAAAATTCCGAATTTTTACTAGAAATTAAAAAATCTAAAATTCGTAATGTATCATCTAAAATTTTGTAATTTAGTTCACTTAATAGACGCCTCATGAGTAACAATTCTACAAAATTTGATTTCATTAACGTCAAAATTGCCGAATTTACAAGATGTTTTAGAAAAATAAAAATTTCGAGTTCTTCCGAAAAATAAAAATTTCTAAAATTCGCAATTGGTGTTCTAAAATTCTGTAATTTAGTACACTCAATAAACGTTTCTAAAGCAACAAGTCCACCAAATTTGATCACTTTAACGTTAAAATTATCGAATTTAAAAGATGTTTTAGAAAATGTGAAAATTTCCAAGAAATAAAAAATTATAAAATTTGCAATTTGTGGTCTAAAATTCTGTAATTTAGTATACGTCATAAACGCTTCTTCAGTAACAAGTCCACCAAATTTGACAGAATTCACATGAAAATTGTCAAATTTACAGAATTTAAAAAGAAAATTTATTTTGAGTCCTTTCCAAAAATTAAATTTTTCAAAATTCACAATTGGTGTTCGAAAATTCTGTAATTTAGTGTACTTAATAAACTATTCTAAAAAATCAAGTCCACTAAATTTGACAGACTTAACGTCAAAATTGTCGAATTTACAGAATTTTTAAGAAAATTTAAAGTTTGAATTCTTCCTTTTGGAATGAAAAATTCTAAAATTCGCAATTTGTAATCTAAACTTCTGTAATTTGGTGGTACACTTAGTCACAGTTTATAAAGTAACAAGTTTACCAAATTTGGGACTTATTAGCGTCAAAATTGTCGAATTAACAAAATTTTAAAAAAACATTAAATTTTGAGTCCTTCCAAAAAATTAATAATTCTAAAGTTTGCAGTTTGTAATCTAAAATTCTAAAATTTAGTACACGTCATAAACGCCACTTTTGTAACAAGTCCACCGAATTTGACAGAATTCACGTCAAAATTGCCAAATTTACAGAATTAAAAAAAAATAATTTTGAGTCTTTCCGAAAAATAAAAATTTCTAAAATTTGCAATTGATGTTCTAAAATTCTGTAATTTAGTGTACTCAATAAACGCTTTGAAGGTAACAAGTCCATCAAATTTGACAGACTTAGCGTCAAAATTGTCGAATTTACAGAATTTAAAAGAAATTAATTTTGAGTCCTTCCAAAAAATAAAAAATTTTAAAATTTGCAATTGCTGTTCCAAAATTCTGTAATTTAGTGTATCCAATAAACGTTTTTAAAGTAACAAGTCTACCAGATTTGACAGACTTATCGTTAAAATTGTCAAATTAACAAAATTTTGAAAAAAAAAAATTTGGGTCAAATTTCTAAAATTTGCAATCCACGATCTAAAATTTTGTAATTTAGTACACGTCATAAAGAGTTTACCGAATTTGACAGAATTCGCATCAAAATTATCAAAATTTACAGAATTTAAAAAAAATTGAGTCCTTCCTAGAGATAGAAAATTCTAAACTTTGCAATTCGTGATCTAAAATGATGTAATTTAGTACACTCAATAAACGTTTCTAAAGTATCAAGTCCTCTGAATTTGATCACTTTGACGTCAAAATTGTCGAATTCAAAAGATATATTAGAAAATTTTGAAACTCGAGTTTTTCCTAGAAATAAAAAAATTCTAAAATTCGCAATTTGTGTTGTAAAATTCTGTAATTTAGTGTACCTAGCAAACGTTTCTAAAGTAATAATTCCACCAAATTTGACAGCATTACCGTCAAAACTGTCAAATTTTCATTATTTTTTTTAAATTTAATTTCGCGTTTTTTCTAGTTAATTTCTCGCTCATTAATTCCCGCTCCCCCAATCAAATAAACCGTCCTTATTTAATGGCACTTAAATGCTTGTTCCGTTTCAGTGACAACATCGGTTTCCCGAAGACTTTTTCGCCGTACGGAAAGGTAAGCAATTTGTTGTTTAATGACCTCTCGCCATTTGCATTTTAATCGCCTTACGAGCACACAACGGAAAAATTCTCCTCTTTATGAATAATCATCCGTGACGTTCATTCAGTTGATTTTTTTCATCATCTCCGATCACGTAATATTTGTTGCAATAATACCTGATTTACGTTATGTCGTAAAAGTGCATTTACGTTGCCTTACCGTTAGCTCACTTTTTCTGGTTATTTATTGTGTCTCCTCGAATTATCAAGCGATGAAAGGTGGGATAATAAGCAGACACTAATTGGATGATGTCTATTTTAAAATGGACAAGCAGCCTTGA
The DNA here is from genome assembly GCA_029298725.1 of Gnatocerus cornutus. Taxonomy (NCBI): domain Eukaryota; kingdom Metazoa; phylum Arthropoda; class Insecta; order Coleoptera; family Tenebrionidae; genus Gnatocerus; species Gnatocerus cornutus. Next base: position 22,484,886 of record CM055510.1, read on the forward strand.
ACTGAGCGAATTTTGTGTTTGTTTAAAGAGCAATTAGCGGGGCGACAGGGCCGGATTTATTTGTAATTGCGTCCTAAAAGTGGCCTTCGCGCTAACTAAATCATGCCAGTGAAACCTCGCAAGACAATAGCCGAGATCTTCTTCTGAAGAAGTTAATTCCTTGGGAACTTCTTCAGCACGGTTTTTATTTACAGTTTATATTACTGTGTTGGTAATTAGAGGATTTTTGTTGGTTTTTAACTCGTCGTGTTAATTCCGGTCGGACTTTGGTACACAACTTTGTGTGTTCAGCCAATTTCATATCTCGGTTATCGCCGGAGTTAGTTTAGGATGAAGCAGAATGTCGACATTTTCGTTGACAATTTAAAACTGTTCAAGGAACTGTTTGTTTAGAGGCAGTAAAGATATCGGGTAATGAACCATGTCGTGATATTGGAAAATTAGCATTTTTTCGGTCATTCTCACAATTGTTGAAGATGAAGCCAAACTGGCCGTGAAAAGCAAGAATGTTATCGTCTGATCGAGATTAAAACGGAAGCTGGCTAATAAATACTGAAATGTCATGTTGAAATAGTGAAAATATCACTGTGGGCGTCGTGTTGAATTTACATCTCTATTGATGATTATGGAGGCATTAAAAATGTGCAGACTTCGGGGCTTGATTGATCGGCTGGCTGAAACTTGGCGAACTCCACTCTTTTGTGTCAATTTTTGGGTGTAAAATCAGGCCTTCAATTCTTTAGAGGGAAAATTAGGGGGAAATTGAATGTAGCAAAGTTAATGTGGGAATGTAACGTTGTTGAAGTTAGTTCAAATTAATAAAAGAATTGTCCAACATAGTTTTAGATTAAGATGCTTATGTAAAATAGTGCGGGAAAAACGATGGTGAAAACCCTTTCTTTCAATCTATCGTAGTTTTTGAGATATTGGGTATTTTTCAAACCTTAAAAAATTTGGCCTTCTGGCGACAACCCAAAAATTCAAACGACCATAATTCGGTTATTTATTGACAAATTTTAAAAAATTATCATATTTTTCTATTCAGCGTGAAATTCTGCGTAAAATGAGACCCAAATTTGTTGAGTTTGCTTAATAAATAAACGAAGCATTGGCCAAAAACTGTTTTGAAAACGTCATTTTAGGGTGATTTTCAATCAATGTTTCCAAATGAAAACGACGTTTAATAGTTTTGAATTATACATTAGTCGAAAGAGGAGCTCGAAATCTATCTACTGGCCAAATTTGAGATCAATCGGACAAATAGTTTACAAGCTATGGTCAAAAATAAAAAAAATTAAAAATTTTCATCGATTGAGTGGGAATTTTTTTTCGCGAAAAATTGACTATCAAATTTTGGACTTTTGAGAACATTTTCTAACGTAAAATGAGCCGAGAAAAAGAATGGCGCAAACCGTATCTCAATATCTCAAATAGTTTCCGAGATATTTAACTTTCAAAATTAGGAAAAATGAGGAAAAATGAAAATCAACTTTCCGAAACTTTGATCGCCCATACCTCAGTTATTTGTTGTCGGATCTGAATTTAAATTCCAGATTTGTAATCTGCCGAAAATTCTGCGTACACCGATGTATAATAACTTAAGTTTGCTCTAGAAAATAAGCGAGATATCGATTTCAGAAGTTTCGCATAGTTTTAGTCATGAATTTTTGTGAAAATTTGCAAATTTCTTATGTAAAAAATCGCGAGAAAAACGATGGCGCAAACCGCATCTCAATATCTGTAATAATTTCCGAGATATCGAGCACGAATTGTTTTGAACCTTCAAAAATTTGGCCCTCTGGCAACAACCCGAAATTTCAAACGACCATAACTCAGTTATTTGTTGACGAAAGATCAAAAATTCTTATGTTTTTGGATTCAGCGTGAAATTCTGCGTAAAATGAGACCCAAATTTGTTGAGTTTGCTTAATAAATAAACGAGGCATTGGCCAAAAACTGTTTTGACGACGTCATTTTAGGGTGATTTTTAAACAATGTTTTCAAAATAGAAACGACGTTTAATAGCTTTGAATTATAGATCAGTCGAAAGAGAGCTCAAAATCTATCTAGTGGCCAAATTTGAGATCAATCGAATAAATAGTTTACAAGCTATGGCCAAAAATAAAAAAAATTAAAAATTTTCATCGATTGAGTCGGATTTTTTTTTCGCGAAAAATCGACTATCGAATTTTGGGCTTTTGAGAACATTTTCTTACGTAAAATAAGCCGAGAAAAAGAATGGTGCAAACCGCATCTCAATATCTCAAATAGTTTTAGAGATATTTAACTTTAAAAATTGGGAAAAATGAGAAAAAATGAAAATCAACTATCCGAAACTTTGATCGGCCATAACTCAGTTATTTGTTGCCGGATCTGAATTTAAATCCCAGATTTGGAATCTGCGTAAAATTCTGCGTTCACTGATGTATAATAACTCAAGTTTACTCTAAAAAATAAGCGAGATATCGATATGAGAAATTTGTTATAGTTTTAATCACGAATTTTCGCGAAAATTTGCAAATTTCGACTATTGGAAAATCTAAAAACGATTTCTTATGTGAAAAATCGCGAGAAAAACGATGCCGCAAACCGCATTCCAATATCTGTAATAGTTTCCGAGATATCGAGCATGAATTGTTTCGAACCTTCGAAAATTTGACCCTCTGGCGACAACCCAAAATTTCAAACGGCCATAACTCGGTTATTTATTGACAAATTTTAAAAAATTATCATATTTTTAGATTCAGCGTGAAATTCTGCGTAAAATGAGACCAAATTTGTTGAGTTTGCTTAATAAATAAATGAGGTATTGGAAAAAAACTGTTTTGAAAACATCATTTTAGGGTGATTTTCAATCAATGTATTCAAAATAAAAATGACGTTTAATAGCAATGAATTATACATCAGTCGAAAGAGGAGCTCAAAATCAATCTACTGGTCAAATTTGAGATCTATAGGACAAATAGTTTGCGAGTTATGGCCAAAAATAAAAAAAAATGAAAAATTTTTATCGTTTGAGTCGCAATTTTTTTTCGCGAAAAATCGACTATCGAATTTTGGGCTTTTAAGCACTTTTTCTAACGTAAAATGAGCCGAGAAAAACAATGGCGCAAACCGCATCTCAATATCTCTAATAGTTTCCGAGATATTTAACTTTGAAAATTGGGGAAAATGAGAAAAAATGAAAATCAACTATCCGAAACTTTGATCGGCCATAACTCAGTTATTTGTTGCCGGATCTGAATTTAAATCCCAGATTTGGAATCTGCGTAAAATTCTGCGTTCACTGATGTAAATAACTCAAGTTTACTCTAAAAAATAAGCGAGATATCGATATCAGAAATTTGGCATAGTTTTAGTCATGAATTTTCGCAAAAAACTTTTTGACTTTTGAAAAATCTATTTTTAAACTATTTTTTACGTAAAAAATTGCGAGAAAAACGATGGCGCAAACAAAAAAATCACTAACCGACATTTTAAACGTTTCTAACTAAGTTGATTTTAAACGTTTTTAACTCAGTTAATTGTAGATTTTTATTAATAAAAAGATCGGATTCTCATGTAAAAATTGCAAAAAAACGATGGTTAAAAGCGCATCTTTCTATCTGTTTTACTTTCGGAGTTATAAAGGTTTATACAGGAGGAACTAAAAATTCACCAACTGAGATTTTAAGCGTTTCTAACTCAGGCAATTTTAAACGTTTCTAACTCAGTTAATTGTAGACCTTTATTAATAGAAAGACCGGATTCTTATGTAAAAATTGCAAGTAAAATGATGGTGAAAAACGCATCTTTCTATCTGTCTTACTTTCCAAGTTATCGAGGTTTATACATGAAAGAACTAAAATTTTGCTATCCACACCTTTAAACGCTTCTAATTCGGTTATTTATTGACGCACGTGAATATATCGCCCAGTTTTGGATTCTGCATGAAATTCTGCGTAAAATGAGTGCTAATAGTTTAAATTTGCATAAGAAATAATCGAATTATTGAGATTTATACAGAGAGAAATCAAAAATTCCCAACCAAGAAATTGATAGATTTACTGTTAAATTTCACCCAAAAGAGATTTTTATAATTAAAATAGTTTCTTCTCCATTCATCGACTGTGTCTTCCACCTCATAACCCATAACTCAAACTTATTGATCACCACACAATTTCGAGCCCAGCATGTGGAACAAGTACTTCCTGCCCTTGACCGCCGTAATAAATTATTCCATCTACAGTAGCATCTAATTAATAATTTTCTTTCACTCTCCCGGCCCCGATAAATAGGGCAAGGTAATATCGGCTGTACCGAACTTTCCTCACCAGATTACCATCAAATTTGACCAATAAATGGGCGTAACGGTCCTGAATATGGGCCAATAAATATAATTTTAAAGGCGCCAGTATGGCACCTTTCCATGATTTTGTCGAGCTTGCATTTCCAGCTGCACCGCGAGTGATTAATGTCGGTGTAAATATACTCACGCACCGAAAAAAAAGTCCACACACGCACTTGCGTTATGCAACTCTCAGCTGTTGACGCCCTTCTTGTGAATTGATTGCAATGGGTATTGTCGGCCCACGCGAACGGGGATATATGGGACAGGTGGGTATTTTTGGATACGAGGAAATGGGCGAAATTTAGCAGGTTTAGAACGGACAAGCTTTAAGTGTTGTGGCACTGGAAATGCTGTTATTAATACGGAAATTATTGGGTATTTAGGTTTTTGCGACTTCCAGGGATAATTGCTTTCCGGTTGGCAGGGGACAGGAAGCTAGATAACGTTGACATGCAAACAAGTGTTGATGCTCCTTGAGTTAAACACCGAAGACTTCTGTTTCTATTTGCGCTAAATCAAACAACATAAGAATAAAGTTTAGAAATTTTTTTATGTATAAAAGCATTGTCAAATTTATTGTATTTTATATCGATGAAAAGTGCAGGTTAAAGTCTACGACTGGGCGAAATCTGACATCCATAAGTATAAACGAAAAATTAACATTTTTTAGCTCTGAGTGAAAACATTTTTTTCTTAAAGGAATTATTTTTTTTTAAATTGAGTGAAGGCCAGATTCTTGTAATTGAATATCTAAGGAAAATAATGGCCAACAACAACAAAACCGTATCTTTCTATGTCTGCTAGTTTCGGAGATTTCAATGCCGGAATTTCCAAAAAATCAAATTTTTGCACCCCAAAATTTCAATCGCTTCTATGTCAGTTATTTGTTGACTTACCTCAACAATTCGCCCGGTTTTGGATTCTGCCTGAAATTTTGCGTTAAATGAGCCCAATTAACTTGAGTTTGTTCACAAATAATCCTGTTTTCAAGAGATCATTTTGAGGTAATATTCAAGGAGCTTTTCTGGGGCGAAAACGCTCTTAAATATATTTGAGTTATACATTAATCGAAAGAGCAGTTTAAAATCTATCAATTAGCCAATTTTCAGATCCGTAGGTCTAACATTATATGAGTGGCGGTCAAAAAAAGAATTAAAAAAAAAATTTCATCGATTGAGTCTCATGATAATAGGAGCAACGAATTAGTTTTTTGTTAGATCGGAAAAAAGTTGTTGCGCAAATATGTTGTAACTTATTAATTCCTTTATTTAATCAGTTTCGTTTCGACTCTTATATAGAGACGTTGGTCGTCTCATTCGAGCGTGTGTGCTAAAGAGTGTTGCTATGGGTTATTTTTCTTGCAGAGAATTTACCGATTTACAAAGGAGCAGGAGTTATATGAAACAAAAACCTGCTAATCTGGGCTGAAAAATAAGAGATATGTTATTTATATTTGAAAATTTGAAAAATAAAAATCAACCATTCGAAACTTTAATAACATAACTCAGTTATTTATCGTCGTATGTGAATTTCGAGCCCAGATTGGGAATCTGCGCAAAATTCTGCTTAAAGCGAGCTAAATAACGCAAGCTTACTTTTCACTTGAGAACTTTGACATAGTTTTAGTCGTGTATTTTTTCGAAAAACTCAAACTTTTGAGTTTTGGAAAGTCTAAGAGCGATTTCTTGGCTAAAAATCGCGAGAAATTCAATTTAAATTTCAGCAATATTCAATTGGCCGTTTGCCAGATTATTATCCGCCGTTTCCTGCCTCAACAACGATGAATCAAAATCAATGCTGGACTATAATTTGCTGTGTATTTTTTCTTCATAGTGTTTACTTTCTCCTCCTGAACCAGTTTTACGCATACGAATTAGTTTACCTGCTCTGATGGCGCCGCAATTAAAAATTTTTCCCCTGTTTTGGCCATCTTACCATGGGAAGCACGATCTAGTTAACTTATTTGTTTGACCATGGTACTACCGCCATTCCCAGAATAACAATCAGATGCTTTATTTACCATATTTAGATCCAACAGATTTTTACGGTTCCGACTGAGCAGAAAATAAGACCATTTTAGCAAACACGATCAGATAAACGACACATTACCATTCTCCTTCCAAACAAATCTTTTTATTGCCGGATGGCACTATCGTGACGTCATGCGGTCCTCATTGATCTTCGATATTTCTCCATTCATAATTTGAGTTCGGTTTTTGTGTAATCCACCAGTGGCGTGCGATGCATTTTAACGAGCCTTCGGGGCCGAATTATTCATATTCGCGTTTCCACGAATCGATCGTTTGTTTGCACACAATTGCACGAGGACGATTTTCGAATTTTTTCTCCTTAGCAACCGAAAAAAGCGCACATCGCTGCATCCAGGTGTAGTTCTTCTTCGTCTCTTGTTTATCTGCGGTGGCGCTGCCGACATCGAAACACTTGCCGGTCGCCGAGAAACAGTCGTGAAACGATCGCGTCGAATATCAGACGGTCCGAGAGCTTTATACCTGTGTTAACTATGATAATCGCAGCAGGTAGTGCGACAGTGCTTTGTTTATCTGTGACCAATCCGGATTGTGGCTTTATCTTTTCGAATATTTTCATTGATAGCTTGATTTTGCCATTGATGGATTGGATCGCATCACCTGTGCCGGATATTGTTCTGATTGGATTCACTTTTGTTGACACTGTTTTTCCTACTCGGCCGGTTCCGTTGTTACTTGACAGGTTCGGTTTCGATTTCAACGTTTTGTTGCTGTTACATGTGGTTTTGGGGTAACTGTGGGTATGGGCAAAAAGGGGAAATACCACCAACACGTGGTTATACCCCATTTGGGGGGAAATTACCCCCCATCATCCTCCCGCTTCGTGTCAGTAGGTAACATATTTGTTTGAATATTCCCCTCATTTACACGTTCGTGTCGACGAGAGGATAAATAAACGAACAATTCGACAATGGTTTGTTTGAACATTAAAATTCGACATGCCTTTTGGGCGATAAAGAAACAATTGAATAACAATAACAAATACTGCGTGGTTTCAAAAATCGACCGGAGTTGGCGGTGGAATAATTGTTTCCAATTTGATACACTTCTGCGGCGTAATTTGGACGAAATTTTTGACAGCAAAACGCCTTCTTGGTTTTTTGAAATAGTCGTAAATTGAAATGTATTCAAAATGAGTGGTTTTATGGGTAAATCGTTAAGCTGCATGGGGTTTAATATACAAACTTGTGCGTTGCTGGAATTAGAGAGTTTGCGGTAATTAGATGTTAATTTGCTCATTGTGCTTTTGGAAAAATGGGGTTTTTGAGAAGGGACAAAATTTCGCGTTTTATGGGTGTTTGAAGGTTTTATTAGTGTTGTATGATTACGTAACTGCTGAATGGAATTATAAAATTCGCTAGTTAGGAACTGTTTTATTTATAGTAAATTTAACGACTACACAGGTATTATAAGCTCATTTTTTTGCCTGTAACTTTGGTAATTTTAACGCCGCAGCAGTCAAATTTGGGGACGTTACTAATTTAGGCTTTGTTATTAATTTTGCCAAATTTCAAAATTATAGAGCAAAAGGGGCAGATTTTACAAAATGTTATTTTATGAATGAACCGCAAACTGCGAAAATTTGGTATTAAGGGTTGTAACTCTGGTAGTTTTGATGCCAAAGCAAATAAGTTTCGAGGGGTTTCTAATTTAGACTTGTTTATTAACGGCGCTAAATTGCAAAATTATAGACCGAAAGAAACAATTTTTAGGAATTTTTGTTATCATGAAGATGAAGCAGAAATTTTCAAATAAATTTACCAAAGTTTGTAAATCTGGTAATTTTAACGCCACAGGAGTCAAATTTTGGGAAGTTGCTAATTTAGACTTGCTTATTGACTGGGCCAAATTGCAAAATTATCGATTGGAGGAAACAATTTTTAGGAATTTTTATTCTAAAAACTCCCCAAAAATTTTATTAAAGCTTAAAAATCTGGTAATTTTAACGCCACAACAGTCAAAATTGGGGAAATTACTAATTTAGACTTTGTTATTAATTTTGCCAAATTTTAAAATTTTAGAGAAAAAGACGCAGATTTTAAAAAATCCCATTTATTGCGAAAATTTTATATTAAGGGTTGTAACGTTAGTAATTTTGATGCCAAAATAACTAAATTTGGGGGAGTTACTATTTTAGACTTGCTTATTAATTCTGCTAAATTTCAAAATAATTGGCCAAAAAGGACTGTTTTAAAAAAATGTCGATTTTTAATGAACCGTGATCTGCGAAAATTTTGTATTAAGGGTTGTAACTCTGGTACTTTTGAATCCAAAGCGACTAAATTTGGGGGGTTTACTAATTTAGACTTGCTTATTAACTGGGTCAAATTGCAAAATTATAGACCGAAAGGGGCATTTTTAAGGAATTTTTATCCTGATGATGAACCAATAATTCTCCAAAAATTTTATTACAACTTGTAAATGGGACAATTTCAACGCCAGAACAGTCAAATTTGGGGGTATTACTAATTTAGACTTGGTTATTAATTCTGACATTTTAAAATTATAAAGCAAAATGCGCTGATTTAAAAAAATCTTATTTGTTGGATGAACTGGAAGCTGCGAAAATTTTGTAACTTTGGAATTTTTTATGCCAAAACAACTAAATTTGTGGGGGTTACTAATTTAGGCTTGCTTATTAATTGTGTCAAATTACAAAATTATAGACAGGAGGAGACAATTTTTAGGAATTTTTATCCTGAAGATGAACGAAAAATTTCCCAAAAATTTTATTACAACTTGTAAATGGGACAATTTTAACGCCAGAACAGTCAAATTTGGGGGTATTACTAACTTAGATTTGGTTATTAATTTTGACAAATTTTAAAATTATAAAGCAAAATGCGCTGATTTAAAAAAATCTTATTTGTTGGATGAACTGGAAGCTGCGAAAATTTTGTAACTTTGGAATTTTTTATGCCAAAACAACTAAATTTGTGGGGGTTACTAATTTAGGCTTGCTTATTAATTGTGTCAAATTACAAAATTATAGACAGGAGGAGACAATTTTTAGGAATTTTTATCCTGAAGATGAACGAAAAATTTCCCAAAAATTTTATTACAACTTGTAAATGGGACAATTTTAACGCCAGAACAGTCAAATTTGGGGGTATTACTAACTTAGATTTGGTTATTAATTTTGACAAATTTTAAAATTATAAAGCAAAATGCGCTGATTTAAAAAAATCTTATTTGTTGGATGAACTGGAAGCTGCGAAAATTTTGTAACTTTGGAATTTTTTATGCCAAAACAACTAAATTTGTGGGGGTTACTAATTTAGGCTTGCTTATTAATTGTGTCAAATTACAAAATTATAGACAGGAGGAGACAATTTTTAGGAATTTTTATCCTGAAGATGAACGAAAAATTTCCCAAAAATTTTATTACAACTTGTAAATGGGACAATTTTAACGCCAGAACAGTCAAATTTGGGGGTATTACTAATTTAGACTTGGTTATTAATTTTGACAAATTTTAAAATTATAATGCAAAATGCGCTGATTTAAAAAAATCTTATTTGTTGGATGAACTGGAAGCTGCGAAAATTTTGTAACTTTGGAATTTTTTATGCCAAAACAATTAAATTTGTGGGGGTTACTAATTTAGGCTTGCTTATTAATTGTGTCAAATTACGAAATTATAGACAGGAAGAGACAATTTTTTGGAATTTTTATCCTGAAGATGAACGAAAAATTTCCCAAAAATTTTATTACAACTTGTAAATGGGGCAATTTTAACGCCAGAACAGTCAAATTTGGGTGTATTACTAATTTAGACTTGGTTATTAATTTTGACAAATTTTAAAATTATAAAGCAAAATGCGCTGATTTAAAAAAATCTTATTTGTTGGATGAACTGGAAGCTGCGAAAATTTTGTAACTTTGGAATTTTTAATGCCAAAACAACTAAATTTGTGGGGGTTACTAATTTAGGCTTGCTTATTAATTGTGTCAAATTACAAAATTATAGACAGGAAGAGACAATTTTTAGGAATTTTTATCCTGAAGATGAACGAAAAATTTCCCAAAAATTTTATTACAACTTGTAAATGGGACAATTTTAACGCCAGAACAGTCAAATTTGGGGGTATTACTAATTTAGACTTGGTTATTAATTTTGACAAATTTTAAAATTATAATGCAAAATGCGCTGATTTAAAAAAATCTTATTTGTTGGATGAACTGGAAGCTGCGAAAATTTTGTAACTTTAGAATTTTTTATGCCAAAACAACTAAATTTGTGGGGGTTACTAATTTAGGCTTGCTTATTAATTGTGTCAAATTACAAAATTATAGACAGGAGGAGACAATTTTTAGGAATTTTTATCCTGAAGATGAACGAAAAATTTCCCAAAAATTTTATTACAACTTGTAAATGGGACAATTTTAACGCCAGAACAGTCAAATTTGGGGGTATTACTAATTTAGACTTGGTTATTAATTCTGACAAATTTTAAAATTATAAAGCAAAATGCGCTGATTTAAAAAAATCTTATTTGTTGGATGAACTGGAAGCTGCGAAAATTTTGTAACTTTGGAATTTTTTATGCCAAAACAACTAAATTTGTGGGGGTTACTAATTTAGGCTTGCTTATTAATTGTGTCAAATTACGAAATTATAGACAGGAAGAGACAATTTTTTGGAATTTTTATCCTGAAGATGAACGAAAAATTTCCCAAAAATTTTATTACAACTTGTAAATGGGGCAATTTTAACGCCAGAACAGTCAAATTTGGGTGTATTACTAATTTAGACTTGGTTATTAATTTTGACAAATTTTAAAATTATAAAGCAAAATGCGCTGATTTAAAAAAATCTTATTTGTTGGATGAACTGGAAGCTGCGAAAATTTTGTAACTTTGGAATTTTTAATGCCAAAACAACTAAATTTGTGGGGGTTACTAATTTAGGCTTGCTTATTAATTGTGTCAAATTACAAAATTATAGACAGGAAGAGACAATTTTTAGGAATTTTTATCCTGAAGATGAACGAAAAATTTCCCAAAAATTTTATTACAACTTGTAAATGGGACAATTTTAACGCCAGAACAGTCAAATTTGGGGGTATTACTAATTTAGACTTGGTTATTAATTTTGACAAATTTTAAAATTATAATGCAAAATGCGCTGATTTAAAAAAATCTTATTTGTTGGATGAACTGAAAGCTGCGAAAATTTTGTAACTTTGGAATTTTTTATGCCAAAACAACTAAATTTGTGGGGGTTACTAATTTAGGCTTGCTTATTAATTGTGTCAAATTACAAATTTATAGACAGGAGGAGACAATTTTTAGGAATTTTTATCCTGAAGATGAACGAAAAATTTCCCAAAAATTTTATTACAACTTGTAAATGTGGTAATTTTAATGCCATAGCTGTTAAATTTGGGGCAATTACTAATTTAGACTTGTTTATTAACCGTGCTAAATTGCAAAATTATAGACTGAAAGGGGCAATTTTTAGGAATTTTTAACCTAAAGATGAACAAAAAATTTTTCAAATATTTTATCAAAGTTTGTAAATGTGGTAATTTTAACTCTACAGTCAGGTAGTGGGGAGAAGTTACTAATTTATACTTGCTTATTAGTTCTACTAAATTGCAAAATTGTAGAGCGAAAAACGCAGATTTTAGAAATTTTCATTTTTGACACCAAGCAATAGGTTTCCACATCCTTCAACTAAAATTCGTAATTTTAGTAATTTTAGTGCTACAGGTATGAAATTTGGGGAAGTTACTATTTTTGAGTCGTGTATTAACTCCACCAAATTGCAAAATTGTAGATCGGAAAACACAGATTTTTAAAATTTTTATTTTTGAGACCAAGCAAAAAGTCTCCACATCCTTCAATAAAATTCGCAATTTTGGTAACTTTAGTGCTACAGCTACGAAATTTGAGGAAGTTATTTAAGGTTAATGACACTATCGTTTCCTTGCATATTTATCATTTATTATCTCATCGTTTTTTGAAAAATCGGGTCAATTCGTCGCAGAACTTTCAAGATGAGCTCTACTTTTGCGCCTTCAATTTATGCTTTACGACCCAGTTCAACTCCTTCGCGCTTTCAGTTTTATCCAGCATTAATTATTTTTAATTACATAATAAAATCCCAGCGTCAATGCCATCTCATCGGAAACCGAAAAATGTTTACGGCACCACTTCCCAGAGTCGTTCCATCTCCGTCCATTACCTCACCTTTGTGGTATTCACGTAATAAAAAACCACACATAATAGGTACTAGACTGACATTATCCACACACCAAAGGCTTTTGTCGACGGGAAGCACTTTTCGTCAAGGCGCAAACACCCATTCGACGTTTCAAATTAACAACTCTTAATTACAAATTCAAATATGGATAAACAAAATTCGGAAAATTTATTTGTTTTACCGGCTTTTATAAGACGTGAAACCGCTTTACAGAATCAGGCCTTGAAATTTATGGCAATTAGCCATGGTGAATTTATTATTTTGGGTAATTGCCGCGTACACAGGCGAAGTTTAAGGAAAAAATCGAAAAAAAAGGTGAGGAATGAAAGCGGACGATGACACGGAACTGGGAACGGTGCAAGAGAAACGGTAGAGGGTTTTTTCAACACCCGGTAAATAACACGTACCAGGAAGAAAAGAATTTTACCATCTTGGGTGAGTTCGTCAATAAACGCTCTACGGTGTCCCACCGTCTTTAATTATAATTGCATCAAACAAAAGTACTTTCAGGAAAAGAATGCCACTAATTGATCTATAATTATGATTGGGTATTTGCTCGTAAACTATTTCCGAACGTTCCTCTTATCGCATAAATTTCAAAAAATAAAAAGAGTTGTCACACCAAACCTACTCTTCAGATAACGAATAAATTAGCAGCGTGCAACTTGATGTAGGTTGGTAAATTTGAATCGTATGTAGGTTGGTCAATCTGGTGTCCTAATCATACATCATTTTATACTGATTTGAATAGAAAAATGTTATCGTTTTGGATGGAAAAAATGAAAGTATGTCGAAAGTCCAGAAATGTGCAATTAAAGTTATCTTATCATCGGTGTCATTGAAAAAAAACAAATTATATGGTAAAATAATGGACACGTCGAACTTTATCGATTCGCTTTTAGCGTATTGCCGCTCTGATTTCACGAAATATTTGTACGAAATGAAGGAAAATTTATACAATTGTGGTGTTTGTGAGATAATTTCTATTTATATTATAAACTTCCCAAAATAAAAGATAAGTAAAGAAAAATCTCTGTAGGTATATACTTAGAAACGTTGAATAAACTGCCAATATAAATAACGTGCTTAGCAGGAAAGTTGCATTATCGTTGGAATTTTTGTACTCGAAAAATATTTAAAATCATTTCCTTGTGCTCTATAATTTTGAAATTTGGCAGAATTAATAAGCAAGTCTAAATTAGTAACTTCCCCAAATTTGACTGTTGTGGCGTTAAAATTACCACATTTACAAGTTGGAATACAATTTTTGTGGATTTTTTGGATCATCTTTTGGATAAAAATTCCTAAAATCTGTCTCCATCGGTCTATAATTTTGCAATTTAGTAGAGTTAATACACGACTCAGAAATAGTAACTTCCCTAAATTTAGTAGGTGTAGCACTAAAATTACCAAAATTACGAATTTTATTGAAGGATGTGGGAACTTTTTGCTTGGACTCAAGACTAAAAATTTCTAAAATTTGTGTCTTTTGCTCTACGATTTTGCAATTTGGTAGAGTCAATACACGTCTCAATAATAGTAACTTTCTCAAATTTCGTACCTGTAGCACTAAAATTACCAAAATTACGAATTTTATTGAAGGATGTGGGAACTTTTTGCTTGGTCTCAAAAATAAAAATTTCCAAAATTTGTGTTTTTTGCTCTACGATTTTGCAATTTGGTAGAGTTAATACAATATTAAAATATAGTAACTTCCCCAAATTTCGTACCTGTAGCACTAAAATTACCAAAATTACGAATTTTATTGAAGGATATGGGAACTTTTTGCTTGGTCTCAAAAATAAAAATTTCTAAAATTTGTGTCTTTTGCTCTACGATTTTGTAATTTGGTAGAGTTAATACAAGATTAAAATATAGTAACTTCCCCAAATTTCGTAGCTGTATCACTAAAATTACCAAAATTACGAATTTTAGTGAAGGATATGGGAACTTTTTGCTTGGACTCAAGACTAGAAATTTCTAAAATCTGTGTTTTTTGCTCTACAATTTTGCAATTTGGTAGAGTCAATACACGTCTCAACAATAGTAACTTCCCCAAATTTCGTAGCTGTAGCACTAAAATTACCAAAATTACGAATTTTAGTGATGGATATGGGAACTTTTTGCTTGGACTCAAGACTAAAAATTTCTAAAATTTGTGTCTTTTGCTCTACAATTTTGCAATTTGGTAGAGTCAATACACGTCTCAATAATAGTAACTTCCTCAAATTTCGTACCTGTAGCACTAAAATTACCAAAATTACGAATTTTATTGAAGGATATGGGAACTTTTTGCTTGGTCTCAAAAATAAAAATTTCTAAAATTTGTGTCTTTTGCTCTACGATTTTGCAATTTGGTAGAGTTAATACAAGATTAAAATATAGTAACTTCCCCAAATTTCGTAGCTGTAGCACCAGAATTATTAAACTGACGAATTTTAGTGAAGGATATGGGAACTTTTTGCTTGGACTCAAGACTAGAAATTTCTAAAATCTGTGTTTTTTTTTTCTACAATTGTGCAATTTGGTAGAGTCAATACACGACTCAATAATAGTAACTTCCCTAAATTTTGTACCTGTAGCACTAAAATTACCAAAATGACGAATTTTAGTGAAGGATATGGGAACTTTTTGCTTGGACTCAAGACTAGAAATTTCTAAAATCTGTGTTTTTTTGCTCTACAATTTTGCAATTTGGTAGAGTCAATACACGTCTCAATAATAGTAACTTCTCCAAATTTCGTACCTGTAGCACTAAAATTACCAAAATTACGAATTTTATTGAAGGATGTGGGAATTTTTTGCTTGGACTCAAGACTAAAAATTTCTAAAATTTGTGTCTTTTGGTCTACGATTTTGCAATTTGGTAGAGTTAATACAAGATTAAAATATAGTAACTTCTTCAAATTTCACAGCTGTAGCACTAAAATTACCCAAATTACGAATTTTACCAAGTCGACAATTTTCGCTCGGTCTTAAAGATGCTAATTAGTTAATTAATTAGCCAGGAATGTATAATTCTGCATATAAAATCGTGGAATTCGAAATAAATTCGTAGAAAATATGATGGATTAGCTGAACCCAGTCTTCTCTATTTACTAAAACCGTTAAACCCCGTGCAGATCCGGCTCCAGGTGACAATGACCAGACTGTTCACAGACGTAGCCCCCACGCATTTCCCCCATATTCCACAAAACCCGCTCCAAGCACTTTTTTCCACCAAAAACAATCGCACAATTTTTCCATATTATCCGATCGTGGGCGTTTTACGGTTGAGGATTTAAATACGTAATTTATGGCCGAAAGTGTCAAGTAACGATAAGAACAGTAATGGCATTTGGTAAACTAACCGGCAATCCGCCAATATCCGGCATTCCAGTGTCGCCCGTCATTGTAACGCCACTGTTGCAGCCACTTTTCGCAACGCCTCACTGTAACTCCTTGGTGTGATGTTCTTGGGTATTGTGAAGTGCGGCCTCCACGATGTCTTTGACATGTCGAGTCCAGTATTTAAACGACATCGACCCGTTTTCTTATTCGACGAATTTTCCGGATCCGGCCAGGCCGCCCCTGCACACTTTCAGTGTCACTTTGCCGCTCATCAACCAACTGGCGGCGGTGCACAGGCTGCTCCAGTCGCCCCATAGGGTAAGTTGAAGACACGAAATTTTAACATTTTAATCCGTTAGTTGATCTAGAGGTGATTGGAGATTTGTTCTTTTTTTATTAGGGAATTGAACGTTTTAATCTGTTGCTCGTTTCCTGTCAAACTTAATCGAATAAAACAGCGGAGACAAAAATTAATTAGAGCCGTGCAGAAAAACGGGTGTGGTGACGTAATTTATGTTCGGTTAAAACCGATCAGATTGTTGTCTGCCAAGAAAAAATTGTTTACTAGTACGAAACACGCATGTTTTAGAAAAATTACTGTTATTACTGATTTTATTTCACATTCTATTTGCATGGACACTAAACATTGAGTGAGTGCCAATTGACATTTATAGTAAATATCGTAATTCAATAAATAATAGGCAATTTCTTTTTTGCGCTGCTGCTTGTTATATAATTATCCACTCACGTATTATTTATCACCTCTTTAATATAACGAGTGTTGGGAAAAATGCGCACATTTTCAGATCAGCATTACAGCCGTACCCTCATGACTAAAGGGGTGTTCCCATTGTAATTCCTAACTACAAAGTATAAACGTCGCATGACTCACAACGAACAATTTGCAAAAAGAATGTAAAAACTGCGACATTCCAGACGTATTGTCATGCTTCAAGTGTGAACCGGCCTTAACCGCGACACGCTGCTCGATTTTTACATGCAAGAGAAAACAGCCTTCAATCTCTTAAGAGATTGGGATAAATCGAAGAATTTTGCTTACACGTTTATCCTATTAGAAAAATTAAATGGGATTTTTCCCTCAAAGTGGATTAAATTTCAAGTCGGAATGGGCGAGGAAACGCAATAATGAAGTGGATAATTTCGTGACAATCTGGTGGGTCCTAAGGGCTTTGAATAAGCGACAGATGGTTTAGGCACCACCTGCCCTTACAAAGGATTTGGGGGGGGGGGAAGATGCGGGGTCAGGTGCAACATTTTCGACGTGTAAAATGCTCTAATAAAAGATACAATGTGTGGCAGGCAGAGGCATTTTTATTACGTTTGTTTGGCGATGACTCAAAAAGTTTAAATTATGGGATCGAGTACAGGATGAGTCGGCATTTTTGCGATTTTAAGAAAATTCTAATTTGGAGGAATTGAATTTGTCTGGTAATTTCAACGCCACTTTATGTAAATTTGGGAACGTTTCTAATTCAGACTTGGTAATTTTAACCCCAAAGCGACCAAATTTTTGGGGATTACTAATTTAGGCTTGTTGATTAATTGTGCCCAATTGCAAAATTATAGACCGAAAGGTAGAAATTTTGGAATTTTTTACGGGAAGGATGGACCCAAAACTTTTGCAAAAATGTGTTAATGGCTATAACTCTGGTAATTTTAACAATACAGCAATCAAATTTGGGGAAATTAGTTATTTGGAGTTGGTTATTAAGTCTGTCAAGACTGACAAGACAGATTTTGAAATTTATTTTTTGTAGGAATCCTAAACCAAAAACTTCGAAAGAAATAATATTGTAACTTGTAACTTTGATAATTTTTACGCCACATCAACTAAATTTGGAGAGATTATTAATTTAGACTTGCTTACTAATTGTGCCAAATTACAAAATTATAGACCGAAAGAGACAAATTTTGGAATTTTTTATTTTGAAAATAATCCGGAAACTGCGAAAACAGTTCAGTACAAGTTGTAACTCTGGTAATTTTAAGCCCAAAGCGACTAAATTTGGGGGAATTACTAATTTAGACTTGCTTATTAATTGCGCTAAATTGCAAAATTGTAGGTCGAAAGAGACAAATTTGAGGCAATTAGTTATTTGAAGTTGCTTATTTACTCTGTCAAATTGCAAAATTGTAAGTCAAACAAGACACATTTTGGAACTTTTTATTCCAATTGTAAAAATAAATCGAAAATTGTAAAAAAATATTTAAGCTTGTAACTCTAGTAATTTTTACGTTACTTTAACTAAATTTAGGGAGCGTACTAATTTGGACTTGCTGACTAATTGGCCTAAATTGCAAAATTATAAACCGAAAGAGGCAAATTTTGGAATTTTTTATTTTGAAAATGATCTAAAAACTGCGAAATAAAATCAGAAAGAGGTGTAACTTGGTTAATTTTAACGCCAATTCGACTAAATTTAGGGATATTACTAATTAAGACTTGCTTATTCACTGTGGTAAATTTCAAAATTATAGACAAAAAGAGACAAATTTTGGAATTTTTTATTTTGAAGATGATCCGAAAACTGCGAAAAAAATTCAGTAATTGTTGTAACTGTGTTATTTTGAACGCCAATTCGACTAAATTTAGGGGGATTAGTAATTCAGACTTGTTTATCAATTGTGCTAAATTACAAAATTATAGACCGAAAGAGACAAATTTTAGAATTTTTTATTTTGAAAATAATCCGGAAACTGCGAAAACAGTTCAGTAAAAGTTGTAACTCTGGTAATTTTAAGCCCAAAGCGACTAAATTTGGGGGAATTACTAATTTACACTTGCTTATTAATTGCGCTAAATTGCAAAATTGTAGGCCGAAAGAGACAAATTTTTGAATTTTTTGTTTTGAGGATGAACCAAAAACTTTTGAAAAAATATGTTAAGGACTGTAAGTCTGATAATTTTAATGCTACATCAATCAAATTTGAGGAAATTAATTATTTGAAGTTGCTTATTAACTCTGTCAAATTGCGAAATTGTAAGTCAAACAACGCACATTTTGGAATTTTTTATTCCAATTGTAAAAATAAATCGAAAATTGTTAAAAAATATTTAAGCTTGTAACTCTGGTAATTTTTACGCTATTTCAACTAAATTTAGCGAGCTTACTAATTTGGATTTGCTGACTAATTGGCCAAAATTGCAAAATTATAAACCCAAATTGTTTATTAACTGAACCAAATTGCAAATTTATAGACCGGAAGAAACAAATTCTGGAATTTGTGATGTAGAGGATGGTCCGAAAACTGCGATAAAAATTCAGTAACTTTGGTAATTTTAACGCCAAAATGACTACATTTAGGGGGATTACTAATTCAAGCTTGTTTATTAATTATACCAAATTTACAAATTACAGATTGAAAGAGACAAATTTTGTTTTTTTTTAAGAACAAACCGAAAATTGCCAAGAATAATATTAAAGCTTGTATCTCGGGTAATTTTTACGCTACATAAACTAAATTTAGGCAGTTTGCTAGTTTAGACTTGCGTATTAATTGTGCTAAATTGAAAATTATAAACCGAAAGAGACAAATTTTGTAATTTTTTTAATTTGCGAATGAACCAAAAACTTTTGAAAAAATATGTCAAGGGCTATAACTCCGGCAATATGAACGCTACATGAATCAAATTTGGGGAAATTAGTTATTTGGAGTTGTTTATTACCTGCACCAAATTGCAAATTTATAGACCGGAAGAGACATAAAATCTTGGCTAAATATTCGTGGCTCAACACCCAAAAATTCAGAAAAAGCTAATTTAATTTGCTTTAGTATTATTTTGAGTTTCTATGAACCAATAGTTGTAAAAACGATGTCTATACACGTTCACAAAAAAAAGAAAAAATGGGCCCAAGGATTGAACCTTGAGGTGCTTAAAATCGTCGCGTTTTTCCCTCTTCCACAGACCTTTCTATTCTCCAACAAAAAGTGGAGTTAGTGTCCGCTCTGCTTCTTGGAACTCGTTGCCAACCTCAAATCCCATCACACGTCACCTTTTCCATGCATAATCCCGCTAAAGCCTCCCTCTCCGTCGCATCGATTGTATTCGTAAATGGCTTTATTATTTGCTTGAAATAATTCACGTTATGGTCGAGCGGATCCGACATTTATTGCCAACCTTAACTACGCAGTCCCATATATCTCTTTTCGGTGATGTTTATCAAATTGTATTAAAGTTGTAAAATGCAGATTTCCAAACGCGATTACTTTTTTGGTCTCCGGTCGGAGGCAGCATCAATGATTTATCGTCCGTTTCGTCACACCGGTGCAAGATGACGTCGAGAATTTCGTAACATTCATGGGCTAAGTGACGCCGCTGCGCTTTATGTAGATTTCCATCGAGATATTCGAAGACATGATCGGTTTTTAATTGATTCAAATTGAGCCACTCCGGGAATAATTCTTCGATAATCGGATGATGTGACATCGGTGCATTAAAATCTCCAGATAAAGAGTTTTGAGGGCGAAAGAATCGCCTCTAACGAAGACGTTCATGGTATCAGCCGATAATGAAACTGGCGACTAAACATTTGCAGAAGTGCATGTTTGCGATAGGAATTTGCACCAAGGCCTCTCGATTGTCTGCAAACCCGTACGAAACGAAAAAAGTGGGCATCAGGTGTGGAAGGAATCACCACTTCTTCGGTTACTTCATAGTGGGTGGTAAAGCAATCGGCAACTGGCCCAAATCGCCCCGACATTGGGGACGTAAATGCACAATGGCATAATATTAATTATAACTAAGCGTGGGAGTCGCTGATCTTGTACCAGGAGAACGAGCAGCTTCGACGAGCACAATGACTCCTCTTCGTTCGTGTTTCCCTTCGAATAACACCCAACGGCAGTTCCGATGACCTCGCCATTATTTATAGAAAGAAGTCTTTTCACAATAGCGGAAAAACCGGCGGACGCTAAGAAAACTTTGACATTTAACGTTACATAATGAGGAGAGCACGGAGTTTTCCGGTGACCCGGATTGTTGACATACATGCGACTACAAACTGACAGCGAAAGTGCAACAATAAACACATCATTGCGCCGCGAAGAGTTTTGCTTGTTTAGCGAGGCAAAATGTTGCGTATCCGTTAGATGTTGCCTTTATAAACTCGACTATTTATTTAACAAGAAATCAATACTCGAAGGCGTGCCACCTACGTCGCGTTTGTTCTTCTCATCTTCGGAGCATTGAGATGCTGATAACAAATTAACAAACCGCACCTGAAGGGAACTTCTGCAGAGGACTCGATGGATGAAGGCCGAAAACTGTTGACTTTTCGTGGCGAGTTCTTCGATCTGGGCACGGATCGCCCTTCACATTCAATTTTTAACTCTTTGGGAAAGACTGGTGGGCGTACCACACATGACAAAGCTCGAATTCTGGGTAACCTTTTACTCCTTGCTACCAGCTGTTCAAAACGATTGTTAAACGGATGTGTTATTAGCTTAGAACTTGTAATCTAAAATCAGCATCTTTTTGGGTCACCAACGTCCATTTCTTTGTCTCTTCCTCAAAGCAGAGATATTTTAACCACCATCTTAATAATATTTACAACGGAAGCTAACAATAGTTATTGTGCGTCACCAAAAAATACAGTAAGAGTTGTAATTTTAACGCCAATTCGACTAAATTTGGGGGGATTACTAACATAGATTCGTTTATTCATTGTACTAAATATCGAAATTATAGACCGAAAGAGACAAATTTTGAAATTTTTTGTTTTGAGGATGGACCAAAATCTTTCGCAAAAATAAGTTAAGGGCTGTGACTCTGGCAATTTAAACGCTACAGCAACTAAATTTGGGATGATTACTAATTTGGACTTGCTTACTAATTGTGCTAAATTGCAAAATTATTGACCAAAAGAGACAAATTTTTGAATTTTTCATTTTGAGGATGGACCAAAAACTTGAAAAATTATGTTACAGGCTGTAACTCTAGTAGTTTTAACGCTACAGCAATCAAATTTGTGGAAATTGGTTATTTGGAGTTGCTTATTAACTCAGTAAAATTCCAAAATTGTAAGTCAAACAAGACACAATTTGGATTTTTTTATTTTAAAAATTAATCGAAAATTGCCAAAAAAATATTAAATCTTGTAACTCTGGTAATTTTTACGCTACATCAACTAAATTTGGGGAAAGTACTAATTCAGGTTTGCTTATTAATTGTGCTAAATTGCAAAGTTATAGACCAAGAGAGTCAAATTTTGGAATTTTTTATTCTGAAAATGATTCGAAAACTGAGAAAAAAAATTAGTAAGAGTCGTAACTTGGCTAATTTTAACGCCAATGCGACTAAGCTTGGGGAGATTACTAATTTAGATTTGTTTATTAATTGTGCTGAATTGCAACATTATCGATCGAAGGAGACAAATTTTGGATTTTTTTAATTTGAGAATGAACCAAAAACTTTTGAAAAAATATGCAAAAGGCTGTAATTCTGGTAATTTTAACGCAACAGCAATCAAATTTAGGGAAATTATTTATTTAGAGTTGCTTATTAACTCTGTGAAGTTAGAAAATTGTAAGTCAAACGAGACACATTTTGGAATTTTTTATTCTAAAAATAAACCGAAAATTGTCAAAAAAAAATTTTAAAGCGTGTAACTCCAGTAATTTTTACGCCACATCAACTAAACTTATGGACATTACTAAGTTAAGTTTGCTTATTAATTGTGCTAAATTGCAAATTGATAAACCAAAAGAGACAAATTTTGAAAAGTTTAATTTTGAAAATGATCCGAAAACTGCGAAAAAAATTCAGTAAAATTTGTAACTTTGGTAATTTTTTTGCCAATGCGACTAAAATTAGGAGATTTACTAATTTGGACGTGCTTATTACTTGTGCCAAATGGCAAAATTATAGCCCGAAAGAGGCAAATTTTGGAATTTTTTATTTATTTTGAAAATGATCCAAAGACTGCGATATAAAATCAGTAACAGTAGTGACTTGACTAATTTTAACACCAATTCGACTAAATTCGGGGAGATTACAATTTTAGACTTTCTTGTTAACTGTGCTAAATTTCAAAATTATAGACCAAAGGAGACAAATTTTGAAATTTTTTATTTTGAAAATGATTTGAAAACTGCCAAACATTTTAATAAGAGATGTAACTTGACTAATTTTAACGCCAATTCGACTAAATTTGGGGAGATTACTAATTTAGATCTGTTTATTAATTGTGCTAAATTTCAAAATTATAGACCGAAAAACCTGAATTTTGCTATTTATTATTTTGAGGATGGATAAAAAATTTTTGAAATAAACATATTAAGGGTTGTAAGTCTAGTAATTTTGACGCTGGATCATTCAAATTTAGAGAAATCAGTTATGTGGAGTTGCTTATTAACTCTGTCAAATTACAAAATTTTAAGCCAAAAAAGACACATTTTAGAATTTTTTGTTTTAAAAATAAATCAAAAATTGCCAAAAAATAAATAAAAGCTTGTAACTCTGGTAATTTTCACGCCACATTAACTAAATCTGGGGAGATTACTAATTTAGACTTGCTTATTACTTGTGGCAATTTGCAAAACTATTGACTGAAAGACACAATTTTAGAATTTTTGATTTTGATTATTAGCTGATG
Source organism: Gnatocerus cornutus (assembly GCA_029298725.1). Taxonomy (NCBI): domain Eukaryota; kingdom Metazoa; phylum Arthropoda; class Insecta; order Coleoptera; family Tenebrionidae; genus Gnatocerus; species Gnatocerus cornutus. The sequence goes on from CM055510.1 coordinate 22,508,418, forward strand.
ACTGCGAAAAAAATTCAGTAGCATTAAATTTTTTTCTGGGTAACCTTTTACTCCTTTGTTAAACGGATGTCTTATTAGCTTAGAACTTATAATCTCAAATCAGCATCTTTTTGGGTCACCATCGTCCATTTCTTTGTCTCTTCCTCAAAGCAGAGATATTTTAACCACCATCTTAATAATATTTCCACTGTTGCACAACGGAAGCTAACAATAATTGTGCATCACCTTATTTGTGTTGCCTGAAGAAGATCGAAGAGATAAGCAGCCAGCTTTCGAAACAAGGGTACTGTCATTTCCTTTACATTTCTCGGGTTATGAAGAAAAATTTTTGACGTGGATTAATCGGTAGAAAGGAAAATTATGGGCGGCAATAAAACCGAGAGATGCAGAGCCCATTTTACCTCGTTGCATAAACGGGTATTTTTGTTCTCTTTGTTGGTTCGCAGGCCGTGACAATGTGTAATCAAAATAATAATAATTTTGTTTTTGGTTTGGCTTAAATTAGAATTTACTCTTATCGCCCACAGTGAATGGCGTAGTTTCAATTGTTACACATTACAGTGTTTGTAGCTATGAAACAATTGCCTTGAAATTTTTATCGGCTTTAAAAGAATTAGACTTTGGGTTGTTTATCAACATTAGAGTTTTGGAGGCTAAAATTAATTGGTTTCATACAAAACTGGCGAAATTTTTGAAATTATGGTTTCGGGGCGAAAACTGCAATTAGTATCATTGAATTATACATCAATCGAAAGGTCAGCTTGCAATCTATCAACTGGTCAAATCTCAGATCGATAGGGCAAGCAGTTTACGAGGGGCGATCAAAAAACGAAAAATAAAAAAAAATTATCGATTGTGCCGAAAAATTTGTTTGCCCAAAAAATGAACCATCGAATTTTCGACTTTTGAGGGCGGATTCTAAAGTAAAATGACCCGAGAAAAACGATGGTAAAAACAGTTTCTCAAAATCTTTTGTAGTTTCGGAAATATTGAGTTTTAAAAATTTTACAACTCCAAATTCAATTTCTGAAACTTTGATCGCTCATAACTCAGTTATTTGTTGTCGTACGTAAATGTGAGGCCCAGATTTAGAATCTGCCCAAAATTCTGCGTAAGATGAGCCCTAACAACACAAAAATAATTAACCTATCGACCGCAGAAATTTGACATAGTTTCAGTCATTCGACGAATTCACCAGCCAGCAATCTGCATGACTTTGATCAAACAAATCAATTTTATTCATAATCATAACCAACTAAAAGAACGTCTATTTAAAAAACAGGATCCCATTAAAATATGGCTTGCTGAGTTACTGCCTGAAGTGAACTTAATCTATTACCCAAGACGACAAATTCCGATCAGATTACCTCACGCACCGGCCTCCAAATTTCACTTCTACCAACTTGAATTCTTAATTGTTTACAATTAGTAAGGGTTGCCAACTCACATTGTAAAACCCACCGAGTAATTCTCTCCCAACGCGATAACAAAAACAAACGGAGTGGCTTCCGGATTCAGCAACTTTGCTAATGTTTACTCTTGGAGTTAATTGCGCAACTGAAAAAATAAAAAAGTGCCTCTTCTAGTTGTTGCCGTTCTCTGAAGCATTTTATGATGTTTATTCGGTAGCTCCAATATCGTAGCCTCGCACACGCGACGTTTTCCGTTCAATTAAACGTTCGAAATGGACGTGTTTGTTTTAGTTTGATGTAATTTGATGGAGAGTTTATCGTGTTATAGACCTATGATTAACATGTTGGCGTTTAACGGTTCCTTGTAAGCAATTACTGTAATTTCTTTTTCGGGTTTTGTAGAAAAGTGGCTTTTTACAAGCGAATTCATGGCTTGGAGAACCGTTGAACTTCACAGTCTTAAAGGTGCAAACATCTGGATAATTGATACGTTTCCAGCCGGAATTAAAGAAAATGATTTTTTAAAAAGCACAATTGTATTGTTCTGACACGTTGATTATAGCCGTACCCTGAAAGACAAATCTGTTTTCGTATCGCGTTATCGCCAGCATTGAAATTTCTCAAAAAACGGCTTTACCGAGAAACCTGAAAAACCGAAAAAATAAAGAACATGTTCCTCTGCTTACGTGTTCTCGCCGATTTAAAAATGCAGCCCCGCCAACCAAAAAACCTTTAATCTCGTCGTTTTTCTGGCGGTAATTGGCAAAGTGACTCGCCACTTCTCTCAGTCCAGAAAACTCGCGCAAATTGATATAATATCAGTGCGGCAGTTTCCAGTAAGCGCCGGATAACTTTCAAAAGTCAAGTTTATCTAGTTTTTACCGAGTCTGTGGCTACATCAACCTCGGGCCGTAATTACAAAGTAATTAAATTATGCAAACTTTGAAAAGTGGATGGATAGGAGAGTCGTGATTTTTTAGACGCGAGAATTTGAGTGGATTCTGGAAAAACGGTGGACCGTGGGAACAGAAGCACCGGAAAGGCGCTTTTCTTCTTGATCCGGGCTCATTTGTATTCGACGCAGGATTCGTTACGGGCTAGTTGCGGTTTCGGACGGCATGCAAATGGAGGGAACTAACCTGGGAAGTTGCCATATTGGGAAATTTCAACGAGTGGCAAATTGGCTTAGAATTTATGTCAATTTTTAGAAACATTCTGTAAATTCGGCAATTTTAATGATAATGCTGTCGAGTTTGGTGGACTTGTTACTTAAGAGGCGTTTATGAAGTGTACTAAATTACAGACTTTTAGATCATGAATTACGAATTTTAGAATTTGTTGTTTCTAGGACTAACTGGAATTTTAAAATTTTCTAAAATATTTTTTTAAATTTGACAGTTTTGACACTAAAGTGATCAAATTTGGTGGGCTTGTTATTTTAGGAACGTTTATTGAGTGTACTAAATTACACAATTTTAGATCAAGAATTGCGAATTTTAGAAATTTTTATCTCGGCTAGGAAAAACTCGAAATCCAAAATTTAAAAATACTGTAAATTCGTCAATTTTGACGATAACGCTGTTAAATTTGGTGGGCTTGTTATTTAAGAAGCGATTATAAAGCGTAATAAATAACAGAATTGCGAAATTGTGAATTTTCTTTAGACTTTTCTTTAGACCAGGAAGATCTCGAACTTTAAATTTAAAAAAATGTATGTAAATTTGACAATTTTGACGATATTGCTGTCAAATTTGGTGGACTTGTTACTTCAAAGGTCTTTATAATGTGTACAAAATTAGAAAATTTTAGACCACGAATTACGAATGTTATAATTTTTTATTTGAACTTGGAAGAACTCGAAATTCAAATTTTTCAAAAAAATTTTGACGATAATGCTGACAAATTTTGTGGACTTGTTACTTAATAGGCGTTTATAAAGTCTAAATTACAGAATTTTAGATCTCGAATTACAAATTTTAGAATTTTTTATTTGGACCAGGAACATTTCGAACTTTTTTTTTTTTTATTTTATAAATACGACAATTTTGACGATAGATAACGCTGTCAAATTTGGTGGGTTTGTTACTAAAGAGGCAATTGATTGTAAAGCGTACTAAATTACAGAATTTTAGGCCACGAATCGCGAATTTTTTAATTTTTTATTTGGATCAGGAAGATCTCGAACTTCTAATAAAAAAAAATTGTAAATTTGACAATTTTGACGATATTGCTGTCAAATTTGGTGGACTTATTACTAAACAGGCTTTTATAATGTGCACCAAATTACAGAATTTTAGACCACGAATTACGAATTTTATAATTTTTTATTTGGACTTGGAAAAACTTGAAATTCAAATTTTTCAAAAAAAATTGTAAATTTGGCAATTTTGACGATAATGCTGTCAAATTTGCTGGAATTGTTACTGAAGAGGCTTTTATAAAGTGTACTAAATTACAGAATTTTAGATCACGAATTACAAATTTTAGAATTTTTATTTGGACCAAAAAGATCTTGAACTTTAAATTAAAAAGAAATTGTAAATTTGACAATTTTAACGATAATGCTGTCGAATTTGGTGAACTTGTTACTTCAAAGGCGTTTATAAAGTATACTAACTTACAGAATTTTAGACCACGAATTGCGAATTTTTGAATTTTTTATTTGGACTAGGAAGAACTCGAACTTCAAATTTTCTGAAAAAATTGGTAAATTGTACAATTTTGACGATTTTACTGTCAAATTTGGTGGACTTGTTACTTACTACAGAGGCCTTTATGAAGTGTATGAAATTACAGAATTTTAGATCAAGAATTACGAATTTTAGAATTTTTTATTTGGACCAGGAAGATTTGGAACTTCAAATTAAAAAAAATAAATTGTAAATTTGACATTTTTGACGATAATGCTGTCGAATTTGGTGGACTGTTACTTAGAAGGCGTTTCTAAAGTGTACTAAATTATAGAATTTTAGATCAAGAATTACGAATTTTAGAATTTTTTATTAGGACCAGGAAGATCTCGAAATTAATTTTTTTTTTTAAATTTACCAATTTTGTTGATACTGCTGTCAAATTTGGTGGACTTGTTAGTTACGAGGCGTTTATGAAGTGTATTAATTTACAGAATTTTAGACCATGAACTGCGAATTTTAGAATTTTTTATTTGGACTAGGAAGAACTCAAACTTTAATTTTTTTTAAAAAATTTGTAAATTTTACAATTTTGACGATATTGCTGTCAAATTTGGTGGACTTGTTACTAAAGAGGCCTTTATGAAGTGTACTAAATTACAGAATTTCAGATCACGAATTGCGAATTTTAGAATTTTTTATTAGGGCCAGGAAGATCTCGAAATTATTTTTTTTTTAAATTTGTAAATTTGCCAATTTTGACGACATTGCTGTCAAATTTGGTGGACTTGTTACTAAAAAGGCTTTTATGAAGTGTACCAAATTACAGAATTTTAGATCAAAAATTACGAATTTTAGAACTTTTTATTTATATTAGGACCAGGAAGATCTCGAAATTAATTTTTTTTATATTTGTAAATTTGCCAATTTTGTTGATACTGCTGTCAAATTTGGTGGACTTGTTAGTTAGGAGGCGTTTATGAAGTGTATTAATTTACAGAATTTAAGACCATGAACTGCGAATTTTAGAATTTTTTATTTGGAGTAGTAAGAACTCAAACTTTAATTTTTTTTAAAAAATTTGTAAATTTTACAATTTTGACGATTTTGCTGTCAAATTTGGTGGACTTGTTACTAAAGAGGCCTTTATGAAGTGTACTAAATTACAGAATTTTAGACCACAAATTGCGAATTTTAGATTTTTTTCTTTTGGACTAGAAGGAACTTGAACTTCAGTTAAAAAAAAATTTTGTAAATTTGGCAATTTTGTTGTTATCTGTCGAATTTAGGCGTTTATGAAGTGTAATAAATTTCAGAATTTTACATCACGAATTTCGTATTTTAGAATTTTTCATTTCTAGAAAAACTTGAATTTCAAAATTTTCTAAAACATTTTTTAAATCCGACAATTTTGACGCTACAGCGACCAAAATTTGGTGGGCTTGTTATTTTAGGAACGTTTATTGAGTGTGCTAAATTACAAAATTTTAGATCTCGAATTACAAATTTTAGAATTTTCTTAATTTGGACAAAGAAGAACTTTTTGAAAAAAAATTGTAAACTTGACAATTTTGATGATATTGCTGTAAAATTTGGTAGAGTTGTTACTTAAGAGGCGTTTATAAAGTGTACTAAATTACAGAATTTTAGATCACAAATTACGAATTTTAGAAATTTTTGTTTCTCGGAAGGCCTGGAAATTTTAATTTTTCCAATAAATCTTGTAAATTTGACAATTTTAACGTTAATGTAATCAGATTTAGTGAAATTTTTACTTGAGTGGGTTTTATTGAATATACCAAATTACAGAATTTTAGAATAAACCGCAAAAATTTTAGAACGTTTCATTTATAACATAGGACTAAAAACTAAAAATTGAAATATATTTAAAACGCCATAAATTCGACAGTACTGACAGTAAAGTAATGAAATTTGGTGAACTTGTTTCTTTAGATGCGTTTATTAAGTGTTCTAAATTACAACATTGTAGATCCAGAATTAAGAATTTTAGATATTGTCAAATGTTGGTCGAACTCAAAATCTAAAATTTTCTAATAAATTTGTTAGATTCGACAGTTTTAATCCTAAAACAGTGAAATTTGGTGGACTTCTTGCTTTAGAAGCATTTATTCAGTGTACCAAATAATAGAATTTTAGAACAAGAATTAAAATTTTTAGAATTTTTTATTTGCAGAACGAAACTTGAATAAGCGAATTTTACAAATTTTACAAATACCTGCGAGTCCTGACCTGATGGAAATGACGTCCAAAATTCGCTGCCTATCGTAATCACCCCGATTTCCTTCCCGGCGCGGAACAGTCCAGCACCCAAACCCAAATACCAATTTTACTATCTATTTACGACTTCCTGTCATATTGCGCCGTCCAAAAATACCCGCCGCCGCCTCTTCATCGCACACTTTTCCAGCCCATCTCGTGCCAAAATCCAGCACGCCATGGAAATGACAAGTGCAACAGGAAGGCCGTCGACCCACCGAATCTCGCTATTTCCGTAATATTCACCTGTCCGTTGCGTAAATCCACGATTCGTGTAAATTTAACAACACGCGAAGAAAGGCTCGCATCTTCGCCGGTTTCTTCGAACTAATTAGCGCCGATTTAATGGTCGCGGTGTAAATTATTCACAAATGCTATCGACAGTCCATTAGACGTTATAATTATTTAATTACGCCCATTTACCTTCTAATATCGGAGGAGGCTGGGTGTGTGATGGAAACGCGGACGGGGAAATCGGCGCTTGGCTGTCACGAGCGAGGATCGAACACATAAGAGCACGCATATTTAATGCACATTTACCTTGATGCTAGTTGAGACGGACACGCTTCAAGGATATGGAGGTTAATTAGTGTTAAAGCTGGTTAATCCGCTGGCTGGGGGTGTGAAGGAGGATTTTTCTCCAAGCCGAAGGAATGCAAGACGGATTAACAGTACAAATTTGAGATTAATTCTTCGACATGTGGCGTCCCATAAATTTGGTTAATTAAGAGCATTGTCGCTTCTTCTGCCAACATTGCAGTGTCACCAAATCAACTCCGGCTAAATTAATGGGCACCTGGGGCTCCGCAATCAAAAGGTGACTGTGGCGAAATTCTGCATAAATTTCAATGCGCTCTGTGGGAAACTGCATCAAAAGTCGGATCATAACAGCCCAGAATAACTTTCTTCAATTGCTTTTGTTTACCGCGGAGTCAAAACATTGCCTCTAGGTCATGCCGATGTTTTGCAAGTTGCGTGGATGAGCGGAAACCCTCGCAGATTTGCCTTTCTAAAAAAGGATTGGATTAATTATTGAATCATGCAGAAATGGCGTTAACAATGCTGTGCCCACGGCCATGGAGTCATTACGCTGAACCATTTCGAGGAAACTGGGGCATTGGCTTAAGCGCCGTTTAGACTCGGAGTGACTTCAATGCCCGATGAAGGGTCTTCAGCTTCTGTCTTCTGTATTTGTTGTCGGAGCTGAATTTTAGTCGCAGATTTGGAATCTGCGGAAAATTCTGCGTACTCTGATGTACAATACTTAAGTTTACTCTAAAAAATAAGCGCGATATTGAAAGTTTGGTATAGTTTTAGTCATGAATTTTTGCGAAAATTTGCAAATTTCTTATGTAAAAAATCGCGAGAAGAACGATGGCGCAAACCGCATCTTAATATCTGTATTAGTTTCCGAGATATCGAGCACGAATTGTTTGGAACCTTGAAAAATTTGGCTCTCTGGCGCCAACCCAAAAATTCAATCAGCCATAACTCTCTTATTTGTTGACGAAAATTGAAAATTCTTGCAGGTTTGGATTCAGCGTGTCATTCTGCGTAAAATGAGTCCAAATTTGTCGAGTTCGCTCAACAAATAAACGAGGCATTAGCTTAAGCGCCGTTTAGACTCGAAGTGACTTCAATGCCCAATGCGGCGCAGTTCGCGATCGCCAATAGTCTAGACAAGGCTTTAGCCGATCAAGATTAAACGGGCGTGGGAGGAGGTGGCGCAACCGCCCCCTCCTCGTCACTCGATGTTATCGCAGCCTCCCCTGCCGTCTTCCTGGTGCCAGGGTCAAGGCTGCTTTTCCGTCCCCAAAAGCCGGTGAAAGTCCAAGTCCTATAATAGCCAATTAGGGTCTTTGAAAGAACGGTCTAAAATTGACCTCCTCGGCGCTTATCTAACCAGAATAATGCACCATTTCACAATTATCGATTGTTCGCGCATTTCCTTATTTAAATGCAAATTGCCGTGACTGTGGTATCGATTACGGGCCAAAAGTAGGGCAAAAGCCTCACATATCACCTGTTTGAAATGTCACATGTACGACTGACCACAACGAGCGATCTCTTCCTCTAGGCGCGGCACGCCAGCGTGAAAATAAGAGTCCAATTAGCCCGCCAATATACGACCATATGGGTCCGTCCGGCTCATTAACTCCGATAGATTTATTCGGCACACATCGACAAACTGTTGCGAGAGGAAATCACGGTAAATATCCAAGTCATTTGCTTAAGTGCGAACAGATGCGTTCACCGTTACCTCCACGACATTTCGATGGGGCTCAGATCCGGCCGGCTCACCCTTGACAACGGTGCCTCCATAACTCATTCAGTCACACACTGTGCGTATTTACAAGGAGAAAGACGGCAATTTATCATATTCCGACGCCTACAATTGATTGGAAATCATAATTCAATAGTCTCTAATTGTTTTTAATTAATCTAGCAGGGATCGGCGAGTGCGCTGCAGGAAGAACGTGAAATATGGGAGTGTTTTTCGACTTTGCGCTTCACACATCTGGGGAATTTCTTTTTTATTAACTACTGTTTATGTTTTGGGCGCGTTCCAACTGGACGAAGCTCCGCTAGTTGATTAGGTTTCACCGGTCTGGTGCGGCTCCAAGGATGAATAACCGATAAATGAAAATAGAGCGAAAACTGAAAGATACTTACTTAAATTCGTCTGTTTGACAGCTCGAGGTTAAACAATTGATATGCGAAGGTGCCGTGGGTTTTGGAATGTCAAAATCGGCAGTGCTGCCAACAGGTTTGGACTTTTGAAGGGCAATAACTCAGTTATTTGTTGTCGTACGTTGATTTTAAGAACGGATTTGGAATCTGCGCGAAATTCTGCGTTAAATGTGCTCTAATGATCTTATTTTACTCCAAAAATGAGCGAGATATCGACTTAGAACTTGGTCAATTTTAGTCGTAAATTTTTCGGAAAAACTTTTGACTTTTGGAAAATCGAAGAACGGTTTCTTAGCTAAAAAGGCGCGAGAAAAACGATGGCGAAAACCGTTTCTTTTGATTTGTCGTAGTTTCCGAGATATTGAGCACGAATTGTTTCGAACCTTCAAAAATTTGGACTAGGAAAAAGTCGAAATTTAAATTTAAAAAAAATATATGTAAATTTGACAATTTTGACGATAATGCTGCCAAATTTGGTGGAGTTGTTACTTAAGAGGCGTTTATGAAGTGTATTAAATTACAGAATTTTAGATCATAAATTGCAAATTTTAGAATTTTTTATTTAGACTAGGAAAAACTCGATATCGAATTTAAAAAAAAATATAATAAATTTAACAATTTCGACGATAATGCTGTCAAATTTGGTGGGTTTGTTACTTACGAGGCGCTTGTTTAGTGTTCTAAATTTCAGAATTTTAGATCACAAATTTTGTAGTTTTTAGAAAAAACTTAAATTTCAATTTTTTTTAAATTCGACAATTTTGACGCTACTGTGACCAAATTTCGTGAACTTGCTATTTTAGCAACGTTTATTAAGTGTGCGAAATTACAAAATCTTAGATCTTAAATTACAAATTTTAGAATTTTTCATTTGGACTATGAAGAAATTTTCGAAAAAAATATTTTAATTTGACAATTTTGACGATAATGCTGCCAAGTTTGGTGGGTTTGTTACTTAAGAGGCGCTTGTTTAGTGTTCTAAATTTCAGAATTTTAGATCACGAGTTTTGTAGTTTAGAATTTTTCATTTTTAGAAAAAAAATAAATTTCAATTTTTTTTAAATTAGACAGTTTTGACGCTACAGTGACCAAATTTGGTGAACTTGCTGTTTTAGCAAGGTTTATAAAGTGTGCTAAATTACAAAATCTTAGATCTTAAATTACAAATTTTAGAATTTTTCATTTCGACTATGAACAAATTTTCGAAAAAAATATGTAAATTTGACAATTTTGACGATAATGCTGCCAAGTTTGGTGGGTTTGTTACTTAAGAGGCGCTTGTTTAGTGTTCTAAATTTCAGAATTTTAGATCACTAGTTTTGTAGTTTAGAATTTTTCATTTTTAGAAAAAATTTAAATTTCAATTTTTTTTAAATTAGACAGTTTTGACGCTACAATGACCAAATTTGGTAAACTTGTTATTTTAGCAACGTTTATTAATTGTGCTAAATTACAAAATCTTAGATCTTAAATTAAAACTTTTAGAATTTTTCATTTGGACTATGAAGAAATTTTCGAAAAAAATATGTAAATTTGACAATTTTGACAATAATGCTGCCAAGTTTGGTGGGTTTGTTACTTAAGAGGCGCTTGTTTAGTGTTCTAAATTTCAGAATTTTAGATCACTAGTTTTGTAGTTTAGAATTTTTCATTTTTAGAAAAAATTTAAATTTCAATTTTTTTTAAATTAGACAGTTTTGACGCTACAATGACCAAATTTGGTGAACTTGTTATTTTAGCAACGTTTATTAAGTGTGCTAAATTACAAAATCTTAGATCTTAAATTAAAACTTTTAGAATTTTTCTTTTGGACTATGAAGAAATTTTCGAAAAAAATATGTAAATTTGACAATTTTGACAATAATGCTGCCAAGTTTGGTGGGTTTGTTACTTAAGAGGCGCTTGTTTAGTGTTCTAAATTTCAGAATTTTAGATCACTAGTTTTGTAGTTTAGAATTTTTCATTTTTAGAAAAAATTTAAATTTCAATTTTTTAAATTAGTCAGTTTTGACGCTACAGTGACCAAATTTGGTGAACTTGTTATTTTAGCAAGGTTTATTAAGTGTGCTAAATTACAAAATCTTAGATCTTAAATTACAAATTTTAAAATTTTTCATTTGGACTATGAAGAAATTTTCGAAAAAAATATTTTAATTTGACAATTTTGACGATAATGCTGCCAAGTTTGGTGGGTTTGTTACTTAAGAGGCGCTTGTTTAGTGTTCTAAATTTCAGAATTTTAGATCACTAGTTTTGTAGTTTAGAATTTTTCATTTTTAGAAAAAATTTAAATTTCAATTTTTTAAATTAGTCAGTTTTGACGCTACAGTAACCAAATTTGGTGAACTTGCTGTTTTAGCAAGGTTTATAAAGTGTGCTAAATTACAAAATCTTAGATCTTAAATTACAAATTTTAGAATTTTTCATTTCGATTATGAACAAATTTTCGAAAAAAATATGTAAATTTGACAATTTTGACGATAATGCTGCCAAGTTTGGTGGGTTTGTTACTTAAGAGGCGCTTGTTTAGTGTTCTAAATTTCAGAATTTTAGATCACTAGTTTTGTAGTTTAGAATTTTTCATTTTTAGAAAAAATTTAAATTTCAATTTTTTTTAAATTAGACAGTTTTGACGCTACAATGACCAAATTTGGTAAACTTGTTATTTTAGCAACGTTTATTAATTGTGCTAAATTACAAAATCTTAGATCTTAAATTAAAACTTTTAGAATTTTTCATTTGGACTATGAAGAAATTTTCGAAAAAAATATGTAAATTTGACAATTTTGACAATAATGCTGCCAAGTTTGGTGGGTTTGTTACTTAAGAGGCGCTTGTTTAGTGTTCTAAATTTCAGAATTTTAGATCACTAGTTTTGTAGTTTAGAATTTTTCATTTTTAGAAAAAATTTAAATTTCAATTTTTTTTAAATTAGACAGTTTTGACGCTACAATGACCAAATTTGGTGAACTTGTTATTTTAGCAACGTTTATTAAGTGTGCTAAATTACAAAATCTTAGATCTTAAATTAAAACTTTTAGAATTTTTCTTTTGGACTATGAAGAAATTTTCGAAAAAAATATGTAAATTTGACAATTTTGACAATAATGCTGCCAAGTTTGGTGGGTTTGTTACTTAAGAGGCGCTTGTTTAGTGTTCTAAATTTCAGAATTTTAGATCACTAGTTTTGTAGTTTAGAATTTTTCATTTTTAGAAAAAATTTAAATTTCAATTTTTTAAATTAGTCAGTTTTGACGCTACAGTGACCAAATTTGGTGAACTTGTTATTTTAGCAAGGTTTATTAAGTGTGCTAAATTACAAAATCTTAGATCTTAAATTACAAATTTTAAAATTTTTCATTTGGACTATGAAGAAATTTTCGAAAAAAATATTTTAATTTGACAATTTTGACGATAATGCTGCCAAGTTTGGTGGGTTTGTTACTTAAGAGGCGCTTGTTTAGTGTTCTAAATTTCAGAATTTTAGATCACTAGTTTTGTAGTTTAGAATTTTTCATTTTTAGAAAAAATTTAAATTTCAATTTTTTAAATTAGTCAGTTTTGACGCTACAGTAACCAAATTTGGTGAACTTGCTGTTTTAGCAAGGTTTATAAAGTGTGCTAAATTACAAAATCTTAGATCTTAAATTACAAATTTTAGAATTTTTCATTTCGATTATGAACAAATTTTCGAAAAAAATATGTAAATTTGACAATTTTGACGATAATGCTGCCAAGTTTGGTGGGTTTGTTACTTAAGAGGCGCTTGTTTAGTGTTCTAAATTTCAGAATTTTAGATCACGAGTTTTGTAGATTAGAATTTTTCATTTTTAGAAAAAATTTAAATTTCAATTTTTTTTAAATTAGACAGTTTTGACGCTACAGTGACCAAATTTGGTGAACTTGCTATTTTAGCAACGTTTATTAAGTGTGCTAAATTACAAAATCTTAGATCTTAAATTACAAATTTTAGAATTTTTTATTTGGACTATGAAGAAATTTTCGAAAAATATATGTAAATTTGACAATTTTGACGATAATGCTGCCAAATTTACTGTTGTTACTTAAGAGGCGTTTATCAAGAGTACAAAGTTACAGAATTTTAGATCACGAATTGTAAATTTTAGATTTTTTTTTTCTCGGAATGTCTCGAAATTTTAGTTTTTCTAATAGTTCTTGTAAATTTGACAATTTAGAGGTCATTTTGGGGTGATTTTCAAGGTGAAAACGACATTTAATACCTTTGTGTTCGCGAAAAATCGACTATTGAATTTTTTGCTTTTGAGAACTTTTTCTAATGAGCCCAGAAAAAGAATGGTGCAAATCGCATCTCAAATAGTTTCCGAGGTATTTAACTTTAAAAATTAGGAAAAATTAGGAAAAATCAACTACTCAAAACTTTGATCGGCCATAACTTAGTTAAAGATTTGGAATCTGTGGAAAATTCTGCGTAAAATGATGTATAATAACGCAAGTTTACTCCAAAAATTGAATTTTTGTGATTGCTAAATCGTCATTCATGAATCCGCAGCTATGTAAAAGAACATAGTGCGCATTTACAAATTAAATTAAGATCGTCATTCCCTTTGCTTCCGCCTGTACAAAAACGCAAAGCCCACTTGACGCTCGATGACAGAGAACGACCTCTTCGAATTCCATTTGGGAAAGTGAAACTATCATTCTACGAGTACCACCATTTATCAAATTGAAGCGCTGGCATCCCAACTCTTCAAATTCTGGAAATATTTGATCAAACCGCTAATTTCACAGTCGATATTGACGTATCAAGGCCGCTGGATGTTCCGGAAATACTTCACGGGCATTAAAACAGGACCTTGAAGATTCAGCCGCCACCAAGCGAATATCTCCACGTGCAATTGCTTCTTTATTGTGCGCCACGTGTAGAGTCAATCCAATTACCGGTCTTAGGAGATTCCGCGAAATTATCCGCTGTCTCCACGTGGGGGCGATAACTGTTCCGACCGGAATAGACAAAGGTTCTTCTCGTTCATTAATCTGATTATTTACGGTCCGCGAATTTCGTCTTGAATGATAGGATTTAATGAAATTATGAGAAAACGGGGAGATTCGTCACTCCCACGCCGAAGAATGGGAAAAAATTCCCAAACAATGATTAGCATTTCATTCCGAGAACTCGCGACACACTTCATGGAATTTATTGTCGAGCATCCGAGCTGCGTTTATGCATATTGCATAAACTGCATTTTTACACTTTGGTGTAAATGAATTGCTTTAACCTACGTAATTTATGTGGAAGAAACGTGTGCAAACGCAGACGCGAGAATGCAGGAGGCATACTTTGGTCTGGTGTTTGAGGAAATCGAAAGAAGGCACCTAGTTACAGTTTCAACGTGGCCAAAAATAAAGGAAAAGTGGGTGGAGAGAGGCGGGAGAATATCAGATGAGATCATTTCCAGAGTCTGTATTGTTTTATTGCAATTGGTTTGTTTTCGTTGGAGGAATAAGAGGAAAGTGGAGCAACTCTGTTGACAGCAAAAAAGACGATTTTGTTTTGAGTTGACTCGAAGTCAGACCCTCGTCAACCTTTAATTTGATAACTTCATTACATTATCATGTCCGACTGTTAAATTGTATCCAAACTGAAACTGTTAAGTAAACTAGTTCGTACTTTCTCGCAGTTATGTCTTTTATCTAATTTTATTCAAGTGCGATCACCACATGCTACACTTCCATCCTCCCATCTCTTTCATCTTTTATGACTTTGGCAAGATAGGCGTATCTAGACCATCTCAAAATCGTGACCTCCTCAGTAATTAACTAATTGTTGGCCTCAACCCATGAGAACTGCAAAGTCGCTCCATCAACCCATATCTTCATTATTCCGATCCATGCACGGTTGGTACAGGCAGCAGCAAGAGAAATGGGCTCATGGGTTGGATGTCGGAGATCTTAATTTGTTGATGCGCACTATGTTTTTACACAGCCGTGGATTTATGAAGCAAAATCGTTTTCAAACCTCCAAAATTTTGGCCTTCTGGCGGCAACCCGAAATTTCAAACGTCTCTAAATCAGTTGTTTGTTGACGTACAAGAAAAATTAAAATATTTTTGGATTCAGCGCGAAATTCTGCGTTAAATGAGCGCATATAGCTTAAATTTTCTTAACAAATAAACGAGATATCGACCCAAATATTATTATAGAGGGTGTTTTTGGGGTCATTTTTAAGATGCTGTTTTGGGGCGAAAACTGCGTTTGTTATTATTGAATTATATATCGATCGAAAGAGCAGCTCGATGTATATCAACTGGGCAAATCTCAGATCGATGGGGCTAGTAGTTTACGAGAGGTGATCAAAAAACGAAAAATTGAAAATTTTTGATCGATTAAGTCGCAAAGTTTTTTTGACCAAAAAATCGACCATCGAATTTTCGACTTTTGAGGACGGATTCTAAAGTAAAATGCCTCGAGAAAAACGATGGTGAAAACCGTTTCTCAAAATCTTTTGTAGTTTCGGAGATATTAAGCTTTTATTCCAACTCAAAATTCAATATCTAAAACTTTGATCGCTCATAACTCAGTTCTCTGTTGTCGTACGTAAATTTGAGTTCCAGGTTTGGAATCTGCTCAAAATTCTGCGTAAAATGAGCTATAATAGTTCTATTTTACTCCAAAATTAAGTGAGATATCGATATCAGAATTTTTACATAGATTGAGTCGCAAATTTTTTTTGACCAAAAATTGACTATCGAATTTTCGATTTTTGAGGACGGATTCTAAAGTAAAGTGCCCCGAGAAAAACGATGGTGAAAACCGTTTCTCAAAATCTTTTGTAGTTTCGGAAATATTGAGCTTTGAAAATTTTCCAACTCAAAATTTAATTTTCGAAACTTTGATCGCTTATAACTCAGTTATCTGTTGTCTTACGTAAATTTGAGTTTCGGATTTGGAATCTGCGTCAAATTCTCCGTAAAATGAGCTATAATAGTTCTATTTTACTCCAAAATTAAGTGAGATATCGATATCAGAACTTTTACATAGATTGAGTCGCAAAATTTTTTTGATCATAAAATCGACTATCGAATTTTCGACTTTTGAGGACGGATTCTAAAGTAAAATGCCCCGAGAAAAACGATGGTGAAAACCGTTTCTCAAAATCTTTTGTAGTTTCGGAAATATTGAGCTTTGAAAATTTTCCAACTCAAAATTTAATTTTCGAAACTTTGATCGCTTATAACTCAGTTATCTGTTGTCTTACTAAATTTGAGTTCCGGATTTGGAATCTGCGTCAAATGCTGCGTAAAATGAGCTATAATAATTCTATTTTACTTTAAAATTAAGTGAGATATCGATATCAGAACTTTTACATAGTTTTATTCGTGTTTTTTTTTTTCGAAAAACTCTAATTTGCGACTTTTGAAAAATCTAAGAACGATCTTTTAGCTAAAAAATCCCGATAAAAACGATGACGAACACCGTTTCTTTTCATCTGTCGTAGTTTTCGAGATATTGAGCACAGATTGTTTAGAACCTTCAAAAATTTGGCCCTATGGCAACAACTCAAAAATTCAAACTCAGTTATTTGTTGCCCTACGTAGAAAATTCGCCCGGTTTTGTATTCTGCGTAAAATGGGCCCCAATAACGCAAGTTTACTTCAAAAATAAGCGACAGAATTATGATTGCTAAAATCCACGGCTGTGTAAAAAAACATGGTGCGAAATAAAAATTTAACGAAACCTCACAAATATTACCAGTTTCAACCAAACCCCACGAGCTCATTTCTTTTGCCGTTGACTGTACATTCTTCAGTCCCACCAGTGATGGACCGTGACGCAAAAATTCGTACCCAGAGGCGTCCGCAGCCCAAATCCATTAATAATGGTTGCGATTAATCTACGAAATGGGAATCGAGATGCACTGCAATAAATCCCGAAGAAACGTTTCCTGCGGAGTCACCGCACGTTTTCCTTTTGCCGATGTTTCGATACGCGAGCGCTGGAGGGAAATCGAAGAAGTGTCCTTCGGAGGATTTCCCTTTTCCCGCGTTGGGCAAGTGGTCGTGACAGTGACCCCGAGACCTTTGCAGGTCGTTTGTCATGGGTCGATGGGCAGACAACAATGCGACTATGCATAGTCTTCACGGTGACTTAAACAAAAAGCGGGGAAGATCGTGATGGTGGCGCAGCCACTTCGGATGGTTATTACGTTAATTAAGGAGACGTGGGAAAAATGATGCGGGGATAAAGAACGGACGCTAATGAACACGTACAATGAGATGGGCTTAGGGTTTATGTTTGTTGATTCTTCCGGAGTTTCCGGAGTTCTAACCAGTTCGTCTTCGACAGTTTGCCTCCGGTCAATTCGTCCCTAATGCAATTTGCCTCCAGTCTTGGTGTGATCTTTGATAATAATTGAAGAACGTAATTTATATAATTTTACTTAAAATTGATATCCGCATGACAACGTAGTTATACTATACTAAGAAAATTTGTTTTATTACAATTAAGAAAATTAATTAATAAAATTGTCGCTAGTAAATAAAAACATTTATAGAGAAGACAAAAAAAAATGGTGGTCGAATAGTCAAACGACAGTTTTTTGGTTTTTTCAGACCTGAAATTACAAATTTTGGCACGAATTTTGGTAATTTTAATGCTGCAGTAACGAAATTTTGCAATTACAAACTTCTAAAGCCACAGGGAGGGCTTTTAGAAATTTTCATTTTGAAGACGAGCCAAAAGTTTCTAATATTTTCTATTCGGACCTGTAATTTTTACAGTTTTGGCAGTTTTGACGCTAGGGCATTGAAATTTGGGGAGATTACTATTCTTAACTTTTTTACTGTTTGTCCCAAATCTCAAATTTTTTGAAACACAGGGACGGATTTTAGAAATTTTTATTTTGAAGACGAGCCAAAAATTTCCAATATTTTTCATTCGGACGTGTAATGTTGACAGTTTTGACGCTAGGGCATTGAAATTTGGGGAAATTACTATTTCTGACTCTATGACTGCCTGTGTGAAATCTCAAATTTTTTAAGCAACAGGGACGGATTTTAGAAATTTTCATTTCCATCAAGAGTAGCCAAAAATATACAATATTTTCTATTCGGGGGTGTAGTTTTGACAGTTTTGATGCTAGGGCAGTTAAATTTGGAGAAATTAATATTTTTGACTTGTTGACTGTTTGTCTCAAATACAAAATTTTTCAAGCCACAGGGACGGATTTTACAAATTTTTATTTTGAAGACGAGCCAAAAATTTCCAATATTTTTCATTTAGACGTATAATTTTGATAGTTTAGGTGTTAGGGCTTTGAAATTTAGACAGATTACATTTTTCAACTTGTTGACTGTTTGTCCTAAATTCCAATTTTTTGGAACCACAGGGACGGATTTTAGAGATTTTTATTTTGAAGACGACCCAAAAATTGCCAATATTTTCCACTCGGACGTGTAATGATGACAGTTTTGATACTAGGGCATTGAAATTTGGGGAGATTATTACTTTTGTCTTGTTGACTGTCTGTCCCAAATCCGAAATTTTTTGAGCCAGGGACGGATTTTAGAATATTTTTTTTTATCAAGACGAGCCAAAATTTTCCAAAATTATTTATTCGGACGTGTAATTTTGGTAGTTTTGATGCTAGGGTTTCAAAATTTGAAGAAATTACTACTTATAACTTGCTGACTCTCTGTTCTAAATCCTAAATGTTTCGAGCCACAGGGACGGATTTTAGAAATTTTTAGTTTCAAGACGAGTTAAAAATTTTCAATATTTTTCATTCGGACATGTAATGTTGACAGTTTTGACGCTAGGGCATTGAAATTTGGGGAGATTACTATTTATGACTCTATGACTGCCTATGTGAAATCTCAAATTTTTTAAGCAACAGGGACGGATTTTAGAAATTTTCATTTTCATCAAGAGTAGTCAAAAATTTACAATATTTTCCATTCGCGCGTGTAGTTTTGATAGTTTTGATGCTAGGACAGTAAAATTTGGAGAAATTAATATTTTTAACTTGTTGACTGTCTCAAATCCAAAAGTTTTCAACCACAGGGACGGATTTTAGAGATTTTTATTTTGAAGACGACCCAAAAATTGACAATATTTTCCACTCGGACGTGTAATGATGACAGTTTTAATACTAGGGCATTGAAATTTGGGGAGATTATTATTTTTACCTTGTTGACTGTCTGTCCCAAATCCGAACTTTTTTCAGCCACAGGGACGGATTTTAGAAATTCTTATTTTGAAGACGAGCCAAAAATGTTCAATATTTTCCATTTAGACGTATAATTTTGATAGTTTAGGTGTTAGGGCATTGAAATTTAGACAGATTACATTTTTCTACTTATTGACTGTTTGTCCTAAATTCCAAATTTTTTGAACCACAGGGACGGATTTTAGAGATTTTTATTTTGAATACGACCCAAAAATTGCCAGTATTTTCCACTCGGTCGTGCAATGATGACAGTTTCGATATTGAAATTTGGGGAGATTGCTATGTTTAACTTGTTGACTGTCTGTCCTAAATCCCAAATTTTTTGAGCCACAAGGACGGATTTTAGAAATTTTCATTTTCATCAAAAGGAGCCAAAAATTTCCAATATTTTCCATTCGGGCGTGTAATTTTGATAGTTTTGATACTAGCGCAGTAAAATTTGGAGAAATTAATATTTTCAACTTGTTGACTGCTTGTCTCAAATCCAAAATTTTTCAAGCCACAGGGACGGATTTTAAAAATTTTTATTTTGAAGACGAGCTAAAAACTTTTAATATTTTCCACTCGGACGTGTAATGATGACAGTTTTGATGCTAGGCCATTGAAATTTAGGGAGATTAGTAGTTTTACCTTGTTGACTGTCTGTCCGCAATCTGAAATTTTTTGAGCCACAGGGACGGATTTTAGAAATTTTTATTTTGAAGACGAGTCAAAAATTTCCAATATTTTTTATTCGGACGTGTAATGTTGACAGTTTTGATTTTAGGGGATTGAAATTTGGGGAGATTACTATTTTTGATTCTTTGACTGCCTGTGCGAAATCTCAAATGTTTTAAGCAACAGGGACGGATTTTAGAAATTTTCATTTCCATCAAGAGTTCCAACATTTTCTATTCGGGCGTGTAGTTTTGATAGTTTTGATGCTAGGGCAGTTAAATTTGGAGAAATTAATATTTTCGACCTATTGATTGTTTGTCTCAAATAAAAAATTTTTCAAGCCACAGGGACGGATTTTAGAAATTTTTATTTTGAAGACGAGCCAAAAATGTTCAATATTTTACATTTAGACGTATAATTTTGATAGTTTAGGTGTTAGGGCATTGAAATTTAGACAGATTACATTTTTTAACTTGTTGACTGTTTATCCTGAATTCCAAATTTTTTGAGCCACAGGGACGGATTTTAGAAATTTTTATTTTGAAGACGAGCCAAAAATTTCCAATATTTTCCATTCGGACGGGTAATGTTGACAGTTTTGACGCTAGGGCATTGAAATTTAGGGAGATTATTATTCTTGACTCTTTGACGGCCTGTGCAAAATCTCAAATGTTTTAAGCAGCAGGGACGGATTTTAGAAATTTTCATTTTCATCAAAAGGAGCCAAAAATTTCCAATATTTTCCATTTGGGCGTGTAATTTTGATAGTTTTGATACTAGCGCAGTAAAATTTGGAGAAATTAATATTTTCAACTTGTTGACTGCTTGTCTCAAATCCAAAATTTTTCAAGCCACAGGGACGGATTTTAAAAATTTTTATTTTGAAGGCGAGCTAAAAACTTTTAATATTTTCCATTCGGACGTGTAATGATGACAGTTTTGATGCTAGGCCATTAAAAGTTGGGGAGATTAGTAGTTTTACCTTGTTGACTGTCCGCAATCTGAAATTTTTTGAGCCACAGGGACGGATTTTAGAAATTTTTATTTTTATCAAGACTAGCCAAAAATTTCTATTCGGGCGTATAATCTTGGCAGTTTTGATGCTAGGGCATTGAAATTTAGAGAAATTACTACTTATAACTTGTTGACTGTCTGTTCTAAATCCTAAATTCTAAATGTTTCGAGCGACAGGGACGAATTTTAGAAATTTTTAGTTTCAAGACGCGCCAAAAATTCGGGCGTGCAATTTTGGCAGTTTTGATGTTAGGGCATTGAACTTTGGGAAAATTACAATTTTTAACTCTTCAATTTTTTTGAGAAACAGGGACGGATTTTAGAATTTTTTATTTTTAAAACGTCCAAAAAAATGCCAATATTTTCCATTCGGACGTGTAATATTGGCAGTTTTGATATTACGGCATTGAAATTTGGGGAAATTACTATCTTGAACTTGTTGACTGTCTGTTCCAAATTCTAAATTTTTCGAACCACAGAGACGGATTTTAGAAATTTTCAATTTCAAGACGAGGGGCAAACTGTCGGGAACGAACTGTCCTCAAATCGCAGCCTTTATCTTCTCAGATTCTCTCTGTATCTCGATTTTTTGTCAATTTCTCGTCGCTCACGAAGGCCGCCCCAGCCAAGGCCGCCACAACCAGCAAAATCGGTAAAAAATCGCAATGACCGCGTGATAAATTGCCGTTTTCTCTTTTTATTTTACCGTTCAATTAGCACGTGATTGATGTCACTATCATCCCGCTGCACAGCTTCACCAATGTCTTTTTAAGCGTATTGTTTTTATGATTTACTACTAATAAAAACTCAAAATTGATGGTACAATAATAAAACTTTTCTTTTTACAAAACAATAAATCCTAGACTCTCGTTTCATCACTGCTCGCTTTTAGGGCCTTCAACGTCTGGAGAAGCGCTTCTATAGAAAAATAATGGCTTGTATTTGTTACAGTTGGATGATGCGGCACTTCAGTTGTACAAAGATGGGGATTATGGGTCTTACCTTGACCTCGAAGCTTCTATCAGTGAACAACAAGAAGAGTTCGAGGGCTTTCAATCAAAGTGAGTACTCAAATTAACGACGCCCTCTTACATCACGATTTTTTCCGTTTTTCGAAAATTTTATTCGGGCGGCTCATTCATCAAATCCTCACACGCCAGCGGTGATATAATCTTGAGGATGGACAAAGCAGTTTTACAAGAGCTGCTAGGCCGCGCGCAACACAAACATGTATTGTGGGTTGCCAGCAATTCAAATTTTGGTGAAGAAAGTTCAGGATTTCTCTAAAGATTCAATTAAACTCCATCATTAATTGGACACAACTTGTTCTGCAATTAAACGTGACATTACGACGGATGTTAAAATCTTTTGTGTATAAATTTTATGGTTGGTTAATCGCGAGCGCGAGTGTTGAAATAATTATTACAACCATCTGCGGGGTTTCTATTAATTTACCGATTTTTCCGCAACACCCGGTAGTAATTAAGCGCCTTTACCTTAAGAAAAATCACTAGAATGCACGTTCTAAATTAATTACCGCTTGATTAAGACACTGTCGACTATAAGACTGTTCTGCATTGCTGCAAAAAACGTCCAAAACCGCCGATTCTTCTCACTCGAGCTCCTCTTAATGTTCACTGATTTATAAAACCGGACAATTATTCGACTCGTTGAAGGCCGCGCGGAGTTTTTCTCGTTTTCCGGTGTCTGCACCATCTGATGGTTTTAGTTTTCGACCGCCTCCGGGAGAATTCTTAGCAAGAGCTGTTGCGACATTTTGACAGGAACAAATCTGTTTTGTTGCTCCATGAAAGAGTCGCAATTGCGAAACCTGGATTTTTTGTTCTGCTTTCGTCATTTTTGCCGAGTGTTCATAAATCAATTTGGATGTCGATACAACTGCAAACAAGTGTTTGCAATAAATTTGTTAGTGCTGATTAGTTATTGAATCAGGATTGACTTAAATTCGATTTAATACAAGTCGTGCGTAGATGTGAAGGTTAAATGAGAGACGGGGAGTTCAATCAACGCTCATTAATTTTTCTTGATCGTTATTGGGCTTTGTTTCAATTATTGCGATCGGAGGTTTTAAAGGATTGGGAGGATGATTGGACGGAAACGCCAGTTTCTTGGTTCTTTTACATCTGAAACTGCACATTTTGACAAGAATTTTGGTAATTTTAATGCTGCAGTAACGAAATTTGGCAATTACAAACTTCTAGAGCCACAGGGACGGATTTTAGAAATCTTCATTTTGAAGACGGGCCTAAAATTTCCAATATTTTCTATTCGGGACGGTAATTTTGACAATTTTGATGTTAGGGCATTGAAATTTGGAGAGATTACTATTTTTAATTTGTTGACTGTTTGTTCTAAATCCCAAATTTTTCGCGCCACAGGGACGGATTTTAGAAATTTTTATTTTCAAGACGAGCCAAAAATTGACAATATTTTCCATTCGGACGTGTAATTTTGGCAGTTTTGATGCTAGGGCATTGAAATTTGGAGAGATTACTATTTTTTACTCTTTGACTGCCCGCGCGAAATCTCAAATTTCTTAAACAACAGGGACGGATTTTCGAAATTTTTATTTTTATCATGACGAGCCAAAAATTTTTGGTATTTTCTATTCGGACGTGTATTTTTGGCAGTTTTCATGTTGGGGCATTAATACTTGGAGAGATTACTACTTTTAACTTGTTGACTGTCTGCTCCAAGTCTCAAATTTTTCGAGCCACAGGGACGGATTTTGGAAATTTTCAGTTTCAATACCAGTCAAAAATCGCCAATATTTTTCATTCAAACGTGTAATTTTGGCAGTTTTGATGTTGGGGCATCAATATTTGGAGAGATTACTACTTTTAACTTGTTGACTGTCTGCTCCAAGTCTCAAATTTTTCGAGCTTCAGGGACGGATTTTAGAAATTTTCAGTTTCAAGACCAATCAAAAATTACCAATATTTTCCATTCGAATGTGTAATTTTGGCAGTTTTGATGTTGTGGCTTTAATACTTGGAGAGATTACTACTTTTAACTTGTTGACTGTGTGCCCCAAGTTTTAAATTTTTCGAGCCACAGGGACGGATTTTAGAAATTTTCAGTTTCAAGACCAGTCAAAAATTGCCAATACATATTTTCCATTTGGACGTGTAATTTTGTCAATTGTGATCTTAGGGCATTCAAATTTGGAGAGATTACTATTTTTAACTCTTTGACTGCCTCTGCGCAATCTCAAATTTTTTAAGCAACAGGGACGGATTTTAGAAATTTTTATTTTCATTAAGACTAGCCAAAAAATGCAATATTTTTTATTCTGACGTGTAATTTTGGCAGTTTGAATATTAGGGCATTGCAATTTGGAGAAATTACTAATTTTAACTCGTTGAGTGTCTGTCCCAAATTTAAAATTTTTTGAGCAACAGGGACGGATTTTAGATATTTTCAGTTTCAAGACGAGCCAAAATTTTTTAATATTTTTCTATTCGGACGTGTAATTTTGACAGTTTTGATGCTAAGGCATTGAAATTTGGGGGGATTACTGTAATCAACTTGTTGACTGTCTGTCCTAAATTCCAAATTTTTCGAACCACAGGGAGGGATTTTAGAAATTTTTAGTTTTAAGACTACTCAAAAATTTCCAATATTTTCCATTCGAACGTGTAATTTTGGTAGCTTTGATGCTATAGCATTGAAATTTAAAGGGATTATTACTTTTAACTTGTTGACTATTTGTTCCAAATTTCAAATTTTTCCAACCACAGGGCCGGATTTTAGAAATTTCTTATATTGAAGACGAGCTAGAAATTTCCAATATTTTCTATTCGGACGTGTAATTTTGACAGTTTTGACGTTAGGGTATTGAAATTTGTAGAGATTACTATTTTAAACTTGTTGACTGCTTGTTCCAATTTTTTTAAACTCCAGGGACGGATTTTAGAATTTTTTATTTTGAAGACGAGTCAAAAATTTCCAATGTTTTCTATTCGGACCTGTAATGTTGACAGTTTTGACGCTAGGGCATTGAAATTTGTACAGATTACTATCTTTAACTTGTTGACTGCTTCTCCCAAAACCCAAATTTTTTGAGGTACAAGGAGGGATTTTAGAAATTTTTAGTTTTAAGACTACTCAAAAATTTCCAATATGTTTCATTCGAACGTGTAATTTTAGTAGTTTTGATGCTATGGCATTGAAATCTGAAGGGATTATTACTTTTAACTTGTTGACTATCTGTCCCAAATTTCATTTTTTTTCAACCACAGGGACGGATTTTAATAAATAAATAAAATTTTCATTTTGAAGACGAGCCAAAAATTTCCAATATTTTCCATTCGAACTTGTAATTTGAATAGTTTTGATGGTAAGGCACTGAAATTATGAGACATTACTATAGTTAACTTGCTGAGTGTCTGTTCTAAATTACAAATTTTTCCAACCACAGGGACGGATTTTAAAAACTTCTTATTTTGAACACGAGCCAGAAATTTCCAATATTTTCCATTCGGACGTGTAATTTTGATAGTTTTGATGCTAGGGCAATGAAATTTGAAGAGATTACCATTTTTAGCATTCTGACTCTCTGTCCAAAATCCTAAATTTTTCGAGCCACAGGGACGGATTTTAGAAATTTTCAGTTTCAAGACGAGCCAAAAATTGCCAATATTTTCCATTCGAACGTGTAATTTTGGCAGTTTTGATGTTGGGGCATTAACATTTGGAGAGATTACTACTTTTAACTTGTTGACTGTCTGCCCCAAGTCCCAAATTTTTCGAGTCACAGGGACGGATTTTAGAAATTTTCAGTTCCAAAACGACCCAAAAATTTCCAAGTTTTTTTATTCGAAACTTTTTAGAATCTTGACCTAATGAAGCGAATCGGACTTCGGATTTAGAATCAGGAGGCAATTCTACTTCAACTTCAAACTTTTCATAATATTTTTATTCTTATTTTTTATTATGATTTCCACACTCCATTCCGGAATAATCCTGCTCGCTCTGATATAACAAAATCTCCTGGCTCCTTGACAACAATAACACAGCTGGCCTAATCCCGTTACTACCGGCGACAAAATGTTTAGTTTTAGAAGCCCTAATTCCGCTAAAACATTAAAATATGACTCATGCGGGACACCAAACTCCTGGACGCTCTCCAACTGACTTATCCTAAATTATTCCGGTGCAGCCAATGATTTATAGCAGTCGGAGTTAAATTACTGGTGTATTATTGGCTGCCTAAATATTGGCTTCATCTTCAGATTTCTTCCAGTCGGATTCAAAATTTCTTGGCCCAGTCCTCCCCATCAGTTATTACTTCATTTATTCGCGTTATTATTAGTTGCCACCTCATCGGCCTCGTAGCGCTGCCAGTTTCCTCGCGGAATTTCTAGAGATCCACGCAAATTTTAGTGAGACCCAACCCTTAGAAATGGGGTACTTATTCCACGAACTCATCGCTTGCAACACTCGGTACGTAGAAAAAACCCGCGAATTTTGAAAACCCGAGAACCGGTCGCCATAATTACGATCATTTACCGGTGCTTTAACAGTAGTCATCTTCCACAAAAACCCGTCTCACACAAACATAGATCGATCTTCGCAATTACGCCAAGTTGGCGTGGCGAAGACAAAAAATCGCATAACTGTGCACGATAATCGCGGTAGCGGTGAATGAAACCGCCAAAATGCAGCGCCATCTGCCTGAAATTCCAGGGGAGCCAACGTTGGAAAATTAGACAATGAAACAAGACAATTTCGGGCCGCATTTTCTCTTTCTTTCGGGAATTCCGAAAATTTAGAAATCCACGCGTTGTGTCGTAACGGACCTACTTTTGGCTGCCAACACCTCCGATTTTGTTTTGGTCAAGCTCATATTTCGCATCACTTTCTTCCGATAATTGTTTCCGTTCAATTAAAAAAGTGAAAATCGTGATGACCATCGCGGTTTCAACGTGGAAAGTTTGATACGATTGATACTGGAATCGTGTTCAAGGTCACTGTCAATATTTCGAAAATTGTGACGTTTCTCACGGTTCGATTTCCAGGTGGCGAACAATCGCGCGCGCGGTGATTTCACGACGATTTTATAAGGGGGAATTTAATAATTATGCCATTAAGTTTAATTACTTCATTCAGAAATCTGGTGATTTTATCTGTCATTTGACAAACAGTTGGGTGTAACTGTTATTGTTATTGACAGACGCACGCTAACGCAGTAGCCAGTTTAAACGAAAAAAGGTGGATTCTGACGTCAAATACCAACTATTTCGGGCAAAAATAACTGATTTTGATTAATGATCCGTCGAATTCGCACGTGTCGCTTCTATTTATATTTTTTAATAGATCAAAAGAGACATTTTGGATTGAGGAAGAACTGAAAACTGCAAAACAATTTAATAAGGGGTGTAACTCTGGTAATTTTAAAGCCAGAGCGACTAAATTTGGGGGAATTTCTAATTTAGGCTTGCTAATTAATTGTGTCAAATTGCAAAATTATAGATCGAAAGAGAAAAATTTTGGAATTTTTGATTTTAAGGATGAACCAAAAACTTAAAAATTGTATTAAAGCCTGTAACTCTAGTAATTTTAACGCTACAGGAATAACATTTGGAGACGTTACTAAGTAAGACTTTGTTATTAACTATGCCAAATTTCAAAATTATAGAGCAGAAGTGACTTGATTTAAAAATTTTAATGTTTTGGACGAACGGAAAACCGCGTATAATTTTTCCTAAGGGCTGTAATTTTGGTAGTTTTAACGCCAAAATAACTAAATTTAGTGGAACTACTTAAGTTGGATTTGCTTAATAATTGTGCCAAATTGCAAAATTATAGACCAAAAGAGATAAATTTTGGATTTTTTTATTTTGGGGATGACCCAAAAACTTTTGAAAAAATATGCAAAGGCCTGTAACTTTGGTAGTTTTAACGCTAACGCGACTAAATTTAAGAAAGTTACTAATTAAGACTTGATTACTAACTGGGCTAAATTTCGAAATTATTCAGCACAAGCTTTTTATTTTCTGAATCATTCAAAAATTGCCAATAATTTTTATTAAGGGCTGTAGTCTGGTAATTTTAACGCCAAAACAACTAAATTTGGGGGGAAATATAATTTAGGCTCGCTTATTAATTGTACCAAATTGCAAAATTATAGACAGAAAGAGACAAATTTTGGATTTTTTTTTGGGGATGGATCAAAAATTTTTAAAAAATTATATGAAAGCTTGTATCTCTTTTAATTTTAACGCCACAGCAATGGAAATTGAAGAGGTTATTGACTAAGACTTGGTTACTAATTGTGCTAAATTTCAAAAGTATAAAGCAGGAGCGACGGATTTTAGTAATTTTTATTTTTTGAATTTGAATGAAAATTGTGAATAATTTTTATTAAAGGTTGTAACACTGGCAATTTAAGTGCCTCAACAATGAAATTTCGGGAGGTTACTAATTAAGACTTACTTTCTAACTGTGCCAAATTGCAAAATTATAAACCAAAAGAGACCAATTTTGTAATTTTTATTTTGAGAATGAACCAAAAACTGCAATTTCTGGCCAAAAAACCTAAAACGTCCTGATTTTGATTAACGCTCTTATCGCTATAATTGCGAATGTAGGATACAGGTGGTCCATAAATCCCGCTAATTAAATAATTTTCATAAAACTCCGGAACCACGCGCCTTATTGTAAATTCTGCCGTTTTCCTGTAGATCTTATCAGTCACGAGCGGAATGATTTGCCATAAAGTTCACAACAAATAAATTCTTATTTATTTAAATGGGTTAGAACGTGACGGCGCACTACTTATATGAACCGAACCATACTTTCCAGTAGCTCAACGCATTTTAATGGACCGAAAGGTGAAAATTTGCATTAAAAGTGCAAGTTTCTATTTCGTTTTTTGGGGCAGGGTTGGGTTCGCTTGATTATCTCTGATAATAATTTAATTAAGCTCACAGTCTGAAGGTTACGTCTTGAGTCTTAGAAAAACGAGCATTGCAATTAACGCCGTGAAAAATAGAGCAATGTGGCGGAGAATGTTGGTTTTTCATCGGGAGGTGATTTCGCTCAGATAATTGAAAGGAAGTGCCAAGATGATGGAAAGTGACTTTTTATCGGGTTGTTATTGCTTCAGACGACTTATATGGCTAAAGGAAGTGGTTTTGGAAGAAACGTTTAAGATTTTTTCCGAAAAATAGACGAGACCTGGGGGTTCTTTCCGGCTTCATGAATTATTCATAATCTGTAGATGCAGAGATTAAAATTTGCGAAAGTCTCATAATTCTGGAAGGAAAAGCGGTTGGTTGCAAGAGCCCCCTGTACATATAACTGTCATTTCGATTTTTCATCAAACAAATTTGCCTACCTGTGGAACGGAGTAACAGTAAACGCTGAAGTTGAGGCGTTACCTAACTTTTCAAGTAATACAGCCTTCGCATAACTAATAAAACCAATTATACAAAGAGAATGAAATCTTTGTTCAGCTTCAAAACAGCTGACTCAGTTTCCCAAATTTTATTTTAAACCGACCATGAGTTATTATTATTTCCTTGATTCTGTACTGGCGCGTAAGAAAATTCCTCGAATTTGAAATGTGTGATCTTCGTTTGCGCCAAGAAACGTTTTTGATTATTCCTTGGTTAAAACAATACATTTGTCCGGAAATAGCTTGAGAATGCATGGCAAAAATATTCAGTTATTCTGGAAAATCTTACTGAAACCTCTAACTTTATTATCTCGTAACTCATTTAAAGATGTAACGGTGAAGATATATCTAACATTTAGAAGTAAAGTAGAAAATGAACACGTGGTAATTAATGTCTACTTAATGAGGTTGTAAATATTTTTATCATTTTCTGCATCTGCGAAAATTGTTGGATCTTATTGCAAAAGAGACATGATAATTATCTGAATTGTGTAACTTTTACTTTTTTTTTATATTATAAATGCGAAGTGGGTCCTGGACGAAAAGCACGTAATTTGCATGTATTGCATGTGTTTTTTTGTTTAACATCAGATGTGAATTTTTTATTAAACAGTGAAGAAATTCGCAAATGGAGCGATTGAAGAAGAATCTGGGGATTTTATTAAAGGTGGTAACTCTGGGAATTTTAACGCCACAATAAGCAAATTTGGGGAGGTTGGTAATTAGGGCTTGGTTACCAACTGTGACAAATTTCAAAATTATAGAGTAGAAGCTACTTGATTTAGAAATTTTTGTTTTTTGGAGAAAGCGAAAACTGCGAAATCGGGTTGTAATTTTGGAATTTTTAACGCCAAAGTAACTAAATTTGGAGGAGTGTCTAACTTTGACTTGATAATTAATTGTGCTAAATTGCAAAATTGTAGACCGAGTGAGACAAATTTTGGAAATTTTTATTTTGAGAAAGCACCGAAAACTTTTGAAAAAATATGTTAAGGGCTGTAACTCTGGTAATTTTAACGCTACAGCAATGAAATTTAGGGAGATTAATAATTTAGACTTGCTTATTAATTGTGCCAATTTGCAAAAGTATAGACCGAAAAAGACAAATTTTGGAATTTTTTGTTTTGAGGATGGATTAAAAACTTTCAAAAAATTGTATTAAAGTCTGTAACTCTAGTAAATTTAACGTCACTGCAATATTATTTAGGGTGGTTACTAAGTAATATGTGGTTAGTAACTGCGAAATTTCAAAATTATAGACCGAAAGAGATAAATTTTGGATTTTTTTATTTAGAGAATGACCAATAACTGAAAAAAAATTGTAATAAAGCTTGTAATAAACACCACAAGAATGAAATTTGGGGAGGTTACTAAGTAAGACTTGGTTACTATTTGTGCTAAATTTCAAAATAATAGAGCAGAAGCAACTTGATTTAGAAATTTTAATTTTTTGATTGAACCGAAAACTGTGAATAATTTTTATTGGGGTTGTAATTTTGGTAATTTTAACGCTAAGGGAAATAAATTTGGCAGGATTACTAATTTAGATTTGCCTATTAATTGTGCTAAATTGCAAAATTATAGACTGAAAGAGACAAATTTTTGAATTTTTTGTTTTGAGGATGGACCAAAAACTTTCAAAAAACTGTATTAAAGCCTGTAACTCTGGAAATTTTAACACCACAAGAATGAAATTTGGGGAGGTTACTAACTAAGACTTGGTTACTATTTGTGCTAAATTTCAAAATAATAGAGCAGAAGCTACTTGATTTACAATTTTTAATTTTTGAATGAACCGAAAACCGCGAATAATTTTTATTAAGGGCTGAAACTTTGGTAAGTTTAACGCCACGGCAATGAAATTTGAAAAAGTTACTAATTAAGACTTGGTTACCAATTGTGCTAAATTTCAAAATAATAGAGCTGAAGCAACTTGATTTAGAAATTTTAATTTTTTGATTGAACCGAAAACTGTGAATAATTTTTATTGGGGTTGTAATTTTGGTAATTTTAACGCTAAGGGAAATAAATTTGGCAGGATTACTAATTTAGATTTGCCTATTATTTGTGCTAAATTGCAAAATTATAGACTGAAAGAGACAAATTTTTGAATTTTTTGTTTTGAGGATGGACCAAAAACTTTCAAAAAACTGTATTAAAGCCTGTAACTCTGGAAATTTTAACACCACAAGAATGAAATTTGGGGAGGTTACTAACTAAGACTTGGTTACTATTTGTGCTAAATTTCAAAATAATAGAGCAGAAGCTACTTGATTTACAATTTTTAATTTTTGAATGAAGCGAAAACCGCGAATAATTTTTATTAAGGGCTGAAACTTTGGTAAGTTTAACGCCACAGCAATGAAATTTGAAGAAGTTACTAATTAAGACTTGGTTACTAATTGTGCTAAATTTCAAAATAATAGAGCAGAAGCAACTTGATTTAGAAATTTTAATTTTTTGATTGAACCGAAAACTGAATAATTTTTATTGGGGTTGTAATTTTGGTAATTTTAACGCTAAGGGAACTAAATTTGGCAGGATTACTAATTTAGATTTGCTTATTAATTGTGCTAAATTGCAAAATTATAGACTGAAACAGACAAATTATTGAATTTTTTGTTTTGAGGATGAACCAAAAACTTTCAAAAAACTGTATTAAAGCCTGTAACTCTGGAAATTTTAACACCACAAGAATGAAATTTGGGGAGGTTACTAAGTAAGACTTGGTTACTATTTGTGCTAAATTTCAAAATAATAGAGCAGAAGCTACTTGATTTACAATTTTTAATTTTTGAATGAACCGAAAACCGCGAATAATTTTTATTAAGGGCTGAAACTTTAGTAAGTTTCACCATTTCGCCACAGCAATGAAATTTGAAAAAGTTACTAATTAAGACTTGGTTACTAATTGTGCTAAATTTCAAAATAATAGAGCAGAAGCAACTTGATTTAGAAATTTTAATTTTTTGATTGAACCGAAAACTGTGAATAATTTTTATTGGGGTTGTAATTTTGGTAATTTTAACGCTAAGGGAAATAAATTTGGCAGGATTACTAATTTAGATTTGCCTATTAATTGTGCTAAATTGCAAAATTATAGACTGAAAGAGACAAATTTTTGAATTTTTTGTTTTGAGGATGGACCAAAAACTTTCAAAAAACTGTATTAAAGCCTGTAACTCTGGAAATTTTAACACCACAAGAATGAAATTTGGGGAGGTTACTAACTAAGACTTGGTTACTATTTGTGCTAAATTTCAAAATAATAGAGCAGAAGCTACTTGATTTACAATTTTTAATTTTTGAATGAACCGAAAACCGCGAATAATTTTTATTAAGGGCTGAAACTTTGGTAAGTTTCACCATTCGCCACAGCAATGAAATTTGAAAAAGTTACTAATTAAGACTTGGTTACTAATTGTGCTAAATTTCAAAATAATAGAGCAGAAGCAACTTGATTTAGAAATTTTAATTTTTTGATTGAACCGAAAACTGAATAATTTTTATTGGGGTTGTAATATTGGTAATTTTAACGCTAAGGGAAATAAATTTGGCAGGATTACTAATTTAGGTTTGCTTATTAATTGTGCTAAATTGCAAAATTATAGACTGAAAGAGACAAATTTTTGAATTTTTTATTTTGAGGATGGACCAAAAACTTTCAAAAAACTGTATTAAAGCCTGTAACTCTAGAAATTTTAACACCACAAGAATGAAATTTGGGGAGGTTACTAACTAAGACTTGGTTACTATTTGTGCTAAATTTCAAAATAATAGAGCAGAAGCTACTTGATTTACAATTTTTAATTTTTGAATGAAGCGAAAACCGCGAATAATTTTTATTAAGGGCTGAAACTTTGGTAAGTTTAACGCCACAGCAATGAAATTTGAAAAAAGTTACTAATTAAGACTTGGTTACTAATTGTGCTAAATTTCAAAATAATAGAGCAGAAGCAACTTGATTTAGAAATTTTAATTTTTTGATTGAACCGAAAACTGTGAATAATTTTTATTGGGGTTGTAATTTTGGTAATTTTAACGCTAAGGGAAATAAATTTGGCAGGATTACTAATTTAGACTTGCTTATTAATTGGGCTAAATTGCAAAATTATAGACTGAAAGAGACAAATGTTTGAATCTTTTATTTTAAGAATGAACCAAAAACTTTTGAAAAAATACGTTAAGAGCTGTAGCTCTGGCAGTTTTAACGCCACAGTAATGAAATTTCGTGTAATTACTAACTTGGGCTTGTTTATTAATCATGCTAAATTGCAAATTTGTAGACCGAAAGACACAAATTTTGGAATTTTTTATTTTAAGAATGGACCAAACACACTGCGAAAAAAATGTAATAAACTTTGTAACTCTGGTAATTTTAGTGTCACAGTAATGAATTTTAGAGAGATTACTAATTAAGACTTGGTTACTAATCGTACCAAATTTCAAAATTATAAAGCAGCTACAACAGATTTTGGAAATTTTTATTTTTTGATGAATCGAAAACCGAGAACTTTTTCTATCGAATGTTGCAACTTTGCTAATTTTAACACAAAATTAATTAAATTTCGGGAGTTTACTAACTCTGACTTGGCTTATTATTAATAGCGCAACTGAATCTGGGCTACTAAAAATCTAAAAGGAAAGAAGAAACAATTTGGTTTTGGTGCAATATTTATTAGAAAAATGCAAAAATATTTACCCACAGCAAGGCAAATGTTTGCGAAATTGTCAACGCAGCCGTGTAAAAAATCAGGACGTTGGAGATTTAAGATCAGTAGACAGAAAACTACCAGAACCTTGAAACCAGCTCAGCTGTTTTCCGCATTTTTTCCATAATTCTGTAAGTGTAACCGTAAGTACTTGTAAAGATAATAGAAACCAATTCCGTCTGAACCCATCAATTCCCGCCACGAAGTCCAAAATGATAAATGAAGCAAAATATCTAACGAGATCCACAAGAATCAATTAGAGCTAATGATCAGTTCGGTTAAGAGAATAACTGTGAAAAGAGGAAAAATGTTAATTGTAATTTCCTCTTTTTCGTCGTTTTTGCCTCTACGCAAATAAAAAAAAAGTGGGGCGTTTCCTCCGATCATCCACAATATCGAGCATGAATTTTATAATTACCAGCGATTGAATAATAATTAAGTGAGTAGTCAAGTCTGTTGGAAGCAACGGTACTTCTTGTGGTGCTGCCCGAAGAACTATCAACCTCAAACCGCGCCGTGTCTTTGATTTCCAGAAGATGTTGATGGCGTCTTTTCGGAAACCGTCTTGTACCCAAGCGTGACATTGACCATGGCGCGCCAATAATAACAACAATACACGTCTTCGCTCCGAGCCATTTTTCCGCGACCTTTTCGGGTCATTAAGCACCCGATCATACATCAAATTGACCTCCAAATTTTTCAAAATTTTCAATCGTTCGTTAGTCATCGAATCTGGGTCCACGAACCGTGTCATCGCTGCAGCAACACAAGAACAACGCAGTCTCTCGGCGGAGGCGTCGAGATTCTTGAATGGATCGTGTTCCTCTCTTATTACTGTTGCGGCCGACTTCTTGCAGAGTGGACTGTGTTTCTTGCACCTGTGTTAGTTTCTAATGTGCAGTGGCAGACTGTGTGGGAGTGCGGAGTGACTGGAATGATTTTGCATCGGGGTGGACTAGCAAAAAACTCGGGTTTGTAAAATTGCTCGGGGTGGATTTAATATACAGGGTGGCTCGCGGCAGTATTTCGGTTTTTGGTGTCAACTCCCTGCGGTTTTTAAAAATGGCGGAAACGGGTTTAGGCTTATTAATCGCGTCGACTTCCTTGTTGGAGTCTGCGGGATTTTTCGGGAAAGCGGAGGTTTTCCAATCAAAACGAAGCTAGTCTTAAATCTACAAAATTGCCGATTAAAAGTAGGAAGAAATCTCTTACGACACGTTTAACAAGTCAGGAATTATCGTTTGCACAACGCCGCATTTTAATTTTAGCAAAAATGGAAAGTTTGAGGTTTTTTGGGTGAATTACCACTAATTTGTTGGTGAAATATCGAACAATATATTATTACCTAAGCTTTCGACAATTATTATATAAAATATTGGATTGAAAGGCGATTATTGAAAGCTGGGATTTATTATTCGTTTAATGATAGATTGTAACATTTATTAATATTGATACGGGATTACATTAATATGTATGTTATAAATGTTATAATTAATAACGAGATTTCCTGCAGTGTCTAAATAAAAAAGTTCAGCGCGAAGAATTAATTTGAGTCAATAAAAATTGCTTTTCTGT
Organism: Gnatocerus cornutus; assembly: GCA_029298725.1. NCBI lineage: Eukaryota > Metazoa > Arthropoda > Insecta > Coleoptera > Tenebrionidae > Gnatocerus > Gnatocerus cornutus. The sequence goes on from CM055510.1 coordinate 22,544,015, forward strand.
TCCGTTTCTTGTATTATTGATTCTGTGGTCAGATTTTAATGGAGATATATAAAGTCTAAAACTAACAATGGATTTCAAGACAAAAATTTAGTTTTTGAAAAAGTGCGAAGAATGCAGAACTAGTTTTAGGTTGTGATATTTTCGTTGCTAATGATTCAACTGTAATATAATTAGTGCCGTTTTGAAGCCAATAGTCAAGAGTATTATTCTAATTTTTTTCAAAATTTTCTGAAGATCGGATATTGAAGCACATATTTTTAAAGTTTATTTCTTAGAAAACATTGTTAAATGCGGAGCTCCATTTCGATTCTTGTATTTTCAATATTAACGATTAAATTTTGATGTAATTAGTGCCGTTTTGAAACCAATGGTGATAAGTATTACTGTATTTTTTTTCAAAATTTTTTAAAGACCGGATTTTGAGGCAAAAATTTAAAAAAATAATTTTTGTGAAAATATTAAAATTGCGGAACACCGTTTCGTTTTTTATATTTTTACTATTAACGATTCAATTTTGATGTGCCGTTTTGTAGTCAACAGTGAAGAATATTACTTCGAATTTTTTTTTAAAGTGGATTTTGAGTCACAAAATTTTTAAAATTCAGTTTTTGCAAAAGTACCAAAAATGCAGAACTTTCTTTAAACTGTTATATTTTTGTAGCTAATGATTGAATTGTAATATAACTAATGCTGTTTTTAAGCTAATGGTAAAGACTATTTTTTCAAAATTTTTTGAACACCGGATTTTGAGGAACAAATTTTTAAAATTTACTTCCTTGAAAATGTTATTAAAAATGCGAAATTTTATTTCGTTTTTCTTATCTTTTCAATATTAAAGATCCAATTTTAATGTAAATAGTGCTGTTTTGTAGTCAACAGTAAAGAACATTAATCCGATTTTTTTTTCAAAATTTTTTGAAGACTGGATTTTAAGTCACATATTTTTAAAATTTATTTCTCAGAAAATGTTATCAAAAATGCGAAAGAAAATGGAGTTTCTTGTATTTTCAATATTAACGGCAATTAGTGCCGTTTTGTAATCAGCAGTGAAGAACATCACTCTGATTTTTTTCAAAATTTTTCCAAAACTAGATTTTGAGTAACAAATTTTTAAAATTTCGTTTTTTGAAAAAGTACCAAGAATGCAGAACATCTTAAGGTTGTTATATTTTTGTAGCTAATGATTGAATTTTAATATAATTAGTGCCTTTTTGAAACCAATGGTGAAGAGTATTACTGTATTTTTTTTCAAAATTTTTTGAAGACTGGATTTTGAGGAACAAATTTTTTAAACAAGTTTTTGTGAAAACGTGGTCTAAAATGTGGAACTTTATTTCGTTTCTAATATTTTAAATATTAACGAGCCAATTTTAATGTAATTAGTACCTTTTTGAAGCCAATGGTAAAGAGCATTATTCCAAATTTTTTCAAAATTGTTTGAAGTCCGGATCTTGAGGCACAAATTTTTTTAATTTATTTTTCAGAAAACGATAGCAAAAATGCGAAACTCGATTTCGTTTCTTATATTTTCAATATTAACGATCCAATTTTGATGCAATTGGTGCCGTTTTGTAGCGAACAATGGAGAACATTACTTCTATTTTTTTCAAAATTTTTTGAAAACTGGATTTTGAGATAAAAATTTTAAAAATTTCGTTTTTGAAAAGTCCCAAGAATGCAGAACTACCTTTAAGCTGTTATATTTTCGTTACTAACGATTGGATTTTAATATAATTAGTGTGGTTTTAAAGCCAATGAGAAAGAGTATTATTTCAATTTTTTTCAAAATTTTCTGAAGACTGGATTTTAAGGCACAAATTTTTAAAATTAATTTTTCTGAAAACGTGGTCTAAAATACGGAACTTTATTTTGTTTTTAATATTTTAACTATTAACGATCCAATTTTTGTGTAATTAGTGCCGTTTTGTAGCCTACAGTGAAGGACGTCACTCCGATTTTAAAAAATTTTTGCAAAATGTGGATTTTGAGTCACAATTTTTTAAAATTCCGTTTTTCGAAAACGAGCCTTGAATGCAGCGCTACCTTTAGGCTGTCATATTTTCGCCGTTAATGATTGAATGTTTATAAAATTAGTGTCGTTTTGCAGCCAATGGTAAAGAGCATTATTCTAATTTTTTTAAAAATTTTTTGAAGACCGGATTTGGAGGCACAAATTTTTAAGATTTGTGTTCTTGAAAACGTTATCAAAAATGCAAAACTCCATTTCGTTTCTTGTATTTTCAATATTAACGTACCAATTTTAGTGTAATTAGTGCCATTTTGTACCCAACAGTGAAGAACATTATTCCATTTTTTTTAAATTTTTTTCAATACTGGATTTCGAATCACAAATTTTTAAAATTGTTTTTGAAAAAATGTGCCAAAAATGCAGGACTACTTTTGAGCGGTTATATTTCCGTTAGTAATGATTGAATTTTAATAAAAGTAGCGCCATTTTGAAGCCAATGGTGAAAAGTATTAATCTAATTTTTTTCAAAATTCTCTGTAGACCGGATTTTGACGCACACATTTTTTATTTTTATTTTTTTTTTAAAACGTTATTAAATATGCGAAATTATTTTGTTTTTTATTGGTAGTTCTGGGTGTTATGTCAGTGTTGTTTTGACACTGTAACATTAAAAACTAGTGATCTGCAGAGCTGTCATTTTTGAAAGCAGAAAACGGAGCTACCAACATAATATTTGAAATTCAGAGGCCACAGTTTTCGTTTGGGAAAACGGTGCTCATCAAAGAACTTCCAAAACAGATCATGGACGAAATGAAGTCGATTTTATCCCAAATTTTCTTCAATTTCCCTCAGTAAAGTCTGTTTTCCACCATCTGCCGCCGCCGCCAAAGTCCCCTGCATCTTTCCACGCCACGTCGCGTACCTGACCCGATCGAATCGATGGTAAAGTTGAATGGGGCTGGGCACATAATTGCATAAATATCTTGGCTTCTCGCACAGAACAAACTCCGGTCACTGGGTTACCTATGCCTCCTGGCCCCGATCCGCTCCGAACAGGTGTCGGCAGATGAGATTTTCGGCCAGGGAGGATGAGTCCGAATTTTTTTGTTCCCTGATGTACCGTTCGCTGCGCCTTATATGGACTCTTCGATTAAGTAACGTCGATTACTTCATCCGATTTTTAGCCATTCACAATGGCTCATTTTACGCAGTTTTGTCGCGTTGATGGCCGATAATGAGACGGGCGTTATCGCTGATCAGCCAAGTGGATACAATATTACCAACTGTGTTTTTTCGGAGTCGCAGTGTCAATAAACTTTGGAAAGACACGACGGCGAGGCTGCGAAAGGTCAAGTTTTTTCGGAATATCGAAAATTCAGGTCGATAAAATGCAACGATTGCAATCCGGAGTGAAAGTACGGAAATTCCACGAAAATCTCATATTTTCCCACGGGTTCCGTTCGGCGTAGGAAATAATGCACAAAAGATGAAAAAACCAACACAATAACGCGGTTTCAGGTCAGTTTTACAACAATAAGGTCGCCATTTCAATAACCAGATTAGAACCAAGGCGGTAAAGTATGCCACGTCGTGCGCCCAAATTATTATTTTTCAATCCTAATGAAGTAATCGAATTTCTGATCGCTAATCGATTATTTCCACGCGACAAACAAAGCGGCCTTGCTACTTCCCTGAGCCACCCAGTATATTTCCCAATCGCGCACCAATTGAGAGTGTGAACTTGTTATCACAGATCGCAATTAGACCAATTAAACCCGCCATCCATCAATTCCCATAAATGTCAAAGTGACGCGCAAAATGGACTTGAAATCACATGAGTACCACGTGCCGACGCCCGGCGACGGGCTGTTGACGCAATGGCTGAACTCGCTGGAGACGCGCTCGTCGCTTTTCTGGCTGCGGTACGTCGATGATGAGGAGAAAAGGGCGAATTCTCTGGAGTCGACGAGCGAGGATACGGATGCCGAGCACGTGGACGATTATCTGGACGGTGATGATGCCCATGAAATTTTCGCACCGACGTGTCGCAGCATTGCGCACCGGGAGTCGGATCTGCTGCTGGCGTTGACGGAGAATTGCACGCTGGGGCCGGTGTGCTACTTCTGCAGGTAAAGAGGGTTGAAAGACACGGAGAAGGGCAAATTTTGCAGTTTTGGATGATGGAAATCGAAGATATCGCTCGGATTTTTTCACCATTTTCTGAAGACCGGATTTAAAGCCACATAAATTTTATCAAAAATGCGCCCCTTTATTTTGTTTCGAGTATTTTCAATATTATTCGATTTAATTTTAAGGAAATTAGTGCCGTTTTGTAGCCAACAGTGAAGGACATCACTCTGATTTTTTTCAAAAATTTTTCGAAACTGGATTTCGAGTCACAAAGTTTTAAAATTCCGTTTTTTGAAAAAGGGTCAAGAATGCAGAATTACATTTAACCTGTGATATTTTCGTTGCTAATGATTAAATTTTAATAAAAGTAGTGCCGTTTTAAAGACAACAGCGAAGAGTATTTTTCTAATTTTTTAAAAAAATTTTTGAAGACTAGATTTTGAGTAACAAATTTTTTTCAAATTTATTTTTGTGAAAACATGATCAAAAATGCTAAACCCGATTTCGTTTCTTATATTTTCATTTTTAACGATCCAACTTTAATGTAATTAGTGCCGTTTTGTAGTCAACAGTGAAGAACATCACCCCGATTTTTTTGAAAATTTTTCAAAAACTGGATTTTGAGTGAAATTTTTTTGAAAAAGTACCGTTATTGCAGAACTACCTTTAGACTATTATATTTTCGTTGCTAATGATTGAATTTGAATATAACTGGTGGCGTTTTAAAGCCAATGGCGAAGAGAATATTATAATTATTATTTTCAAAATTTTCTGAAGACCGGATCTTGAGGCACAAATTTTTAAAATGTAATTTTTCAAAAACGATTGCAAAAATACGAAACACGATTTTGTTTTTTGTATTTTTTATATTAACGTAATTTTAATGTAATTAGTGCTTTTTTGTAGAGAACAGTAAAGAACATCACCCCGATTTTTTTTTAAATTTTCCAAAAACTGGATTTTGAGTGAAAATTTTTTGAAATAGTACCGTAATTGCAGAACTACCTTTAGACTGTTATATTTTCGTTGCTAATGATTGAATTTGAATATAACTGGTGGCGTTTTAAAGCCAATGGCGAAGAGTATTATAATTATTATTTTCAAAATTTTCTGAAGACCGGATCTTGAGGCACAAATTTTTAAAATGTAATTTTTCAAAAACGATTGCAAAAATACGAAACACGATTTTGTTTTTTGTATTTTTTATATTAACGTAATTTTAATGTAATTAATGCCTTTTTGTAGAGAACAGTAAAGAACATCACCACGATTTTTTTCAAAATTTTCTAAAAACTGGATTTTGAGTGAAAATTTTTTGAAAAAGTACCGTTATTGCAGAACTGCCTTTAGACTGTTATATTTTTGTTGCTAATGATTGAATTTGAATATAACTGGTGGCGTTTTAAAGCCAATGGCGAGAAGTGTTATAATTATTATTTTCAAAATTTTCTGAAGACCGGATCTTGAGGCAAAAAATTTTAAAATGTAATTTTTCTAAAGCGATTGCAAAAATCTGAAACACGATTTTGTTTTTTGTATTTTCAATATTAACGTAACTTTAATGTAATTAATGCTTTTTTGTAGAGAACAGTAAAGAACATCACCCCGATTTTTTTCAAAATTTTCTAAAAACTGGATTTTGACTGAAATTTTTTTGAAATAGTACCGTAATTGCAGAACTACCTTTAGACTGTTATATTTTCGTTGCTAATGATTGAATTTGAATATAACTGGTGGCGTTTTAAAGCCAATGGCGAAGAGTATTATAATTATTATTTTCAAAATTTTCTGAAGACCGGATCTTGAGGCACAAATTTTTAAAATATAATTTTTCTAAAACGATTGCAAAAATACGAAACACTATTTTGTTTTTTGTATTTTCAATATTAACGTAATTTTAATGTAATTAGTGCCTTTTTGTAGAGAACAGTAAAGAATATCACTCCGATTTTTTTCAAAATTTTCTAAAAACTGGATTTCGAGTAAAAATTTTTTGAAATTCTTGTTTTTGAAAAATACCGCAAATGCAGAACTACCTTTAAACTGTTATATTTCCGTTACTGAGGACTGATTTTTAATAGAAATAGTGCCGTTTTGAAACTAACAGTGACCGGATGTTTATGCACAATTTTTTTTTTTTTTTTGAGAACGTTAACCAAAACGCGAAACTATTTTGTTTTTTATATTTTCAATATTACCGATCTAATTTTAATAAAATTAGTGCCTTTTTGTAGCGAACAATGAAGAACATCACTCCGATGTTTTTCAAAATTTTTCAAAAACTGGATTTTGAGCAAATTTTTTTTTTTAATTCTTATTTTTAAAAAGCACCACAAATGCAGAACCTTCAGGTTGTTGTATTTTCGTTGCTATCGATTGAATTTTAATAAAAATAGCGCCGTTTTGAGGCCAATGGTGAAAAGTATTATTCAAATTTTTTTTAAATTTCCTGTAGGCCGGATTTTGAGGCAGAAATTTAAAAAATTTATTTTTCTGAAAACGTTATTAAAAACGCGAAAATCTATTTTGTTTCTTATTTTTTCAATTTTAACGATTCAGTTTTAATGTCATTAGAGCCGTTTTGTAGCCAACAATGAATAACATATTTCCGATTTTTTTTCAAAATTTTTTTAAAACTGAAAGTCACAAATTTTTAAAATTCAGTTTTTGAAAAAGTATCAAAAATACAGAACTGCCTTTAGGCTGTTATATTTTCGTTGCTAATGATTCAATTTTAATATAATTCGCGCCGTTTTGAAGCCAATGGTAAAGAATATTATTCTAATTTTATTCAAAATTTTATAAAGACCGGATTTTGAGGCAAACATTTTTAAAATCCAATTTAAAAAAAAAGTACCAAAAAAGCAGAACTGTTTTCAGGCTACTATATTTTTGTTACTAATGATTCAATTTAAAGATAATTAGTGCCGTTTTGAAGCCAATGATGAAGGATATTTCCCAAATTTTTTTCAAAATTTTACCACAAGCGGATTTCAAATTTCAAATTGTTGAAGCTCAGTTTTAGAAAAAGCAGTTCAGATGCAAACTTATTATTTAAAAAAGGCTTAATAATTTGACTTATTATATTGATAGAACTGGCAATTATGTCAAAGTGTCTTGATTTGCCGAGCTGTCATTTCCGAAATGTCAATTTCCGTAGAAACCGGAGCTACCAACCCATTATTTTCTCTAATTTAATTTTTTTTATTTAATTTGTAACTGATGGTATCAAAACTTGAAGCCCACGTGGAACAGATAGCGCAGAAGGTCGAGGATTACCATACACCTTTAAGTCTTCAATCAGATTAATTTCTCTTTCATTCCATTGCATAATCGTAAATTTTACAGAACCCACGCAGTTGACATTGCAATAGACACCTACTTCTTCTCGTTAAAATTCAAGCGGAAAAGTCGGCGGTCCGAAAAAGCCAGAGAGAGTAAATTTATGTGTTTGTATGCATTTGACCAAACTCGTCCGCGCTTTATTAAAAGCCGCTTTCTTCCATTTGGTCAAAAAATCGTATTCTTTGTTTTCAAGTTGAAGTTCATATCAATATTCATGTGAATAATAAATTCCGTGTCCTCAAAGCCGATGACAACTAATGATATGAATCGAAACTCGCGACATTATTTTCTCTCTAATAATGGCAATTTCTCGCCGCAAAAAATTGTTTATTATTTATTAAAAGCGCCACCTCTCCTGCCCTCCATCCGTCAAGAAAGTGGCTAATTATCCCCATTACCACGATAATAGCTCCCAACTCAATTTATTAAGCTTCAATTAGAGCGAATTCTGCCCATGACCCAGAGCGCCGTTTTCCCCGCACGAGAATCGGGTCGCTTTTCCATTGTGTTTTGGGTGACACTCTTAGAAAGTCCGGAGAAAAAATCGATTAAAACAAACATTTTTCCGCTCGGTTTGACCGCCGAGTACCGTTGGCCAGAGATGCAACAATGTCGAGATGAAAACCGCAAAATTCGAACGGAAAAATCGCCGTAATTAACAGCCGACTCGTATCCAATTGATTTTCTTTGGTCGGATTGACACACGCTTCCGGAGAGTAATTTTTGGTTGGTTTGTTGCAGTAAGAAGAATTCGATTGTGCTGAGGACGCAGCTGTCGGTCAGGGTGCACACTATTATTGGTAAGTTCAAAATCCTCCTCGCGAGGAAAAGTGTCGAATTTCACTTTTTAAGCGGTGAAAATGAAGAAGACCTGGAATTATTGTCATTAGCTATTGTGCATGATAATCGGATGGTTTTTTAACAATGACTTTCGTTGGGTTCGTGGATTGAATGCTCAATTTTGCTTTGCTGGTACTAAATTATTATATTGTTTTTGCGGAACTGTTTTACGAGTGGATAGGTCGAAAGTACTTTCTCAATCAATTTGCACAATTAGAGGCAGCATGCATAAAGTAAAAGGAAAAATTGCACCACCCACATGTTTACATTTTACATACTCCAGTTGATGTTTTATTTAGTATTGTGATCGTGATCATTTAACTTTGTATTTTTTGCTCTATAATTTTGTGCTTTGACAGCGAGTATTACCACCTCAAGAATAGTAATCTCCCTAAATTTCATGTTTATTGGACTAAAATTCCGAAAATTATCCGTTTAAATAAAAAATTTAGAAAAAAAATTCTCTCCGAGAAAGAAAATTCGTAAAATTTATATTTTTTGCTCTATAATTTTGTACTTTAACACAGACCATTACCAACTCAAGAGTAGTAATATCCTTAAAATTCAAACATTTTGCACTAAAATTACGAAAATTATGGACTTTAATAGGAAATTTAGGAGATTTTTGTGTTCTTCCAAGAAAGAAAATTTATAAAATTTGTATTTTTAGCTCTATAATTTTGTATTTTGACACAGAGAAATACCAACTCAAGAATAATAATCTCTCCAAATTTTGTGTTTATTGCACTGAAATTACAAAAATTATGGGCGTTAACAAAAAATTTGAACATTTTTGCGTTCATCTAAAAAAAAAATGGAAAATTTCTATTTTTTGCTCTATAATTTTGTACTTTAACACAGAGCGTTACTAACTCAAGAATAGTAAAATCCCTAAATTTCATGCATTTTGCTCTAAAATTTCGAAAATTATAGACTATAATACAAAAATTTGGAAGTTTTTGTGTCCTTCCAAGAGATAAAATTTGTAAAATTGGTATTTTTAGCTCCATGATTTTGTACTTTGACACAGAGCATTACCCCTTGGTATTTTTTCCAAATTTTATATTTATTGGACTAAATTCCGAAAATTATACGCATAAACAAAAATTTAGAAAAAAATTGTCTCTTCAAGAGAGAAATTTCGTAAAATTTGTATTTTTTGCTCTATAATTTTGTACTTTGATACAGACATTACCAACTTAAGAATAGTAATATTTCCAAATTTCGTGTTTATTGCACTAGAATTACAAAAATTATGGGCGTTAACAGAAAATTTTGAACATTTATGAGTTGATAAAAAAAATTGTAAAATTTGTTTTTTTATGCTCTATAATTTTTTACTTTCACATAGAGCATAGCCAACTTAAGAATAGTAATCTCCCCAAATTTCATGCATTTTGCACTAAAATTGCGAAAATTATGGGCTTTAATAGAAAATTTTGGAGATTTTTGTGTCTTTCCAAGAGAGAAAATTTGTAAAATTTGTATTTTTTGCTCTATAATTTTGTGCTTTGACACCGAGCATTACCAACTCAAGAATAGTAATCTCCCTAAATTTCATGTTTGTTGGACTAAAATTCTGAAAATTGTCCGCTTAAACAGAAATTTTAGAAAAAAAATTGTCTCGAAAAGAAAATTCGTAAAATTTGGATTTTTTGCTCTATAATTTTGTATTTTAACACAGAGAAATACTCAAGAATAGAAATTTCTCCAAATTTTGTGTTTATTGCACTAAAATTACCAAAATTATAGGCGTTAACAAAAAAATTTGAACATTTTTGCGTTCATCTAAAAAAAAATGGAAAATTTCTATTTTTTGCTCTATAATTTTGTACTTTAACACAGAGCGTTACTAACTCAAGAATAGTAAAATTCCCAAATTTCATGCATTTTGCTCTAAAATTTCGAAAATTATAGACTATAATACAAAAATTTGGAAGTTTTTGTGTCCTTCTAAGAGATAAAATTTGTAAAATTGGTATTTTTAGCTCCATGATTTTGTACTTTGACACAGAGCATTACCCCTTGGTATTTTTTCCAAATTTCATATTTATTGGACTAAATTCCGAAAATTATACGCATAAACAAAAATTTAGAAAAAAATTGTCTCTTCAAGAGAGAAATTTCGTAAAATTTGTATTTTTTGCTCTATAATTTTGTACTTTAATACAGAGCATTACCAACTTAAGAATATGTAGTAATATTTCCAAATTTCGTGTTTATTGCACTAGAATTACAAAAATTATAGGCGGTAACAGAAAATTTTGAACATTTATGAGTTGATAAAAAAATTTGGAAAATTTGTTTTTTTTGCTCTATAATTTTCTACTTTCACATAGAGCATAGCCAACTTAAGAATAGTATTCTTCCCAAATTTCATGCTTATTGGACTAAAATTCCGAAAATTATGCGCTTAAACAGAAAATTTAGAAAAAAAATTGTCTCTCCAAGAGAGAAAATTCGTACAATTTGTATTTTTTGCTCCATAATTTTGTACTTTGGCCCAGAGCATCACCAACTCCAGAATAGTAATCTCCCCAAATTTCATGCATTTTGCTCTAAAATTGCGAAAATTATGGGCTTTAATAGAAAATTTTGGAGATTTTTGTGTCTTTCCAAGAGAGAAAATTTGTAAAATTCGTATTTGTCGCTCTATAATTGTGCACTTTGACACAGAGCATTACCAACTCAAGAAGAGTAATTTCCCTAAATTTCATGATTACTACACTAAAATTGTCAAAATTATGGGCTTTAATAAAAAATGTTGGAAATTTTTGTGTTTAACCAAGAGAGAAAATTTGTAAAATTCGAATTTTTCGCCCTATAATTTTGAATTTTGACAAAGAGCATTACCAACTCAAGAAGAGTAATCTCCCTAAATTTCATGATTACTACACTAAAATTGTCAAAATTATGGGCTTTAATAAAAAGTGTTGGAGATTTTTGTGTCCTTCCAAGAGGTAAAATTGGTAAAATTGGTATTTTTAGCTCTATAATTTTGTACTTTGACACATACCAATACCAACTAAAAAGTAGTAATCTCTCCAAATTTCATACATTTTGCACTAAACTTGCGAAAATTATGGGTTTAAATAGAAAATTTTAGAGATTTTAGTGTTCATCCAAGAGAGAAAATTTGTAAAATTCAAATTTTTCGCCCTATAATTTTGAATTTTGACAAAGAGCATTACCAACTCAAGAAGAGTAATCTCCCCAAATTTCATGATTATTACACTAAAATTGTCAAAATTATGGGCTTTAATAAAAAATGTTGGAGATTTTTGTGTTTAACCAAGAGAGAAAATTTGTAAAATTCGAATTTTTCGCCCTATAATTTTGAATTTTGACAAAGAGCATTACCAACTCAAGAAGAGTAATCTCCCCAAATTTCATGATTATTACACTAAAATTGTCAAAATTATGGGCTTTAATAAAAAATGTTGGAGATTTTTGTGTCCTTCCAAGAGAAAAAATTTGTAAAATTTGACTTTTTCGCCCTATAATTTTGAATTTTGACAGAGAGCATTACCAACTCAAGAATAGTAATCTCACCAAATTTCACGATTATTGCACGAAACTTGCGAAAATTAGCGGCTTTAATAGAAAATTTGGGAGGTTTTGTTGATATTTTATTTACAGTCTCTTAGAAAACTGGTAGATCGTGATAACTCAACTTTGATCATTTACGGTGATGCTGACAGAATGCGTAATTAATTACAGTTGCTATAAATTACTCTTTTAATTGTTGCTATAAATAACAGTGTATTACTTGCAAGTTATAAATTTCAAGAATGTCAGTAATAGACTTTGCATCTTTCAGCCAGGAAGACACCAATTTCTGGAAGTAACTGTTATTGTTCTTTACCGAGAAATTTCAGTTTATTAAAAACGAATCAAAATGTGATTTAGAACGGACAGATTTTGGGACAACTGACCAACTTAACAAAATTTACAATGAATTTCAATTAAGGTTGTCTTCAAACATATTGACTCGGTTTGACGGGAGAACAATAATAAATTATGTTCTGCTAATTGGAAAATAATACAAACATCGATGTAAAAGTGAGAAATGATCAACAATGTGCATAATAAATAGAATGAAGTAATACATATGGTAATAAAGATACAGTTGCTTGATTAATGGCATAGACTGACTTTCTCTGTTTTAATTGTTTGTGTTCCTAATAGCCGTTTTGCACTTTTATGTTCATTCATCCTTGCAGTGGAGAATAACAATAGGACAGAGTTGTAGTCACTTCTCTTATTGTTATTCAAAATTTGTAGTTTCGCAAAGGTCATGCAGAATTGCAGTTTTTTATGCAAATAAAAAGTAGAAGAATTAGTCGAGTTAGCGGGGAAAAACTTAAAATGTAGAAAGCAATGCTAATTATTAGCGAAATGTACAAAACAATTTACAACTAAAATATAAAATTTTGAAGAATTTCATGTTCTTATGTTTTTTTTATTTCTGATATTCTTTGAGTCTGAAATCCTTTCAACAGGAATAAATTTGTAAAATGTGTATTTTTTGCTCTATAATTTTGTACTTTGGCACAGAGTATTACCAACTCAAGAGTAGTAATTTCCCTAAATTTCGTGTTTATTGCAACGAAATTGCAAAAATGATGGTCGTTAACACAAAATTTTGACATTTGGTTTTTCCTTGAAAGAAAAAAAATTGTAAAATTTGTATTTTTTTTGTTCAATAAATTTGTACTTTGAGCATTACCAACTGAAGAATAGTAATCTACCTAAGTTTCATGTATATTGAACTAAAATTTCGAAAATTATGACCGTTAACAGAAAATTTTGTAGATTTTTGTGTCTTTCCAAGAGAGAAAATTTGTAAAATTTGTATTTGTTTACTTTATAATTTTGTACTTTAACACAGATTATTACCAACTCAAGAATAGTAATCTCCCAAAATTTCATGATTATTGCACTAAAATTGCGAAAATTAGGGGCTTGAATAGAAAATTTCAAAAATTTGTATTTTTTGCTCGATTTTTCTGTACTTTGGCACAGAGTATTACCAACTGAAGAATAGCAATCTCCCCAAATCTCATGCATATTGCACTAAAATTGCGAAAATTATGGGTGCTAACTGAAAATTTTTACAACTTTACTTCTTTCTAATAGAGAGAAAATTCGTAAAATTTGTATTTTTTGCTCTATAATTTTGTACTGTGACACAAAGCATTGCCAACTCAAGGATAGTAATCTCCCCAAATTTCGTGTTTATTGCACTAAAATTGCGAAAATTAGAGGCGTTATCACACAATTTAAAAAAAAATTTGGCTCTCCAAGACAGAAAATTTCAAAAATTTGTATTTTTTGCTCTATTCTTCTGTACTTTGGCACAGAGCTTTACCAACTGAAGAATAGCAATCTCCCCAAATTTCATGCATATTGCACTAAAATTGCGAAAATTATGGGTGCTAAAAAAATTTTTTACAACTTTACTTCTTTCTAATAGAGAGAAAATTCGTAAAATTTGTATTTTTTGCTCTATAATTTTGTACTTTGACACAAAGCATTGCCAACTCAAGGATAGTAATCTCTCCAAATTTCGTGTTTATTGCACTAAAATTGCGAAAATTAGAGGCGTTAACACACAATTAAAAAAAAATTTGGCTCTCCAAGACAGAAAATTTCAAAAATTTGTATTTTTTGCTCTATTCTTCTGTATTTTGGCACAGAGCTTTACCAACTGAAGAATAGCAATCTCCCCAAATCTCATGCATATTGTACTAAAATTGCGAAAATTATGGGTGCTAACTGAAAATTTTTACAACTTTACTTCTTTCTAATAGAGAGAAAATTCGTAAAATTTGTATTTTTTGTTCTATAATTTTGTACTTTGGCACAAAGCATTGCCAACTAGTAATCTCCCCAAATTTCGTGTTTATTGCACTAAAATTGCGAAAATTAGGGGTTTGAATAAAAAATTTCAAAAATTTGTATTTTTTGCTCTATTCTTCTGTACTTTGGCACAGAGTATTAACAACTGAAAAATAGCAATCTCCCCAAATTTCATGCATATTGCACTAAAATTGCAAAAATTATGGGTGCTAAAAGAAAATTTTTACAACTTTTACTTCTTTCTAATAGAGAGAAAATTCGTAAAATTTGTATTTTTTGCTCTATAATTTTGTACTTTGACACAAAGCATTGCCAACTCAAGGATAGTAATCTCCCAAAATTTCGTGTTTATTGCACTAAAATTGCGAAAATTAGAGGCGTTAACACACAATTAAAAAAAAAATTGGCTCTCCAAGACAGAAAATTTCAAAAATTTGTATTTTTTGCTCTATTCTTCTGTACTTTGGCACAGAGTATTACCAACTGAAGAATAGCAATCTCCCCAAATTTCATGCATATTGCACTAAAATTGCAAAAATTATGGGTGCTAAAAGAAAATTTTTACAACTTTACTTCTTTCTAATATAGAGAAAATTCGTAAAATTTGTAGTTTTTGATCTATAATTTTGTATTTTGACACAAAGCATTGCCAACCCAAGAATAGTAAGCTCCCCAAATTTCGTGTTTATTGCACTAAAATTGCGAAAATTAGAGGCGTTAACACACAATTAAAAAAAAATTTGGCTCTCCAAGATAGAAAATTTCAAAAATTTGTATTTTTTGCTCTATAATTTTGTATTTTGACACAAAGCATTGCCAACTCTAGGATAGTAATCTCCCCAAATTTCGTGTTTATTGCACTAAAATTGCGAAAATTAGGGGCTTGAATAGAAAATTTCAAAAATTTGTATTTTTTGCTCTATTCTTCTGTACTTTGGCACAGAGCTTTACCAACTGAAGAATAGCAAATTCCCCAAATCTCATGCATATTGTACTAAAATTGCGAAAATTATGGGTGCTAACTGAAAATTTTTAAAACTTTACTTCTTTCTAATAGAGAGAAAATTTGTAAAATCTATTGTTTTTGCTCGATAATTTTGTACTTTGACACAGAATATTCGCTCAAGCAGATTTGTTCATAAACGACTTTTACTTGAATTAGTCGTTACGAATTTATTTCACGCTTGAATAAAATTTTGCAAAGCATAAACTCCGCTTCGATTAAACTTATTTGACATTTCGAGCTGGTGCGGTTTGCAAAAATCAAGCGGGCGTCAATCTATAAATCGGTCGTTAACAAAACAATAAGACAAAGGCATCATTGTTCTTTTATCTCGTGTTATGTAACGTTTAAACACACTTTAAAGCCTACAAAATTAATTAAAAAATGCACGGATGAGCCATTGACTGATACATTTTGGTTCGTTTTCCGGTTTAAACCCCAAACAGGTTGTCTAATTAAAAAGTCTCACTTGTAGCGTCTTCATTGTGTTGTCATCTGTGAAATTTATGATCAAAGTTTCATTCCATTGATTTACAATTGACAGGTCTGATCTAAACAATGCCGGAAACGAATATTTTCGCATTCTGTATCTTTATAATAATCGTGTTGGAACTTTGACCCCAAACAGTTATGTATTCTCTTTTCCGCCGACTTTTTCATGTATGAACGTCACATTTTCCTATCGCTCCGCGAAGAGAATATTGTTAATCTTCATCGCCCTGGCTTTATTGATTAGTAGGTGTTAAACCAACACAACTGTAATCATTATCCGCTATAATTCATCTCCACGATGCGTCCATTTGCATAACAGCGCTGTTGCAACCGATTTTCATGCACTCGAAAAAACATAGTATGTAATAACAGGTTAACATGATCGTTCGGTCGTGCAGCGATCATTAGATTCCACACCAAACTCAGTGACCCTTCACTCAACTTTTACTTTTCCAGAAAAACTCCTCACTTCCGAAGGCCGCGAGTTGCGGCGCGCTCTCTTCTCCCTCAAACAGATCTTCCAAGAGGATAAGGACCTCGTTCATGAATTCGTGCAGAACGATGGCTTGTCGTGTTTGATCAAAGTCGGCTCGGAAGCCGACCAGAACTACCAGAACTACATCTTAAGAGCGCTGGGGCAGGTGATGCTGTACGTCGATGGGATGAATGGGGTGATGGACCACAACCAGACCATCCAGTGGTTGTACAGTCTCATCTCCTCCAAGTTCCGGCTGGTGGTGAAGACCGCGCTCAAACTCCTTCTGGTCTTCGTCGAGTACACCGACTCCAACTGCATGCTGTTGATCAAAGCGATCCAAAGCGTTGATTACGGGCAAGGGGTGCTTCCATGGTACAACATCATGAAGTTGCTGAAGGACTTCGACTCCGCGGACACGGAGTTGCTGATTTACGCCACGACGCTCATCAACAAGGTGCTCAATGGGGTCCCGGACCAAGACACTTATTACGACCAAACGGACGCGTTGGAGGAACAAGAGATCGAGAGGATCATCCAGCGCTACATGTCCAAACCTGGGACCGATCTTGATCTCCTCCAACAGTTCCAAATCTACGAGGCGGTGCTCCAGTACGAAGACGGCGAAGAAGTCGGCGGTACCCCAATCAGACACCTCGATGAGAGCATCCGGAAGACCTTAAGAAACCGGAAATCGATGTCGGAAGCCAACGACAGAAGGAAGAGTCGAAGACACTCCACCGGAGCCACTCCGGGCCGGCACCCTCTGTTAGCCAAACTCAACCACCGATCCCTCCAACTCAGCCAAGAGGACGAAGAGTCCTCGAGTTCGCAGTCTTCGGAAGTCAACACCGCTCAGTTGAACGGGTGCTACAAGGACACCAACAAAGGTGAGTTTTGCGACAAGTGTGAAGTTTGCTCACGTGTGGCTTTGCTTAGCGAATGACGCTGGCGTCACTCCCGCTTTGAGGAGGCGAAGAGAACGAGCGGAGCGCCAAAGGAGTTTCATGCGGGAGCAGCAGGAGTCGGTGGCGCTGCTTAGGGGGTCGTCGCTGAACGAGGAGGACAAGGACGAGAACGAGCTGGGTACGTACGCTTTGCTACGCGCTCTTCTTAAGCCTGGTCTGGAGTGAACCGAATTTGATTTATGATCGATTCAAAAAAATTGCTTAAATCAAATTCGGTTCACTCTGTGGAAACGAGACTTTATAGTTTCGCCGCGTTTCTTGTAGGAAACTTCACCAACGCCCTCCAGCAGCGCATCGCCAACGGCAACCTGAGCCGCAAAGACATCACGTTGATGAACGCCGTGAACAAGCTGGACTCGGAGGAAAACCTCACTAAACAGCCGTGGATTCTCTACAACGACAACGATAACCAGCCTCCCGTCGACGACCCCGAGAACGGGAACGAAAACGATCGAAACGTCCTCCTGCAACTGAAACGGGAGAACACGGTCAAGGACCTCACGCAGAAACTCGCCAGTCAGAACATCCTTCATAGTCCTTCGGATGAAAATAAGCCCAATAGGATAGGAGACATGACGGGGCTCATCTCCAAAGCCAAAGAAGGACTTGCGAAGTCCAAGTCCAAAGCTGACGTTGTTAAAAGTCCGACCTCCGAAGCGATTCCGAAAATCGAAGCGAAGAAGTCTGAAAACGAACTCCGATGGGAAGAATTGGTGGCTAATCTGGACCGACCGCTTAATTTATGTGATATGGATTTCACGGATCTCGTAAGCGAGGATGAGGGTGACGTTTTGGCGCCGGTCGCGGTGGCGAATGGGATTCCTCCACCTCCTCCTCCGCTGAAGGAGAACGGAGCGCCGCCGCCGCCGCCCCTGTCGAGTTCCTTAGGGAGCAGAGGCCCTCCTCCGGTTCCGCCGGTGTTTGGCAGCACTCTCCCGCGCGTCTCCAAGCCGTCCGAAACCAAAATCCCCATCAAGAAGAACAAGAAGACCGTCAAACTCTTCTGGAAAGAAGTCCGGGAGGACCCCATCTCCTCCATTAAAGTGAAGACCGGTTTCATTTGGGACGAACTCAAGCCCGTTGCCGTCGACACGCAGAAACTCGAGCACCTGTTCGAGTCCAGAGCCAAGGACTTGATCACGAAGGTAAGAACTGGTTGCGAGGTCATTTCTTTGGTGGAAGCACTCTGAAGATTTGAGCTTCATTTAAGATAATTTATTTCTTTTTTTCTTTGGCGATCCGCACCTGGCATGGCCTCAGGAGGTGAGTCATTCAGTTGGGTGGTGATGGTTTGTTTTTTGCACTACCCTGTTGTTTCGGTGCTGCCAACAGAACTGTTGGCAACACTGCGTAGATACACCTCCCTTCGTACTTCAGTTAGGGGAAAAACTGAGCCTTGCAGTAGTGCCACTGAATGTCAAATGCTTGATCCAGCAAAATCTAGGGACAAAATTTGCTCTACTGTTAACCTTTCCAGACCAAACTGTCTTGAACTAGTCTAGAGCATGGTAACTGGTTGTGGTCTTATTTCCCCCTCAGTTGTACCAACTTACTAAAATTGATGCCCCCACAGAAACAACAAGAGATGAATAAAAACAAAGAGATCATCGTCTTGGACCCGAAGCGCTCCAACGCCATCAACATCGGAATGACGAAGTTACCACCTCCTCGCTCCATCAAGACGGCCATATTAAAGATGGACGCCACGATTATGAACCGGGAAGGCATCGAGAAGTTGCTCACAATGCTGCCAACTGAAGAAGAACGCTCGAAGATCCAGGAGGCGCAGGCTGCCAACCCCGACTTACCCTTAGGGAGCGCCGAACAGTTCCTTCTGACCTTAGCGTCGATTTCTGAATTGCCGGCGCGCCTGAAACTGTGGGCGTTCAAACTGGACTTTGAGAACACGGAGAGGGAGATTGCGGAGCCGCTCATGGACCTCAAGCACGGGATTGAGATCTTGCGAGTCAACAAGACGTTCCGGGGGATCCTAAGCACGCTGCTTTCAATAGGGAATTTTCTGAACGGCAACGAGGTGAAGGGGTTCCAAATTGATTATCTTGCCAAAGTACCTGAGGTGAAGGACACGGTCCATAAGCACTCGCTGCTGCATCATCTTTGCCATATTGTGATGGAGAAGTTTCCTGACGCCACCGACTTGTACTCAGAGGTGAGCGAGAAACCAAAGGAACCAATGGGTGTTACGACGTATTTTTCAGATTGGTGCGATCACTAGAGCTTCCAAGATCGATTTCGACGAGCTTTCTTTGAACATTCAAAGACTAGAAGCGGATTGTAAGGCTTCCTGGGACCATTTGAAGTTGATTGCCAAGCACGACGGCTCCACTATGATGAAGGTGAAGATGTCGGACTTCCTGGCGGACTGCGCCGAGAGGATCATCCTCGTCGGAATTATCCATCGAAGAGTTATGAACAGGTCTTGAGAAGAAGTCGAAGTTTCTGGTTACTTAGTTGAACTTTGCAGATTTCACAAGTTCTTACTGTGGCTGGGGATTCCTCTGCATCAGATTTCCGACACGAAACCCAACGAATTCTGCCGGATCGTGTCGGAATTCGCCCTGGAGTATCGCACGACGAGGGAGCGCGTCTTGCAACAGCTGGAGAAGAAGGCCAACCATAGGGAAAGGAACAAAACCCGAGGAAAAATGATCACGGATGTAAGCGACATTGTGTACAGTGCGTCCAAAAATAATGCACCATGGAAGTGTGCATCCATTTATTCGATTCGTCTTATCCGCTTACTTTTGTTCCCAAAATTTTAAATTCTTATCATTTGCATTTTCTGAGAAAAATGGCAAAACGTATAATTATATTTAAAGTTTATAGTTTATAATTTTTTAAGCCTCAATTTATACATTTTCTCGAGTTTTAGTTTTTCAAACATAGAGAAACTCAAATTTTCTTCATTTTTTTTCACTAGTAATTAACTTATGTTTCTACTAACTAGTAATTGAAAAAGTTACAAAACAATGAGAGCAAGTGATTTGACATGTCAAAATTGACAAATTCTACAGTAATGAAATTTGGGAAAAGCACTTCTTTTAGTTTCTTTATTGACTGTACAGAATTACAGAATTGTAGAGCCGACCAAACAATTTTTGGAATTTTTTATTTTTTAAATTTTTCAAAATTTTTCAGTGTTTTATGTTGAAGGCCGTAATTTTAGTGTTTTTAATTGTACAGTAATCAAATTTGGGAAAATTACTTTTTTTAGTTTCTTTATTGACTGTACAAAATAACAAAATTTTGAAGCCGACTAAACAATTTTTGAAATTTTTTATTTTTAGGATAGTCCAAAATTTTTCAATGTTTTATGGTAAAGGCCGTAATTTTAGTGATTTTAATTCTACAGCAATGAAATTTAGTGACATTACTTGTTTTAGTCCCTTTATTGATTTTTCAGAATTACAAAATTGTAGAGCCGACCAAACCATTTTTGGAATTTTTTATTTTTAGGACGGTCCAAAATTTTTCAGTGTTTTATGTTAAAGGCCGTAATTCTAGTAATTTTAATGCTACTACAACGAAATTTGGGGACATTACTTGTTTTAGTTCCTTTATTGACTGTACAAAATTATAACATTGTACAGCCGACCAAACAATTTTTGGAATTTTTTATTTTTAGGACGGTCCAAAATTTTTCAGTGTTTTATGTTAAAGGCCGTAATTCTAGTAATTTTAATGCTACTACAACGAAATTTGGGGACGTTACTTGTTTTAGTTTTTTTATTGACTGTACAAAATTACAAAATTTTAAAACCGATTAAACAATTTTTGGAATTTTTTATTTTTAGGACGGTCCAAAATTTTTCAAAGTTTTATATTCAAGGCCGTAATTTTAGTAATTTTAATGCTACTACAACGAAATTTGGGGACATTACTTGTTTTAGTTTTTTTATTGACTGTACAAAATTACAAAATTGTAAAGCCGATTAAACAATTTTTGGAATGTTTTATTTTTAGGACGGTCCAAAATTTTTCAGTGTTTTATGTTAAAGGTCGTAATTTTAGTATTTTTAATTCTACAGCAATGAAATTTGGGAAATTTACTTCTTTTAGTTCCTTTATTGACTGTACAAAATTACAAAACTTTGAAGCCGCCCAAACAATTTTTGGAGTTTTTCATTGTGCTCAAAATGTTTTCCGATGCTGTTTGTAAATAAAAAAAATGGGCTAATGCATTATTTTTGGACGAAATTGTAACATTACAACGCGTCTTATCGGCGTAATTACCCCGTTTAATGTCCGCTGTTGGTTAATGTGGTGGTCACCCCACGGACCGATAAAACCAGAACTTCCCCATTACAAGCAATAACCCCAACAATGTCCTTTGCAGCAGATTGGAAAGTTCCGGACTAAGGAGGACCGAGCCGACGCCGAACTCCGCCAACTCCTCGGCAGCGACATCTCCGACGTGGAGAGTCTCCAAGGGACGCTGACGTGGCGTCGGACGCGCCGCGACTCCAACCGCTCCTTCCTCAACCAGGCGAACGGTAATTTGACCGACGGCGACGATGAAATCTTAGAAACGCTCGTCAAGACTGCCACCAAGGGACCCACTCGGACGGCACCGCGCGAGCGGAAGCGAACGCGACACGCGGACAGGAAGTCGTGTAAGTATGGGGATGAGCTTCGGGTTCGTTGATTGATGTTTTGATAACAGTGAAGCGTTCTCGAACAAGAGAGAACAATCCTTTTGGTAGCAGAGATTCGCCGTAATCTGGCGGTACGTGGAGTGTCTTGTGCATGGATTTTTTGTTAGTTTGTGATGTGCATTGGGCATGTGATTGTCTTGTACCAAATACCGTGTTTATGACTTAAGTGGTCTTGTCCCTTTGTGCAGTTAGGGCGCCAATTAAGTCATTGGTGCCACAGTACTTCCAAGTTTAACGCACTTTTCTGTTTAGTGAGACGGACGCTCAAGAACGGATTGTCGGAGGAAGAGAAGAAGCACCTGTCGGCTTACATCAAAGGCTACTAATCCGCCCCCGGTGCCAAATCCTGCTAGAGAATTTTACTTTTAATTTATTTTAGCATCTGTGTGATGTTCAATGTATACTACAACTGACTTTGTTATGTGATAAACTATGGCTGCTCACTCATCTTTGTTGTTTTTTTGTATTATTTATGAAAAAAGAAGAAAGTTTGGAGCACTTGTTAGAGGATAGGTTTTATTTATTTTCTATTAATCTGTAGAGAGGGACGGCGAATGTTTTTTATAAATGTGCCTTATTCAAAATGGCGACACCCACACTAGTCTTGGTTTTATCATAAATTAGTTTTGTTTTTCTTTGAGCGTGAGTGAATTTTGTTTTGACTCAGTTTGAGGCTAAGACTATTACTGTCGGTAAAGTTACTATGAACTTTTTTAATTTCTTTTTTCCATTGCTGTGTTTATGTTAATGAGGATTTACCTACAATAAATAAATTTTGTTATTACGACGTATTCTTCTCCCCCACATCCCCCAAAAAACAACCCCAAATAATTACAAAAACGTTTATTAACTTTAATAGTATAACAACATACAATAGATTGCACTAAACTTAAGTTTTTGTTCAAAATTCCTCGAATTAACAATAAGCGAAAAGAAAAAAATAAATTACTCTCCGGAATGTGTTGTTGGATAACATGTAAAAAACTAAACCTCCTCAATTTCGTAGTCCGCAACACACTGTATAAAAAGTAAAAAAGAACGGCAGTCCACCTCGCACCACGTCTCTGCTAAAACTACTCAGTCGTTCACAGTTCGTCGTGTTTCGGCCCAGAAAACTCATCATGCGAAATGAACCCATTCTTGTCCTTATCTTCATGCTGGAAGATCTCCTCAACCAGCTTATCATGGTCCGCCAACATGTTCTTCACGTCGTCGCTGGGAGTTTCACCTTCAGCCGCCACCATCTGCTTCTTCAAATACTCACTGACCTAAAAAAATCATTTAGAACACGCCAACCCCACTCCTCCACTCACTCACCTCTTCTCTGCTCAGCTGGTTGTCTTTATCGTTATCAATCTCTTTGAACACGTTGGTAGTCGGTGGTGAATCCCCGATGTTAATTAGTTCTACTTCGAAGATGAGGGTGGCGCCTCCGGGGATGACGTTCCCAGCGCCTCGGTCGCCGTAGCCCAGGTTCGGGGGGATGGTGAGTTTGCGTTTTTCGCCCACGCACATGTTGAGGAGGCCTTGGTCCCAACCCTTGATCACTTGGCCCACGCCCAGCTGGAAGCTGAAGGGTTGCTCGCGGTCCATGCTGCAATAAAAGGGAAAAGTTGGATGAGTCACTCGGCACACTTTCTCCAGTGAAAGTTTAGGCACTGTCGAATCGAATTACAGTCACTACAAAGTGAAATAAAATTGTTTCCTAATTTTCATGTTAAAATTGTCAAATGTCAAATTTTGTGGAAAAAGTAATGACAACCTCATCATCTTAAAATTTCCAAAGTTAATTCATCAAGATTGCAAACTTAAATAAAGAAATGACAGTTATTTTTTGCATTACAATGACAGATTACACGATCGTCTTTTGTAACCCAAACCATAATCACGTTGCAACTTTGCAACATTTGCAACAGAAACGAATTACACGATGAAACTTTTAAAATTAGTGACCATTGGTGAACATTTGCAACCTAAACCAACTGTAACTTATAATTAAACACCAAATTCCCCTAGATTCTGGAAAAACCTCTCGATTGGCAACACTGATGGAAGTACTATCGCGGAATCAAAATTTCGAACATCACTTTTTGACATGGCAATGTAAATCAAGCTTTATTGTCATTGTGACTGACATACAAAGCAAATTTCTGAAACTTGCTGAGTCTTTTATAAATTTTAAGGTTATAAAGACAAAGGACAGTTTACAATTTTTAAACATCAATCAATTTGATGTTCGAAATTTTGTTTCCGCGATAGTAGGTTGCAAATGTCCACTTTCACAGTTTTTTTTTTTATTTAAAGTTGGAATCTTGATGAGTTAGCTTTAGAAACTTTAACATGACCAGGTTGGCATTACTTTTCCCCAGAATTGGACATTTGTCCATTTTAACAAGAAATTAGCTGTGTATCAATGTTTACATAATTCATTAATGCGGCAAGGTTGGCATCAACCAGAATTTGACATTTATTACATTGACAGAATTTTGACGATCGTCTTTTAAACACCAAAACTTAATTTACATAATATCCATTGACAGAACATAAAAATTACTAAAGTTGGCGAAAATAAAACATCCTAAATGTGGCAGTTGGCAAGAGTCGTAACTAAATGAGCAGTTGACGTCAAAAATTCAATTTAAAAGTGTCAAATTCGACTGGATCTTTACTTTTTGCGAGAAAATTTCCTAAAAAACAAGGTAATTTGATTTTTATATTTTGTGAATACAACATTCGCAACAGGAACGAATTGTACGATAAAAATTTCAAAATTTGTGTCCTTGAGTGGACATTGGCAACCTAAACCAACTGTATGTTATAATTAAACACTAGATTCCCCCCCCCCAGAATTGTCCAAAAATTGAAAATATCCCTAGATTCTGGAAAAACCTCTAAACCTGGCAACACTGATCCATGATGGCATCGAATTACGTTGCAAATGTCCACTTTGACAGTTATTTTTTTATTTAAAATTGGAAGCTTGATGAATTAGCCTTGGAAACTTTAATATGACCAGGTTGACATCACTCTCCCCCAGAATTGGACATTTGTCCTTTCTGACATGAAATTAGCTGAACATCAAAGTTTACATAATTCATTAGTGCGACAAGGTTGGTATCATTGTTCCCTCAAAATTTGACATTTATTACATTGTTTTTAGAATGTTGACGATCGTCTTTTGTACCCCAAAACGTAATTTACATAATATCCATTGACAAAACATAAAAACTACTCGAGTTGGCGAAAATAAAACATCCTAAATGTGGCAGTTGGCAAGATTGGTAACTAAATAAGCAGTTGACGTCAAAAATTCAATTTAAAAGTGTCAAATTCAACTAGATCTTTACTTTTTGCGAGAAAAATTCCTAAAAACCAAGGTAATTTGATTTTTATATTTTGTGAATACAACATTCGCAACACGAACGAATTGTAGGATAAAAATTTCAAAATTTGCGTCCTTGAGTGGACATTGGCAACCTAAACCAACTGTATGTTATAATTAAACACTAGATTCCCCCAGAATTGTCCAAAAATTGAAAATATCCCTAGATTCTGGAAAAACCTCTAAACCTGGCAACACTGATCCATGATGGCATCGAATTACGTTGCAAATGTCCACTTTGACAGTTATTTTTTATTTAAAATTGGAAGCTTGATGAATTAGCCTTGGAAACTTTAATATGACCAGGTTGACATCACTCTCCCCCAGAATTGGACATTTGTCCTTTCTGACATGAAATTAGCTGCACTTCAAAGTTTACATAATTCATTAGTGCCACAAGGTTGGTATCATTGTTCCCTCAAAATTTGACATTTATTACATTGTTTTTAGAATGTTGACGATCGTCTTTTGTACCCCAAAACGTAATTTACATAATATCCATTGAAAGAACATAAAAATTACTAAAGTTGGCGAAAATAAAACATCCTAAATGTGGCGGTTGGCAAGAGTGGTAACTAAATGAGCAGTTGACGTCAAAAATTCAATTTAAAAGTGTCAAATTCAACTAGATCTTTACTTTTTGCGAGAAAAATTCCTAAAAACCAAGGTAATTTGATTTTTATATTTTGTGAATACAACATTCGCAACACGAACGAATTGTAGGATAAAAATTTCAAAATTTGCGTCCTTGAGTGGACATTGGCAACCTAAACCAACTGTATGTTATAATTAAACACTAGATTCCCCCAGAATTGTCCAAAAATTGAAAATATCCCTAGATTCTGGAAAAACCTCTAAACCTGGCAACACTGATCCATGATGGCATCGAATTACGTTGCAAATGTCCACTTTGACAGTTATTTTTTATTTAAAATTGGAAGCTTGATGAATTAGCCTTGGAAACTTTAATATGACCAGGTTGACATCACTCTCCCCCAGAATTGGACATTTGTCCTTTCTGACATGAAATTAGCTGCACTTCAAAGTTTACATAATTCATTAGTGCCACAAGGTTGGTATCATTGTTCCCTCAAAATTTGACATTTATTACATTGTTTTTAGAATGTTGACGATCGTCTTTTGTACCCCAAAACGTAATTTACATAATATCCATTGAAAGAACATAAAAATTACTAAAGTTGGCGAAAATAAAACATCCTAAATGTGGCAGTTGGCAAGAGTCGTAACTAAATGAGCAGTTGACGTCAAAAATTCAATTTAAAAGTGTCAAATTCGACTAGATCTTTACTTTTTGCGAGAAAAATTCCTAAAAACCAAGGTAATTTGATTTTTATATTTTGTCAATACAACATTCGCAACAGGAACGAATTATACGATAAAAATTTCAAAATTTGTGTCCTTGAGTGGACATTGGCAACCTAAACCAACTGTAGGTTATAATTAAACACTAGATTCCCCCAGAATTGTCCAAAAATTGAAAATATCCCTAGATTCTGGAAAAACCTATAAACCTGGCAACACTGATCCATGATGGCATCGAACTACGTTGCAAATGTCCACTTTGACAGTTATTTTTTTATTTAAAATTGGAAGTTGATGAATTAGCCTTGGAAACTTTAATATGACCAGGTTGACATCACTCTCCCCCAGAATTGGACATTTGTCCTTTCTGACATGAAATTAGCTGCACTTCAAAGTTTACATAATTCATTAGTGCGACAAGGTTGGTATCATTGTTCCCTCAAAATTTTATCCATTGACAGAACATAAAAATTACTAAAGTTGGCGAAAATAAAACATCCTAAATGTGGCAGTTGGCAAGAGTGGTAACTAAATAGGCAGTTGACGTTTCTAAAGTCAAAAATTCAATTTGAAAGTTTCAAATTCCTCTAGATCTTTACTTTTTGCAAAAAAACTCATGAAAAATCCAAGATAATTTGATTTTCATGTTTTAAGAATAGATATTACCTCTGCCATTGCAACATTTGCAACAGGAACGAATCACACTATAAAAATTTCAGAATTTGTGTCCTTGGGAGGACATTTGCAACCCAAACCTACTGAACTGAGCTTCAGGAAATTTCCGCGATTAAAACAAAGACGAATTTTCTGTGTCATTGGGCATGAAAGGGGCGGAGTTTTTCCGGAATCAATAAGAAATCGAAGTTTCTAATTTGGTCGGAATTTTCCCAATCTCAAACGCGTCCGACCGCTTTCATAAATGACCAGCTAATGCTGGCCTCGGTTAGCATGCGACTTCTTCAGAGAATTAGCCTGTTATATCTCGGGGAATTTTTTCCTATGCATGACATCGTGAATATTTAAAATCTCTTGTCTTGTCGTTGTAAGATAGCGACTGGCAAACGCCGCCCCCGTACGCACAGCGCGACACACTTAAATATTAATTCCAGTAAGCGGCGTGCGGTTTCTTTTTTTTAAGGGAAAAGTTCGTCTCTGTCGAGTCGTTCCATTGCGCTGCGATCTTAAAAACTTTCGTTATTATAAGGATGACGCGGCCGTTATAAATAACGGCGAGCGGCCAGGGTAGCGAATGTAAAAGGGGGCAGTGGAAATCCACGCCGATGTGATTATGGAGCCGCGGGTTAATTTTGGAAGTTTTCGCATGAAATTGCTAAGAATTTCGACGTCCGCTTTCCGCCAACAGCTTAACATCGTTAAACCGAATGCAATTTTTCCTCCACTAACCAATCATTGCCAGAAATTCCCGTTCGACGGGCGCGAGAGTGCCAACTGACACATTTAGGGAGTTTTGTTTTCCCCAACTACTAACTTTTATGTTTTAAAAATAGTAATTGGTCGAATTTGACACTTTGAAATGGAACTTTTGACGTCTGATACGTCAATTGCCCATTTAGTTACAACTTTAGGAAGTTTTGTTTTCGCCAACTGTAGTTACTTTTATCTTTGAGAATAATATCAGTCGAATTTAAAACTTTGAAATTGAATTTTTGATATTAGAAACGTCAATTGCCTATTTCGTTACCACTCTCGGCAACTGTCAGGTTTAAGGTATTTTGTTTTCGCCAATTTTAGTAATTTTTTCGTTTTGAAACTGGATTTTAGTGGGGTTTGGTTTGAAACGGAATTTTTGACATTAGAAACGTCAATTGCTCATTTCGTCACCACTCTCGCTATCTGTCACGTTTAAAGTGTTTTGTTTTTGCTAATTTTAGTAACTTTTACGTTTTGAAAATGGATTTTGGTCGAATTTGAAACTTTGAAATAAAATTTTTGACATTAGAAACGTCAACTGCCCATTTAGTTACCACTCTCGCCAACTGTCACATTTAGGAAGTTTATTTATCCTCCACTTAACCAATCATTGTCATAAATTCCCGTTCGACGGGCGCGAGAGTGCCAACTGACACATTTAGAGACTTTTGTTTTCCCCAACTAGTAACTTTTATGTTTTAAAAATAGATATTGGTCGAATTTGACACTTTGAAATGGAACTTTTGACGTCTGATACGTCAACTGCCCATTTAGTTACCACCACAGGTTACCACTCTCGCCAACTGTCACTTTTAGGAAGTTTAGTTTTCCTCCACTTAACCAATCATTGCCATAAATTCCCGTATGACTGGCGCGAGAGTGCCAACTGTCACATTTAGAGAGATTTTTTTTCTCCAACTAGTAACTTTTATGTTTTGAAAATAGCTATTGGTCAAATTTGACACTTTGAAATTGAACTTTTGACGTTTGAAACGTCAACTGCCCATTTAGTTACCACTCTCGCCAACTGTCACATTTGTTTTCACCAACTGTATTTAGGTACTTGTCTTAGAGAATAAATATCAGTCCAATTTGAAACTTTGAAATTGAATTTTTGATATTAGAAACGTCAATTGTCTATTTCGTTAGCACTCTTGTCAACTGTCAGATTCAGGGTGTTTTGTTTTCGCCAATGTTAGTATTTTTTTCGTTTTAAAACTGGATTTTAGTGGAATTTGGAACTTTGAAATTCAATTTTTGACATTAGAAACGTTAATTGCTCATTTAGTTACTCTCGCTATCTGTCACGTTTAGATTGTTTGGTTTTCACCATTTTTAGTAACTTTACGTTTTAAAAATGGACTTTAGTCGAATTTGAAACTTCGAAATTGAATTTTGACATTAGAAACGTCAACTGCTCATTTAGTTACCACTCTCGCCAACTGTCACATTTAGGAAGTTTTGTTTTCGCCAATTGTAGTTACTTTTACGTTTTGAGAATAAATATCAGTCGAATTTGAAATTTTAAAGTTGAACTATTGACGTTTGAAACGTCAACTGCCCATTTAGTTACCACTCTCGCCAACTGCCACATTTAGGAAGTTTAGTTTTCGCCAACTGTAGTTACTTTTGTGTTTTGAGAACGAATATCAGTCGAATTTGAACTTTTGACGTTAGAAATGGAATTAATTTTGGAAGTTTTCGCAGAAGAATTTCGACGTCCGCTTTCCGCCAACAGCTTAACATCGTTAAACCCACCGAATGTAATTTTTCCTCCACTTAACCAATCATTGCGATAAATTCCCGTTCGTCGGGCGCGACTTTAAAACCCACCCCGGGGTGGATAGCATCCCCATCCATCTCGATTTATAATTCATTCGCCGGCGCTATCGGGAACGTTCCCGTGTAGTGAATTTATCCAGTTTATTAGGACGCGGTACGTCGCATACAGTTGAGTTTCCTCTTTCTGCCGTTTTTGTCAAAGACCTCCCGTGTCTCTGGCTGTATGAAGGAATGCACAAAGAACTAATGGAAAATTTCAGATACAAGAAAAATTCAATCATAGCATCGATAATTTGGAAATTCGCTCGAATCAATTACTGCAATATCTGTTTTGTTGTCTAATTGACAATGAAGGGGTGTCGAAACGAGGGAAGGAAATTAAAAATTCAAACGAATCATTCGGACGCGCCAGGGATGGATTTAATGGAATTAAAGGATGCGATAATAAATCTCAATTTGGGATTGACTGACCAGGTAAAGTGAGCGGAAATAGACGGGAAATGCTTTTTATTTTTAGAGGAGGCTTAAAATAGCAAACGGAGGCGAATTTCCATGCAACAAAGCTCCAATTACACAAACACGTCATTAAAATTTGCAAAAAATTCAAATTGCTACATCGAACGGCTTGTACATCGCCGCCGATGCAAACTTACCAACTCCAATTTTACTTTTTGCGACAAGAGAACTACTTAAACTTAGCTCAAACTTGATTACTTTTCACTGGTAAAAAACTGGTTTATACTTTACATTTTCTAGGAATATTTTATGCCGGGTGATGGTAAAATAATCAACTCGAAGCCAAGTTAAGTTTTTCCTGTTCAAACACTTGGTGGTTAGTTTGATACTTTTAATTAGAAAAATTGGGCTAATTGGAATACATTTGCGTGTTTACTTTTAATAACATTAGTCAAGAAATTTTGGAAAAATTGGAAACAAAATAATTGTATCTACTGGAGAAGTAGAATGGTACAATTTTCGAAGTTTTGATGGTAGGGCAATGAAATTTGGAGGAATTACTAGATTTGACCTGTTTATTGTCTATTCCAAATTCCAAATTTTTTGCGCAACAGGGACGGATTTTAGAAATTTTCATTTTCAAGACGAGCCAAAAATTTCCAATATTTTCTATTCGGACCTGTAATTTTAGTAGTTTTGATGCTGACATAATCAAATTTAGAGACATTATTACTTTCGAATTGGTGATCGTCTGTCCCAAATCCCAAATTTTTTGCGCACCAGGGACGGATTTTAGAAGTTTTTATTTTTAAGACGACCTAAAAATTTACAATAAATTCTATTCGGACGCCCAATTTTGGTAGTTTTGATGTTAAGGCACTGAAATTTGGAGAGGTTGCTTTTTTCATTTTGATGACTGTCTGTCAAAAATCCCAAATTTTTTGAGCCACAGGGACGGATTTTAGAAATTTTCATTTCCAAGACGAGTCAACCATTTCCAGTATCTTTCATTCGGACCAGTAATTTTAGTAGTTTTGATGCTAAAGCAATGAGATTTAAAGAGATGTCTATTTTTGACTGGTTTATTATCTGTTCCAAATATCAAATTTTTTCAATGACAGGGACGGATTTTAGAAATTTTTATTTTCAAGAATAGCCAACAATTTCCAATATTCTCCACTCGAACCTGTAACTTCACTAATTTTGATGCTAAGGCAGTGAAATTTAGAGAGATTACTATTTTCAACTTGTTGACTGTTTGGCCTAAGTTCCAAATTTTTTGAGCAACAGGGACGGATTTTAGAAATTTCTATTTTGAAGACGAGCCAAAAATTTCCAATATCATAAATTTGAATCTGTAATTTTAGTAGCTTTGATACTAAAGTAATGAAATTTGGAGCGATTACTACTTTTGACTTGCTTATTATCTGTTCCAAATCTCAATTTTATTGAGCCACAGGGACGGATTTTAGAAATTTTTATTTTCAAGACTAGCCAACAATTTCCAATATTCTCCACTCTAACCTGTAATTTCACTAATTTTGATACTAAAGTAATGAAATTAGGAGCGATTACTACTTTTGACTTGCTTATATCTGTTCCAAATCTCAATTTTATTGAGCCACAGGGACGGATTTTAGAAATTTTCAGTTTCAAAACGAGTTAAAAATTTTCAATATCTTCCATTCGGACCTGTAATTTTAGTAGTTTTGATGCTGACATAATCAAATTTAGAGACATTATTACTTTCGAATTGGTGATCGTCTGTCCCAAATCCCAAATTTTTTGCGCACCAGGGACGGATTTTAGAAGTTTTTATTTTTAAGACGACCTAAAAATTTACAATAAATTCTATTCGGACGCCCAATTTTGGTAGTTTTGATGTTAAGGCACTGAAATTTGGAGAGGTTGCTTTTTTCATTTTGATGACTGTCTGTCAAAAATCCCAAATGTTTCGAGCCACAGGGACGGATTTTAGAAATTTTCATTTCCAAGACGAGCCAACTATTTCCAGTATCTTTCATTCGGACCAGTAATTTTAGTAATTTCGATGCTAAAGCAATGAGATTTAAAGAGATGTCTATTTTTGACTGGTTTATTATCTGTTCCAAATATCAAATTTTTTCAATGACAGGGACGGATTTTAGAAATTTTTATTTTCAAGACTAGCCAACAATTTCCAATATTCTCCACTCGAACCCGTAATTTCACTAATTTTGATGCTAAGGCAGTGAAATTGAGAGAGATTACTATCTTCAACTTGTTGACTGTTTGGCCTAAGTTCCAAATTTTTTGAGCAACAGGGACGGATTTTAAAAATTTCTATTTTCAAGACGAGCCAAAAATTTTCAATATCATAAATTTAAATCTGTAACTTTAGTAGCTTTGATACTAAAGTAATGAAATTTGGAGCGATTACTACTTTTGACTTGCTTATTATCTGTTCCAAATCTCAATTGTATTGAGCCACAGGGACGGATTTTAGAAATTTTCAGTTTCAAGTTAAAAATTTTCAATATTTTCCATTCGGACCTGTAATTTTAGTAGTTTTGATGCAATGGCAATGAAATTTGGAGAGATTATTATTTTCGACTTGCTGACACTCTGTCAAAAATCCCAAATTTTTAGAGCAACAGGGGCGGATTTTAGAAAATTTCATTTAAATATGCACCCATTCTTCCTAACAAAATCGCGAAAGTCATTGAAATCGGATTCTCGGATTCACCCCAAAATAGCTATTTGTGTACCAAGGCCAAAAAGTGTTTCTTTTTGCCAGAAAGAAGGCGAGGGCAAAATGGCACTTTTTGGCCGTGATACACACAAGATTTTTTAGGCGACTTAAACTGACAATGAAATTTTTAGGCCTTAAAGCGGCCTAAAAGTGAGTCTTTTCTGGCCGCAAACATTTTCGGCCAATCTATGGTGGCGCCATCTATCCATGGTTTTGCATATTACATCAAGATACCGACATTATCTCCAATTTTATAATTATTTGGGTAAAATCAAATCGACAAACTGCTGTAAAGTGCAAGAAAGACGTGTTGAATTATTGAAAATGAACATGTCTAGCAGTGCTGCTGCAACAACATTAGAAAGCACATCAAACCAATTTATACAAATTGTGAAGCTACACATGCCGAAACTGCAAATGTAAATAAAAAAAAAAGAACTTTTCTGAAGGATTCATAAATATTTACAATTATTCAGTTGTTATAATTGATTAAATCAATAAATCATAAATAAAAATTAATTAACTTGTAAATTTAAGATTTCGCCTAAAAAAAGAATTATTTCAGTGACTGGCATTATTATATCAAGGCAGTTTTTACAACAAAAAACGCACATAAACCACCAACTCAATCATAGCTTTTTATTCATTGAACAGATATCCAAAACTGTTGTTTATTCAATGCATTCCTGAAGCAATTAAATCTTACACAAATGCATGGCATTGAATGTTAACACCAAATAACGCAGGAAATTCGAGAATTCGAATTTTTTAGTTAATCACACAAATGTGGAAACATAAATCAAACCCCAATTCTTCACATCCCGAATAATTTCCATCCACACTTTCGTTTAATTTCAAAACCAATAAATCACAAAGCGACGATTATATCATTTAACTTTTCCTGCTGCTCAGTGAGAAACTTTCATAAAATTAATTGAAAATTTCCCTAGAGCAGGCTAATAAAACACAGAACTGTCGTTTAAAAATTTATTTCCCGAATATTTAATAGTCCAGAAATAGACCAATGGTTTTTTAAATACTGTGCATTTCCGGAGCGCAAAATTGAAATATCTTCATTACTGGATTCGCCATTAGCGAAACTGCGGCACTCTTCCCTTTTACAGGTGAAAGCCAAAGGTGAATTCAGCACAACTAAATCTATTTCGAACCACCGCAGTGGTGAGACAGTCTTCTAATTCCTGCAGATTTGAGACGCGATTCAGAATGCGGTTTTATCGTACATAAATGTCTTTGGCTTTAATATCTCCGCTAGTAAACGCGTGCTTAGGTATTTGTATTCCGCACAAGCTTTTATAATTGTATTATATTCCGTTATTAGATTCGCCCCTATACAAATATATTTTACTTAAATTAATGATGTTCCCTCTAGCAATTTTCTGGGGATTTACTTGTTTACTGAGCTGTTTAATAAATAATGAAATTGCATTTCTATAAATAACTAGAAATCAACAACTTGCACATCCTGAGCATCCTTAATTACTCGCGCGCTAATTAAATTCTAATTAATTATGGAGCAACCTGCGTCTTGGTTTTTAGCTAACAAAACTCCCCGAGCTAGCTAATTTGTAGTCTCCGAGAATTTTAACTATTTTTGATAGTTTGCCACATCTGCGGCTCTCCAGGAGGAGCAGACTATGGATTCAAATATTTACAAAACGAATCCTACTTTCTCGTGACACATGAGAACATCTGATCAAGTTAGCGGCTTCCTTTTGCTGCTCTTATGAATAAAACAGAGGCACATCTCCAGTGGAGGCAGTGGCGTACTGAAGACAAGGAATCCAGTCTTATCACGAAAAGAAAACAATGCTGGATTTCCATTGTCCATCCGAAGAACTGGCGCTTAAATATTTAATCCAAAGACATAAAATAAATATTCTTCTCATTGTGCAACTTTAAAAGCTCTTTAGTTGATTTCGGTTCATGAAAAATTTAAATGCAAGTCAACTAACTCGAGACTCGTTAAGACCGCGTTCGCTCTACTTGAGAATTAATGAAACGCTCCAAAAAAATAGGAGTTTTGCTCGGGGTGAACGCGCGTTTCTCCCTCTCGGTATGAAAATAATCATCCATCTCGTCGAACATAACATTGCCTCCGCCGCCCACTTTCCATCACCTGGTTGCTTACACTTGTGAAACTTTAAACGTATTTCTCACATCCAAAATTCACAAAAACCATTAATATTTGAGGGAACGAACCAGCTTAAGCCGCCAGTGAGAAAACGGCCACACTTGGAGGCGGCAAGGTTACGTATAAATATCATCAACTATTCACGAGGAGGAGATATACGATGAAAGTTGACTGACAACTACATGCGCGTCGCGACGGCAGCGGCGGCTGCAGACGCCGAATTCATTTACGAACTGTTACTTAAAAATAGATCGAGCGAACAATCGTTGTTGCTCAAAAAGTATTGGTTTGGAATTTTTTAAATCGATTTCCGCTCGATTGTTTGGTCGGAGGAAATTGAGAGCCGGTGGCGGTAGAAAAAGTTTAATGCATTCATAATTTGATGTTTGGCTGGAAGATATTTTGATGTGGAGTAGCGGCTCATTTTAAGAAAAAATTTTTGTTGATTCTGCAGATTTTTAATTCTTTTGAAATTAGTTGATTCAATTTATTTTATTCACAAAGGGTTAGACATTCTATTATAAAATAATAGAATAGTGTATTCCTGCAAGTTTCGCTCCGAGTTTAATAAAAATTGAATTCGTACAGTCGAGCACTCCCGAGATTCAAATTTTCTGCCAGCTGTCATTTCTAATTCCCCGCAGATTTCCTCGCGTTGTGTCTTAAATCCGCAAAGACTAAATTGCTGAACGTTGGAAAATGCCTTTTCGGTTTATTTTGATGTGGGAAAACTCGTTTAAAAAAAAAAAAAAAAGTTTAAAAATGGTGGATGCGCCGGGAGTAAATTTATTTAATGATTTTTCAGACTGTTTTCTATGGTATCGGTAAACTTTTTAGAGAATTAAAATATCGAAAGCATTCATACTGCTAAAGTACAAAATTTTAGATCACGAATTGCGAATTTTAGAATTTTAGAATTTTTCATTTCTCGAGCTCGAAATTATTATTTTTCTAATACTTTTTAGAAATTCGACAATTTTGACGCTGAAGTTATCAATTTTGGTGGAAATGTTAGTTTTAAAGGGTTTATTAAATACACCAAATTACAGAATTTTAGAATAAAACGCAAACATTTTAGAACGTTTTATTTATAGTACGAACTAAAAACTAAAAATTGAAATGTTTCTAAAACTCCATAAATTCGACAGTATTGACAGTAAAATAATGAAATTGAATATGAAATAATGAATTGTTCCTTTAGATGCGTTTACTACGTATTCTTAAGAATACTTTATTCTAAGAAATACTGTCAATACTGTCGAATTTATGAAGTTCTAGAAACATTTTAATTGTACTTTTTAGTTACTCCTATAGTACTAAAATTTTTGCTTTTTTTTTATTTTTGGAATTTCAGACAGACAATAAACAAGTTAAAAATAGTAATCTCTCCTAATTTCAATGCCGTAGCATCAAATGTGCCACAATTACACGTCCGAATGGAAAATATTGGAAATTTTTGGCTCGACTTGTAACTGAAAATTTTTGAAATCCGTCCCTGTAACTCAAAAAATTTTGGAATTTGGGACATACAATAAATAAGCTAAAAATGGTAAGTTATCCAAATTTCTTTGCTCTACTATCAAAACTGCAAAAATGACACGTCCGAATAAAAAATATTTGAAATTTTTGTCCCGTCTCGAAAATTAAAGTTTCTAAAATCCGTCCCTGTGGCTCGAAAAATTTGGGATTTCGAATAGACAGTCAAAAAGTTGACCATAGTACTCTTACCAACTTACTTTCATTGCCCTGATATCAAAATTATCAAAATTGCATGTTCGATTTGGAAATATTGTAAATTTTTGGCTCATCTCGAAAATCAAAATTTCTAAAATCCGTCCCTGTAGCTCAAAAATTTGGGATTTAAGACAAACAATCACCAAGTTAAAAATAGTAATCTGTCCAAATTTCATTGCCCTAGTATCAAAACTATCAAAATTACACGTCTGAATGGGAAATATTGGAAATTTTTGGCTCGTCTTAAAAATGAAAATTTCTAAAATCCGTCCCTGTGGCTCGAAAAATTTGGGATTTCGAATAGACAGTCAAAAAGTTGACCATAGTACTCTTACCAAATTTCATTGCCCTGATATCAAAATTTTCAAAATTGCATGTTCGATTTGGAAATATTGTAAATTTTTGGCTCATCTCGAAAATCAAAATTTCTAAAATCCGTCCCTGTAGTTCGAAAATTTGGGATTTAAGACAAACAATCACCAAGTTAAAAATAGTAATCTTTCCAAATTTCATTGCCCTAGTATCAAAACCATCAAAATTACACGTCTGAATGGGAAATATTGGAAATTTTTGGCTCGTCTTAAAAATGAAAATTTCTAAAATCCGTCCCTGTGGCTCGAAAAATTTGGGATTTCGAATAGACAGTCAAAAAGTTGACCATAGTACTCTTACCAAATTTCATTGCCCTGATATCAAAATTTTCAAAATTGCATGTTCGATTTGGAAATATTGTAAATTTTTGGCTCATCTCGAAAATCAAAATTTCTAAAATCCGTCCCTGTAGTTCGAAAATTTGGGATTTAAGACAAACAATCACCAAGTTAAAAATAGTAATCTTTCCAAATTTCATTGCCCTAGTATCAAAACCATCAAAATTACACGTCTGAATGGGAAATATTGGAAATTTTTGGCTCGTCTTAAAAATGAAAATTTCTAAAATCCGTCCCTGTGGCTCGAAAAATTTGGGATTTCGAATAGACAGTCAAAAAGTTGACTATAGTACTCTTACCAAATTTCATTGCCCTGATATCAAAATTATCAAAATTGCATGTTCGATTTGGAAATATTGTAAATTTTTGGCTCATCTCGAAAATCAAAATTTCTAAAATCCGTCCCTGTAGCTCGAAAATTTAGGATTTAAGACAAACAATCACCAAGTTAAAAATCTTTCCAAATTTCATTGCCCTAGTATCAAAACCATCAAAATTACACGTCTGAATGGGAAATATTGGAAATTTTTGGCTCGTCTTAAAAATGAAAATTTCTAAAATCCGTCCCTGTGGCTCGAAAAATTTGGGATTTCGAATAGACAGTCAAAAAGTTGACTATAGTACTCTTACCAAATTTCATTGCCCTGATATCAAAATTATCAAAATTGCATGTTCGATTTGGAAATATTGTAAATTTTTGGCTCATCTCGAAAATCAAAATTTCTAAAATCCGTCCCTGTAGCTCGAAAATTTGGGATTTAAGACAAACAATCACCAAGTTAAAAATGGTAATCTGTCCAAATTTCATTGCCCTAGTATCAAAACCATCAAAATTACACGTCTGAATGGGAAATATTGGAAATTTTTGGCTCGTCTTAAAAATGAAAATTTCTAAAATCCGTCCCTGTGGCTCGAAAAATTTGGGATTTCGAATAGACAGTCAAAAAGTTGACCATAGTACTCTTACCAACTTACTTTCATTGCCCTGATATCAAAATTATCAAAATTGCATGTTCGATTTGGAAATATTGTAAATTTTTGGCTCATCTCGAAAATCAAAATTTCTAAAATCCGTCCCTGTAGCTCAAAAATTTGGGATTTAAGACAAACAATCACCAAGTTAAAAATAGTAATCTGTCCAAATTTCATTGCCCTAGTATCAAAACTATCAAAATTACACGTCTGAATGGGAAATATTGGAAATTTTTGGCTCGTCTTAAAAATGAAAATTTCTAAAATCCGTCCCTGTGGCTCGAAAAATTTGGGATTTCGAATAGACAGTCAAAAAGTTGACCATAGTACTCTTACCAAATTTCATTGCCCTGATATCAAAATTATCAAAATTGCATGTTCGATTTGGAAATATTGTAAATTTTTGGCTCATCTCGAAAATCAAAATTTCTAAAATCCGTCCCTGTAGCTCGAAAATTTGGGATTTAAGACAAACAATCACCAAGTTAAAAATAGTAATCTGTCCAAATTTCATTGCCCTAGTATCAAAACCATCAAAATTACACGTCTGAATGGGAAATATTGGAAATTTTTGGCTCGTCTTAAAAATGAAAATTTCTAAAATCCGTCCCTGTGGCTCGAAAAATTTGGGATTTCGAATAGACAGTCAAAAAGTTGACCATAGTACTCTTACCAAATTTCATTGTCCTGATATCAAAATTATCAAAATTGCATGTTCGATTTGGAAATATTGTAAATTTTTGGCTCATCTCGAAAATCAAAATTTCTAAAATCCGTCCCTGTAGCTCGAAAATTTAGGATTTAAGACAAACAATCAGCAAGTTAAAAATAGTAATCTGTCCAAATTTCATTGCCCTAGTATCAAAACTATCAAAATTACACGTCTGAATGGGAAATATTGGAAATTTTTGGCTCGTCTTAAAAATGAAAATTTCTAAAATCCGTCCCTGTGGCTCGAAAAATTTGGGATTTCGAATAGACAGTCAAAAAGTTGACCATAGTACTCTTACCAAATTTCATTGCCCTGATATCAAAATTATCAAAATTGCATGTTCGATTTGGAAATATTGTAAATTTTTGGCTCATCTCGAAAATCAAAATTTCTAAAATCCGTCCCTGTAGTTCGAAAATTTGGGATTTAAGACAAACAATCACCAAGTTAAAAACAGTAATCTTTCCAAATTTCATTGCCCTAGTATCAAAACCATCAAAATTACACGTCTGAATGGGAAATATTGGAAATTTTTGGCTCGTCTTAAAAATGAAAATTTCTAAAATCCGTCCCTGTGGCTCGAAAAATTTGGGATTTCGAATAGACAGTCAAAAAGTTGACCATAGTACTCTTACCAAATTTCATTGCCCTGATATCAAAATTATCAAAATTGCATGTTCGATTTGGAAATATTGTAAATTTTTGGCTCATCTCGAAAATCAAAATTTCTAAAATCCGTCCCTGTAGCTCGAAAATTTGGGATTTAAGACAAACAATCACCAAGTTAAAAACAGTAATCTTTCCAAATTTCATTGCCCTAGTATCAAAACCATCAAAATTACACGTCTAAATGGGAAATATTGGAAATTTTTGGCTCGTCTTAAAAATGAAAATTTCTAGAATCCGTCCCTGTGGCTCGAAGAATTTGTAAAAAAACACATCTAAAAAAACAACTTTACTAAATTTTATTACTTTACAGTCAATACTATCGAATGTATGAAGTTTTAAAAAGCTTTCAATCTTTAGTTTATAAATAAAACCTAAATTTTTTTCGTTTTATTCTAAAATTTGATATATTCAATAAGGTAACATTTTCTCCAAAATTGACAACTTCAGCGTCAAAATTGTCGAATTTAAAAAATGTTTAAGGAAATTTTGATTTTTCGAGTTTTTCCTAGGAACGAAAAATTTAAAAATTCGCAATTCCTGATCTAAAATTCTGTAATTTGTAACTCTTCTTAAGTAACAAAGATATCTCTGAATCCGGACCTGATGGCGCAAAACGGACTCCAAAATCGAAATCTGGAGAAATTCGTCGACTAGTGTAATGGTGCTTATTTTCCTCTCGCATCCCCAATTTGTTTAATTTAACTCTTCAGTACGATTGTTCATTTCAGCAGTCACAAGCAGACAAAACCGAATAGCTCGAATAATCCAATAATCTGTTCACTAAACCAAATGAAGAAAGCATAAAACTCCGCATTGTCTCTGCGCCAGCATCCCCACATATTCCAAAACCAATGCTGCTATCCTGACCCCACTCCCATAATTATCAGCTTATCGCCCACCGACCGCATTTTGTTGACACAGCTTTTGTGTATCAGACGTGAAAATTAATAACCAACATGGGAATACGGCAGAACGTATCAATTTTATTGCCATTCCTCTTTTATTGAATTAGTCTTTCGTCATCTTTGCGCTCGTGACGAGATCTGTGAGTGTTTTTTAAGCCTCTGATAATCCCCGGAAAGATGTTCTGATTGAAGGATCAATCGGGGATTATCCTGTTCCAATTGCATCCCTAAAGATGAGGCGTGACAGATCTGGGGGTGTTATTCCCAGGCCAAGTCGTAAACTTGATTATCTGTTTCCATATACAGCGCGCGTGTAATTTTTAGCTTTTATGATGGCGAGGCAATAAACGTGAACTAATTCCGGGCGGAATGGGGCCGCGTGAATAATTGGCGATGTCATTGAATTGATAAGAAATGCGGTTTGTTTCTTTAAATTAGCAACGTTTTTCCAGTCACGTAAAAATTCCCATTTCCGACCAGAAAAACTAACTACGAAGCAGATGAAACGCGACATCTCATAATCCAACATCTTGTTTTGGGCACATTACATTTCTCCGCATTATAATGAGACTTGTCAGTGGCACGCTTGAAAAATAAGATGAATATTTTACGAGTACAGTCGCGCATTTCACCTCACGTTGCTCCTTCCATTATTTTCCCAAGAAATTACCTTCGAAGATGTTGGTAGCAATTGTCGGGAGACAAAAAACGAATTGTTTGACTTTCGACGCCCTTTGACACGGCCCGCGAACTAGCGAACCGCACCAAAGCTCGAGCTTTAGGTATTAAGCTCACACACATGTCAACGTGAGAGGATCTTAACTGGATTCGCAGTCAAAGACCGGAGTTTCTACACGTTGATTCTAATGCGGCGAGATCAAGCGTGCTTAGTGCTTGATTATGTTTCAAACTGTTGTGCGAATTTCGGGACTTATGCAAATGAGGCGGCGGTGTACAATGACAGGGGATTTCGGGACATTAACGGCGATTTAGGGGCTGGAAAAACTTCAATTTCGCCC
Organism: Gnatocerus cornutus; assembly: GCA_029298725.1. Taxonomy (NCBI): domain Eukaryota; kingdom Metazoa; phylum Arthropoda; class Insecta; order Coleoptera; family Tenebrionidae; genus Gnatocerus; species Gnatocerus cornutus. Next base: position 22,585,753 of record CM055510.1, read on the forward strand.
CCGAAACCGCGATCTGTGTCAATTTTCGCGTAATCAAAACGGATCGCTTTATTCCACCCTCTCCAGGTGAGTGGAGGCCGCCCCCGCCGCGATGATAATTTCACGGGGGTGGGTGCATCCAGACAACACGCTACTGCAACTAAGTAAACCTCCGAGGCCAGGAGTTATGGGGTGGAGTTGCGGAATTGGCGTTACGGTGCGTGCGTGGTGCCTACTTTAATATGTATTTTTAGGGGATGGGGTGGTCTTTAAAGTTTTAATGGGCGCAGGGCGCCGTCTTAATTCTTTTTATTGCACTCTCAAAGTGGAACACGAAGACGAGTCATACGAGCAGGGTGGATTTCAACTACTTGTCTTGGGACCCCTATAAACAAAACCACAGGTGTTCCGGGGGTGGCTGAACAAGGAAATTTAAATTTTTCTTATTTTCTAGTCTTTTGAATCTTCAAATTAAATTCGGTTAATGGTGGATTGTGCTTTTAGAGGTTCTTAATTTGAAAGCCCCAATACATTATTTAAAAAATCGAGCAAAAAATTTGAAATTTTACTATTCTAATTTCCACTTTCCAGTTTAGTATGATAAATTTTACTGCTTTAGGATTAAAACTGTCGGATCTAAAGAATTTTCTAGAAAATTTTAAATTTTGAGTTCGACAACATCTAAAATTCTTAATTCTAAATCTAAAATTTTGTAGCTTAGAACACTTCTTAGGTAACTTGTCCAACAAATTTGACAAAACTAGCGCCAACATTGTCGAATTTACAGCATTTATTTGAAAAATGATAATTTACAGCCATTCCGAAAAATTAAAAATTTTAAAATTCGAAATTCGAGATCTAAAAAATTCTGTAATCTAGTACACTTCATAAACGCCTTTTGAGAAACAAGTCTGCCAAATTTGACAAAATTAGCGTCAAAATTGTCGAACTTACAAACTTTCAAAAAAATCGAATCTTTCCGAAAAATGACAATTTCCAAAATTCGCAATTCGTGATCTAAAATTCTGTAATTTTGTACACTCAATAAACGTTTCTAAAGTAACAAGTCTACCAAATTTGATCACTTTAACGTAAAAATTGTCGAATTTAGAAGATATTTTAGAAAATTTTAAAATTCAAGTTCTTCCTAGGAATGAAAATTTCTAAAATTCGTAATCTAAAATTCTGTAATCTAGTACACTTCATAATCGCCTTTTGAGGAACAAGTCTGCCAAATATGACAAAATTAGCGCCAAAATTGTCGAACTTACAAAATTTCAAAAAAAATCGAATTTTTCCGAAAAATGACAATTTCTAAAATTCGCAATTCGTGATCTAAAATTCTGTAATTTTGTACACTCAATAAACGTTTCTAAAGTAACAAGTCTACCAAATTTGATCACTTTAACGTAAAAATTGTCGAATTTAGAAGATATTTTAGAAAATTTTAAAATTCAAGTTCTTCCAAGGAATGAAAATTTCTAAAATTCGTAATCTAAAATTCTGTAATCTAGTATACTTCATAAACGCCTTTTGAGGAACAAGTCTGCCAAATATGACAAAATTAGCGCCAAAATTGTCGAACTTACAAAATTTCAAAAAAAATCGAATTTTTCCGAAAAATGACAATTTCTAAAATTCGCAATTCGTGATCTAAAATTCTGTAATTTTGTACACTCAATAAACGTTTCTAAAGTAACAAGTCTACCAAATTTGATCACTTTAACGTAAAAATTGTCGAATTTAGAAGATATTTTAGAAAATTTTAAAATTCAAGTTCTTCCAAGGAATGAAAATTTCTAAAATTCGTAATCTAAAATTCTGTAATCTAGTATACTTCATAAACGCCTTTTGAGGAACAAGTCTGCCAAATATGACAAAATTAGCGCCAAAATTGTCGAACTTACAAAATTTCAAAAAAAATCGAATCTTTCCGAAAAATGACAATTTCTAAAATTCGCAATTCGTGATCTAAAATTCTGTAATTTTGTACACTCAATAAACGTTTCTAAAGTAACAAGTCTACCAAATTTGATCACTTTAACGTAAAAATTGTCGAATTTAGAAGATATTTTAGAAAATTTTAAAATTCAAGTTCTTCCAAGGAATGAAAATTTCTAAAATTCGTAATCTAAAATTCTGTAATCTAGTACACTTCATAAACGCCTTTTGAGGAACAAGTCTGCCAAATATGACAAAATTAGCGCCAAAATTGTCGAACTTACAAAATTTCAAAAAAAATCGAATTTTTCCGAAAAATGACAATTTCTAAAATTCGCAATTCGTGATCTAAAATTCTGTAATTTTGTACACTCAATAAACGTTTCTAAAGTAACAAGTCTACCAAATTTGATCACTTTAACGTAAAAATTGTCGAATTTAGAAGATATTTTAGAAAATTTTAAAATTCAAGTTCTTCCAAGGAATGAAAATTTCTAAAATTCGTAATCTAAAATTCTGTAATCTAGTATACTTCATAAACGCCTTTTGAGGAACAAGTCTGCCAAATATGACAAAATTAGCGCCAAAATTGTCGAACTTACAAAATTTCAAAAAAAATCGAATCTTTCCGAAAAATGACAATTTCTAAAATTCGTAATTCGTGATCTAAAATTCTGTAATTTTGTACACTCAATAAACGTTTCTAAAGTAACAAGTCTACCAAATTTGATCACTTTAACGTAAAAATTGTCGAATTTAGAAGATATTTTAGAAAATTTTAAAATTCAAGTTCTTCCTAGGAATGAAAATTTCTAAAATTCGTAATCTAAAATTCTGTAATCTAGTACACTTCATAAACGCCTTTTGAGGAACAAGTCTGCCAAATATGACAAAATTAGCGCCAAAATTGTCGAACTTACAAAATTTCAAAAAAAATCGAATTTTTCCGAAAAATGACAATTTCTAAAATTCGCAATTCGTGATCTAAAATTCTGTAATTTTGTACACTCAATAAACGTTTCTAAAGTAACAAGTCTACCAAATTTGATCACTTTAACGTAAAAATTGTCGAATTTAGAAGATATTTTAGAAAATTTTAAAATTCAAGTTCTTCCAAGGAATGAAAATTTCTAAAATTCGTAATCTAAAATTCTGTAATCTAGTATACTTCATAAACGCCTTTTGAGGAACAAGTCTGCCAAATATGACAAAATTAGCGCCAAAATTGTCGAACTTACAAAATTTCAAAAAAAATCGAATCTTTCCGAAAAATGACAATTTCTAAAATTCGCAATTCGTGATCTAAAATTCTGTAATTTTGTACACTCAATAAACGTTTCTAAAGTAACAAGTCTACCAAATTTGATCACTTTAACGTAAAAATTGTCGAATTTAGAAGATATTTTAGAAAATTTTAAAATTCAAGTTCATCCTAGGAATGAAAATTTCTAAAATTCGTAATCTAAAATTCTGTAATCTAGTACACTTCATAAACGCCTTTTGAGGAACAAGTCTGCCAAATATGACAAAATTAGCGCCAAAATTGTCGAACTTACAAAATTTCAAAAAAAATCGAATCTTTCCGAAAAATGACAATTTCTAAAATTCGCAATTCGTGATCTAAAATTCTGTAATTTTGTACACTCAATAAACGTTTCTAAAGTAACAAGTCTACCAAATTTGATCACTTTAACGTAAAAATTGTCGAATTTAGAAGATATTTTAGAAAATTTTAAAATTCAAGTTCATCCTAGGAATGAAAATTTCTAAAATTCGTAATCTAAAATTCTGTAATCTAGTACACTTCATAAACGCCTTTTGAGGAACAAGTCTGCCAAATATGACAAAATTAGCGCCAAAATTGTCGAACTTACAAAATTTCAAAAAAAATCGAATCTTTCCGAAAAATGACAATTTCCAAAATTCGCAATTCGTGATCTAAAATTCTGTAATTTTGTACACTCAATAAACGTTTCTAAAGTAACAAGTCTACCAAATTTGATCACTTTAACGTAAAAATTGTCGAATTTAGAAGATATTTTAGAAAATTTTAAAATTCAAGTTCTTCCAAGGAATGAAAATTTCTAAAATTCGTAATCTAAAATTCTGTAATCTAGTATACTTCATAAACGCCTTTTGAGGAACAAGTCTGCCAAATATGACAAAATTAGCGCCAAAATTGTCGAACTTACAAAATTTCAAAAAAAATAGAATCTTTCCGAAAAATGACAATTTCTAAAATTCGTAATTCGTGATCTAAAATTCTGTAATTTTGTACACTCAATAAACGTTTCTAAAGTAACAAGTCTACCAAATTTGATCACTTTAACGTAAAAATTGTCGAATTTAGAAGATATTTTAGAAAATTTTAAAATTCAAGTTCTTCCTAGGAATGAAAATTTCTAAAATTCGTAATCTAAAATTCTGTAATCTAGTACACTTCATAAACGCCTTTTGAGGAACAAGTCTGCCAAATATGACAAAATTAGCGCCAAAATTGTCGAACTTACAAAATTTCAAAAAAAATCGAATTTTTCCGAAAAATGACAATTTCTAAAATTCGCAATTCGTGATCTAAAATTCTGTAATTTTGTACACTCAATAAACGTTTCTAAAGTAACAAGTCTACCAAATTTGATCACTTTAACGTAAAAATTGTCGAATTTAGAAGATATTTTAGAAAATTTTAAAATTCAAGTTCTTCCAAGGAATGAAAATTTCTAAAATTCGTAATCTAAAATTCTGTAATCTAGTATACTTCATAAACGCCTTTTGAGGAACAAGTCTGCCAAATATGACAAAATTAGCGCCAAAATTGTCGAACTTACAAAATTTCAAAAAAAATCGAATCTTTCCGAAAAATGACAATTTCTAAAATTCGCAATTCGTGATCTAAAATTCTGTAATTTTGTACACTCAATAAACGTTTCTAAAGTAACAAGTCTACCAAATTTGATCACTTTAACGTAAAAATTGTCGAATTTAGAAGATATTTTAGAAAATTTTAAAATTCAAGTTCATCCTAGGAATGAAAATTTCTAAAATTCGTAATCTAAAATTCTGTAATCTAGTACACTTCATAAACGCCTTTTGAGGAACAAGTCTGCCAAATATGACAAAATTAGCGCCAAAATTGTCGAACTTACAAAATTTCAAAAAAAATCGAATCTTTCCGAAAAATGACAATTTCTAAAATTCGCAATTCGTGATCTAAAATTCTGTAATTTTGTACACTCAATAAACGTTTCTAAAGTAACAAGTCTACCAAATTTGATCACTTTAACGTAAAAATTGTCGAATTTAGAAGATATTTTAGAAAATTTTAAAATTCAAGTTCTTCCTAAGAATGAAAATTTCTAAAATTCGTAATCTAAAATTCTGTAATCTAGTACACTTCATAAACGCCTTTTGAGGAACAAGTCTGCCAAATATGACAAAATTAGCGCCAAAATTGTCGAACTTACAAAATTTCAAAAAAAATCGAATCTTTCCGAAAAATGACAATTTCTAAAATTCGTAATTCGTGATCTAAAATTCTGTAATTTTGTACACTCAATAAACGTTTCTAAAGTAACAAGTCTACCAAATTTGATCACTTTAACGTAAAAATTGTCGAATTTAGAAGATATTTTAGAAAATTTTAAAATTCAAGTTCTTCCTAGGAATGAAAATTTCTAAAATTCGTAATCTAAAATTCTGTAATCTAGTACACTTCATAAACGCCTTTTGAGAAACAAGTCTGCCAAATTTGACAAAATTAGCGTCAAAATTGTCGAACTTACAAAATTTCAAAAAAAATCGAATCTTTCCGAAAAATGACAATTTCTAAAATTCGCAATTCGTGATCTAAAATTCTGTAATTTTGTACACTCAATAAACGTTTCTAAAGTAACAAGTCTACCAAATTTGATCACTTTAACGTAAAAATTGTCGAATTTAGAAGATATTTTAGAAAATTTTAAAATTCAAGTTCTTCCTAGGAATGAAAATTTCTAAAATTCGTAATCTAAAATTCTGTAATCTAGTACACTTCATAAACGCCTTTTGAGGAACAAGTCTGCCAAATATGACAAAATTAGCGCCAAAATTGTCGAACTTACAAAATTTCAAAAAAAATCGAATCTTTCCGAAAAATGACAATTTCTAAAATTCGCAATTCGTGATCTAAAATTCTGTAATTTTGTACACTCAATAAACGTTTCTAAAGTAACAAGTCTACCAAATTTGATCACTTTAACTTAAAAATTGTCGAATTTAGATGTTTTAGAAAATTTTAAAATTCAAGTTCTTCCTAGGAATAAAAATTTTTAAAATTCGTAATTCGTAATCTAAAGTTCTGTAATCTAGTACACTTCATAAACGCCTCTTAAGAAACAAGTCTGCCGAATTTGACAAAATTAGCGTCAAAATTGTCGAATTTACAGAATTTAAGAAAAATCAAGTCCTTCCGAGAAATAAAAATTTCTAAATTTTACAATTCGTGATCTAAAAATCTGTAATTTGTTCACTTCATAAACGCTTCTTAGGTAATGTGTCCACTAAATTTGACAAAATTAGTGCCAAAATTGTTGAATTTACAGCATTTATTAGAAAAATGATAATTTCGAGCCATTCCGAAAAATAAAAATTCAAAAATTCCTAATTCGTAATCTAAAATTCTGTAATTGAGTACACACTATAAACGCTTCTAAACTAACGAGTCCACCAAATTTGATCACTTTAGCGTCAAAATCGTCCAATTTCAAAAATATTTAAAAAATTTCAAAATTTGAGTTCTTCCTAGAAATGAAAAATTCTAAAATTGGTAATTCGTGATCTAAAATTCTGTAATTTAGTACAATTGATAAACGTCTCTTACATAACAAGTCCACCAATTTTGACAGAATTAGTATCAAAATTGATAAATTTCCAGATGTTTTAAAAAAAATTGTAGGTATTTTGAGTTCTTCTAAAAAACAAAAATTTCTAAAATTTGCAATTCGTGATCTAAAATTCTGAAATTTAGTACACTTCATAAATGCCTTGAAAGTCCACTGAATTTGACAGAATTTGTGTTAAAATTGTCGAATTTACGGAACTAAAAATAATTGAATTTCAATCCCTTCCGAGAAATAAAAATTTGTAAAATTTGCAAATTTAAAATTTTACATTTTTAATTCCTTCTTTTGGTAATGCCGAAATAACATAGAATTCTAAAAAACCTCTCAGATTAAGAATTCTCTATTCGAGAGAGCGGGAAAAAATTCAACTTCCCGTATTATTTCCGCGAACCACCCGGTACATTAGATAACGCTCGTGTCATTTAAATTATGACAATGACGGCGTCAACTGAGTGCATTATCGGGAACCATGGGGCATTTTGACGGATCGCCCGTATTTCCCACAGGTCCCGTACATTATCGGGCTCCGGGAATTCCGGATATACCATATAGTACCGGAATTAAGCGTCCCGGATCCAGTCGGTGCGCATGCAATCTAAACTCGCAACCAACCCAATCCATGAATAAATATATGTTTAGCTTACAAATTTAACAAATTTACAAGATAACATGACGAGAGGGAACGCACGCCGGGACCGGAAACGAAATTGACTTGTTATCGTCCGCTATACATATTAAATAGATTGCCCGACGTGTTTATATTTACTCTAAGTACAATGATGGGGCAGAGTTGAAGTCTGGGAAAAACACGAAGAAAGTGTCTGACGCCAGGTTCGTTGAGAGCTAAATTTCTAAAATAAAACGACGCCAGAAATCAATATGGACATAATAGAGACAAAGTTTAGTTGAGCTGCTTTTATAGACAGAATCGGCGAAATAAAAAGCTTCTTTACAATCAGTTTGCTGGACACTTGTTTTGTCGAAAATTGTAATTTTTCGAAATTCAATGTTTGTTTTCAATTAGTGACTGTTTTGATAGCAACGAGGCTGGAATAAAAAAGTAATTAAAATTAGCACCTACTTATGGGGGTAAAAATAGAACCGAATTTGTGCCCGAGTTGCGTAAAGCCATATGGAATTGTAAATGAGGACAAAAGTTTTCGATGGGACAATAATGATACACGACAGTTTAATTAAGAGCCTGTTTATGCTTGAAATGGGGGTGGTAGACGGATATTAAGGGTGTACTAAATGGGAAACAAGCAGTCTAAAATGGAAATATGCGGAAATATGTGGAGTGGACATGATGTAACAGAATTTTAATTGAGATTCTAAAGTTAATTTTGGATTTTATGGATACATTGCAATAGTCAACAAATTTTGCAGCAATGGAAAGTATTTCGATGATTCTAAATCTGAATCCCGTTGTGTTTGATCAGGTCAGGACTTAGAGATATCTTTGTTAGTTCAAGGAAGAACTGACAAAATTTTCTAAAACACCTTTTAAACGCCGCAATTTTAACGCTACCGTTATCAAATTTGGTGGACTTGTTACTTTAGAAACGTTTATTAAGTGCACTAAATTACAGAATTTTAGATCACGAATTGCGAATTTTAGAATTTTTTATTTCTAGGAAGAACTTGAAATTTTCGAGACGAGTCAAAAATTTCCAATATTTCCCATTTGAACGTGTATATTTGTTAATTTTGATATCAGGGCAATAAAATTTGGTGAGAGTACTATTTTCAACTTGTTGACTGTCTGTTCCAAATCCCAAATTTTTCGAGCCACAGGAACGGATTTTAGAAATTTTTATTAACAAGACAAACTAAAAATTTCCAATATTTTCTATTCGGACGTGTAATTTTGTCAATTTTAAAGCTAGATCATTGAAATTCGGAGACACTACTATTTGCAACTTCGTGGCTGTCTGAAGCAAATCCCAAATTTTTCGACCCACAGGGACGAATTTTAGAAATTTCTCTTACAAGTCGAGCCAAAAATTTTCAATATTTTCTATTCGGATGTGTAATGTTGGCAGTTTAAATGCTAGGGCATTGAAATTTGGAAATATTGCTATTTTTAACTTGTTCATTGTCTGGCTAAAATCCCAAAAAATAAAAAAAAGCAAAAATTTTAGAATCATAATAGGAATTAAGAGAATTAAGAATTTTAGGATTGTCAAATGTGGGTGGAACTCAAAATCTAAAATTTTCTAATAAATTCTTTAGATCCAACAGTTTTAACCCTAAAGTAGTGAAATTTGGTTGACTTCTTCCTTTAGAAGTATTTATTCAGTGAACTAAATTAGAGAATGTTAGAACAAGAATTTAAATTTTTAGAATTTTTTATTTGTAGAACGAACGAATGGTTTTGAAAACTTGAATAAGTGGATTAATTATTTTATTAGATTTTATACTTTTTATTGATTATTTGTCGTAAATTTGTTGTCTAATTAAAAATAAGCAATAGAATCATTTAGATCCATTAGACAATTTTTTCTCGCCTCACCGCTGTCAATCCTTCCGTCACGATTACCCCCATTGAAAGGATAAACTCCCCTCTCCATTCCTCCATCCCTCACCCTCCCCCGCACTCCAAAAATCCCTTTTTTACGACCATTGCGTTGGCCAAAACCAAATTTATAATGTTCTGGTCGCAATTTATCCCTTCGAAACCGAGCTCATTACACCCTTGTTATTTATATTTTTTCCGGCAGACCGGCCACCCCACCACCAGAATATTTCAATCTGTCATGGCCTACTTTACAACTCGTCCTTTCAGGATTTGTAAGTTGCCGCCAGGGAAATGTAATGGGGTTTTCCTGTAACGTCGGCATATTCATCGTTTTTCAGGCCGTATTGTGCAAACACGTCTCGCTTGTTTTTCTTTATGTAATTTCCACGTTTGCTGTTGTCTCACAAACCAAATGTATGCGGAAGAAAATGCTTTATTGTTGTTTTCAGTCAATTAAACGCGGAAAGGTCTGTTTAATTTTTCCGTCTAGACGCGAGGATGTGCAAGTGCCCACGGGAATTTAGGGATAATTTGCCGAATTCGTTTCCCGATAGAAATTGAAAAGTCAAAACTGGAGATTATCGATCCAGAATCTTAATCCCTCAACCGGAATAATCCACTAATTGATTTAATGCACTTATTGGGCCTAAAAGTTCCCAAACTATAAAGCCAGCAGAAGGTGAAAAAATTCGAAATCCCGCGCCTGAGATTTTAATGAGGGATGTAGTGGCAGCCACGAAATGTTTATTGGCTCCAGTGCCCCAGCTCCCCTCCTGGTGCCAGTTCTAGCGAGCGTTTTCTTCAAACCGCGGTTTTAATTCCATCGCGCAATTAAACTTTCAAGCTCAATATGTACATACACATGTCTGATGCGAAATGCGATGTTTTAGCGGAATTGCACAAGAGTGCTCGTCACCCTCAACTCCAGAGGGTGGAAATTCGAGCGGAATTAACTCGGTTTTTCTTAATTTTTTCAACGAGGGTTTTTAGCGTCGTTTGCAGGCGCCCCAGGTGGCGGTACCTTCCGTTACCCGTCATTGAACTTCACAATGGACCCGTGCATACAGCACTGCTCTAATTCATCGATAGTGGAACCGCTATTTGTACAGTTAGCGTGTGTGGCTTGCTAGCACGTGAAAAATTTAGCGTGGAGTTGAAACTGGCGATTTTATGGCTCGAGGTTAATTTGCGACGAACAAAAGGGGAATGAAAAATTCCTAGGTTTAATTAAATCGCGTTTTGTTTTGAAGAAAGTGAAGTGAGGCTAGTTTCAATTAAACTTGTCTTTGTGGGAAGGCGCGGTTTTGAGTTTTTTGCGGTTTTACTGCCGCACGTTTTACGGGGACATGAAAGTTTGAAGGAATTTTTACCGCGAAGTTTATGCATCTTTCGAAACGACCGAGTTGTAAATAACTCAGGTGGTAGATAGGTGACTATCGGGGGGACAAATTCTTTGTTTCTTATCAAACTGCGTTTACGAGCTCTCGAAATTTAAGTTTCGGAGAGAACTTAAAGTAAACACCCTCTGGATAAAACGAGGGAAAGTAAATATCCGTCTCGTCCGTCTACATCCTAGAAACGATGGTGAAAAGCGTTTCTCAAAATCTTTTGGTGTTTCGGAGATTTGAGCTTTGAAAATTTCCAACTCAAAATTCAATATCCGAATTTTTGATCGCTCGTAATTTAATTGTTTGTAAATTTCAGGTCCGGACTTAGAATCACCGTAAAATGAGCTATAATAATTCAATTTTACTCCGAAAACAAGTGAGATATCGATTTCTGAAGTTTGGCATAGTTTTAGTCATGAATTTTCGCGAAAAACTGCAACTTTCGACTATTGGAAAATCTAAAAACGATTTCTTATGTAAAAAATCGCGAGAAAAACGATGCCGCAAACCGCATTCCAATACCTGTAATAGTTTCCGAGATATCGAGCATGAATTGTTTCGAACCTTCGAAAATTTGACCCTCTGGCGACAACCCAAAATTTCAAACGGCCATAACTCGGTTATTTATTGCCAAATTTTAAAAAATATCATATTTTTAGATTCAGCGTGAAATTCTGCGTAAAATGAGACCCAAATTTGTTGAGTTTGCTAAATAAATAAATGAGGTATTGGAAAAAAACTGTTTTGAAAACATCATTTTAGGGTGATTTTCAATCAATGTTTTCAAAATAAAAATGACGTTTAATAGCATTGAATTTTCATCAGTCGAAAGAGGAGCTCAAAATCTATCTACTGGCCAAATTTGAGATCTATAGGACAAATAGTTTGCGAGTTATGGCCAAAAATTAAAAAAAATTAAAAATTTTCATCGTTTGAGTCGCAATTTTTTTTCGCGAAAAATCGACTATCGAATTTTGGGCCTTTAAGCACTTTTTCTAACGTAAAATGGGCCGAGAAATACGATGGCGCAAACCGCATCTCAATATCTCTAATAGTTTCCGAGATATTTAACTTTGAAAATTGGGAAAAATGAGAAAAAATGAAAATCAACTATCCGAAACTTTGATCGGCCATAACTCAGTTATTTGTTGCCGGATCTGAATTTAAATCCCAGATTTGGAATCTGCGGAAAATTCTGCGTACACTGATGTATAATAACTTAAGTTTACTCTAAAAAATAAGCGGGATATCGAAATCAGAAGTTTGGTATAGAAAATTTGCAACTTTCGACTTTTGGCAAATCTAAGAACAATTTTTTATGTAAAAAATCGCGAGAAAAACGATGACGCAACCGGTTTCCCAATATTTCTAATACAGGGTGTCTATAAATGTTTCTAGCATCAAGGGCGGCTCTAGAATTTCTGCAATGTACTATTTTGCCGCTTTGTTTTCATAGTAAATATAACTATGTTTAACTACACTTAAAATGTCATTTATGTCAACGACGTTTCAGTTACGATTTTGTGTCCAAGTTTTTGATTTTCTGGTTTCAAAGCAAAATTGGAACAGTTTTTTTGGTCAAAATTAACTTTGCTCTTAATTGAGTTTAACTGCAAATGTCAGTTGAAAAATCTAAACCCACATTTGTAAGGAGCGGCAAATTTCTTTGACAATTCATAGCCACCCTTGATGCTAGAAACATTTATAAACACCTTGTAGTTTCCGAGAAATTGAGCACCAAAATCGAGCCATTTTTCATTTTAGACCAAAAATTTCTCATCAACCGTGCATAATAAAAATAAATGAACGTACAGGATAAATAAAACACGACACTAGATCTCTCAAAAAACAAAAAAATTGAAAAATTGCATCGAAATTTTTTCGCGAATTTCGGGGACAAATTCTTCCTTATTCCTACGTTTACGACCCCTCGAAATTTAAATTTCGCAGCTAACCTAAAGTAAACACCCCCCGGATAAAACGAAGAAAAATAAATATCCTCCCTCGTCCGTCTTCATCCTAAAATAACAGCAACAATTCACGCATCATCTAGCTAAGACCCGAATTACCAAAACGCAATAAACTCGCCCAACCAAATCCGCCATCCCCGAAAGAATAAATTGCAAACAGACAGTTACATAATCCCCGTCCGACTAATCGTGATACATCACCGTTAAATTATTAACGTACGAGTTTTCCGGGCCCGGAGTTCATCATCCCGGTCAAAAACTGAATTTCGCCGCAAATGGGCGGAAAGCGGCCTAAGGCCACCTTTGTCCGGTCCTGCATCTCCCGTTCGGGATAATCTGATAACGGCAGGTCTGCGACTTTATGGGTGGATGAATATTTATTTTTTTGTGTTACCTGCGTCGTTTCCATGCAAATTGTGATTTGTCCCATGATGACGCGAACGCGCTTTCGAATTTGGTCATATTTATTCATTTCGGGACGCTGGGATTAATACGTGTTCGGGAATGATGAAAAACGGGAATTCGGACAAGTGACGGATTCATGGGACGGACTGTTAATCTTTTTTCAACGCGATGGGGCGAATGGGCGCAATGAGGTGATTGATTATGCGGCGAAAACTCTAATTATTCAAAAATATGTATCTCGCTTCTCTACAATATTTCAGTTTACTCTTTTTCAACACGGAAAAACACATTTATCATTTTCCCTCAAATGATAAGATAACACAGAGACGCTAAATTCAGAATTCCGAAAAATTCCGCACAATCATTACGACCTAAATTCACCGCATTAAATTTAAAATAGATTCCGGACATTTCGGTGGTTTTAGCGAGAAACTAAGGTTTCCATGAAACTGCAACAATAAACGAAGCTATTAGTGTCATGAATAATCCGCATCAACACTAAATATTGTGTATTCATGACGTTTTAGGATGACTAGGGAATATCAAATATTAATTCCACTGTTATCCCGAGTTATAACAAACGAATCTAATTTACAATAAAAACTTAATTTCCAGTTTGGTTGTTTTCACGTATAAATTGCAACAAAAGTGTTAATTAACTAATTTTATTAATTAATTAAATTAATTCGTAGCTCAACGAGTGTTCTCACGATCAATTTGGCTTAGTGGGTCGCCGGTGTTTATTTAACTTCTTTTTCAGGTAAAAATCGGAGGTATTCGATAAGAGTTCTAACAATTTAGAGCAAATAGATACGCTGTGTATTCTTAGGTGCGCAAACAATAATACGTGTTTGACAAAGATAATTTGCATAAAACAGCGTTGAATTATGCATTTATAGGAGAATTTACACAGTTTTGTTGTTTACGAATTATAATATGATAATTTGTTACTGTGGGGCAGTGGAAAAACGAAACAATCTTGTTCTGTACGCTGGAATCGAGAGAAAAAATGTTTATGAATTCGCGAAAATATTTGCATTCAATTCTCAGAAGCTTGGTTCCCTCTAATGAAAAATTGATTTGGGCTGAATAATGTAAATATGCGTACGGCGATTTGGAGCGCGGATCTGGAATCTGCGCGAAATTCTGCGTAAAATGAGCCCCAATAACTTCAGTTTGCTCCAAAAATAAGCGAAAAAAATTTCCATATAATTTTTTATTTCGAACAAATAAAATTTTTGACTCTGAATTCTTAGCAAACAAAATTCTAGTAATATTTCGGCGTAAACCTGCCTAAAGTCAGGCAATATTTTTAATGAAATCGATGCGAACTGCGAGCTCTGATTCCAATCTTAAGGGCTTTCCGTCACTGTTTCTAATTCCTCTCATAGATAACTTCGAGGGCAGAACTAAATTGAGCAACTTTGTCGCCACGACTAACAAACTTAAAACCGACTTGAATTTCAACAAAATGGTAGTTTCGACGTTTGGAGATGTTTTTTAAAGTTCGTTCGTTATTTCAGTCAGTAACGGGTAATTAAACGAATTCGTGGTCCTTTGAAAGAGCGAAGAAAACACCGATGGAATTAGTGTGAGTTCTAAATAATTTAAAAATGCGGGTAGAATAGTTCATTAATTCCAATACAATTTAGTTCAATATTGACTGACGCTTTATCAATCTAGTAAAGTGTCACCTGAAATGCGAACACAGTTTTAATGCACCTTCTAATTAGTTAAAACGTTGCGATTTCCAATATGTTTGTCTATGAAATATTCTCTCTACGCTTGAATAAACAGCGCATTTGCAATAACATGGAACAAATTCGAAAGCAAAAATCCAAGTAAGAAGAATCAGATCTGAAGGAAAAGAAATGCCCAAAGAAGTAGTAGCAGAGAAGAACATGAAATGGGAGGAAGTGATTAGCGAGTTTTGACCAGCAAACCAAACAGTTGTCTGTGCCAGATGGCGATAACAAAATTCGATTGTCAAATCTTATCAAATGCTATAAATAGCAACGGTTAATTCGTAGCAAAAACTGTAAATTTAAGTCATTTTTTTATTGATTCGGATTTCAGATGCTCTCGTTTTTACTCAGGATCAATACGAGCTAATTTCTCGAATTAATTTCCGACTTAATTTAATTAATTAATTTCTGTCAACTAAAAACTGAAAGCGCCGCATCGCCTGACAAGACTAAAGTTCAGTTTCGATAAATAAACAAGGTATTGGCCAAAAACTGCTTTAAAGAGGTCATTTTGGAGTGATTTTCAATCACTGTCTCTAAAAAATCAGCGAGATATCGATATTAGAAATTTGGCGTATTTTTAGTCATAAATTTTCGCGAAAAACTGCAACTTTTGACTTTTGGAAAATTTAAGAACTGTTTTTTATGTAAAAAATTGCGAAAAAAACAATGGCGCAAACGGTTTCCCAATATTTCTAATAGTTTCCGAGATACTGAGCTCGAATTGTTTAGAACCTTCAAAAATTTGGCCATCTGGCGACAAACCAAAAATTCAAACGGCCATAACTCAGTTATTTTTTGACGAAAATTAAAAATTCTTGTGGTTTTGGATTCAGCGTAACATTCTGCATAAAATGAGCCCAAATAAGTTAAATTTGTTTAATAGATAAACGAGGCATTGCCCAAAAACTGTTTAAAAAGGTCATTTTAGGGCAATTTTCAATCATTATTTTCAATCATTGTTTTCAAGGTGAAAACAACGTTTAATACCTTTGTGTTTACATCAATCGTAAAAAGAGCTTGAGATCTATCTACTTGCCAAATTTGAAATCGATGGGACAAATAGTTTACAAGCTATGGCCAAAAATAAAAAAAATGAAAAATTTTCATCGTTTGAGTCGGATTTTTTTTTCGCGAAAAATCGACTATCGAATTTCGGGCTTTTGAGATCATTTTCTAACGTAAAATGAGCCGAGAAAAACAATGGCGCAAACCGCATCTCAATATCTCAAATAGTTTCCGAGATATTTAACTTTAAAAATTGGGAAAAATTAGGGAAAATGAAAATCAACTATCCGCAACTTTGATCGACCATAACTCAGTTATCTGATGTCTGATCTGACTTTAAATCCCAGATTTGGAATCTGCGAAAAATTCTGCGTAAAATGATGTATAATAACGCAAGTTAAAAATAATAATAAATAAATAAAATAAATAAAAATAAATAATAAAAATAAGCGAGATATCGATATCAGAAATTTGACATAGTTTTAGTCATGAATTTTCGCGAAAAACTTTCGACTTTTGAAAAATCTAAGAACTATTTTTTATGTAAAAAATCGCGAGAAAACCGATGGCGCAAACGGTTTTACAATATTCCTAATAGTTTCCGAGATATTGAGCACTAAAATCGAGCCACAAGTAATTTTTCATTTTAGACCAAAAATTTCAGACAAATCAACTGTGCGTAATAAAAATAAATGAACGTTCAGGATAAATAAAACAGGACACGTAGATCTCTTACATTATCATCGCCAACTGTTACTAAAACGTTTAATTACACGTAGGTAGATCCAGGTGCATAAACCATAAAAGAAACAATTATTTTCTTATTGTTGAACAAATATAACAACGATGTTCATTATAAATTATAACAACTTTTTCCCATTTTCTCGACTGTCTTATTTATTCATGGTATACAAGAGATATCTACTTTTACATTTAGACTCTTTTAGCACTACAATTGAATAATCGCATCGGGGAAACTGAGCATTTTACGAACCAATAACCGCAAATGCCATAAAATCGCACACTTAATTAACTTCTTGCCAAACTAACCTACATAGCGCATCTCGCTAATTGACATATTAAAATTCAGAACGTTCGCATTATCGCCGAACCGTGTTAACCTTTCCAAACCAGCGGCATTTTTCTAATAAAATTACGAAACAAATCGAAATGTGAGTTTTTTTTTGTAAAGTTGGCGAACTTGAATTAATGCCCCGTTTGTTAACTAGACCAATTAACCGTCACCTGACAAAAGCACGCGCAATTAACACTCATCCGTCCAATTTTCTACTAACCAGTTTGCAGAAGACGTGGCAATAATAATATACGTAAACTAATTGACGTGACGTAAAAACTATAACCAGGCGAAATTTTGATTGGTTAAAAATGTCGTCAAGGCGGCCGCGATAAAACAACTATCACATTTCGAGGGTCCGGCTGATAAAAGTAAACAAAAGGGTATCGGTTTCATGGCCAACCACCGATAACCGTGAAAAAGCCTCGAAAACAAGTTTAGTGGAATTTGGTGAAAATCGGTCCTACCTGGAGTCAAATTTCGTCCCATCTGTCAACGTCCCCGTGTAGTGCATCGTCAACATATCACCGCTTTTCGACTTAACTTCACATCCGTCCGGCACGCTAATTACGTCGATTTTAAGTTCTTTCGTGTCATTTTTTTTGTCATCGCAGGCGACTAGACTGGCCGCAACGGCCAACGCGACGAACGTGAACTTGAACATGACGCGACTAACAACACTGCACTGCTGAATGAACGATCAAGAAGGCCGCCACGAGACTGCCACGATGTTACGGAACGTCACTGTTCTGTTTTTGTTTTCGCGGTACGGAGGGAGCGAGACGGACGATTCGAAAGCCACAGGTCTGGCGCTGATTGGCTGTCGAGTACACGTGATTGCGTGTGTGGCCTAGATCTACCGCGATGTTCAAGAGTTGGGCGAAAGTTGGACGATGAAAAAATAAGAGAGGGAGATGGGGAGATGGGTTTTCTTCGGAAATGACGCGTGAGGAATGAGTCGTCACTTTCATAACTATCACGCGGAAAAATAATAGAGGAAAAACCCAATCGCGACAGGTTTTCTTCAGACATGTACAGGTGGTCCGGATGTTTCCTACGCGTTTTCCCGCGGTTTTATCTGTCAAAACTGGTAAACAAGTGGACATACTTTGCGGTAAACTGATTTATGTGTCACAGCGCGTTTTACTGCATTTTCCACTTAGTGAAAGAAGGAAATGTTTATCTTGACCGTGCATTGTCAGCTGTCAAACGTTTGAGGTTAAACAAATTTCACTTTCCCGCATGGAAAACATTGTTAGAGAACACTTTCTGTTCTGATGGCGCAAACCATTTCTTTCAGAGCATTAAAAATTTTGAAGCAATTATTTGTTGTCGTGCGGGGATTTCAAACCCGGATTTGAAATCTTCGCAAAATTCTGCGTTAAATGAGTCATAATTAAGTTTGCTCCAAAAATAAGCGAGATATCGACAGCTGAAGTTTGACATACTTTTAGTCATGAAGTTTTATTCGACGAAATCTAATTTTTGACATTAGAATAATTTAAAAACGGATTTTTAACTAAAAAATCGCGAGAAAAACGATGACAAAAAAGGATCTTTTATATTCGCCTTAATTCCGGAGATATCGAGAAAAATCGTTTTCGAACCTCCAAAATTTTGGCCCTCTGGCGACAACCCGAAATTTCAAACGCCTCTAATTCAGTTATTTGTTAACGGACGATAAAAATGATCGTAGTTTTAGATTTAGCGCGAAATTCTGCGTAAAATGGGCTCATATAGCTTACATTTCTTTAATTTAAATAAACGAGATATGGACCGAAATAGATCGTGTTTTTAGGGTCATTTTTAAGACGCTGTTTTGGGGCGAAAACGACATTTAGTACCCTTGAGTTATAGATAAATCGAAAGAGCAGCTCAAGATCTATCGATTGACCAAATCTCAGATCGATAAGGCAGGTAGGTCACGAGGAGCGATCAAAAAACGAAAAACTGAAAATTTTGAAATTGAGTCGCAAAATTATTATGCCCAAAAAATTCACCATTAAATTTTCGATTTTTGAGACCGGATTCTAAAGTAAAATGAGCCGGGAAAAACAATGGTGAAAACAGTTTCTCAAAATCTTTCATAGTTTCGGAGATATTGAGCTTTGAAAATTTTCCAACTCAAAATTCAATATCCGAATCTTTGATCGCTCGTTATTTGTTGTTGTCGTACGAAAATTTCTAAAATCCGTCCCTGTCGCTCAAAAAATTTGAGATTTCGGACATAAAGTCTACAAATCAAAAATAGTAATCCCTCCAAATTTCATTGCCCTAGTATAAAAATTACCAAAATTACACGTCCGAATGGAAAATATTGAAAATTTTAGGTTCGTCGTGGAAATGAAAATTTCCAAAATCCGTCCCTGTCGCTCAAAAAATTTGAGATTTTGAACAGAAAATCTACAAATCAAAAATAGTAATCCCTCCAAATTTCATAGCTTTAGTATCAAATTTACCAAAATTACACGTCCGAATGAAAATATTGAAAATTTTAGGCTCGTCTTGGAAATGAAAATTTCCAAAATCCGTCCTTGTCACTCAAAAAATTTGAGATTTTGGACAGAAAATCTACAAATCAAAAATAGTAATCCCTCCAATTTTCATTGTTCTAGTATCAAATTTACCAAAATTACACATCCGAATGAAAATATTGAAAATTTTAGGCTCGTCTTGGAAATTAAAATTTCCAAAATCCGTCCCTGTCGCTCAAAAAATTTGAGATTTTGGGCAAAAAATCCACAAATCAAAAGTTGTAATCTCCCCAAATTTCATTGCTCTCGTATCAAAACTACTAAAATTACAAGTCCGAAAAGAAAATATTGAAAAATATTGGTTCTTCTTGAATAGAAAAATTTCTAAAATCCTTCCCTGTGTCTTCAAAAATTTGAAATTTTGAATAGACAGTTAACAAGTCAATAATAGTAATCTCTCCAAATTTCATTGCCCTAGTATCAAAATTACCAAAATTACACGTCCGAATGGAAAATATTGAAAATTTTAAGCTCGTCTGGAAATTGAAAATTTCCAAAATCCGCCCCTGTCGCTCAAAAAATTTGAGATTTTGGACAGAAAATCCACAAATCAAAAATTGTAATCTCCCCAAATTTCATTGCTCTCGTATCAAAACTAGTAAAATTACACGTCCGAATAGAAAATATTGAAAAATATTGGTTCTTCTTGAATAGAAAAATTTCTAAAAGCCTTCCCTGTGTCTCCAAAAATTTGAGATTTTGAATAGACAGTTAGCAAGTCAAGAATAGTAATCTCTCCAAATTTCATTGCCCTAGTATCACAATTACCAAAATTACACGTCCGAATAGAAAATATTAGAAATAAATTTCAGACCGAGATTTGGAATCAGTGCAAAATTCTGCGTAAAATAAGCTAAAATAATTCTCCGAATGAAATAACGATTTCAGAAGTTTGACATAATTCTAGTCATAAATTTTGGCGAAAAACTGCAACTTTCAACTTTTGGAAAATCTAAGAACTATTTTTTATGTAAAAAATTGCGACAAAAACAGCCAATACCCAGTTATTTGTTTATGTACGTGAATTTTGAAACCGGATTTGGAATCTGCGCGAAATTCTGCGTAAGATGAGCCCCAATAACTTCAGTTTCCTCCAAAAATAAGCGAGAAATCAACCTCAGTTGATTTACAGTCAATTTATCCCTTTCGCTCAATTTCTCGCGCCTTTTTGGCCCCCGCTCCTTTGTCGCTTTTTGAATATTAGAGAAGCCATTAATAAATCCAATTTGCCCTTTTTATCGCTCCTCCGAATAACAACATTGTCAAAGACCTTAATGCAATTTGTGTGCGCCATAAAATTAATTACAAAAAAGTTAAAATTGAAGTGCACATAGAAACCCGTTGCTCCAGCTCACCTAAAAAATTTAATCACAATCACGCTCCACCAACACCAACAAAAAGTCGATTCGTACACCGAAAAATCATCGTTAGAAATTAAGATTGTTTCGCTTTTTATCCCGAAATAAAAATTTCATATGCAATTCCTTCGTTGCATCTTCGCACTTTCATGAATTAAATCGCTTTCATTTTAGCTGTGATGTCAAAAGAAAGTTTGTGTAAACATTGGTTCGTACACAAAAAACGAGAACACTTTGTTGCTGAAATTTCTTCTCAATTCCGTTGAAATTACAATATGTAGATCATGGAGCAAAAGACGCGATATTTCTGCAGATGTTTGTTTGAACTTCCCCTCGACGGATGAATTTTCGAATTGTGAAATATTTAAACAGGAAAATTTATGGATGAAATGGGATATTTTGTATCGGGATTTTTGGGGAAGCCACCGAATTTTATTAAGTCAATATTTACGCAACGCGAATGTAATAAAGTCAAAAACAATGCTCCGGTTATTAGCTTGCAACCCTGCAAATATAACCAAATTATTAGGTATGACGCGTAAATAACGATTTTATCCCTTTGTACGAATTCGCCCGAAATTAATGGTTTTGGGAGTTTGGAAATAAATCACGAGCACCTTGGTATTCTCATGACCTAGTAAACATGTTTTGTGGTTATTTTTTTACAAGGAATTTTCTTGTCTCTGTTGAATTTTTTATAGGGATTATTTTTATTAGGTTGTATTAGAACTTCCTTAAGCACCTGGATAAATGTGGCTGAATTTATGCGCTCCTGTATTAAGAAACGCGCCATTTACCTGAAAATTACGCGATTATTAAACTCCAGTTTCACACAAAAAAATTAAAGACAGTAACGTCACTACATCCAACCGTGAAAATTATAATTATAATTTCTCCTAGACCCTAACTTAATTAAAAAAGTTAACATTTTCAATGCTCTGTCGTGACTTCCTAATTAATTAAATTAAATTAGCAACCATGTTAAATCCGGATCCCGGATCACTTCTAAAAAAATGAGTAGGTGAAGATATCGAATTAATTTCATGTTGTGCTCATTGTGCTTGCATGTATTCATTTGAACACAAAGAGAGAATTATATCTGTATCATACGCAGTTTGTTTTATTGCCCCTGCCCTATTATGATAATGAAATCGGATTTTCACTGCGCTAATGACGTATTCGTTTACAGAGGGGGAAATTGTTGCGGTTGTGTAATTTAAGGGATGATGTATTTACCGGCGTGAAATTATATGTTTGTGGTGAGAGAAAAAGGAAAAAATTGGGGCGTTTGTAGGGTGTTAAGGGTCGTAATAATTCATGTGTGGATGTCGAGAACTGGAAGGTCAAGATGTTGGTTTAATCGCTGTTAAGCTCGAAGGTTTTAGTAAAATTAATCAACACATTTTGGAGTAGAAAGTTGTTTCTAATGTAGAAATGTTTCCTGATTTTGAATCTGAAGGCTCTTTTGCTCCATCAGGTCAGGACTCGGAGATATTGGAAAATTTCGAAAATCCTTCCCTGCCTCTCAAAAAATTTGAGATTTAGAACAGACAGTTAGCAAGTTCAGAATAGTATCCTCCCCAAATTTCATTGCCCTAGTATCAAAATTACCAAAATTACACGTCCGAATGAAAAATATTAGAAATTTTTGACTCTTCTTGGATAGGAAAATTTTTAAAATCCTTCCCTGTCTCTCAAAAAATTTGAGATTTTGAACAAACAGTTAACAAGTCAAGAATAGTAATTTCTCCAAATTTCATTGCCCTAGTATCAAAATTACTAAAGTTACATGTCCGAATGGAAAATATTGGAAATTTTTGGCTGGTGTTGAAAATGAAAATTTTTAAAATCCGTCCCTGTCGCTCAAAAAATTTGAGATTTCGGACAAAAAGTCTACAAATTAAAACTAGTAATCTCTCCAAATTTCATTGCCCTATTATCCAAAATACCAAAATTACACGTTCGAATGGAAAATATTGGAAATTTTTGGCTCGTCTTGGAAACGAAAATTTCCAAAATCCGTCCCTGTGGCTCAAAAAATTTGAGAATTTAAACTGAAAATCTACAAATCAAAAATAATAATCTCCCCGAATTTCATTGTCCTCGTATCAAAACTACTAAAATTACACGTCCGAATAGAAAATATTGAAAAATTTTGGCTTTTCTTAAATAGGAAAATTTCTAAAATCCTTCCCTGTCTCTCAAAAAATTTGAGATTTTGAACAAACAGTTAACAAGTCAAGAATAGTAATTTCTCCAAATTTCATTGCCCTAGTATCAAAATTACTAAAGTTACATGTCCGAATGGAAAATATTGGAAATTTTTGGCTGGTGTTGAAAATGAAAATTTTTAAAATCCGTCCCTGTCGCTCAAAAAATTTGAGATTTCGGGCAAAAAGTCTACAAATTAAAACTAGTAATCTCTCCAAGTTTCATTGCCCTATTATCCAAAATACCAAAATTACACGTTCGAATGGAAAATATTGGAAATTTTTGGCTCGTCTTGGAAACGAAAATTTCCAAAATCCGTCCCTGTGGCTCAAAAAATCTGAGAATTTGGACTGAAAATCTACAGATCAAAAATAATAATCTCCCCGAATTTCATTGTCCTCGTATCAAAACTACTAAAATTACACGTCCGAATAGAAAATATTGAAAAATTTTGGCTTTTCTTAAATAGGAAAATTTCTAAAATCCTTCCCTGTCTCTCAAAAAATTTGAGATTTTGAACAAACAGTTAACAAGTCAAGAATAGTAATTTCTCCAAATTTCATTGCCCTAGTATCAAAATTACTAAAGTTACATGTCCGAATGGAAAATATTGGAAATTTTTGGCTGGTGTTGAAAATGAAAATTTTTAAAATCCGTCCCTGTCGCTCAAAAAATTTGAGATTTCGGACAAAAAGTCTACAAATTAAAACTAGTAATCTCTCCAAATTTCATTGCCCAATTATCCAAAATACCAAAATTACACGTTCGAATGGAAAATATTGGAAATTTTTGGCTCGTCTTGGAAACGAAAATTTCCAAAATCCGTCCCTGTGGCTCAAAAAATCTGAGAATTTGGACTGAAAATCTACAGATCAAAAATAATAATCTCCCCGAATTTCATTGTCCTCGTATCAAAACTACTAAAATTACACGTCCGAATAGAAAATATTGAAAAATTTTGGCTTTTCTTAAATAGGAAAATTTCTAAAATCCTTCCCTGTCTCTCAAAAAATTTGAGATTTTGAACAAACAGTTAACAAGTCAAGAATAGTAATTTCTCCAAATTTCATTGCCCTAGTATCAAAATTACTAAAGTTACATGTCCGAATGGAAAATATTGGAAATTTTTGGCTGGTGTTGAAAATGAAAATTTTTAAAATCCGTCCCTGTCGCTCAAAAAATTTGAGATTTCGGACAAAAAGTCTACAAATTATAACTATTAGTCTCTCCAAATTTCATTGCCCTATTATCCAAAATACCAAAATTACACGTTCGAATGGAAAATATTGGAAATTTTTGGCTCGTCTTAGAAATGAAAATTTCCAAAATCCGTCCCTGTCGCGCAAAAAATTTGAGAATTCGGACTGAATATCTACAAATCAAAAATTATAATCTCCCCAAATTTCATTGTCCTCGTATCAAACCTACTAAAATTACACGTCCGAATAGCAAATATTGAAAAATTTTGGCTCTTCTTAAATATGAAAATTTCTAAAATCCTTCCCGGTCTCTCAAAAAATTTGAGATTTTGAACAGGCAGTTAACAAGTCAAGAGTAGTAATCTATACAAATTTCATTGTCCTAGTATCACAATTACCAAAATTACACGTCCGAATAGAAAATATTGAAAATTTTTGGCTGGTCTTCGAAATGAAAATTTCCAAAATCCGTCTCTGTTGCCTAAAAAATTTTAGACTCCGCATAGACAGTCAACAAGTCGAGAATAAGAATCTCTCCAAATTTCATTGTTCTCGTATCAAAATTACCAAAATTACACGTCCGAATGAAAAAGATTGAAAATTAGGCTCTGAAAAATTGCCATGAAAAATTAAGTTTCGATTCATTAAAATATCCCGAATAAAAAATTCTCTTCTCTGTCCAAACAGTAGTAAACAACAACACTTCATTTAGATCCTGGAAATAAACCGACATCTTTAGATTTCTCCAGTCAGGACCCAAACGTGGCCCAAAGGAGATTAAATCACAATTTGGAACGTTCTAAGACGACTTAAACTTTGTTGCGAGTTTGTACCAAAAGCGACCATCACAGACACTAATTTTGTGTTAAATGTTCTAAGGTTGTATAAATAGCAATGTGGAGCTTTCAAGTTTTAAGTTTATTGTGGAATTGTGCTGGAATTGAAATGGGGTCTTGTTATTCTTAGTAAAATAGTTTAGTGTCTTTGAAATCCTCCTAGTCGAAATAAAGAGTCGATTTTTTATAAAAATGACGAGCCTGCAAAAAATATAAAACTCATTCGGCTATAAAGTGTAAAGTTGACACTTTCCCCAAAGTAACTTCCTAATGAATCTCAGCAGTAAAGTTATTATTTTTGTGGACAATAAAGGGTTTAGTACATAACAAAACACGGCGCAATAAAATAAAATTTTGGGGTCATGTAAATGGAAGCATGAAATAATTATACAAATATTGTTATCTTAATTTCGTAGAGTCGAATCCTCATTGTCTCTAAAAGTAGTGACTGTGACCATTTCTCGGTAAGTTATGGAAAATCCTTGTTAGTTAGCTCAATGAAAACCCGTCATCTTCCTCTTTTCCAAATCCGTCGAATTTCCTTCATGACTCAACATCTCCAACTCGTCGCTCCAAATCTAACCATCTCTCACCATTTACGATGTCATTGATACCATTACCATTCCCGGCTTCCATCGTGGAGGCCCACCGATGATAAATCAATAGACTTTGCAAATCTGCATAACAGTCACATGAGCGATTCATATACGGAAATGTCGACCTACAAGTGACCGTTTCTAAAGTCTCGTTGACTCATTATTGGTGAGTATCTTAGAGAAAATGAAAGTTAAAAGTGCTGCGGATTAGTGATGGTTACGTGTTTGTAACAATTGGACAGTGTTCACTTTCTTTTTGATGGCAGAGGATGACCCCTACATAAACGACCTCCAGCACTTTCTAATCACTTTTTCTTCGCGGATAAGGAAGTCCCAGGGTAGGTCATGCGGTTTCGTACACCCAGCGACTCAATTAACGACGAACGTGTCAGAGCTCGCATGGAAGTCATAAACACGTTTATAGGCAATTGGATTTTAAAGTCTCTACAAGATGCATAAAATATCAGAGACGCTAAAGGAGGAGCAGTTCGTGATTGTTAATAATTCAGATTTTCTCATCCTGTTCGGACGAGTTTTGTTTTAATAGTTCCAGGTCTCGACT
Source organism: Gnatocerus cornutus (assembly GCA_029298725.1). Lineage (NCBI taxonomy): Eukaryota > Metazoa > Arthropoda > Insecta > Coleoptera > Tenebrionidae > Gnatocerus > Gnatocerus cornutus. The sequence continues at coordinate 22,611,958 of CM055510.1, forward strand.
CCTCGACAAATTTCAGCGGTGTAGCGCCAACACAACCAAAAATACAATTTTTTTATAGAATTTTGAAATTTTTTGGTTCATCCTAAAAATAAAAATTTCTAAAAGTTAAGTCTGTTGCCTGAGAATTTTGAAATTTGGTGAAGTTTATAAATGAGTTAAGAGTATAAACCCTCCCAAATTTCATCGTTGTAGCGCTTATACAACCAAAAACTACAATTTTTTTCTAAAATTTTGAAACATTTTGGTTCGTCAAAAAAATAAAATTTCTAAAATCTGTATCTGTTGCCTGAAAATTTTGAAATTTGACACAGTTAATAAGTGAGTTAAAGGTAGCAACCTCTCCAAATTTTATAGTTGTGGGGCTAACACAACCAATAACATAATTTTTTTGTAGAATTTTGAAACTTTTTGGTTTGTTCTAAGATTAAAAAATTTTAAAATTTGAGTCTGTTGCCTGAAAATTTTGAAATTTGATACAGTTTATAAATGAGTTAAGAGTATAAATTTCCCCAAATTTCATCGTTGTAGCGCTAACACAACTAATAATACAAGTTTTTTTCTAAAATTTTGGAACTTCCTGGTTTGCCCTACAAATAAAAATTTCCAAAATCTGAGTCTGTTGCCTGAGAATGTTGAAACTTGGTATAGTTTATAAATGAGTTAAGAGTATAACCCTCCCCAAATTTTATCGTTGTAGCGCTAATACAACCAAAATTTTTTTTCTAAAATTTTGAAACTTTTTGGTTCGTCAAAAAAATAAAAATTTCTAAAATCTGAATCTGTTGCCTAAAAATTTTGAAATTTGACACAGTTAATAAGTGAATTAAGAGTAGCAACCTCCCCAAATTTTATAGATGTGGGGCTAACACAACCAATAATACAATTTTTTTTGTAGAATTTTGAAATTTTTTGGTTCGTTCTAAAAATAATTTTTTTTTAAATTTGTGTCTGTTGCCTGAAAATTTTGAAATTTGACACAGTTAATAAGTCAGTTAAGGGTAGCAACCTCTCCAAATTTTATAGTTGTGGGTCTAACACACCAAATATTACAACTTTTTTTGTAGAATTTTGAAACTTTTTGGTTCGTTCTAAGATTAAAAAATTTTAAAATTTGAGTCTGTTGCCTAAAAATTTTGAAATTTGATACAGTTTATAAATGAGTTAAGAGTATAAATTTCCCCAAATTTTATCGTTGTAGCGCTAACACAACTACTAATACAAGTTTTTTTCTAAAATTTTGAAACTTCCTAGTTTGTCCAACAAATAAAAATTTCCAAAATCTGAGTCTGTTGCCTGAGAATTTTAAAACTTGGTACAGTTTATGCATGAGTTAAGAGTATAAACCTCCCCAAATTTCATCGTTGTAGCGCTAATACGACCAAAAATATAATTTTTTTTCTAAAATTTTGAAACTTTTTGGTTCGTCAAAAAAATAAAAATTTCTAAAATCAGAATCTGTTGCCTATAAATTTTGAAATTTGACACAGTTATTAAGTGAGTCAAGGGTAGCAACCTCCCCAAATTTTATAGTTGTGGGGCTAACACAACCAATAATACAATTTTTTTTATAAAATTTTGAAACTTTTTGGTTCGTTCTTAGATTAAAAATTTTTGAAATTTAAGTCTGTTGCCTAAAAATTTTGAAATTTGATACAGTTTATAAATGAGTTAAGAGTATAAATTTCCCCAAATTTTATCGTCCTAGCGCTAACACAACCAATAATACAAGTTTTTTTCTAAAATTTTGAAACTTCCTGGTTTGTCCTACAAATAAAAATTTCCAAAATCTGAGTCTGTTGCCTGAGAATGTTGAAACTTAGTACAGTTTATAAATGAGTTAAGAGTATAAACCTGCCCAAATTCCATCGTTGTAGTGCTAATACAACCAAAGATATAATTTTTTTTCAAAAGTTTTGAAACTTTTTGGTTCGTCAAAAAATTAAAATTTCTAAAATCTAAATCTGTAGCCTAAAAATTTTGAAATTTGACACAATTAATAAGTCAGTTAAGGGTAGCAACCTCTCCAAATTTTATAGTTGTAGCGCTAACACAAGCAATAATACAAGTTTTTTTCTAAAATTCTGAAACTTCCTAGTTTGTTCCACAAATAAAAATTTCCAAAATCTGAGTCTGTTGCCTGAGAATGTTGAAACTTGGTGGTACAGTTTATAAATGAGTTAAGGATATAAACCTCCCCAAATTTTATCGTTGTAGCGCTAATACAACCAAAAATATAATTTTTTTTCTAAAATTTTGAAACTTTTTGGTTCGTCAAAAAAATAAAAATTTTTAAAATCTGAATCTGTTGCCTAAAAATTTTGAAATTTGACACAGTTAATAAGTGAGTTAAGGGTAGCAACCTCCCCAAATTTTATAGTTGTGGGGCTAACACAACCAACAATACAATTTTTTTTGTAGAATTTTGAAACTTTTTGGTTCGTTCTTAGATTAAAAATTTTTAAAATTTGAGTCTGTTGCCTAAAAATTTTGAAAGTTGATACAGTTTATAAATGAGTTAAGAGTATAAATTTCCTCAAATTTTATCGTTGTAGCGCTAACACAACTACTAATACAAGTTTTTTTCTAAAATTTTGAAACTTCCTAGTTTGTCCAACAAATAAAAATTTCCAAAATCTGAGTCTGTTGCCTGAGAATTTTAAAACTTGGTACAGTTTATGCATGAGTTAAGAGTATAAACCTCCCCAAATTTCATCGTTGTAGCGCTAATACGACCAAAAATATAATTTTTTTCTAAAATTTTGAAACTTTTTGGTTCGTCAAAAAAATAAAAATTTCTAAAATCTGAATCTGTTGCCTAAAAATTTTGAAATTTGACACAGTTAATAAGTGAGTTAAGGGTAGCAACCTCCCCAAATTTTATAGTTGTGGGGCTAACACAACCAACAATACAATTTTTTTTGTAGAATTTTGAAACTTTTTGGTTCGTTCTTAGATTAAAAATTTTTAAAATTTGAGTCTGTTGCCTAAAAATTTTGAAAGTTGATACAGTTTATAAATGAGTTAAGAGTATAAATTTCCCCAAATTTTATCGTTGTAGCGCTAACACAACTACTAATACAAGTTTTTTTCTAAAATTTTGAAACTTCCTAGTTTGTCCAACAAATAAAAATTTCCAAAATCTGAGTCTGTTGCCTGAGAATTTTAAAACTTGGTACAGTTTATGCATGAGTTAAGAGTATAAACCTCCCCAAATTTCATCGTTGTAGCGCTAATACCACCAAAAATATAATTTTTTTCTAAAATTTTGAAACTTTTTGGTTCGTCAAAAAAATAAAAATTTCTAAAATCTGAATCTGTTGCCTAAAAATTTTGAAATTTGACACAGTTAATAAGTGAGTTAAGGGTAGCAACCTCCCCAAATTTTATAGTTGTGGGGCTAACACAACCAACAATACAATTTTTTTTGTAGAATTTTGAAACTTTTTGGTTCGTTCTTAGATTAAAAATTTTTAAAATTTGAGTCTGTTGCCTAAAAATTTTGAAAGTTGATACAGTTTATAAATGAGTTAAGAGTATAAATTTCCTCAAATTTTATCGTTGTAGCGCTAACACAACTACTAATACAAGTTTTTTTCTAAAATTTTGAAACTTCCTAGTTTGTCCAACAAATAAAAATTTCCAAAATCTGAGTCTGTTGCCTGAGAATTTTAAAACTTGGTACAGTTTATGCATGAGTTAAGAGTATAAACCTCCCCAAATTTCATCGTTGTAGCGCTGATACGACCAAAAATATAATTTTTTTCTAAAATTTTGAAACTTTTTGGTTCGTCAAAAAAATAAAAATTTCTAAAATCTGAATCTGTTGCCTAAAAATTTTGAAATTTGACACAGTTAATAAGTGAGTTAAGGGTAGCAACCTCCCCAAATTTTATAGTTGTGGGGCTAACACAACCAACAATACAATTTTTTTTGTAGAATTTTGAAACTTTTTGGTTCGTTCTTAGATTAAAAATTTTTAAAATTTGAGTCTGTTGCCTAAAAATTTTGAAAGTTGATACAGTTTATAAATGAGTTAAGAGTATAAATTTCCCCAAATTTTATCGTTGTAGCGCTAACACAACTACTAATACAAGTTTTTTTCTAAAATTTTGGAACTTCCTGGTTTGCCCTACAAATAAAAATTTCCAAAATCTGAGTCTGTTGCCTGAGAATGTTGAAACTTGGTATAGTTTATAAATGAGTTAAGAGTATAACCCTCCCCAAATTTTATCGTTGTAGCGCTAATACAACCAAAATTTTTTTTCTAAAATTTTGAAACTTTTTGGTTCGTCAAAAAAATAAAAATTTCTAAAATCTGAATCTGTTGCCTAAAAATTTTGAAATTTGACACAGTTAATAAGTGAATTAAGAGTAGCAACCTCCCCAAATTTTATAGATGTGGGGCTAACACAACCAATAATACAATTTTTTTTGTAGAATTTTGAAATTTTTTGGTTCGTTCTAAAAATAATTTTTTTTTAAATTTGTGTCTGTTGCCTGAAAATTTTGAAATTTGACACAGTTAATAAGTCAGTTAAGGGTAGCAACCTCTCCAAATTTTATAGTTGTGGGTCTAACACACCAAATATTACAACTTTTTTTGTAGAATTTTGAAACTTTTTGGTTCGTTCTAAGATTAAAAAATTTTAAAATTTGAGTCTGTTGCCTAAAAATTTTGAAATGATACAGTTTATAAATGAGTTAAAAGTATAAATTTCCCCAAATTTTATCGTTGTAGCGCTAACACAACCAATAATACAAGTTTTTTTCTAAAATTTTGAAACTTCTTGGTTTGTCCTACAAATAAAAATTTCCAAAATCTGAGTCTGTTGCCTGAGAATTTTGAAACTTGGTACAGTTTATAAATGAGTTAAGAGTATAACCCTCCCCAAATTTTATCGTTGTAGCGCTAATACAACCAAAAATATAATTTTTTTTCTAAAATTTTGAAACTTTTTGGTTCGTCAAAAAAATAAAAATTTCTAAAATCTGAATCTGTTGCCTAAAAATTTTGAAATTTGACACAGTTAATAAGTGAGTTAAGAGTAGCAACCTCCCCAAATTTTATAGATGTGGGGCTAACATAACCAATAATACAATTTTTTTTTGTAGAATTTTGAAATTTTTTGGTTCGTTCTAAAAATAATTTTTTTTTAAATTTGTGTCTGTTGCCTGAAAATTTTGAAATTTGACACAGTTAATAAGTCAGTTAAGGGTAGCAACCTCTCCAAATTTTATAGTTGTGGGGCTAACACAACCAATAATACAATTTTTTTTGTAGAATTTTGAAATTTTTTGGTTCGTTCTAAAAATAATTTTTTTTTAAATTTGTGTCTGTTGCCTGAAAATTTTGAAATTTGACACAGTTAATAAGTCAGTTAAGGGTAGCAACCTCTCCAAATTTTATAGTTGTGGGGCTAACACAACCAATAATACAATTTTTTTTGTAGAATTTTGAAACTTTTTGGTTCGTTCTTAGATTAAAAATTTTTAAAATTTGAGTCTGTTGCCTAAAAATTTTGAAATTTGATACAGTTTATAAATGAGTTAAGAGTATAAATTTCCCCAAATTTCATCGTTGTAGCGCTAACACAGTTTTTTTCTAAAATTTTGAAACTTTCTGGTTTGTCCTACAAATAAAAATTTCCAAAATTTGAGTCTGTTGCCTGAAAATTTTGTAAGTTAGTACAGTTTATAAATGAGTTAAGAATATAAACCTCCTCAAATTTTATCGATGTAGCGCTAATACAACCAAAAATATATTTTTTTTTCTAAAATTTTGAAACTTTTTGGTTCGTCATAAAAATAAAAATTTCTAAAATCTGAATCTGTTGCCTAAAAATTTTGAAATTTGACACAGTTAATAAGTGAGTTAAGGGTAGCAACCTCCCCAAATTTTATAGTTGTGGGGCTAACACAACCAATAATACAATTTTTTTTGTAAAATTTTGAAACTTTTTGGTTCGTTCTTAGATTAAAAATTTTTAAAATTTGAGTCTGTTGCCTAAAAATTTTGAAATTTGATACAGTTTATAAATGAGTTAAGAGTATAAATTTCCCCAAATTTTATCGTTGTAGCGCTAACACAACTACTAATACAAGTTTTTTTCTAAAATTTTGAAACTTCCTAGTTTGTCCAACAAATAAAAATTTCCAAAATCTGAGTCTGTTGCCTGAGAATTTTAAAACTTGGTACAGTTTATGCATGAGTTAAGAGTATAAACCTCCCCAAATTTCATCGTTGTAGCGCTAATACGACCAAAAATATAATTTTTTTCTAAAATTTTGAAACTTTTTGGTTCGTCAAAAAAATAAAAATTTCTAAAATCTGAATCTGTTGCCTAAAAATTTTGAAATTTGACACAGTTAATAAGTAAGTTAAGGGTAGCAACCTCCCCAAATTTTATAGTTGTGGGGCTAACACAACCAATAATACTATTTTTTTTGTAGAATTTTGAAACTTTTTGGTTCGTTCTAAGATTAAAATTTTTTTAAATTTGAGTCTGTTGCCTAAAAATTTTGAAATTTGATACAGTTTATAAATGAGTTAAGAGTATAAATTTCCCCAAATTTTTTCGTTGTAGCGCTAACACAACCAACAATACAAGTTTTTTTCTAAAATTTTGAAACTTCCTGGTTTGTCGTACAAATAAAAATTTCCAAAATCTGAATCTGTTGCCTGAGAATTTTGAAACTTGGTACAGTTTATAAATGAGTTAAGAAAATAAACCTCCCCAAATTTTATCGTTATAGCGCTAATACAACCAAAAATATAATTTTTTTCTAAAATTTTGAAACTTTTTGGTTCGTCAAAAAAATAAAAATTTCTAAAATCTGAATCTGTAGCCTAAAAATTTTGAAATTTGACACAGTTAATAAGTCAGTTAAGGGCAGCAACCTCTCCAAATTTTATAGTTGTAGCGCTAACACAACCAATAATACAAGTTTTTTTCTAAAATTTTGAAACTTCCTAGTTTGTTCCACAAATAAAAATTTCCAAAATCTGAGTCTGTTGCCTGAGAATGTTGAAACTTGGTGGTACAGTTTATAAATTTTCTAAAAATTTCTAAAATCTTAATCTGTTGCCTTAAAATTTTGAAATTTAACACAGTTAATAAGTGAGTTAAGGGTAGAAACCTCTCCAAATTTTATAGTTGTAGGGCTAATACAGCAAATAATACAATTTTTTTTGTAAAATTTTGTTACTTTTTAGTTCGTTCTAAGCATAAAAATTTTTAAAATTTGAGTCTGTTGCCTGAATTGCTAAATGAACTGAGAGTATCAACCTCCCCAAATTGCATTGTTGTAGGGCTAAAACAACTAATAGTACAATTTTTTTCAAAGAATTTTGAAACTTTTTGTTTCATACTAAAAATAAAAAAAATTTAAATTTGAGTCTGTTGCCTTAACAGTTTGAAATTTGGTACAGTTAATAAAAGGATTAAGTGCAGCAACCTCCCTAAATTTTATCGTTGTAGCGCCAACACAATTAATAATACAATTTTTTTTGCAGATTTTTGAAACATGTTGGTTCATGCTAAAAATAAAAAATTTTAATTACTTAAATATTTTGAAATTTGGTACAGTTACTAAATGAGTTAAGAGTAGCAACCTCTCCAAATTTCATCGCTGTAGCGCAGACACAATAAATAATAAAAAAAATTTTGTAAAATTTTGGAACTTTTTGGTTCTGAAAACAAAAATTTCTAAAATCTGAGTCTGTTTCCTGAGAATTTCAAAATTTTCCCCAGTTAATAAGTTAGTTGACCTCCTCAAATTTCATCATTCATTGCACATATTGTAAAATAGTTTCCACCATGGAATGTCTGGACTCCAAACTACGAAATTCGATTCCCTGAAAGTTGCAGACTTCTTGTCCGCCATCAATATTTAAGCTCTGCCTCGTCCGCTTCCAGGATTAATTTCCCCTAATTAAGTTAAAGTTAAAGATAAATTAACATAACGACCCTCTCGGTAAAAATTTCGGAATTTATTCATGAGCCCAACGAAAACTAAAAAACTCTGCTCAGTGTCTCCTTCTCCATCCTCTTTCGATATTCGATTCCGCCGACTGCGCATCTGGATGTTTTTAAAACCGGGCAACTTGGTCGTTTCTAAATTTTTCATGAAGTCGAAACGACCTTATAAATCAGTCTGCGAAATTAGAAATTACTACACTGGTTTTATAGGATCGGCGCACATTTTTAATAACTTTGAATTTGATTGTGAATCGTCCACAACGTGCGACAATTTAAATCCACGTGTCATTTCGCGTTTCTCAAAGGAAAATTATTCAAATAAACACATCACTCACACGGCACATCATTATTCAGCCTTTTTCAGCGTTTTCGCACAAAGCCGCCAGCTGTTCTCTGCAGGCGTACGTGTATTGATGCCTGCATGATGTCACGTGGTCTAATATACAGAGTGACTCAGTTTAAACAGGTAAATAAACATGACTCAACTGTTTGTGGTTTGTTTGCTCCTTGAAATTGGGAAAAATGAGAAAGCAGAATCGCATCTCCGGCGTGTTTATGTAAACATATTTCTCTCTGGAGATAAACAAATCAGGAGTCGTTCGGCCTTCAGCTTCCAATAGAAATAGCTAATCCTTATCAACGAAAATAAAGATAAAAATAGGGATTGATATCTAGTTTTGTTCGGGCTCTTTGAGGAGACGCCAGCAGTTTCGAGCAGATTCAGAAGTGGTGACGATGGCTGAAGTTGAGGCTAATTTGTTAAGGTCGGTGCTTGAAAATTTCGTTTTTTTACTATTTGAAGGGGATTTGGGTCCCAATTTGGGTCCCAATATTGAAGCACTTCAGGGCTTATCGTGACGTATTTTGGATAGTGCTAGTTTCTTATCATTTGATATATTAATGGAGCTTATAAACTTGCCTAACAAATTATTCATGTTTACGACAGTTTAAGATTAATAGGTCATAGTTGCACTTCCTGTCTGCTTCTACTCAGAATAGTGTTAAGTTTTCGTGTTGTGACGGAGATTTTTGTTTCATATCGAGGTAAAGTGGTCGATTACGATTTTTTTCTTTATTTTTGAAGAGTGCAATTGTCGAGTTATCTTCAAGCGTCGGTCTCTTTGAAGCTCTGGTGACTAAGAAGAAACATGATCCCATAATTTATGGTTTGTGTCTAATTTTGATGTGTACTAAACCCTTTATTGTCCACAAAAATAATAACTTTACTGCTGAGATTCATTAGGAAATTACTGTGGGGGAGTTTTACATTTTTTGCATGCTCGTCATTTTTATAAAAAATCGACTCTTTATTTCAACTAGGAGAATTTCAAAGACACTAAACTATTTTACTAAGAATAACAAGACCCCATTTCAATTCCAGCACAATTCCACAATAAACTTAAAACTTGAAAGCTCCACATTGCTATTTATACAATCTTAGAACATTTAACACAAAATTAGTGTCTGTGATGGTCTCTTTTGGTACAAACTCGCAGCTTAAGCTTAAGCTTAAGTCGTCTTAGAACGTTCCAAATTGTGATTTAATCTCCTTAGAGCCATGTTTGGGCCCTGACTGGAGAAATCTAAAGATGTCGGTTTATTTCGAGGATCTAAATGAATTGTTGTGGTTTACTACTGTTTGGACAGAGAAGAGAAATTTTGATTCGGGAAATTTTAATGAATCGAAATTTAATTTTTCAGAGCCCCAAATTTTCAATCTTTATCATTCGGACTCAGAATATTTTTGATACGAAGGCAATGAAATTTAAAAAGATTCCTATTATTGACTGTCTGTCCGAAGCCTAAAAATTTTTAGGCAACAGACGGATTTTGGAAATTTTCATTTCTAAGACAAGTCAAAAATTTCGAATATTTTCCATTCGGACGTGTAATTTTGGTAATTTTGATACTAGGGCAATGAAATTTGGAGAGGTTACTATTTTTGACTTGTTAACTGTCTGTTCAAAATCTCAAATTTTTTGAGAGACAGGGAAGGATTTTAGAAATTTTCCTGTCCAAGAAAAGCCAAAACTTTTCAATATTTTCTATTCGAACGTGTAATTTTAGTAGTTTTGATACGAGAGCAATTAAATTTGGAAAGATTACTATTTTTAATTTGTAGATTTTCTGTCCAAAATCTCAAATTTTTTGAACGACAGGGACGGATTTTAGAAATTTTCATTTCCAAGACCAGCCAAAAATTTCCAATATTTTCTATTCGGACGTGTAATTTTGGTAATTTTGATACTAGGGCGATGAAATTTGGAGGGATTACTATTCTTGGCTTGTTAACTGACTGTCCGAAATCTCAAATTTTTTAAGAAACAGAGACGGATTTTAGAAATTTTCGTTTTTAAAACGAGCCAAATTTTTCCAATATTTTCCTTTCCAACATATAATTTTAGTAATTTTGATATTAAAACAATGAAATTTAGGGAGATTATTATTTTTAACTTGTTGACTGTCTGTTTCAAATCTAAAATTTTTCGAGCCACAGGGACGGATTTTAGAAATTTTCATTTCCAAGACCAGCCAAAAATTTCCAATATTTTCTATTCGGACGTGTAATTTTGGTAATTTTGATACTAGGGCGATGAAATTTGGAGGGATTACTATTCTTGGCTTGTTAACTGACTGCCCGAAATCTCAAATTTTTTAAGAAACAGAGACGGATTTTAGAAATTTTCGTTTTTAAAACGAGCCAAATTTTTCCAATATTTTCCTTTCCAACATATAATTTTAGTAATTTTGATATTAAAACAATGAAATTTAGGGAGATTATTATTTTTAACTTGTTGACTGTCTGTTTCAAATCTAAAATTTTTCGAGCCACAGGGACGGATTTTAGAAATTTTCATTTCCAAGACCAGCCAAAAATTTCCAATATTTTCTATTCGGACGTGTAATTTTGGTAATTTTGATACTAGGGCGATGAAATTTGGAGGGATTACTATTCTTGGCTTGCTAACTGACTGTCCGAAATCTCAAATTTTTTAAGAAACAGAGACGGATTTTAGAAATTTTCGTTTTTAAAACGAGCCAAATTTTTCCAATATTTTCCTTTCCAACATATAATTTTAGTAATTTTGATATTAAAACAATGAAATTTAGGGAGATTATTATTTTTAACTTGTTGACTGTCTGTTTCAAATCTAAAATTTTTTGAGCCACAGGGACGGATTTTAGAAATTTTCATTTCCAAGACCAGCCAAAAATTTCCAATATTTTCTATTCGGACGTGTAATTTTGGTAATTTTGATACTAGGGCGATGAAATTTGGAGGGATTACTATTCTTGGCTTGTTAACTGACTGTCCGAAATCTCAAATTTTTTAAGAAACAGAGACGGATTTTAGAAATTTTCGTTTTTAAAACGAGCCAAATTTTTCCAATATTTTCCTTTCCAACATATAATTTTAGTAATTTTGATATTAAAACAATGAAATTTAGGGAGATTATTATTTTTAACTTGTTGACTGTCTGTTTCAAATCTGAAATTTTTTGAGCCACAGGGACGGATTTTAGAAATTTTCATTTTCAAGACCAGCCAAAAATTTCCAATATTTTCTATTCGGACGTGTAATTTTAGTAATTTTGATACTAGGGCGATGAAATTTGGAGGAATTACTATTCTTGGCTTGCTAACTGACTGTCCGAAATCTCAAATTTTTTAAGAAACAGAGACGGATTTTAGAAATTTTCGTTTTTAAAACGAGCCAAATTTTTCCAATATTTTCCTTTCCAACATATAATTTTAGTAATTTTGATATTAAAACAATGAAATTTAGGGAGATTATTATTTTTAACTTGTTGACTGTCTGTTTCAAATCTAAAATTTTTCGAGCCACAGGGACGGATTTTAGAAATTTTCATTTCCAAGACAAGCCAAAAATTTCCAATATTTTCTATTCGGACGTGTAATTTTGGTAATTTTGATACTAGGGCGATGAAATTTGGAGGGATTACTATTCTTGGCTTGTTAACTGACTGTCCGAAATCTCAAATTTTTTAAGAAACAGAGACGGATTTTAGAAATTTTCGTTTTTAAAACGAGCCAAATTTTTCCAATATTTTCCTTTCCAACATATAATTTTAGTAATTTTGATATTAAAACAATGAAATTTAGGGAGATTATTATTTTTAACTTGTTGACTGTCTGTTTCAAATCTAAAATTTTTCGAGCCACAGGGACGGATTTTAGAAATTTTCATTTCCAAGACCAGCCAAAAATTTCCAATATTTTCTATTCGGACGTGTAATTTTGGTAATTTTGATACTAGGGCGATGAAATTTGGAGGGATTACTATTCTTGGCTTGTTAACTGACTGTCCGAAATCTCAAATTTTTTAAGAAATAGGGTCGGATTTTAGAAATTTTCGTTTTCAAAACGAGACAAATTTTTCCAATATTTTCCTTTCCAACATATAATTTTAGTAATTTTGATATTAAAACAATGAAATTTAGGGAGATTATTATTTTTAACTTGTTGACTGCCTGTTTCAAATCTAAAATTTTTCGAGCCACAGGGACGGATTTTAGAAATTTTCATTTCCAAGACCAGCCAAAAATTTCCAATATTTTCTATTCGGACGTGTAATTTTGGTAATTTTGATACTAGGACGATGAAATTTGGAGGGATTACTATTCTTGGCTTGTTAACTGACTGTCCGAAATCTCAAATTTTTTAAGAAATAGGGACGGATTTTAGAAAGTTTCGTTTTTAAAACGAGCCAAATTTTTCCAATATTTTCCTTTCCAACATATAATTTTAGTAATTTTGATATTAAGACAATGAAATTTAGGGAGATTACTATTTTTAACTTGTTGACTGTCTGTTTCAAATCTAAAATCTTTCGAGCCACAGGGACGGATTTGAGAAATTTTCATTTTCAAGACGAGCCAAAAAAATTTCCAATATTTTCCATTCAGACGTGTAATTTTAGTAATTTTGGTACTAAGGCAATGAAATTTGAAGAGATTACTATTTTCGACTAGTTGACAGTCTGTCCAGAATCTCAAATTTTTTAAGCAACAGGGACCGATTTTAAGAAATTTTCATTCTGAAGGCGGTCATAAAATTTCAATATTTTGCATTCGGGCGTATAATTTTGCTAGTTTTCATACTAGGGCAATAAAATTAGGAGAAATTGCTACTATTGACTTGTTAACTGACTGGCCAAAATCTCAAATTTTTTGAGCGACAGGGACGGATTTTAAAAATTTTTATTTTCAAAACGATCCAAGAATTTTCAACATTTTCCATTCGAACGTGCAATTTTAGTAATTTTGATATTAGGGCAATACAATTTGGAAAAATTACTACTTTCGACTTGTTCGCCGTCTGCCCAAAATCTCAATTTTTTAAAGCGACATAGACGGATTTTAGAAATTTTGATTTCCAATACGAACCAAAAATATCCAATTGAACGTGTAATTTTGGTAGTTTTCGTACTAGAGCAATGAAATTTGGAAAGATTACTATTATTGACTTATTGACTGACTGTTCAAACTGTCAAATTTTTTGAGCAACAGGGACAGATTTTAGAAATTTTCAGTTTCAAGACAAGCCAAAAATTTTCCATTTAGACGTGTAATTTTGGTTATTTTAATGCTAGGGCAATGAAATTTGGAGAGATTATTATGTTTGATCTATAAACTGTTTATCCAAAATCTCAATTTTTTGGGGGAACAGGGAGGGATTTTAGGAATTTTTATTTTCAAAAATGTTCAATATTTTTTATTTAGACTTGTAATTTCGGTAATTTTGATATTAGGGCAATGAAATTTAGAAAGATTATTATATTTAATTTATTGACTGTTTATCCAAAATCTCAAATTTTTTGGGCAACAGGGGCGGATTTTAGAAATTTTTATTTTCAAGGCGAACCAAAATTTCCAATATTTTTTATTCGGACGCGTAATTTTGACAAAGGAAATTGCTTATGACTCATGACTATTAGAAAACTAATTACAGTCCTCAAGTCGCCTTCAATAAAATTTTCATCGTGTAATTTGTCATTATTGCTAACTTTGTATTATGTAAATTGGATTTTTAGAATCGTGAAAGTTTCTAATTTCCGGTTATGAAATCGTGTAATTGTTATCTATGCATTGTCTTTTATGAAACGGACAAAATAAATTATCACCTTTTTTTCTAAGGTTCAAGTAGTAAAATTTTGATGTATGGTGTGAACAGGTATGTATAAATACTAGATAAAATAACGGAGCCACTTGTCAATTGTACGTTGTAGGAGTAAGAAAATTAGAATAAAGTAGAGTGGCGACAGAATTTGCAATGCAAAAAATAATTTACATGTTTCAACTTATTAAAATTAAAGCAACTGTGAATTAATTAGTAAAAGTTTGACATTAAATAAATAGTCCGCATACTTCCATTTCCGCCGGTTAATTCAATACAATAAAATTTTTATCACTATGAAGTATGACGCACCTGAACAAATCATCTCAGTGCAAATCTAGAAAACATCAAAGAGCGCCTTATGCGTAAGATAAATAGAAGAACCTGCAAACTGGTTATTGAAAAATTTTCCGTTTTCCTAGTTTACCGGTCTTATTATCCCAATTCACAGCTCTTCTCTTTGTTACAGACAAAAACCAATGACCAGTTTAGTGATGGAAAAGTCTCCCACGTACCCTGAGGTGAAACTACGACAGAAAAAGTGAGTAAAAAGTGAAAATTAACGAACAAAAAGTAACGTTGTTTGTAGTCCTGCAGATGCCAGCGAGACGCAACGAAAACGCCGTTCCAAGCACCGATTGTCAAACAGAAGAAGCACCGGATTTGTGTTCGAAGATGAAATTAAAGTGGCGCTAGAAATGGGGGCGGATGGAAATAAGTCGGGGACGACGAGTTAAACGTGTCTTAGTAAAATGTAGTTGATTAAGTAACATTGTTAATTTATTTGTTTATTTACGTAATTTTAAGGTAGTACAATTTTATTGACACTTGGCCATTATTATGTTAATAATGTAACAGGGACGCCAACTCAATGCAGCTAAAATTTGTACCATATGAAAATAACAATGAAAATTGTTTTTTTTGCTCTCCTAAACCCCAAAAACGATGGCAAAAACAGAAAATGAAAAATTTTTTCGCCAAAAATCGACTATCGAATTTTGGGCTTTTGAGATCATTTTCTAACGTAAAATGAGCGAAGAAAAAGAATGGCTCAAACCGCATCTCAATATCTCAAATAGTTTCTGAAATATTTAACTTTAAAAATTACAAAAAATGAGAAAAAATGAAAATCAACTTTCCAAAACTTTGATCGGCCATAACTCAGTTATTTGTTGTCGGATCTGAATTTAAATCCCAGATTTGGAATCTGCGTAAAATTCTGCGTTCACTGATGTATAATAACTTAAGTTTACTCTAAAAAATAAGATATCGATATGATAAATTTGGTATAGTTTTAATCATAAATTTTCGCGAAAATTTGCAAATTTCGACTATTGAAAAATTTAAAAACGATTTCTTATGTAAAAAATCGCGAGAAAAACGATGCCGCAAACCGCATTCCAATATCTGTAATAGTTTCCGAGATATCGAGCATGAATTGTTTCGAACCTTCGAAAATTTGACCCTCTGGCGACAACCCAAAATTTCAAACGGCCATAACTCGGTTATTTATTGACAAATTTTAAAAAATTATCATATTTTTAGATTCAGCGTGAAATTCTGCGTAAAATGAGATCCAAATTTGTTGAGTTTGCTTAGTAAATAAATGAGGTATTGAAAAAAAACTGTTTTGAAAACATCATTTTAGGGTGATTTTCAATCAATGTTTTCAAAATAAAAATGACGTTTAATTGCATTGAATTATACATCAGTCGAAAGAGGAGCTCAAAATCTATCTATTGGCCAAATTTGAGATCTATAGGACAAATAGTTTGCGAGTTATGGCCAAAAATTAAAAAAAATGAAAAATTTTCATCGTTTGAGTCGCAATTTTTTTTCGCGAAAAATCGACTATCGAATTTTGGGCTTTTAGGCACTTTTTTTAACGTAAAATGAGCCGAGAAAAACGATGGCGCAAACCGCATCTCAATATCTCTAATAGTTTCCGAGATATTTAACTTTGATAATTGGGAAAAATGAGAAAAAATGAAAATCAACTATCCGAAACTTTGATCGGCCATAACTCAGTTATTTGTTGCCGGATCTGAATTTAAATCCCAGATTTGGAATCTGCGTAAAATTCTGCGTACACTGATGTATAATAACTCAAGTTTACTCTAAAAAATAAGCGAGATATCGATATGAGAAATTTGTTATAGTTTTAATCACGAATTTTCGCAAAAATTTGCAAATTTCGACTATTGAAAAATCTAAAAACTATTTCTTATGTAAAAAATCGCGAGAAAAACGATGCCGCAAACCGCATTCCAATATCTGTAATAGTTTCCGAGATATCGAGCATGAATTGTTTCGAACCTTCGAAAATTTGACCCTCTGGCGACAACCCAAAATTTCAAACGGCCATAACTCGGTTATTTATTGACAAATTTTAAAAAATTATCATATTTTTAGATTCAGCGTGAAATTCTGCGTAAAATGAGACCCAAATTTGTTGAGTTTGCTTAATAAATAAATGAGGTATTGGAAAAAAACTGTTTTGAAAACATCATTTTAGGGTGATTTTCAATCAATGTTTTCAAAATAAAAATGACGCTTAATAGCATTGAATTATACATCAGTCGAAAGAGGAGCTCAAAATCTATCTATTGGCCAAATTTGAGATCTATAGGACAAATAGTTTGCGAGTTATGGCCAAAAATTAAAAAAAATGAAAAATTTTCATCGTTCGAGTCGCAATTTTTTTTCGCGAAAAATCGACTATCGAATTTTGGGCTTTTAAGCACTTTTTCTAACGTAAAATGAGCCGAGAAAAACGATGGCGCAAACCGCATCTCAATATTTCTAATAGTTTCCGAAATATTTAACTTTGAAAATTGGGAAAAATGAGAAAAAATGAAAATCAACTATCCGAAACTTTGATCGGCCATAACTCAGTTATTTGTTGTCGGATCTAAATTTAAATCCCAGATTTGGAATCTGCGCAAAATTCTGCGTACACTGATGTATAATAACTCAAGTTTACTCTAAAAAATAAGCGAGATATCGATATGAGAAATTTGTTATAGTTTTAATCACGAATTTTCGCAAAAATTTGCAAATTTCGACTATTGAAAAATCTAAAAACTATTTCTTATGTAAAAAATCGCGAGAAAAACGATGCCGCAAACCGCATTCCAATATCTGTAATAGTTTCCGAGATATCGAGCATGAATTGTTTCGAACCTTCGAAAATTTGACCCTCTGGCGACAACCCAAAATTTCAAACGGCCATAACTCGGTTATTTATTGACAAATTTTATAAAATATCATATTTTTGGATTCAACGTGAAATTCTGCGTAAAATGAGACCCAAATTTGTTGAGTTTGCTTAATAAATAAATGAGGTATTGGAAAAAAACTGTTTTGACAACATCATTTTAGGGTAATTATCAATCAATGTTTTCAAAATAAAAATGACGTTTAATAGCAATGAATTATACATCTGTCGAAAGAGGAGCTCAAAATCTATCTACTGGCCAAATTTGAGATCTATAGGACAAATAGTTTGCGAGTTATGGCCAAAAATTAAAAAAAATGAAAAATTTTTATCGTTTGGGTCGCAATTTTTTTTCGCAAAAAATCGACTATCGAATTTTGGGCTTTTAAGGACTTTTTCTAACGTAAAATGAGCCGAGAAAAACAATGGCACAAACCGCATCTCAATATCTCTAATAGTTTTCGAGATATTTAACTTTGAAAATTGGGAAAAATGAGAAAAAATGAAAACCAACTATTCGAAATTTTGATCGGCCATAACTCAGTTATTTGTTGTCGGATCTGAATTTAAATCCCAGATTTGGAATCTGCGTAAAATTCTGCGTTCACTGATGTATAATAACTCAAGTTTACTCTAAAAAATAAGCGAGATATCGATATGAGAAATTTGTTATAGTTTTAATCACGAATTTTCGCGAAAATTTGCAAATTTCGACTATTGGAAAATCTAAAAACTATTTCTTATGTAAAAAATCGCGAGAAAAACGATGCCGCAAACCGCATTCCAATATCTGGAATAGTTTCCGATATATCGAGCATGAATTGTTTCGAACCTTCGAAAATTTGACCCTCTGGCGACAACCCAAAATTTCAAACGGCCATAACTCGGTTATTTATTGACAAATTTTAAAAAATATCATATTTTTGGATTCAACGTGAAATTCTGCGTAAAATGAGACCCAAATTTGTTGAGTTTGCTTAATAAATAAATGAGGTGTTGGAAAAAAACTGCTTTGAAAACATCATTTTAGGGTGATTTTCAATCAATGTTTTCAAAATAAAAATGATGTTTAATAGCATTGAATTATACATCAGTGGAAAGAGGAGTTCAAAGTCTATCTACTGGCCAAATTTGAGATCTATAGGACAAATAGTTTGCGAGTTATGGCCAAAAATTAAAAAAAATGAAAAATTTTCATCGTTCGAGTCGCAATTTTTTTTCGCGAAAAATCGACTATCGAATTTTGGGCTTTTAAGCACTTTTTCTAACGTAAAATGAGCCGAGAAAAACGATGGCGCAAACCGCATCTCAATATCTCTAATAGTTTCCGAGATATTTAACTGGGAAAAAGGGAAAAAAATGAAAATCAATTATCCGAAACTTTGATCGGCCATAACTCAGTTATTTGCAGTCGTATCTGAATTTAAATCCCAGATTTGGAATCTGCGCAAAATTCTGCGTACACTGATGTAAAATAACTTAAGTTTACTCTAAAAAATAAGCGAGATACCGATATCAGAAGTTTGGCCATAGTTTTGGTCATGAATTTTTGCAAAAATTTGCAAATTCGGCTATAAAAAAATCAAAGAACTATTTCTTATGTAAAAAATATGCGAGAAATCGACCGAACAACATTTACATAGTTTTAGTCATAAAATGTTCACCTGACTAAAATTTCTACATCTCAAATACAAATTTCACTTTGTCAAAAAAAATTTTTTCTTTCCCAAACACACGTTTTACACGTGATTTTCAAACAAATTATCATAAAATTTGAATTAGCCTAAAATCATAAAATTAATGCACCTAAAACTGTCGACTGAAATTATTGAAAACTTGCCATTTAAATAAGTCATAAAATTGCAAAATCTGAGTTAACTTACACAAAACTGCACTACCGAAATAACAAATTTTTATTAAAATAGATAAAATACCATAAAATTTTCATCGCCTCTGTTTCCGCCGAAGTGTATCAAATTAACAGTAACTAATACAACAAACGGCAGCTTAAAATGGCTCATAAATTATGAAAACTGTTTAAATTTGCGCCGTGACATTTCCAAATAGCGTCAAAAACCATTTCAAATGCAATAATTTAATTTAAAACTGAAAAATGCAGGATTTGTCCCGGCGCCTCCACCATTTTCAAAACCATAAAACAAATTTCTAAGACCTTGTTAATATTGATGCCCACGACGGCACTGCCGAATTCCAACAATTTCGTCGTCCGGAAGCTCCGGGTACGATCAATCCGCTCTAGAATAAAAGAAGTAAAGCCCCGGAGTCGCACTTTATGAAATATTCCAAAGCCCGGCCGCCGTAAATTCCCCGGGTTAACCCTGTATACTAAATAAAAGTGTTTTAAGATAAATTTTACAACCGAGCCAGTGTCCCAATCACTATTTGCTTAGTTTTCAGTCACGGAATAAATATTAAAATTAAATTATCTCTTGTATTTAGCGAAATAAATAAATCGCTTGACGCGAATAATAATTAATAATTCTCGGGTTTATTAAAATTGATCGTCTGGCTTATTTTCGTTTTGTTATAATATTTGACTGTTCGTCCATCAGTGTGATAATTAAATTAGGTTGTGCAGCGGCCTATGGATGCATTTTTCATTACATTGCAGGAAATGGGGGGTTTAAACTTTGCTTCGGAGCGATGCAAGATTCATTTGGATTTATTTACACTCCGTGCCTGCACAGTTATGGCAAAACTGACGTTTTATGGACCACCAGCCAAATCAGAATCCATCGGAATTCCACCTCCAAGTCGAATTTTTCGTTTATTTGCCATACCGCCTCCATAAAAGTTAATGTAGCCTACAGCTCGTCGTAATTCAGGTTGAATTGGCTCCCAATTAGCGTAATGTTGATGAAACGCTGTTTTTGTTAATTTCGTTTCCGGTTTGTTGATTGATGGAAGAGTGTGTCGGGGTGCCTTAGGTCTTATAAATTTCGCAATATTTATGCCAGCGCTTGATTTTAGGAAGGAGATTGGAAATTGACTTGAAAGAAGCAAAATGGCTCCCAGACGAGTACTTTCGGAATTTTATTACATATAAGATACATTGTAGGTACGTAGCAGACGATGTTTCAGGTGGAGCGTCCGGAACTTAAATATGTAAAGGTAGATATGGAGATAAGGTGGGTAAAACTTTATTATGGTGGAAGATACGTCTTAACAGTAATGGACGGCGCTGTGGTGTGCCAACAAAGGTGCAGTTGCTTTGAATTGGCCTGGAGGAAAGTTGCCGCGCAAAGTGAAATAATAAGCAATCCGCAAGGTCTTAAGGTGTGCAGGCGTTAATATTTTTATAGGGCAGGCGTTTGATGGCGAAGATTAGAGATTGAGAACTGACAACCAACTTGTGATGCTTTTTATTGCGCTCATAACTTCGAACTTCCCAAATTTTAATCTTTTAATCTGTCGTCACTTTCCGAGTTATCAAAATTTACTATTAACTTTAAACGCTTCTAATTCGGTTATTAATTGAACCAGTTTTGGATTCTGCATGAAATTCTGCGTCAAATGAGCACCAATACTCCATAAATAAGCGTGATATTGACCTAATTACTCTCCTTAACCCTTAGATAGCAACCTTTAGTGTTGAAAAAAAAACCTACTTTTGGATTTTAGTTTTTGTCATTTAAAACGTTCTCTTCGATCTCCAATATTGTACTAAACTTTATTTCCAATCTTTATCGCTCAGAAAAATGTCAATGTTATCTTTACCATAATTTAACAAACTAAATTACCACTAAATATTTACAGAAACTACGCACACAAATTCTTGTTGTTTCCACCTTTGCTGATCTTGTTAGGATCGGTCCTTTGAAAAACTCGATGATGATAGTGACCATTGTCCGTTGTAGCGGAAGTTTCAACCGCTCCTCCGATTACCTTTCAACGAAAACCCTTTTATGTACTCTCTAAATACATGTCCTTGTTAGCCCGATTATTTAAAGCCAAACATTCTTCCACAATGAGGATTATCACTTTTTGTTTCACTTGCATATTGCACGGTGGCGTTTCGACGGACGCGCGAGTTTGTGCAAATCAGCGAAGAATGAAGGAGTTAAGTGCCAAGGATCTACTGGCGTAAGTATGATTTTATTATCACCTACAACGAATCTAACAGCGCAATTAAATTTATTGGAAAACACGACTTTTGCGTACAAATTAAAATCATAATGAAAACTTTTTCCGCGCGGTTGATTCTGCAGTTTCCATTTGCCTGTTAAATGTGAATATCCGCCTGCAGCAATTAATTATTGGCCCCCAATAATATCAATTTATTTATACATTTATTAATACATGTTGGCTGTTAGTAATTACAAATGTAATTGCTTTTTCAGCACTGTCGCCACACCACCAGCGACCCAATTACGGCCGACAAGAAAATTGTTAAAAAATTCAACCATGGGGTTGGCATCACCGGCGAAGTCTGTCCAAGCAGCGTTTTACCACAGTGGCTACGGAGGAAAATTGGGATGCGTAAATTTGGGATTTGTGCCTAATGATGAGTGAGTTTTAGTTGATTTAAAGTGGCGGAAAAGTACTCATTATCTCGATAATTTGAGTTAAATAACATATTATTTTGATAGATAATGGATATTACAACAGATAAGATGTAATTATAGTTCAGAACACTGCAGGTTTTAAAATTATGGGTTTGTTCCATTTTATAAAAGGTATTTTTATCAAACATAACGCGTAGAATTACTGTCAAAAGTAATGCTAAGTTTTACTCAATCATAACCATTGTTATTATTACCAACATGATATCTATAAGCTAGTATTGCCAATGTTTGTTTTATTCGGTTGGTAGCATTGGTTTTTACGAAAAAGAAAAATTAAATTAAATATCAAAAATAATAATAGTACTTTGTGTCATTAAGAGCCGAAATAAAGCATTGTGCGCTGAGTCTGTTCGTGTGTCTGGCCGAACGAAGTGAGATCTCGCAATAAAACCGCTTTTGCTCTGAATAGCATAAACAATTTCAAATAATTGCTTAAATTAAAAAAAAATACATTTTACTTTAAAACAATTATATTCATGCTAAATCATAGTGCAGTGGAAACATTTTTATAGTTAACGGTGGCACGATGAGCATATAAAGTGCTTTATCAGCTTAGGCATGAAAATGGAACGTTTACCTTGACAATAGAGATAAACAAAGTGTCTTTTTTTTAACGTTTAAAAAACAGAGGCGAAATGTTTAGTTTATATGGAAGTTGCTACGATTTTTACCAGAGATTCAAGATTTTCTGAGTGTTAGTTGTAGGCAACACGTCGTAGCGAGGAGTTAAATTGGTTGCATACCCAACTTTAATTTGATGCTTTTTATTTCTTTATGCTTACAAATATAAAATATTAACATCATTCTATCATATTTTTATCATTAATTAATTATATTTGTATTAATTGTTAATTTACTGACAAAATTTTAAATTCAATAGGAATAAAACCATTTTTTTCTATACAGTGTGATTCACAAAACTTTGGTATAATTACAAACTTTAAATGTAACCAGTAATTTGTTAAAAGATAAGTCAGATACTTGTAATTGCTATATGTCAATTTTTATTAATAGATGGCTCTACAAGCCAATCGCAAAATAAGATATATTTTTAAAAAATCAGTAACTCGACCAATGGCAAAAAACGCATTTTAAATTTGGCGCCTTCAAAAATTCCCTACAGGAAAAATTGCGAATCACCTTGAATGCATTTTCAATTGTTCTACTTAATCGGTTCGGATCCTGAAAAAGCACAGCTGTCAAACTGTGACCAACTGGCCCATTAGCTCAGTTGGTTAGAGCGTCGTGCTAATAACGCGAAGGTCGCGGGTTCGATCCCCTCATGGGCCAAATTTTTTCTTGCAGAAGACAAGAACCCTTAAAGGCCACTCTACACAAAAATCATAAAAATTTGATTGAAATTAAGTTAATCTCGCGAATAATTTGAATTGCTGACATTTGATTGGCGGAGAAACAATCACGTGTCTCTTTAACACGATGTTAAGTAGTTAATCGCGATTAAAGATTTAATTTACCTTCTGTAAACCGGACTCAAGTCATAATAACACATTAAAATAGTATTTTTATTAATTTATTATTCTTTTTATGTTTGTGTATTCGTCCTTGATTTAATTTTTTTTTTAAGTAGAATTCTGTCGTTGTTTATAAATTGCGTCACTAGAGGGCGCCACCATCTGTAAATCCCATGCACTTCCGTAATCAATACATCGTTTCCAATTCCATCACCCGTTCCCATTCCATAGGCGGCTCGTGCTCCGCCGCCTCCGCACTTCCCCCCCTGCTTCTTAATCCCACTAAATCCAATAAAGATACTTTTCAAACTCCCTTTTTGCGTTTTATACAACATCGCGACCTTAATCACGAAGCGCCTCCACCATAAACTCGAAAAAGCTCCCCGAACTTTCCACCTCCGCCGCTGCTTTCCCATTACAATCCTCTGAAACTCAGGTCACGTGAACACCTGACAACCAATCAGCTATCATTTTGCATTACAACATTAGTGCAAGTACCGAAACGTCACTTGAGTAAGTGGAAGCTGTTTGGAATCGCTCGCGGTGTCTTGTGTTGTTGTGTTTTCAGAAATTCCGAACAAAACTGCAGTTTCTAAGGGTAAGCATTCGTTTGATCGAATATAAATTTTCCCGATTGATTTATTGGGGTGTTGCCGCTCGGCCGGGCCATAAATCTGCGCGAAAATCAATAGTACTTCTTGACAGAGGCCCTCTTACATCCTCCGTGCAATTGAAATTAAAAAATTACGGGGGCTATGAATGTCATTTTTCATTTACGATGTTCTTTGTCATCCCACGCTGCAGTTTAGTGGCAAGTTCGCCGTTAAGCTTTGCCATTTTGCATGCAGTCGGATTTTTGACTTGTTTCGAGTTGAGTTTTGTTATTTGGCTTATTTGGATGTAGCTTTGTGCATGTTTTTTGAGAATTTATCACTGATTTTATGGGGCGGCCGCTGCACGAGCATCGATCGATGCATCGAGTGACCAGGAAAACAATGGGATGTTTTGACATAGTTGTCATCAAGTTTTAATAATTGGTTCTACGTCGTTTAATAAGTTTGACCGGCTCGGTGCAGATTTTACCAGATGCAAATTCATTGCTTAAATAGCTCGCGAAAATTAACACTTGATTGTGTTAGGTTGGCACAAGTTGTTCTAGTTTACGAGAAAACGACACTGTGATGTCAGGGTATGTTTTTATTTTTTTATTTTTATGGTTGGCATGTTTGGAAAGATGTAACTTGACATAATAACGTGTTTATTTATTTTGACGAAGGTTAACAGCTCCAATAATACAATAATTAACGTGTTATTTTGATAAAAAAATTAGACGAAATTCCTCTGTTAATCTTCATCCTCTTAGGGAAAAAATTAAATAGACTGTTTTGGACCAACAGGCCTAGAAGTTTAGTACATGTTGGTAGCACTGTTTTATTATCACACGGCATCAGAAACATTTTTGCAGCGATACCGTTGCTGAAATTAAGTACCTTGTTTTTTAATTACCGACTGAAGTCACTGTATGTCGGACATGGTGTACCGTTGGTCGATGGCGCCATTTCTTCCGTGACAATAAGTTACCTGAAGACCTCTAAAATTGCATACACCTGATTTCCCCTAATTTCCCAATGATTTCCTTGTAATTTCGTCCAACCTCTCCTTATTTCCTTGTGATTTCGTCCAACCTCTCCTTATTTTCTTGTGATTTCGTCTAATTTCCCCTGATTTCCTTGTGATTTTGTCCAACCTCCCCTTATTCCCTTGTGATTTCGTCCAACCTCTCCTTATTTTCTTGTGATTTCGTCTAACTTCCCCTGATTTTCCTAGATTGCCTATCGCTTGCCCCTGATCCTAATGATTTCCCTTCATTTTTTAGTAATTTCTTAATAAATTCCTGTCGAAGTTACAACATCGGTGCTGCCAACCTATTTCCCGCTGATAAAATTTCCTTAAATGATGAATGACGTTTCAAATTCATACCAAAAGTCAAAATAGACAACTATTAGGCTACTATTAGACAACTATTAGGTTAAAAACAGTGCAGAATCTCAAAAATTTAGTTTTTTTTCCGAAACTAGACAACCAGAAAAGGCCGAAAATTCTTAAAAAAATCTCTTTTTATGCAGCCCTAAAATACCCAAAATGTATAGACCACCAGCAATTTGGGCGCACGAAAAAACTGCCGGAATTAATAGAAAATCAAGCTTTTGAGAACTTTTTCTATACACAGACGGTTTTTGAGGCCCATTTCGAAAATAAGAGGTCGAAAAACATAAAATAAATAAGTTTTTCTTAAGATCAAACGGTAAATTATGGAAAAATCGGCAGAAATTCACAACTTTTCCTTATTTCCTTGTAATTTCGTAAAACATTCCTTGATTCTCATTGTGATTTTGTTCAATCTCTCCTTATTTTTTGTAATTTCGTCTAAATTCTCCTGATTTCGTTGTGATTTGGTTCAACCTCTACTTTTTTCTTTGTGATTTTGTCTAAATTCCCCTGATTTCCTTGTGACTTCGTCCAACTTCCCCTGAATTTCTTTTGATTTCGTAAAACTTTCCCTGATTTCATTATGATTTCGTTCAACTTCTTCTTATTTTTTGTAATTTCGTCTGAATTCCCCTGATTTCCTTGTAATTTGGTTCAACCTCTACTTTTTTCTTTGTGATTTTGTCTAAATTCCCCTGATTTCCTTGTGACTTCG
Organism: Gnatocerus cornutus; assembly: GCA_029298725.1. NCBI lineage: Eukaryota > Metazoa > Arthropoda > Insecta > Coleoptera > Tenebrionidae > Gnatocerus > Gnatocerus cornutus. The sequence goes on from CM055510.1 coordinate 22,638,054, forward strand.
TCCAACTTCCCCTGAATTTCTTTTGATTTCGTAAAACTTCCCCTGATCTCATTATGATTTCGTTCAACTTCTCCTTATTTTTTGTAATTTCGTCTGAATTCCCCTGATTTCCTTGTAATTTGGTCCAACCTCTCCTATTTTCCTTGTGATTTCGTCTAAATTCCTCTGATTTTCTTGTGATTTCCTAACGATTTTCCCGGGAGGTTAAAACACCCCGTGTTTAAATAATGATGCCCAGTTGACAAAATTGAAATCCAATATAATACAGTAATGGGCGCTTATATCTCACTACCACTAGGCGTCCTAAGTTCGCTACATATAGCAGTTGTAAAGTGCGTATGATTGTACTCGCTTCGGCGGTACATATACTAAAATTGGAACGATACAGAGAAGATTAGCATGGCCCCTGCGCAAGGATGACACGCAAAATCGTGAAGCGTTCCACATTTTTTGCAAATGCATATTTTGAAATCCCACTTTAAGCCTCTAAATTCAAAATAGATTTTCCATTTTTGGCTTGAACAGGTGGGTTTAGAGCACCAATTATGATTAATTTAGATCGAGGAAAAAGGGAATAAAGTTGGCGTTACACCTGCTCGATCAAACTAAAACAAAAGCTGTTTCAGCGTCAAAACAAAATTTCAACAAAGCAAAGTATCTTTTGTTTTGTGTACACATTCAAATTTTATCATTTTACGTCATTGTGATTTATAAGTGTTAAATTATTACTTAAACTGATAGCGCTGTGTATCTTTCTAAATTTCGTGTGAGAATTCCAACCTTGGAGTACTAAATTTTCTATTCCACGATCCTCCCGAAACTTTCCTTCCATTTTAGTTCTTTAAATTCGTTACTCTCGCCGCCAAACATGTCCTCTGCAATTTAACTTTTCTCTGGAGCTCCCCGCAATTCCGGTCACGTTGCTTTCGCGGCGCGCCATAAAATCAGGCTTTGCCCCAAATCCCCGATCGTTCAACCGAATGACCAATGTGGTACTCATGATCAGGCCTCCTAACCAACGATGCCAGGGAGCCTCAACGGCTCATACCGCTCCTTATCGGGGGCGAGCGACGTGTATCGCTCGACTACAGTCGCAGGCGGTGGCGGGAATGCCGCCACCGGAATCCTCGAAGGCATGAAGAAAGCTTTTAGTTTCATGGCAGGTGGGACGTCCAAGGATCAAAAATTGATCGAGAGGGTTGCTGGAGGCGGCCCGGTCGTCATCTCATCCAGGTACTGTGAAGTTGCGGTGGCGGCGGTTTAGATTAGTTCGTGTTTTTACACTAATCTGGGGCTTTTGGTTGTTTTTACGCTGTGGTGGTCAGGGTTTCGCTTGGTCTTTTGGGGGCGGCTTGGCCGAGTCACGCATCGATCAAGGGTTATTTGTGGTAAGTGGTTAATGCAAGAGTCGAGGGCGGAATTTGATTTGCATTGCGATTAGCCATGTGGTGGACACGAAATCCGCGGTTTTTATGGATCCTCAGGGGGTCAGCCAGTCACATGTCTGTGAGTAAACACCAGGACATTCTAAAAAAAGCCATTTTAATGAAAATATCCGGCAGCACCGCGCGCTACATGACTAAGGTCAAGAGAATCTAAGAAATTGCGCCGTTGCAGGCCATTATTAGATTAACAGCGCGTCTTCCATTAAACAAATTGCTTTCATTGATTTCGTCCCTAAATCAGAACAAGCGAAATCCGCTGGATGCATTTTTGTGTGTTAATTTTTCCCCCTGAATCGATCCATGACGGGGTCATCGCCATTGTACTTCTGCGGAATAGGAAATAAGGTAAGTAGGCATGGAGCTTGTGCTTTTTTCCAATAAACATTGTGATCACATGAGCTTCTCAGCCCGCTAAGTCGTTTTCCGGTCAAGAAACCGGAAGTGTCTCATCCGCTAACAAAACTAACAAGTAGAATAGTGGCGTGTGGACTTGGTCCTTACAAAAGGAGCGGAGATGGGTTCGTTATAATGTTGTTTTACACATCTGCATTAATTTGTTGATGCGCGCTATGTTCTTTTACACAGCCGTGGATTCACAAACTCGGTTTTTTGTTGTCTAATGTGGATTTTGAGCCCGGTTTTGGATTCCGCGTGAAGTTTTGCGTTAAATGAGCCCAAATAACTTGAGTTTTCTTCACAAATAAACGAGATATTGATAAATATCGTTTTTTGGGGGTCATTTTCAATGAATTTTTTCGGTTTAATACCATTAAGTTATACATTAATCGAAAGAGCAGTTTGAGATGTATTAACTGGCCAAATCTCAGACCGGTAGGTCAAATGCTTTAGGACTGGCGGCCAAAAAACAAAAAATTGGAAAAATGTCTTCGATTGAGTCCAAAATTTTTTTCGCAAAAAAATCGGTTATGGAATTTTGGGAATTTGGCGGAGAATACTAAAGGAGAAAAGCGCGAGAAAAACGATGGCGCAAACCGTTTCTTTTTATCTGTTGTGGTTTCGAAGATCTCGAGGATTAAATATTTCGAAACTGAAGATTCACTTTCCGAAACTTTGAACGGCCACAATTCAGTTATTTTGAGCTCGGATTTGGAATCTGCGCGAAATTCTGCGTAAAATGAGCTCAAATTACGCAAGATTGCCCCAAAAATGACCAAGATATCGACCGCAGAAATTTGACCTAGTTTTAGACCTGAATTTTTTGAAAAAAATCAAATTTTCGATTTTCGAAAAAACGAATTTTTAGCTAAAAAATCACGAAAAAAGAGAAAAACGATGACGAAAACAGTTTCTTTTCATCTGTCGTAGTTTTCGAAATATTAAGCATCGATTGTTTCAAAAATTTGGCTCTCTGGCGACAACGCAAAAACGGCCAATTCTCAGTTATTTGTTGATGTACGTCGATTTTGAAACCGGATTTGGAATCTGCGCGAAATTCTGCGTAAAATGAGCCCTAACAACTGAAGTTTGCTCCAAAATTAAGAGTGAAATCGACCGAAAAAAGAATACATAATTTTAGTTTTTTCGAAGAAAACAAATCTTCCACTCAAGAAAACAACGAAATTGTGAGATTTCAGCAATTAAAAGTGCAAAAGTCATTAAACCTGCCAACTGTGATTGCTAAAATCGTCGTTCCCAAATCCACGGCTGTGTAAAAAAACATAGCGCGCAGTAACAAATTAAGATATGTAAAACAATATTAACGAGGGTTTAACGAGCCCATAAGCTCATTTCTTTAGCCGCTGCCTGTACATGCAGTGTTATCAATCTCTTTGTTTTAGGACGGAAAACTCGAATAACAAGAAAATGCCAGCTTCCGGGGTAGCCGAAGAGGCGGCTCTTTTGGGGTAAGAACATCTAGAATTGGTGGTGTTGACGTTTAGTACGAGTTTTGAGTACTTTTCCGCATTTAATTAAACCAGATCGATATTTAATTTAGCAGTGAATACCGAAAAGTATGTCGATGGGCTTGACGTTGATAATTTCGCAGCACGATGCCATCGGACAGTATGGACGACATCGAATTAAAGAACATCCAGCTCCAATTCCCATCGGCGCGCTCCTTATCCCGTGACGACTCTTCAGCTCAAGAAGAAATAGTGGAGACTGACCGTGGTAACCTGGTGGTGGCCGTGCAAGGATCTAGGAATAAACCGGCTATTTTAACTTACCACGATTTGGGCCTCAATTGTAAGAGTTTTTTAATGACCGTTCCGCCGCCACTGTAATTTCTTGCAGATGTTTCTAGTTTCCAAGCATTCTTTAATTACATAGACATGAGAGCGTTATTGGAGAACTTCTGCGTTTACCACGTCAACGCTCCAGGGCAGGAGGAAGGATCACCGACGTTACCCGAAGAGTAAGATTGCAAACCAACGAGACCCATAATGACCCTTTTTTTCTAGTTATATTTACCCGACCATGGATGAACTAGCCAACCAGTTGAGCTACGTCCTCACCCACTTCGGTCTCAAGCAGTTCATCGGTTTCGGAGTGGGAGCTGGAGCCAACATCCTCTCCCGTTTCGCCCTCAACAACCCCAACCAAGTCACTGCCCTTTGTCTCATCAACTGCGTCAGCACGCAAGCAGGCTGGATCGAATGGGGCTATCAAAAACTCAACGCGAGACATCTCAGGTCAAAGGGGATGACACAGGGTGTCTTGGATTACTTGATGTGGCACCATTTCGGAAGGGTATAATCTCACGTTGATCCAACACGTTTTGATTGCGATTTTGCAGAATACGGAAGAGAGGAATCACGATCTGGTTCAAGTGTACAAAAGTTACTTCGAACGCAACGTTAATCCCACAAATCTCGCTTTGTTCATCGACAGTTATGTGCGTCGGACTGATCTCAATATACAGCGGGAACTCGATCCGACTAAACGGAAAGAATCGGCCACTCTGAAGATGCCCGTCATGAATATCACGGGGTCTTTGAGTCCGCATGTTGATGATACGGTCACTTTTAATGGGCGCTTGGATCCCACCAATTCGTCGTGGATGAAGGTACCAGAATTCGGCTCTTAAGGCGCTTTTTCGCAAATCGGAACGACCCAGAAAGACGCGACGTCAAGTGCATGACCCGTCACGGGCTTTTCCAGTGGCGCATCAATATTTTAAGGTTGCAAAATTCTCAAATTAAAATCCAAGGCCACGGGAAGGCGAGGTCCACGAAAAAAGTGAGGGCCACCTATTGAAGTTAAATTTGCATGAAGAAAAATGTATAAAAATCACTCCACTTATAGTATATTACGTAATGAGCTCAGTATTGTAGAATTATTGCTCTAGTTAAATATTTGATTAGACATCGAACTCATCAATAATTTGGAGGCTTTAGAGAACTTTTCATTCAATCAGTGGCACAATGAAACTTTGCAGAAGGGTATTAATAGAGTGATAAATTGAAAAAATATGATCGAATTTTGGGTATTTGACGGCGAGTACTAATGAAGAAAAGCGCGAGAAAAACGGTGGCGCAAACCGTTTTTTTTAAGGTTGATCTGCCAAAATCATAACGGTAAATTTCAGTTTCGAAGCAACTATGCATCGGTTTCACCCGTCTCACTTCTGGGTAGGTAAAGTTTGGGGTATGGTCAAATCGAGGGTCAGATCATAAAATAGTAAATAAACCATAAATCTAACGGAGAAGAAATGCAGCACTAGTTTGAAAGTTCTTTATAATTTTTTTCATAATAAGCAAAATTAGTTTCAGGTGTATGATCAAAGGGAATTTGAAATAGTAATAAAACTTATAAAAACAAATAATATAATGAAAAAAAACAACAAAAAACACAAAAAAATAAAAAACTACAAAACCAAAAAAAATCTACTAAAACAAAAACAAAATACAAAGAAAAAACAAAAATATACAGAAAAAACATGAAATGTTTACTCAAACAAAAAAGCAAAAAGAAAAAACAAAAAAATACATGACAAATAAAAGTCTTTTAGTTTGATTAACATTGCATCACAAAATTCTTCATCCTTGAAAATAATATCATATTATTAATGTAGGGGTGAATCGCCACAGTGAATATCCAGGTTCATATTTTTTAGTTGTTCTAGACAACATCCTTTCTTCTTTTCTTCTAATAACTTAACGCCCAAGCCACAGCTTTGGGTTCGTTTTCAATGCCATAAAACGTGTATTTGTTACGCGCAAATTTGATTTCTATTATTCCTGCTGCCACCTTCGCTCTACTTGTACTTGGTCGCAGTTTATAAATTCTACCAAAATTACTAGCCGTCAGTCTTTGTTCTCGTTTACAGTGCCACAAAACACTGTTTCTTTGATCCGTTGTGGCCAATGAAATATTTAAAACTTTTTCCGGTGTTTTCCGCAAGTCATTTAAAAATTGTATCTTCTTTTCCTCAAAATTAAATCCTTTTAATACCTAAAAAGGTAGAATTATAGTTTTCTATCCACGCCGACGGGTCGAAAACTGACCACTTTTGTTATCAAATTTGGAATCAAGAATGGATCAAGAGTGGCGATGATTTTCTTGATTTTTAATTTGATAATGCACCCGCCTTCGCCCGAAAATTGAACTGCATTTTAATAAAGTTAGTTAAAAGTTAGTTGACGATAACTATGTTGTAAATCAACAAATCGGCACACAAAAGAAAATAATTACGTCGCAATAACCTTTATTGAGGGTTTTACAATGAGGGACAAGTTTAACCAAAACTACAGCCGCCCTAATTAATAAATTGACTTTTTTCTTGCGCCAATCGGTTTGTTTTGAAAATGTGTAGCGTTGTTACTAAGTCAAATTTTAATAAAGAAAAATATAACTTTCTAAAATCGAAAAAAAATATTTATAAAACCAAGATTAAATCTCATAGGGTAACGTCACTGCAACTTTTTGTGCTCTTTCAAACACAAAAAACCGCATCTAAATAGCTCTTTTCGTTTTCGTGCAATTTTGTACGAACTTTTACATTGAAACGCCCTATCTTCAAATATGGATAGTTCAACCTTAAATATTTCGAAACTGAAAATTCACTTTCCGAAATTTTGAACGGCCATAATTCAGTTATTTGCTGTTGTGCGTGAGCTCGGATTTGGAATCTGCGTGAAATGAGCCCAAATTACGCCTCAAAAATAACCAAGATCGTCTGCAGAATTTTGACATAGTTTTAGAACAAAATTTTTTGAAAAAATCAAAATTTCGATTTTCGGAAAATTTAACAACGAATTCTTAGTTAGAAAATCCCGAGAAAAACGATGACGAAGACCGTTTCTTCCCATCTATCGCAGTTTCCGAGATATTAAGCATCGATTCTTTTGAATCTTCAAAAATTTAGTCCTCTGGCGACTACCCAAAAAATAAAACGGCCATAACTCAATTAAGTTAAATAGTTTATTAGACATCGCACTCATCAATAATTTGAGAGCTTAAAGAACTTTTTATTGGCACAATGAAACTTTGCCGAAGGGTATTAATAGAGTGATAAATGACTAGCGCTTAAAATATCCGAAAATCAGTAATCATGAAACAGCATTAAATTTATGACAAAGGAAAGTGACGCTGCGGTTATTCGTTACATTTTCGGGCTTGGAAGTCGCAAGGTCGTCTGCATCGATCGAGTTATTCTTAGTTGTGTAATAACCTGTAATGATGCAAATACAGGGTGCGGCAGAAAAACGCGCCACTACTTTACATAACTAGTCTGTGTACAATTTGACTGAGTGCGTTTTCTTCAGATCTCCGACTGCGGCATGGTCCTGGAAGAGCAACCCGGCAAAGTGAGCGAAGCCTTCAGATTATTCCTGCAAGGCGAAGGCTACGGTAAGTGAACCCCGACGCCATCTTCCATTCGCCCCGTCTTCAAACGTAAAATCGGCCAAAAAAGAAAAAGAGCGCCGGCTTTTGTTACACGCTCTGAACACCGCTTTGCCCAGTAGTTTCATGTAAAAATTGTTCATCAGGTGGAGGGCGGCAGTGGCGTCTCTGCCACCCTCTTCCTCAAGTAGTCAATGTGTCGAGGATTGCTCTATGTCCCCTTAACCTGAACTTGTTTAGATTAGAAGAAAAAAAAACACGAACATACACTGAGTTTATTTTATTTTACATTGTTTGCGTTGGTTGGATATGCGCGAATGGTATGTATTGTTCAAAATAATTTGTGTTCTATTTCATCTTTTGTTGGGAACGCAGCAAAGTCAGTGAAACAATGTCCGAAAATAGAGCCGGTTCTGGAGAAGTACTAAAAAGTGGGGTTTTTAAGTGTCGTGTATTTAACATTTGAATATTGGATTTGGCTTATGTATAACTTGCGCCGTGTCTTAACCAATAAAACTTATTTAGAGAGGCTGTATTTTATGTGACATTGTCTTTGTTCAGGACTGTACCCATGGAGCGTTCATTATAGCCTAGTCTGTACACCTTTTAGGTTGTAAAACGACACCCATGTACCATCAGCAGTTCTTTTTTTTTAATTTCTTTTTTTTTCTTTTCAGCAATACATCTCAAGTGCCCCACGCCTTGCTAATTCCAAAGAAAAGTATTATTAGCTTTTATTTTCTCCATTTTATTTAAGTGTGTGCTTTCTCATAGTTGTGTGTTTTTATTATTAATAAATTAAATAACTGTTGGTGTGGCGTTTTTCAATTAGCAGCGTGGGGGTGCAATTTACATTTTTGTTGTTATCTTAGAGTTGTGACTCTTATCATCGCAATATCGTGTTGTTTTAGCCGTACAAGTGCGTCGACGGGCCAGTAGCAGCGTGTCTATAGAAGGTAAATGTTTTTAAAGCCTGGCCTGTCGTTATAGAGCGGCCCTGAAAAATTCCCGAAAATTTCACACGTAAGTCTAACTGGCAGATATTGACACTAAACAACACGAAACACATGTAAATAAATTAAGACATCTCAACACGTGATGGGGTGTTCTCTTATCTGACGTTATTATTCCTCTGATAATAATTGGGTGGTTTGGAGAACAGCCTGTATATAAATCGCCAATGACTAATCCGGAAACTAACAAACGTTGTCTTGATGATGATGCGAGTTGTATTTTTTTGTAGTTTTATAGGTTGGCAATGGCATGATCTTCATCTGTCGTGTCTTGTGAGTCGTGGATGTGTGCACCATTTAACACGGCAGTGGTTGTTTGTCTACGCCACTGTCTCAAACTCCTCCTAATACCTGTACAGGCAGCGGCAAAAGAAACGAGCTCATGAGCGGATTGGCAAGGTTTTAATGCTGTTTTACATGTTTTCCCTAATTTGTTAATGCGCACAATGTTTTTTTACATGGCCGCGGATCTATAAACGACGATTGGCAAGTTTGATACTATTCTCACTTTTAATTGCTCAGATCTCATCATTTTAATTTGAAGAAGGGTTACCTACATAGTTTTAGTCATGATTTTTTTTTTTTCAAAAAAATCAAATTTTCGATTTTCGGAAAATTTAAAAACGAATTCTTAACTAAAAAATCGCGAGAAAAACGACAGCGAAAACCGTTTCTTTCTAGCTGTCGTAGTTTCCGAGATATTTAGCACGGATGCTTTCAAACCTTAAAAAAATTGGCCCTCTGACAACTACCCAAAAATTCAAACGGCCATGACTCAATTATTTGTTGTAGGTTAAAAGTTTACCTGGTTTTGGATTCTACGTGATATTCTGCGTAAAATGAGCACCAATAACGCCAGTTCCCGCCAGAATTTCAAATCGGCTGTGTAAAAAAACATAGTGCGCATTTACAAATCAGGATAGATATGTAAAACAAGATTAGAACGAAACGAGCCATCCCACCATGAGCTCATGTCTTCGCCGCCGCCTACCTCTCCCCCAAGAGTATTGGCTTGGATGCATGATCGTGCTTGAAGTTTTATATTTTTGCACCCAACAGTACACACAGTAGAATTGGCGTAAAAATACCTAAATTGTACTGACAAACACTTGCAGTGGCGTGGCCACCTCCCCAAATGACTGACTTTTAGTGGTTTTAGTTGCTTCGCATTGTGACGTAGGAAGATTCGCCGATTTGACTTCTTGTGTTTGATGTTTACAGTGGCGCCCCTATCGCCCACAAAAATGGCAATTTTCCGCAAAACATCGTTGGAGGAACTGCTCAAATCGAAGTTGCCCAATGGTGGTCAGTGGCCAACGAATGTCATCCATATCACCGAAAATCCCATATCGGCCGTCGTCTGTTAAGAAACCAATAAAACTAACGCCGCCACTGCTCACACAATCACACTATAAACACACACACACATATTTTGACACTGTATTGAAATTTATCAGGAGGACTTGTCGGAGCGACAAGATGGCGGGCGCTTCGATGAGTCCCCCTGTATATAATCGTATCGAGCGGGACGCATTAAGCATGTGATGTTCTCAAATAAAGCGCTAAAGTAGGCTAGATTACGAATTTTTTAAAGAGATATCTTTGTAGTTAGTAGGCCGGATTACAAGATGGCGGCTGAACAAAAGATTTGGCGATAATTTCCAGGTACGCCACTGGTGTAATATCAAAATGAGCTTATGAGTCGGGCTGCTTGTGATTGACCATGGAACCATAGGCGTCGTGATAATTATTTTTGTGTACATAAGGGTGCGTTCAATTGTGATAAATTTCAATACAGAACCTTCGTTGGCCACTGCCCTTCAGAAGCACATATCCTAGTTAGTCTGAGTTGACCAGGCCCGGATTCAGTTATTTCGAGGCCTATGGGCCACTTTTCATCATTGCAACGAAATTTAATCACGCCGTACGACAGCCTAGCGAATTGTTGACAAAAATAAAAGAACTAGGTGCGCTTAATATAGGACAGTGTTTTTCTTTATTTCTGTTGTGATTAGTTCTTTATTAAATGATATTTAAATAAATAGTTGTAGGTTGAGCTTTACTTGTTGATAGAAAGCCTAAATGAAGATAATATTTAATGAATTTTAAGGAGAAACCCCTCACTTTTCATTCTTTTCGAAAGTTATTAAGACGATTGATCGGTGTCGTTGGATACTGTTCGGTTTTTATATTGTTGCGATGTAGCTTTATGTTTTGAAATGTGATGAATAATCGTATTGTGCCTCACTTTGTTATTGATTTAAGTTAAGCACTATTTAATTTTAATAAAATGTTTAAAATGTTTCTTGGCGTTTTCTTTTTCTTTGTTTTAACTGTGAAAGGGGTCACGCGGGTTCAGGAAACGGTGACCGCTATCTTTGTATGAAAATAAGGTTTTCCTGAAATTTTGTATTGTGATTGCCATTATTTACATAAGGTAGAAAGTTAAATGCTTCGTTTACATTTTTAATAAGCAATTAGCTACAATACAAAGTTGCGATAGGCAAGTTAGTTTTTTACCTATTTATTTCAAAATGATTAAATTAAACGACGACACTTCGTAATTATTAAATTAATTATAAAACTGCGCGTTTGAACCCGTTCTTACCTTGAAATTTTGCTGAACATTCACATTAATTAACTGTCAATGCAGCACTCTATTAATTTACATTTTACCTTCATACAAAGTTGAATGCAATAAGCAGCGATGTGATTAAAAAATTAAATGCACTCTTTAAATTCTTGTACGTTCTGATAATGATTCTGTTCTACTTTCTGTCTGAATTTTTTCACTTTTTACTGTGAATTTGAGCACGAAATGGATACAACTGAAAATAGGAAAAATTCTGTTTAGATTTTCCTAGTTTCTTCGAATTCTACAGATTTTCACTCGATTTTCTCTACAGTTGGTTTAGGATGCAAATGTCTGGCCAAAATTTTATAGTGTAATTCGTCCCTGTCGCAAATGTTGCAATGGGGGTTTGTGTGAACTAGGTTTTGGGTACAAAAGACGATCGTTTAAGTTCTGTCAATGTAATTGTCGTGTTTGTCAAAATGACAAGTGTCAAATTGTGGGGGACAATAATGCCAACTTTGTCATCTTAAAGTTTCCAAAGTTAATTCATCAAGTTTTAGGCAGTCAAACATGATATTTAGAATAGTTCGTTTTATTTTGCTAGTTGGCATCACTGTATTATTGTCAATTGTGTCAAATTGTATGACGTTAATAATAAAAGTAAACTATTTAAGTAAAGTTACAACAACTGTTTCTGTACCCATAAAATTTCCCTAAATGAGTGAATGACTCTTCAAATTCATACCAAAAGTCAAAATAGACAACTATTAATAGCTAGGTGTTAAAAAAAGAGCAGAATCCAAAAAATTTTGCTGTTTTCCGAATGTAGAGAACCAGAAAAGGTCGAAAATCCTCTAGAAATCCCTAATTTTTATGCAACTCAAAAATACCCAAAATCTATAGACCACTCGCATTTGAGCACAAGAAAAAACTGGCCCTAATAATCTAAAATCAAGCATTTGACAGTTTTTCCTATATTCAGATGGTTTTTGAGGCTGAATTCGAAAATTAGAGGTCGAAAACCATAAAATAGCAAGTTTTTATCAAGATCGAAATGCAACTTCTGGAAAAATTAGCAGAAATTCCTAATTTCACTTTTTTTCCTTGTGATTTCGTCTTAATTCCTCTGATTTCCTTGTAATTTGGTCCAACCTCTCCTTTTTTCCTTGTTATTTCGTCTAAATTCGCCTGATTTCCTTGTAATTTCGTCAAACTTCCTCTTATTTCCTTTTGATTTCGTAAAACTTCCCCTGATCTCATTGTGAATTTGTTCAACCTCCCCTAATGTTTTTGGGATTGCGTCTAAATTCCCCTGATTTCCTTGTAATTTGGTCCAACTTCTCTATTTTTTCTTGTGATTTCGTCTAAATTCCCCTTAATTCCTTGTGATTTCGTCAAACTTCCTCTTATTTCCTTGTGATTTCATAAAATTTCTCCTGATTTCATTGTGATGTCGTTCAACCTCTCCTTATTTTTTGTGATTTCGTCTAAATTTCCCTGATTTTCTTGTGATTTCGCCTAACTTCCTCTTATTTTCTTGTGATTTTGTAAAACTTTTCCTGATTTCCTTGTAATTTGGTCCAACCTCTCCGTTTTTTCTTGTGATTTCGTCTAAATTCCCCTGAATTTCTTGTGATTTCGTAAAACTTCCTCTTATTTCCTTGTGATTTCGTAAAACTTTCCCTGATCTCATTGTGAATTTGTTCAACCTCTCCTTATTTTTTTGTCATTTCGTCTAATTTCCCCTTATTTCCTTGTAATTTCGTCCAACTTCCCCTTTTTTCCTTGTGATTTCGTCCAACTTCCCCTTATTTCCTTGTGATTTCATAAAATTTCTCCTGATTTCATTGGGATGTCGTTCAACCTCTCCTTATTTTTTGTGATTTCGTCTAAATTTCCCTGATTTTCTTGTGATTTCGCCCAACTTCCTCTTATTTTCTTGTGCTTTCGTAAAACTTTCGCCGATTTCATCCAACCTGTCCTTATTTCCCTGTGATTTCGTCTAAATTTTCCTGATTTCGTCTAAATTCCTCTGATTTTCTTGTTATTTCGTCCAACTTTCTCTTAATTCCTTGTGTTTTCGTAAAACTTCCCCTGATTTTCTAGTGGTTTCCTAACAATTTCCCCTGATTTTCTAGTGATTTCCCCTGACTTCGCAAAACTGACATCGATTTCCCAGAAAAGTTAATCCCTCGAAATTCTTCGAACCCGATTTTGGTCCATGAAACTAATTACACTGATAAACAACAAGTAAACAACTTCGACTTATTTTTAACCATTGCGTTGGTCACATTACAAGAAACGAATTAGCGTCATCTCGAGATAATCCATTCATTCCTCGCGCCTCCACCGTCCTACCAAGAAAAACGCAAACAACCGCTAATTGCGCTAATACCCGTCCACTTCCACACTACCAACAACCCATGAATGAGTTCATTGATCCAACCCATCATCACCGTCAAAAAGTGCAAATTTCAATCCCCAATTAAAAAATCCCAACGATGGACGCGCTACCGCATTACGTAAGCCAGTAGCCCATCAAACCCATCACCCCCCCAGCAAAGCCCGGCTCCCACCATCCCACTGACCGACCCATGCATCCTCCATGGCTTTTTCATCTTTTCTCAACAATAACACAGATCGACATTCTTCTATACGCAAGAAGTACAATAGCTCCGTCTCGCTCGCACGCAGAGGTTACCTGTTGATCTCAAGGTCAAAATTCTACCTGTGAGCTTCGGAGGTCTTCGAGCTTTTTCGTAAACAAACGCCAGGCGCGACGTTCAATTGTCATTCGGGTACGAGTCGCCGAGAGGTGGTGTATTGCTCGTCGTGGTTGCTGCAACAGGTTGTTGCGTCCGTACTTAGTTTATTTTGATTGGAGTTTTATAATGACTTAAGTCGGTTGAGTGACGGTGAAGTGATTTTGTGATATAATGAGTGTACTTTGTTTTTGATAACTGACTTAAATAGCAACATGGATATTTTCTTTTTGGGGTTGCTCCTGCTGGGGTTGACTCCACTGGGGGAGTGCAGCTCGGATATGGCAGTTAGAGGTAAGATATCCACGTAGCTTTTTGAGAAACGTCGCGTTTAATTTATTTCGGAAGATTACTCATGGATGCAGTGGAACAGAACCGTATTTATTAAATGGAACCGTAATGATACCCAGATGGTTCTTAATTATTATCTCAAGAATTGAGAGATAAATTGTTGTTCACGTTATTGTTGACTTTAATTGTTTTTTTATTAATGGTACTACGAACAATGAAAAAGTTATCCATGGAAAATCTAATTTATTTATTGTGGGAAAATTCGATTTCTTACTCCAAATTCTACGGCACGAATTGCACTGAAAGAGAGCCACAGAAATTAAAATTTGCTCTGTCAAAAAAATCGGGTCCGAATGGGCCACCACCCTTGCGACCTTCCCTGAAGTATAAAGTTTCATTTGTTTATCATTAAAATCACCTCAGGTAAAAAATCCGCTCCACCTGCCCATTTTCCCAGCATCTCTCCCACTAAATCAATAGAAAATGAGAAATTCGAGAGCGCCCCAAAAAAATTATTTCCTCCAAGCGCGCTGTTTACCTGCCCACATTCACATGCCCTCAGCACCATAAAAAGTCTTCTAATGCAAGTTCCCACCCTCGCGGCGCGGCCGAAAAAGGAATTATTACTTTATCGGATTCTGGAGTGTTTAAATTAGTCTGGAGCCGACTAAATGATTTATTGGTAGTAAAAAAGGGCCATTTGTAAACTGAGAAGGGTGAATAGAGCAGGGCCGGAGTGGTATAATATGCACACATTCTTCGTTGCGGTTAACCCAAGTATGTACTTCACGGTGTTTGCACACCAATGCCATTGCAGCTTCGGCGTGCTCGCCTTCCGCACCGAAAACTCCGACGTGGCCTTCGGGGAGATTCATAAAGTGAGAAGGAAGCGGCCTTGGGGTCGTGGGGAAAATATCCGTTGAACGTCTTGAAGGCGGCCGAATTTTTACTTGAAGATATTAAGATGTTAAAATGTCTAACTTATTTTGTTTATGCGCACTATGTTTTTTTACACAGTCGTGGGTCCATAAAATCGGTTGTTTGTTTTCGGACGTGGATTTTGAGCTCGGATTTGCAATCTGCGCGAAATTCTGCGTAAAATGGAAGATAAATCGGCTGAAAAAGTTTTTTCAAAAAATCAAATTTTTGACGTTCGGAAAATCTAATCTAAACTAAAATCTTAACTAAAAAATTGCGATAAAAACGATGGCGAAATAGTATATTAAAGAACGTGTTTTATAATGGCCAATTTAAGTGCAGCAATGCCATTATAAAACAAGTCCTTTATGCTATTTTTTCGAATTTGCACCTTTTTTTTTATTAAAAAATTTAAATTTTCCAATTCTAACACTTTTCGTTTTACACGATTGGTAATGGTTTTGTAACCACGACTTGCCACTTGATTTTCAATTCAATTTAAAATTTGACATTTATTGAGTTTCACTATCACAGAATTTTGACTTAACGTAACCTAACCTCACAGCCAGTATTCACATCTGTTATATTTAGGTACAATTATTGTTGGCCGCAAAGGACAATTCAATTATATTGATACATTTTTTATTCACGCAGCAATTTATTAAACACGAATCGTAAAATCCAAATTGACCAAGATCTTGACAGGAAACAGGTGACAGTCAGATTAATTAGTTCTGCCAATTCTTAAAAAACAAAATTTCCTACTTTGAGTTCTTTATAGATACTTTACTTTATAGATACCTATAAACGACTCCAAATTGAGTACTCTAATGAACCTATTAAAGCGGCAAATTCGAAAAAGGAATTTTTTATATTCGCCTTAATTCCGGAGATAACTAGAAAAATCGTTTTTGAACCTCTAAAATTTTGGCCCTCTGGCGACAACCCGAAATTTCAAACGCCTCTAATTCAGTTATTAGTTGACGGCCGAGAAAAATTGTGGCAGTTTTGGATTCAGCGCGAAATTCTGCGTAAAATGAGCCAATATAGGTCAATATTACTTAACGAATAAACGAGATATCGACCGAAATAAATTTTCAGAGGGTGTTTTTAGGGTCATTTTCAAGAAGCTGTTTCGGGGCGAAAACTGCGTTTAGTACCATTGAATTATATATCGATCGAAAGAGTAGCTTAAGATCTATCAACTGTCTAAATGTCAGATCGATAGAGCAAGTAGTTTATGAGGGGCGATCAAAAAACTAAAATTTTAAAAAATTTCATCGATTGCCCAAAAAATTAACTATCGAATTTTCGAGTTTTAAAGGCAGATTCGGAAGTAAAATGACTCGAGAAAAACAATGGTGGAAACCGTTTCTTAAAATCCTTCCTAGTTTCGGAGATACTGAGCTTTGAAAATTTTTCAACTCAAAATTCAATATCCGAAACTTTGATCGCCCCTAACTCGTTATTTTGCGAACCGATCTTAACGAATCTTACCTTTTTGGATTCTACGTGAAATTCTGCGTAAAATGAGCACCAATACTTTAATATTGCTTTATAAATAAGCGAGATATCGACCGTGTTTGAATTAGAGACCGAAAAGCAGCCAACTTCCATACTGAAAAAAATAAAATTTCGAAGCTCGATTTCTAACCTAAAAATTTGGGATTTGGAATTCTGCGTAATAATTGAGTCCTAATAACGCAAGTTTGCGCCAAGAATAAACGATCGGTTATGAAACATAGTTAAGGCGAGCTCATTTCTTTAGCCGCCGCCTGTACTCAACCCAAGCCCCGGCCCCAATCCGCCCCCCTGTGGCGCACCGCCGCAATGTCAGACTCATCAAATCGTTTCCGATTAATTCAACCGAATTGAACGCAATTAAGAACTTGTGTCCATCCATCACAAACTAACACCTAATTCTCTCATTTTTTTAATTATTCTCTTTATCCTCGGTCGAATTCCTCGCCGGCTGCAGCCAAGAAAGCTCGTTGCAGTGCTGCCAATTGACCCCCGACCCCATGGCCCTTGGCCCGGCTCTCTCTCTCAAACAAATTACCACAAAAACAGAGCCCAACGTCCGGAAATCACAAAACACGTGTTCTTCATCCCGGAAACTAGATTTCGCGTCCAAACCGAACACATTTCTGAGCTGACAGGTGTTCATTGACCGGCTCGTTTGGAGGAAGGAATTCGTGGCGAGCCAACACAATGGGGTCTAATGTGCTTTTTGTGTCTTGGAGAGACAGAAATTTTGTTTAGTTGGTAATTTGTTTAGTTATAATTTACCGGAAATTGCGCTAGTTTTTTCCTAGTCAGCGTTGGATCGCTGTTGCGACGGTATTTTACTTGTCATCGCTTTTGATGTGCACTTATTGACGTGGACGGACAATTTGCAAGGTGAGGGAAAATAAGAGAACTGCATTTCAATTTTGCGAGCTCTTCTTTCGCCTGTTATTAAGTTTTTCGCTGCGCCTGTATTACACGTTGTTCTACAAAGCTCGAATTGCATAACGTCATTGTGTAAATTTAAATAAGAACGTCACATTCGATAAATTACGCCATGGTCTCGGCTGTGATTGTGTTTATTAAATTTTAATCTCTTCGGAGAATTGTTAATACTCGTTGACTAACCGTGTCATTAAAACGTGTAGTACGGCTACCGTTTCTTCGTTTTTGCCCGAATGGTGTTGAAGAAAACTAATTACTCTTGCGATTGCGAAAAAGCGATGACTAACTCAGATTGCGCCGGATGTGTTTCAAGTCTTAAACACCCAAAACCATCGAAATATCAAGATAAAACCGTGTCCACAACACATAAAACTTTGACTTTATAATGACCGCAGACAAAGAACGCGCGAAGCAATTATCGCGTTTTTAACAACCGAAAAAACTCTTGATATATCAATATTTACATTTCCAGATCGTTATCAGAGCATCTTCATTTTAGTTGGATTTTCCATCGAAATTCCGGGCCCGGAACCGCTGGAATTCCGGGGGCAGACGTGTGAATTTAGACCATCGCAAAATGTTTACGACAGGCCTTGACATCGCCCCGGCTTTATCATCCTAGAATTGTTTTTAATGAGTGATTCACATCATAATCTCTTTTGAAGAAAAATAAAATTGCTGACGAACGGTGGCAGGAAACCTTTCGAATGCTCGAAATTTATAGACGATAACATGCTATTAACGCTATCGGACGTTAATAGGGGGAATTACAGCCGTTATAAAATTGTTTTGTTTTATCAGAGGCAGGATCGGACTCGAATTTTATCTAGGCACTCGGCCGTGTCCACCCTATCGAAAATTTGCATTCTCACTGTCTTCTATCACAGGTGAACGACCTCCTGGCGCATCTTATCAGAATTCGTCCAATTCGTTCCGTTTAATTATTTTTTTTAAATTGTACTAATTTTTGATAGCGCGTGCTCATTTTTTGAAGCGAGAAAAACGGCAGGATTTCGCCCCTATTTTCTGAATCTACAGTTTGGCCGCACTTTTAAACGCTTGTAATTCGGTTATTTATGGACGGATGTGAAAAAATCAAGCAGTTTTGGATGAAATTCTGCGTAAAAAGAGCACCAATAGTTTAAGATTGCTTTATAAATCAGCGAGATATCGACCCGAAAAAAATAAAACTTCGAGTTCGAACTATCGAAGATCGATTTCTAAGCTAAAAAATCGCGAAAAAAACGATTTCGAAATAGACATTTACATAACAAGTGCGGAAAGTGAGCATTTTCGCACGAGTGTAAATGTAGATGCCCGAGGCGCCAGCCGAGTGCAGATGTTACACGAGTGCAAGAAAGACACTTTCCGACGAGTTGTGTACACTATTTTTCCTACGACCTTCCATTATCAGGAAGAAACCATAAGTCTTGACAATAGTTCATTTCTTATCTTTTCTAAATATCATTTTTTACGACCATGAGGTTTTATATGAATAAAAGTGACGTATTCCACATAGTTAGTTTTGACAGGTCTGTGCGGATATATTCATATCACACTAGTGACTTTTACTTTCGGAAATGGATGTACAAAAACATCAACTTTCGGAGTTATTTAACCGTGTGGAAAATGTCACTTTCATATGGGGTCGTAGGAAAAGGGTTTTTTATATTCGCCTGAATTCCGGAGATATCAGGCAAAATCGTTTTTCTATTTCGCGTTCATAATGAAGATATTTCGATACGCGTTTGAGCGTATTTCGGTATCGTAATGAACCAATCCCGTGCCAATATTCCCAGAAACATATATTTTTCTTAGGTTTGCAGCAGACAAACCGTCAACCTGCCGTCAACGTTG
Source organism: Gnatocerus cornutus (assembly GCA_029298725.1). Lineage (NCBI taxonomy): Eukaryota > Metazoa > Arthropoda > Insecta > Coleoptera > Tenebrionidae > Gnatocerus > Gnatocerus cornutus. The sequence goes on from CM055510.1 coordinate 22,657,174, forward strand.
ACGATTTAGATTTTGGTTTTGTTAAAACTTGATAAATCGATCAATACACTATTATTTGTTGGCTGAATAATTCATCTGAGAAAAACTTTTTGGTTGCAAGAGAACCATCATGATCATGATCAACATCTTCGCTCTCTTGGCTCCCTTGCGCTCCAGTAACCTCAAAACGTCACACCTGTCAAACTGACTGAAATTGGATTTGGCTACTTCGAATTTTGCCCCGAACATTCTGCAAATGCCAACTACTCTAAAATTCCCTAGATTTCGAAATCAAGTTTTGTCGTTTAAAATAAGGCGAAATAGAAAAAATAGCGTATGATACTTGTTCATAATGCATTTTGCCGCACTTACTACTTTATTTACTAAAAACGCGCGTGCGGCAAAATGTTCATTATGAAACGCGTTTCATAATATACTATTTCGAACCTCCAAAATTTTGGCCCTCTGGCTGCCACCCGAAATTTCAAACGCCTCTAATTCGGTTATTTGTTGACGTACAAGAAAAATGACGGTAGTTTTAGATTCACCTCAAAATTCTGCGTAAAATGAGCCCATATAGCTCAAATTTCCTCAACGAATAAACGAGATATCGACCGAATTAGATATTTACAGGGTGTTTTTAGGGTCATTTTCAATAAGCTGTTTTGGTGTTTAATACCATTGAATTATATATCGATCGAAAGAGCAGCTCGAGATCTATCAACTGGCCAAATGTCAGATCAATAGGGCAAGTAGTTTAGGAGGGGCGAGCAAAAAACGAAAAATTGAAAATATTTCATCGATTTTTGTCCAAAAAGTTGACCATCGAATTTTCGACTTTTAAGGGTGGATTCTAAAGTAGAATGAGCCGAGAAAAACGATGGTGAAACCGTTTTTCAAAATCTTGCGTAGTTTCGGAGATTTGAAAATTTTCCAACTCAAAATTCAATATCCGAAATTTTGATCGCCCATAGCTCAGGTATTTGTGGACCGATCTTAACGAGTCTTGCCTTTTTAGATTCTACGTGAAATTCTGCGTAAAATGAGCACCAATACTTTTAGACTGCTTCGAAAATAAGCGAGATATCGAGGTTTGTACATATAGGGACTAAAACTATCCGCAACTTCAAACGCTTTTCCATGTAAATTAAAAAATGCCGCTTTACGAAGATGATGGTAAGAATATTAGTAGCATAACCTCAAAATTCTCTTCAAAAATGATTATTTATAACGATGTAGAGGTAACTAGGACAAAGCTGCCTCAATCTCTGCCTAATTTCGCCGTTCGTTGTTTAAATTTCTCCCCTGTTGGGATTTTGACATTTGACAAATGACACTATTGACAGAAGTGCGATGTGAACTAGTTCAAACCCAGAACAGTTTCCCCTGTTTTGGACAGGAAAAATAGAAATTCCCCTCCCAATTAACGTTCGACCTAGAGCACGGATACGATCGAAATTAACAGGATAAAATTAATTACCCGCGCATTTCATTCGGCAATTAACAAAAAGAACGCATCAGACCGACCCAGATTCCAAGGAAACTGCAATTTTCAACCGAAGAAATCTCCACCGGAAACGGTCAAGGCATTAATTACGCTTTTTCTCCTTTAATAAGTCATGTTTGCTTTTATGAGCGATAATCTTGAGATGAATGGTCGCGTCGTTATCGCCATCTAATCCACGGAAGGATGGTACCATCACGATCCAGACTTACATATGTTAATAGATCTTCTCCAGAAGCGGAAGCACTTTCTGTTGGTTTACCATTTGGCGTCTTCGGGAGTTTTTCGGTACTCCAGTTTGCATAATTAGCTCCGAAAGCATCAACAGGATGTAAGGAGTGTCGCGTAATGAATGAACATTGTTTTTTATTTCTATATACAGTCTTGTGACCTGAACTCGTCAATCCAGTTCGATCGAAGATCAGCCATATTGACGGCGATTGCGGTACTGCGAAGCAACGATAAATATTAATTGGATGCTGATTAGCGATGAAGTTATCCAAATCGTGGCATTTAAATCTCCAGTGAAAGTGTGATTAACTGCGCGATAAGTGCTGGGATTCCGTGATTCCACGGAGGAGCTGCAATTTGCCCATGGGTAGATAAACCATCTCTTCCCCACTGAAACTCCTCCACTGTTTGTTTATAACGACGCGTCTTAATGGAGCTCGATTAACTCGTCAATCTCTTCAGTCAACGAACGCCACGAGGCGACTAATTTCGAATTTCCCGCCAAAAAAATCATAATGATTTGCTATAGTTGTGCAGGTCAATAAACCGCAACTTGTGTAAATGCCAGAGAAAACGGACGATCGCTGCAAAGTTGATTCATCTCTCATCGAACTGTTTCTTGTTGCGCGTATCCAAATACGGCCCTGTAATAACCTGTCGAGCGAAAATAGAGTCGATGGGAACTTGAGAGTTCGATGCTGACACAAGAAAGGAGCTAGAATGCAGTTGTTAATGAATCTTGAAGCTTGAATCACGTGGAATAATTGATTGGGTTTTGCACCTGTGGATTTACGGATATGGCGTGTGGGGGCGAGTTTTAATGAGCGTGGAGTCTGGCGATGGCAATAAATTCGAAAAGGAGAATGATGGATCTGTCTTTCAAGGACGAGAACGGTTTTGCATTTTACGGTGTAATTTCAGTTTCATGACTTACGAGCAAAAAGCAATCTCGCTTCATGTGAACGAAATTGACTGGAATCACGGATTCTTCAAGGCCTCCAGCAGCTGCAGTGAGCAATTATCAAAGAAGTTTTATTTTAGTCTAAAGGATCTACCAGATAGGGAATAAATATTCTTTTCATATAAGATTTCTGTTTATTCTAAAAATCGAAGGCTAGTTGTTATTCTGTTTGCATCATCGACTCGGTGAAGGGCACAGTCGTGCTTTTCAATTCTTCGACACTTTGGAGTGTCTTTTAAGTTTTTATATCTTGGTTGGTAACCTTGCAAGTGGAAATGCTTGACTTGTAACGAACGTGCCTGTTAAAAATTAACCGCTTAATTAAGAGGAATCTGATAATAATTCCCTTTTGTGATCTGCTAGACTTCTTTTTCGTGTTTAACTGGATTTAATTAACATTCCACGTTTTAATTTTTGGAATTTTAAAATGATTTCAATTTCTCTCTATTTGTTTTTTACCTCATCGCAGATCACCCTGTATTACATCGGTTTTTTGAGAATTTCTTCGTTCTCATCAGTGCCGCGTGCTGTAATTCCCATAATTGTAATATTAAAAAACTCCATGGAAATTATAGCAAGATTGGCATAATAGAGATATCAGAAACTTTTCTTATTTCACGTATAATTGCTGCATATTTTAGTTTTTCGAACCTTTCAACTTTCTATTTTCTATGCAACTTTTTTGTATCCTGCCTTGTAATTATCAGTTTATTTACTCCTTTATCTTTTGTATTCGTTTATTTCACTAGTCAATAACTTTTGGACGAAATTTGTACTGGAGCAATGCAAAGTCATTTCTAAAGTAGAATTGCCATCTGATTATAAATCCGAAGACCGTTTTCCTCTATCAGGTCAGGACTCGGAGATATTTATTACACCAAATTTCACTGCTTTAGGGTTAAAACTGTCGGATCTAAAGAATTTATTTGAAAATTTTAGATTTTGAGTTCGACCTACATTTGACAACATCTAAAATTTTTAATTCTTGATCCAAAATTTCGTAATTTAGAACACTTAATAAAGGCATCTTAAGGAACAAGTTCACGAAATTTCATTACGTAACTGTCAATACTGTCGAATTTATGGAGTTTTAGAAACATTTCAATTTTTAGTTTTTGATTCGTCCTATAAATGAAACGTTCTAAAATTTTTACATTTTATTCTAAAATTCTGTAATTTGCTATATTCACTAAACGCTTTTAAAGTAACATTTGCATCAAAATTGTCGAATTTTCAAGGAATTTTTGAAAATTCTAAATTTTGAATCCTTCCTAGAATTCAAAAATTCGAAATCCGTGATCTAAAATTCCCTAATTTAGGGCACTAAATAAATGCTTCTAAAGCAAGAAGTGCACCAAATTTCACTGCATTTTCACCAAATTTGATTTCATTACCATCAAAATTGTCGAATTTACAGAACCTATAGAAAATTTTGAGTGCACCCTAGAAATGAAAAATTCTAAAATTCGTAATTTGGCGTTTAAAATTCTGTAATTACGTTCACTTAATAGATGCTTCTTAAGCAACAATTCCACCAAATCTGATTACATTAGCGTCAAAATTGTCAAATCTACAGGATTTCTTAAAAAAATAATAGAATTTTTAGCCCTCCCTAGAAATGAAAAATTCTAAAATTCGTAATTCCTGATCTAAAATTCTGTAATTTAGAACACTTCATAAACGTCTCTTAAGGAACAAGTTCACCAAATTTCATTACGTAACTGTCAATACTGTCGAATTTATGGAGTTTTAGAAACATTTCAATTTTTAGTTTTTGATTCGTCCTATAAATGAAACGTTCTAAAATTTTTACATTTTATTCTAAAATTCTGTAATTTGCTATATTCACTAAACGCTTTTAAAGTAACATTTGCATCAAAATTGTCGAATTTTCAAGGAATTTTTGAAAATTCTAAATTTTGAATCCTTCCTAGAAATCAAAAATTCGAAATCCGTGATCTAAAATTCCCTAATTTAGTGCACTAAATAAATGCTTCTAAAGCAAGAAGTGCACCAAATTTCACTGCATTTTCACCAAATTTGATTTCATTACCATCAAAATTGTCGAATTTACAGAACCTATAGAAAATTTTGAGTCAAGCCTAGAAATGAAAAATTCCAAAATTCGTAATTTGGCGTCTAAAATTCTGTAATTTCGTTCATTTAATAGATGCTTCTTAAGCAACAATTCCACCAAATCTGATTACATTAGCGTCAAAATTGTCAAATCTACAGGATTTTTAAAAAAAATAATAGAATTTTTAGCCCTCCCTAGAAATGAAAAATTCTAAAATTCGTAATTCCTGATCTAAAATTCTGTAATTTAGTACACTTCATAAACGTCTCTTAAGGAACAAGTTCACCAAATTTCATTACGTAACTGTCAATACTGTCGAATTTATGGAGTTTTAGAAACATTTCAATTTTTAGTTTTTGATTCGTCCTATAAATGAAACGTTCTAAAAATTTTACATTTTATTCTAAAATTCTGTAATTTGCTATATTCACTAAACGCTTTTAAAGTAACATTTGCATCAAAATTGTCGAATTTTCAAGGAATTTTTGAAAATTCTAAATTTTGAATCCTTCCTAAAAATTAAAAATTCGAAATTCGTGATCTAAAATTCCCTAATTTAGTGCACTAAATAAATGCTTCTAAAGCAAGAAGTGCACCAAATTTCACAGCATTTTCACCAAATTTGATTTCATTACCATCAAAATTGTCGAATTTACAGAACCTATAGAAAATTTTGAGTCCACCCTATAAATGAAAAATTCTAAAATTCGTAATTTGGCGTCTAAAATTCTGTAATTTCGTTCATTTAATAGATGCTTCTTAAGCAACAATTCCACCAAATCTGATTACATTAGCGTCAAAATTGTCAAATCTACAGGATTTTTAAAAAAAATAATAGAATTTTTAGCCCTCCCTAGAAATGAAAAATTCTAAAATTCGTAATTCCTGATCTAAAATTCTGTAATTTAGTACACTTCATAAACGTCTCTTAAGGAACAAGTTCACCAAATTTCATTACGTAACTGTCAATACTGTCGAATTTATGGAGTTTTAGAAACATTTCAATTTTTAGTTTTTGATTCGTCCTATAAATGAAACGTTCTAAAATTTTTACATTTTATTCTAAAATTCTGTAATTTGCTATATTCACTAAACGCTTTTAAAGTAACATTTGCATCAAAATTGTCGAATTTTCAAGGAATTTTTGAAAATTCTAAATTTTGAATCCTTCCTAAAAATTAAAAATTCGAAATTCGTGATCTAAAATTCCCTAATTTAGGGCACTAAATAAATGCTTCTAAAGCAAGAAGTGCACCAAATTTCACTGCATTTTCACCAAATTTGATTTCATTACCATCAAAATTGTCGAATTTACAGAATCTATAGAAAATTTTGAGTCCACCCTAGAAATGAAAAATTCCAAAATTCGTAATTTGGCGTCTAAAATTCTGTAATTTCGTTCACTTAATAGATGCTTCTTAAGCAACAATTCCACCAAATCTGATTACATTAGCGTCAAAATTGTCAAATCTACAGGATTTTTAAAAAAATAATAGAATTTTTAGCCCTCCCTAGAAATGAAAAATTCTAAAGTTCGTAATTCCTGATCTAAAATTCTGTAATTTAGTACACTTCATAAACGTCTCTTAAGGAACAAGTTCACCACATTTCATTACGTAACTGTCAATACTGTCGAATTTATGGAGTTTTAGAAACATTTCAATTTTTAGTTTTTGATTCGTCCTATAAATGAAACGTTTTAAAATTTTTACATTTTATTCTAAAATTCTGTAATTTGCTATATTCACTAAACGCTTTTAAAGTAACATTTGCATCAAAATTGTCGAATTTTCAAGGAATTTTTGAAAATTCTAAATTTTGAATCCTTCCTAAAAATTAAAAATTCGAAATTCGTGATCTAAAATTCCCTAATTTAGTGCACTAAATAAATGCTTCTAAAGCAAGAAGTGCACCAAATTTCACAGCATTTTCACCAAATTTGATTTCATTACCATCAAAATTGTCGAATTTACAGAACCTATAGAAAATTTTGAGTCCACCCTATAAATGAAAAATTCTAAAATTCGTAATTTGGCGTCTAAAATTCTGTAATTTCGTTCACTTAATAGATGCTTCTTAAGCAACAATTCCACCAAATCTGATTACATTAGCGTCAAAATTGTCAAATCTACAGGATTTTTTAAAAAAATAATAGAATTTTTAGCCCTCCCTAGAAATGAAAAATTCTAAAGTTCGTAATTCCTGATCTAAAATTCTGTAATTTAGTACACTTCATAAACGTCTCTTAAGGAACAAGTTCACCACATTTCATTACGTAACTGTCAATACTGTCGAATTTATGGAGTTTTAGAAACATTTCAATTTTTAGTTTTTGATTCGTCCTATAAATGAAACGTTTTAAAATTTTTACATTTTATTCTAAAATTCTGTAATTTGCTATATTCACTAAACGCTTTTAAAGTAACATTTGCATCAAAATTGTCGAATTTTCAAGGAATTTTTGAAAATTCTAAATTTTGAATCCTTCCTAGAAATCAAAAATTCGAAATCCGTGATCTAAAATTCTCTAATTTAGTTCACTAAATAAATGCTTCTAAAGCAAGAAGTGCACCAAATTTCACTGCATTTTCACCAAATTTGATTTCATTACCATCAAAATTATCGAATTTACAGAACCTATAGAAAATTTTGAGTCCACCCTAGAAATGAAAAATTCCAAAATTCGTAATTTGGCGTCTAAAATTCTGTAATTTCGTTCACTTAATAGATGCTTCTTAAGCAACAATTCCACCAAATCTGATTACATTAGCGTCAAAATTGTCAAATCTACAGGATTTTTTAAAAAAATAATAGAATTTTTAGCCCTCCCTAGAAATGAAAAATTCTAAAGTTCGTAATTCCTGATCTAAAATTCTGTAATTTAGTACACTTCATAAACGTCTCTTAAGGAACAAGTTCACCAAATTTCATTACGTAACTGTCAATACTGTCGAATTTATGGAGTTTTAGAAACATTTCAATTTTTAGTTTTTGATTCGTCCTATAAATGAAACGTTCTAAAATTTTTACATTTTATTCTAAAATTCTGTAATTTGCTATATTCACTAAACGTTTTTAAAGTAACATTTGCATCAAAATTGTCGAATTTTCAAGGAATTTTTGAAAATTCTAAATTTTGAATCCTTCCTAGAAATCAAAAATTCGAAATCCGTGATCTAAAATTCCCTAATTTAGTTCACTAAATAAATGCTTCTAAAGCAAGAAGTGCACCAAATTTCACTGCATTTTCACCAAATTTGATTTCTTTACCGTCAAAATTGTCGAATTTACAGAACCTATAGAAAATTTTGAGTCCACCCTAGAAATGAAAAATTCCAAAATTCGTAATTTGGCGTTTAAAATTCTGTAATTTCGTTCATTTAATAGATGCTTCTTAAGCAACAATTCCACCAAATCTGATTACATTAGCGTCAAAATTGTCAAATCTACAGAATTTAAAAAAAAAATAGTAGAATTTTTAGCCCTCCCTAGAAATGAAAAATTCTAAAGTTCGTAATTCCTGATTTAAAATTCTGTAATTTAGAACACTTCATAAACGTCTCTTAAGGAACAAGTTCACCAAATTTCATTACGTAACTGTCAATACTGTCGAATTTATGGAGTTTTAGAAACATTTCAATTTTTAGTTTTTGATTCGTCCTATAAATGAAACGTTCTAAAATTTTTACATTTTATTCTAAAATTCTGTAATTTGCTATATTCACTAAACGCTTTTAAAGTAACATTTGCATCAAAATTGTCGAATTTTCAAGGAATTTTTGAAAATTCTAAATTTTGAATCCTTCCTAGAAATCAAAAATTCGAAATCCGTGATCTAAAATTCCCTAATTTAGTGCACTAAATAAATGCTTCTAAAGCAAGAAGTGCACCAAATTTCACTGCATTTTCACCAAATTTGATTTCATTACCATCAAAATTGTCGAATTTACAGAACCTATAGAAAATTTTGAGTCAAGCCTAGAAATGAAAAATTCCAAAATTCGTAATTTGGCGTCTAAAATTCTGTAATTTCGTTCATTTAATAGATGCTTCTTAAGCAACAATTCCACCAAATCTGATTACATTAGCGTCAAAATTGTCAAATCTACAGGATTTTTAAAAAAAATAATAGAATTTTTAGCCCTCCCTAGAAATGAAAAATTCTAAAATTCGTAATTCCTGATCTAAAATTCTGTAATTTAGTACACTTCATAAACGTCTCTTAAGGAACAAGTTCACCAAATTTCATTACGTAACTGTCAATACTGTCGAATTTATGGAGTTTTAGAAACATTTCAATTTTTAGTTTTTGATTCGTCCTATAAATGAAACGTTCTAAAAATTTTACATTTTATTCTAAAATTCTGTAATTTGCTATATTCACTAAACGCTTTTAAAGTAACATTTGCATCAAAATTGTCGAATTTTCAAGGAATTTTTGAAAATTCTAAATTTTGAACCCTTCCTAGAAATCAAAAATTCGAAATTCGTGATCTAAAATTCCCTAATTTAGGGCACTAAATAAATGCTTCTAAAGCAAGAAGTGCACCAAATTTCACTGCATTTTCACCAAATTTGATTTCATTACCATCAAAATTGTCGAATTTACAGAATCTATAGAAAATTTTGAGTCCACCCTAGAAATGAAAAATTCCAAAATTCGTAATTTGGCGTCTAAAATTCTGTAATTTCGTTCACTTAATAGATGCTTCTTAAGCAACAATTCCACCAAATCTGATTACATTAGCGTCAAAATTGTCAAATCTACAGGATTTTTAAAAAAATAATAGAATTTTTAGCCCTCCCTAGAAATGAAAAATTCTAAAGTTCGTAATTCCTGATCTAAAATTCTGTAATTTAGTACACTTCATAAACGTCTCTTAAGGAACAAGTTCACCACATTTCATTACGTAACTGTCAATACTGTCGAATTTATGGAGTTTTAGAAACATTTCAATTTTTAGTTTTTGATTCGTCCTATAAATGAAACGTTCTAAAAATTTTACATTTTATACTAAAATTCTGTAATTTGCTATATTCACTAAACGCTTTTAAAGTAACATTTGCATCAAAATTGTCGAATTTTCAAGGAATTTTTGAAAATTCTAAATTTTGAATCCTTCCTAGAATTCAAAAATTCGAAATCCGTGATCTAAAATTCCCTAATTTAGTGCACTAAATAAATGCTTCTAAAGCAAGAAGTGCACCAAATTTCACTGCATTTTCACCAAATTTGATTTCTGTACCATCAAAATTGTCGAATTTACAGAAACTATAGAAAATTTTGAGTCAAGCCTAGAAATGAAAAATTCCAAAGTTCGTAATTTGGCGTCTAAAATTCTGTAATTTCGTTCATTTAATAGATGCTTCTTAAGCAACAATTCCACCAAATCTGATTACATTAGCGTCAAAATTGTCAAATCTACAGGATTTTTTAAAAAAATAATAGAATTTTTAGCCCTCCCTAGAAATGAAAAATTCTAAAATTCGTAATTCCTGATCTAAAATTCTGTAATTTAGTACACTTCATAAACGTCTCTTAAGGAACAAGTCCACCAAATTTGACATCATTATCGTCAAAATTGCTGAATTTACAGAAATTTTTTACAAATTTTGAGTTTTTCCTAGCCGAAATAAAAATTTCTAAAATTCACACTTCGTGGTCTAAAATTCTGTAATTCAGTGCACCCAATAAAACTCGCCATTCTCCGACCATATGGCACCCCATCCTCTCGCCTCAACCCTTCACCTCGTTCCCAACCCGAAGAATAGCACAACCACCTAATTACACGTCTTGCAGGAACGGATATCCTCCGAATCTCGTCCTTCCCTTGGCATCTTGTAACAAAATTCCGGAAACAATAAATTAACAATATTCTAAGCTCACCGACTAACCCGTTTCCAACAAACTTCAAACATTTTAATTAGTTTCGATGTGATTTCCATGTAAGAAGGTCTCGACTTCCGCATCAACAATGCGAAAAAGGGCGGGAGCTCTTCAGCGCACGAAAAAATTCTATTTAAATGAAGCGAGACCTCCAATTACGTTGACAGGAAATTAAATGAAAAAAAATGGAATTTAAATTCTGCTTCGAGTTTTAACGGTTCGATAATTTATTGGAAGTTTATAATTATTTCGGAGCACTAAATTAGTATACAGTATGTTGCCGATAAGCGCGTTGTAGCTCCAGTGGAGCCACCCTAACGAATTTTCAACAAAGAGAAACCGTCTCTTGGTTCGGTAAACAGTATTCTTGCACCTGAGGGTCAAGTCGCGTGCGGTAAGCTGCTGGTAACAATGCGTGTTTACACGGAGGGAATTTGTCGTTACTTGTTGAATTGATTTCGCGAACACACTGTACAGTTTTTCATTGTTACCGTTAGACAAATGGCTGCAAAAATCCGAGGTTTTTGCTCGCAGTCCTGTTTTCCGTACAAGGGGGGAATTTTTCAAATCCGCGATCTGTCTAAATCATTTTTCCCACAATCTGTAGCACCATACTTGGCGAAAAAGACGAAGAGCGTCTGTGATGAAGTCGCGAGCGGCCTTCGGCCGCACATGAATAAAACAACGAGTGAAAATTACATATTCAATAAGAAATTTCGTTACGAAACCTGTATTACCGATATTTTCAGGCGGTGAAGCAAATTACAATGAACCTGTTCTTCGCATAAAACAGAAATTACTTATGTAAAACACGCGTTTACACGACGCCAACCTTAGAATGATACTTGTTACCAACCTAACGTGAGCAACATAGTAAGCGAGGCGAAATTTTTCAAAGTTTGGCTAATTTATAGCTCGCGCGTTACTACCTATTTATTGCTTGGAATTTCATTCATATTAAACGCGCGCATCTCTAACTTTTACATTATCAACTACGTTTGTTGTAATTTATTATTATTGGAGGACGGGATCATTTACGACTTCCTGTATAAGTTTTTCGATGTTTTGCCCGCTAATTGCCAACTCTACTAGTTTCGGGCTTTGTGTACAGTCAGCGGCAAAAGAAATGAGCTCACGGGCTGAATCACGAGGTCTAGTCAATTGTTTTACATACAAATCTTAATTTGTTAGTGCGCACTATGTTTTTACACTGTCCTGGATTCATAAACATTCCAAAAATAAGCAAGAAATTGGCCGCAAATATCAAATTTTCGACTTTCGGAAAATCTAAGAACGAATTCTTAACTAAAAAATCGCGAGGAAAACGATGGCGAAAACCGTTTCTTTCCATCTGTCGTATTTTCCGAGATGTTGAGAACAGATTGTTTCGGACCTTCAAAATTTGTCGACGTACGTTAAAAATTTGGATTCTGCGCGAAATTCTGCGTAAAATGAGCCCACATAAGTTGAGTTTGCTTCACAGATAAACGAGATATTGAACAAAATCTATTTTCATGGGATTTTTTTTGGGGTGATTTTCAATAATTTTTTTTGAGGGGAAAACGCCGTTTAATATCTTTGAGTTATGCATCGATCGAAAGAGCAGCTCGATGTTCATCAACTGGTCAAATCTCAGATCGCTAGGGCAAGTAGTTTACGAGGGACGATCAAAAAGCGAAAAATTGAAAATCTTTCATCGATTGAGTCGCAAAATTTTTTTGCCCAAAAAATTGACCATCGAATTTTCGACTTTTGAGGGCGGATTCGAAAGTAAAATGAGCCGAGAAAAACTATGGTGAAAACCGTTTCTTAAAATCTGTCGCAGTTTCGGAGATATGGAGCTTTGAAAATTTCCCAACTCAAAATTCAATATCCGAAACTTGATCGCCCATAACTCAGATCTTAACGAGTCTTACCTTTTTGGATTCTACGTGAAATTCTGCGTAAAACGAGCACAAATACTTTAACATTGCTCCAAGAATAGACGAGATATCGACCATTAGTTCCCATTAGGTTTCGTGGTCAATTCTGAGAGAGTTCCAGAGGCCCTATCGCTTTTTGTGGTCAACCATTAAAAGAGCCCATCATACGATCTTGTACTACCGTGTACGCGGTGACACGAGTCGTAATCGTTCCTAATTGTTTGACAATGCGGCTAGACTAACCTCTTCTACGTTTCCCACGCTTCGAAGACATCTGTTGAACAGTACGAAGGCTCCCTTTGGCACATATGCACGGGATAAGTTTCAACGTTATTAGAACAAGAAACGCCAATGTCGAGGACTGACAAAGAATTATGTTATGTTAATAAAATATGAAATCTTGTGAGGGTGAGGACGGAGGTGTGTCTGCAGATGTGGCCGACAAGGACAGTGCAAATGTTTTGAGTGAATGTTGTTTGATGACAATTAAAAGAGTAAATAAATTGCTTGTTGTTTGCGTATTTGTTTCTTATAAACAAGTCGTTTAAAAATGAAAACACAGCCGTTGAGTGAGCGGCGGCTCTGTTTTTGACGTTTCACAGTTGCTGGTTCTGGTTATTCGAAATCGTTTCCTTTATGCAATCGGTTTTTTAAAATGGCGCGCCGGAGGGGCAATTTTGTCCGGTTTTCTTTATCCACTGTTTATTTTGATTCAATCTGTATTAGATAAAATTTATTCGGCTTTTTGCTCAGTTGGAGAAACTAGGAAATAAGAGATTGGCGCGACTAGCCCACAGATATGACCCAATTTATTCGTGTTTCTTCAAGCAATGCCATTATACAATCGCTGCCAAATCATTTTGGACTTCATTTTATTGACATTTTAAAAATTAAAAATAAATTGAAAATTTTTGGTTCGTTATAAAATAAAATTTTCTAAAATTTCTATGTTCAAAATTTGTAACCTCCCCAAATTTCATTGACATAACTTAAAAACTCAGAAAGATACGAATTTTAATAAAAAAAGTTGAAAATATTCGGTTCGTTCTTAAATTAAATTTTCTAAAATCGGTATTTCTTGTTCTAAAATTTTGCACTTTAGCCCAGTTAATGAGCACTTTAGAAATAGTAACTTTTCCAAATTTTATTGTCATAACATAACTTTACAAACCAACAAAGATACGAATTTTAATAAAAAAAGTTGAAAATATTTGGATTGTCCAAAAATAAAATTTTACAAAATCTCTATTTCTTGTGCTAACCTCGAATTACATTCAATGTTCCCTTAATTTTCTCCCTAAAGAATTAAAAGCCCGATTTACAGCCCCGAATTTTCAAAAATTTACACAGGAGAGTGGATTTCAAGATGTTATTGTCAAGACCGTTCTACTTCCTATGGATGTTGTGATAAGAAAAAGCAAATAAAAGGATAAACTCGTCAATGATAACGTACGACACGTTTTGACCTGTCAAAAGTGCACTTCTAGAGAAATTGCTCTTTATCTTTTCTTCCGTTGGAATGGATTCTGGTTATCATGCGACTTTCCCCGTTTGATAACTATGTGAATTTCCTGGCAGTGCACAATGCACGCGAAAAAACGGAAAGCGTTCAAATAATGTAAAAATATTGTGAAATTTTGTTTGGGTTCGTTGGCTGCTTTGTAACGCACTGTCACGGTCTATGTCCCAAGTATGCACTTAAAAATTATGTTAATTCTTTGTAATAGTGTTCACAAAGCATAACTTGACCAAGTCCGGGCAAAAATGACCACGTTATTAGCAGCTAGCATCTTCGGCATGCAAGGAGTGGTCGCATATGCACACAATCACGACTCTTTCGATCACACCCGAACAATAGAAGAAAATAACCGATTTTTTCGTCGCGAAGGAATTTCATTATCCGACATAATAGCTTAGAAAAACGAAGCGGAAAAAATTGCTGATTGAACTGGAGCTTAAGTCGAGAGCTGTACCGTGAAGAAAATTGACCCCACCATCAGCTTCTTCCCGAATGCTTTCGGTGGCCCCTTTATGAATGAAATCGCGATGGGAGGAACAGGTTCTGCAGAACCGGTGCTTGGTAATTGAGTGCTAATGTTGAGCTTATCCAGAAAAACTAAATATTTGCAATGGTGCGGTCTTTGGTGCTTGCAGCAAGCCTTTGTTTGGGCTTCGCGGATGTTGAAAGTCGCTTACAGTTATTCCGTGGACGAGTAATGTGAACCCAGAAGACACATAAATAATTATCAATGGATTTATGGCGCTATTCACGATCAGACAAGCCTTCAAAGTTCAAATGTTTCATAACTGTCATAAAACTTGTTTACTTTTATTAGCTCATTATAAAGTTCTTACGAGTAATATCATATTATGTGTTTTTGCTACCAGATCTTAAGGTCATGTCAGAAGAAGAACAATGAAAGGCACTCCTTTGGAGCAAAATACACTGACGTTCAAAAGTCTTGCAGTGTTTATGTGCAAATTTTTAGAACCAGAAATAGAGATTTTAGACAATTTTATTTTAGGAGGAACCAAATATTTACATTTTTATTTAATAAATTTCGTATTTTTGTTAGTTTTTATGTTATGAGAGTGAAAGTTTGGGAGGTTTCTATTTCTAAAGCGATCATTAACTGTGCCAAAGTACAAAATTTTAGAACAAGAAATAGAGATTTTAGAAAAAAATATTTTAGCTCGAACCAAATATTTTCAACTTTTTTTATTAAATTTCGTATTTTTGTTAGTTTTTCTGTTATGACAATGAAATTTGGGGACGTTACTATTTCTTAAGTGTTCGTTAACTGTGCCAAAATGCAAAATTATAGAACAAAAATAGCAATTTTAGAAAATTTTATTTTACGACGAACCAAATATGTATTTTCAATTTTTTTTTATAAAAATCATATCGTTATCAGGTTTTCAGTTATTACAACAAAATTTGGGGAGGTTTCTATTTCTTAAGCGATCATTAACTGTCTCAAAGTGCAAAATTTTGGAACAAGAAATAGATATTTTAGAAAATTTTATTTTAAGACGAACCTAATATTTTCAATTTTTTTTTTATAAAAATCATATCTTTATCAGGTTTTTAGTTATTACAACAAAATTTGGGGAGGTTTCTATTTCTAAAGCGATCATTAACTGTGTCAAAGTGCAAAATTTTGGAACAAGAAATAGAGATTTTAGAAAATTTTATTTTAGGGCGAACTAAATATTTTTAACTTTTTTTATTAAATTTCGTATTTTTGTTAGTTTTTATGTTATGAGAGTGAAAGTTTGGGAGGTTTCTATTTCTAAAGCGATCATTAACTGTGCCAAAGTACAAAATTTTTGAACAAGAAATAGAGATTTTCAGAAAAAATTTATTTTAGCTCGAACCAAGTATTTTCAACTTTTTTTAATAAAAATCATATCTTTATCAGGTTTTCAGATATTACAACAAAATTTGGGGAGGTTACTATTTCTAAAACGATCATTAACTGTGTCAAAGTGCAAAATTTTAGAACAAGAAATAGAGATTTTAGAAAATTTTATTTTAGGACGAACCAAATATTTTCAATTTTTTTTTTTTTATAAAAATCATATCTTTATCAGGTTTTCAGTTATTACAACAAAATTTGGGGAGGTTACTATTTCTAAAGCGATCATTAACTGTGTCAAAGTGCAAAATTTTGGAACAAGAAATAGAGATTTTAGAAAGTTTTATTTTAGGGCGATCCAAACATTTTCAACTTTTTTTATTAAAATTCGTATTTTTTTTAGTTTTTCTGTTATGACAATGAAATTTGGGGACGTTACTATTTCTTAAGTGTTCGTTAACTGTGCCAAAGGGCAAAATTATAGAACAAAAATAGCAATTTTAGAAAATTTTATTTTAGATCGAACCAAATATTTTCAACTTTTTTTTATTAAAATTCATATTTTTGTTAGTTTTTATGTTATGAGAATGAAAGTTTAGGAAGTTTCTGTTTTTAAAGCGATCATTAACTGTGCCAAAGTACAAAATTTTAGAACAAGAAATAGAGATTTTAGAAAATTTTATTTTAGGACGAACCAAATATTTTCAATTTTTTTTAATAAAAATCATGTCTTTATCAGGTTTACAGTTATTACAACAAAATTTGGGGAGGTTACTATTTCTAAAGCGATCATTAACTGTGTCAAAGTGCAAAATTTTGGAACAAGAAATAGAGATTTTAGAAAGTTTTATTTTAGGGCGATCCAAACATTTTCAACTTTTTTTATTAAAATTCGTATTTTTTTTAGTTTTTCTGTTATGACAATGAAATTTGGGGACGTTACTATTTCTTAAGTGTTCGTTAACTGTGCCAAAGGGCAAAATTATAGAACAAAAATAGCAATTTTAGAAAATTTTATTTTAGATCGAACCAAATATTTTCAACTTTTTTTTATTAAAATTCATATTTTTGTTAGTTTTTATGTTATGAGAATGAAAGTTTAGGAAGTTTCTGTTTTTAAAGCGATCATTAACTGTGCCAAAGTCCAAAATTTTAGAACAAGAAATAGAGATTTTAGAAAATTTTATTTTAGGACGAACCAAATATTTTCAATTTTTTTTTTTTTTATAAAAATCATATCTTTATCAGGTTTTCAGTTATTACAACAAAATTTGGGGAGGTTACTATTTCTAAAGCGATCATTAACTGTGTCAAAGTGCAAAATTTTGGAACAAGAAATAGAGATTTTAGAAAGTTTTATTTTAGGGCGATCCAAACATTTTCAACTTTTTTTATTAAATTTCGTATTTTTTTTAGTTTTTCTGTTATGACAATGAAATTTGGGGACGTTACTATTTCTTAAGTGTTCGTTAACTGTGCCAAAGGGCAAAATTATAGAACAAAAATAGCAATTTTAGAAAATTTTATTTTAGATCGAACCAAATATTTTCAACTTTTTTTTATTAAAATTCATATTTTTGTTAGTTTTTATGTTATGAGAATGAAAGTTTAGGAAGTTTCTGTTTTTAAAGCGATCATTAACTGTGCCAAAGTACAAAATTTTAGAACAAGAAATAGAGATTTTAGAAAATTTTATTTTAGGACGAACCAAATATTTTCAATTTTTTTTAATAAAAATCATGTCTTTATCAGGTTTACAGTTATTACAACAAAATTTGGGGAGGTTACTATTTCTAAAGCGATCATTAACTGTGTCAAAGTGCAAAATTTTGGAACAAGAAATAGAGATTTTAGAAAGTTTTATTTTAGGGCGATCCAAACATTTTCA
This sequence comes from Gnatocerus cornutus, assembly GCA_029298725.1. Classification (NCBI taxonomy): domain Eukaryota; kingdom Metazoa; phylum Arthropoda; class Insecta; order Coleoptera; family Tenebrionidae; genus Gnatocerus; species Gnatocerus cornutus. The sequence goes on from CM055510.1 coordinate 22,674,982, forward strand.
ACTTTTTTTATTAAATTTCGTATTTTTGTTAGTTTTTCTGTTATGACAATGAAATTTGGGGACGTTACTATTTCTTAAGTGTTCGTTAACTGTGCCAAAGTGCAAAATTATAGAACAAAAATAGCAATTTTAGAAAATTTTATTTTAGGTCGAACCAAATATTTTCAACTTTTTTTATTAAAATTCATATTTTTGTTAGTTTTTATGTTATGAGAATGAAAGTTTAGGAAGTTTCTGTTTTTAAAGCGATCATTAACTGTGCCAAAGTACAAAATTTTAGAACAAGAAATAGAGATTTTAGAAAATTTTATTTTAGGATGAACCAAATATTTTCAATTTTTTTTTTTTCATAAAAATCATATCTTTATCAGGTTTTCAGTTATTACAACAAAATTTGGGGAGGTTTCTATTTCTTAAGCGATCATTAACTGTGTCAAAGTGCAAAATTTTGGAACAAGAAATAGAGATTTTAGAAAATTTTATTTTAGGGCGAACTAAATATTTTCAACTTTTTTTATTAAATTTCGTATTTTTGTTAGTTTTTATGTTATGAGAGTGAAAGTTTGGGAGGTTTCTATTTCTAAAGCGATCATTAACTGTGCCAAAGTACAAAATTTTAGAACAAGAAATAGAGATTTTAGAAAAATTCATTTTAGCTCGAACCAAATATTTTCAACTTTTTTTAATAAAAATCATATCTTTATCAGGTTTTCAGTTATTACAACAAAATTTGGGGAGGTTACTATTTCTAAAGCGATCATTAACTGTGTCAAAGTGCAAAATTTTGGAACAAGAAATAGAGATTTTAGAAAGTTTTATTTTAGGGCGATCCAAACATTTTCAACTTTTTTTATTAAATTTCGTATTTTTGTTAGTTTTTATGTTATGAGAGTGAAAGTTTGGGAGGTTTCTATTTCTAAAGCGATCATTAACTGTGCCAAAGTACAAAATTTTTGAACAAGAAATAGAGATTTTAGAAAAATTCATTTTAGCTCGAACCAAATATTTTCAACTTTTTTTAATAAAAATCATGTCTTTATCAGGTTTTCAGTTATTACAACAAAATTTGGGGAGGTTACTATTTCTAAAGCGATCATTAACTGTGTCAAAGTGCAAAATTTTGGAACAAGAAATAGAGATTTTAGAAAGTTTTATTTTAGGGCGATCCAAACATTTTCAACTTTTTTTATTAAATTTCGTATTTTTGTTAGTTTTTATGTTATGAGAGTGAAAGTTTGGGAGGTTTCTATTTCTAAAGCGATCATTAACTGTGCCAAAGTACAAAATTTTTGAACAAGAAATAGAGATTTTAGAAAAATTCATTTTAGCTCGAACCAAATATTTTCAACTTTTTTTATTAAATTTCGTATTTTTGTTAGTTTTTATGTTATGAGAGTGAAAGTTTGGGAGGTTTCTATTTCTAAAGCGATCATTAACTGTGCCAAAGTACAAAATTTTTGAACAAGAAATAGAGATTTTAGAAAAATTCATTTTAGCTCGAACCAAATATTTTCAACTTTTTTTAATAAAAATCATATCTTTATCAGGTTTTCAGTTATTACAACAAAATTTGGGGAGGTTACTATTTCTAAAGCGATCATTAACTGTGTCAAAGTGCAAAATTTTGGAACAAGAAATAGAGATTTTAGAAAGTTTTATTTTAGGGCGATCCAAACATTTTCAACTTTTTTTATTAAATTTCGTATTTTTGTTAGTTTTTATGTTATGAGAGTGAAAGTTTGGGAGGTTTCTATTTCTAAAGCGATCATTAACTGTGCCAAAGTACAAAATTTTTGAACAAGAAATAGAGATTTTAGAAAAATTCATTTTAGCTCGAACCAAATATTTTCAACTTTTTTTAATAAAAATCATATCTTTATCAGGTTTTCAGTTATTACAACAAAATTTGGGGAGGTTACTATTTCTAAAGCGATCATTAACTGTGTCAAAGTGCAAAATTTTGGAACAAGAAATAGAGATTTTAGAAAATTTTATTTTAGGGCGAACTAAATATTTTCAACTTTTTTTATTAAATTTCGTATTTTTGTTAGTTTTTATGTTATGAGAGTGAAAGTTTGGGAGGTTTCTATTTCTAAAGCGATCATTAACTGTGCCAAAGTACAAAATTTTTGAACAAGAAATAGAGATTTTCAGAAAAAAATTATTTTAGCTCGAACCAAGTATTTTCAACTTTTTTTAATAAAAATCATATCTTTATCAGGTTTTCAGTTGTTACAACAAAATTTGGAGAGGTTACTATTTCTAAAACGATCATTAACTGTGTCAAAGTGCAAAATTTTAGAACAAGAAATAGAGATTTTAGAAAATTTTATTTTAGGACGAACCAAATATTTTCAATTTTTTTTTTATAAAAATCATATCTTTATCAGGTTTTCAGTTATTACAACAAAATTTGGGGAGGTTACTATTTCTAAAGCGATCATTAACTGTGCCAAAGTGCAAAATTATAGAACAAAAATAGCAATTTTAGAAAATTTTATTTTAGGTCGAACCAAATATTTTCAACTTTTTTTTATTAAAATTCATATTTTTGTTAGTTTTTATGTTATGAGAATGAAAGTTTAGGAAGTTTCTGTTTTTAAAGCGATCATTAACTGTGCCAAAGTACAAAATTTTAGAACAAGAAATAGAGATTTTAGAAAATTTTATTTTAGGACGATCCAAATATTTTCAACTTTTTTTATTAAAATTCGTATTTTTGTTAGTTTTAATGTTACAACAATAAAATTTCGGGACGTTACTACTTCTAAAGTTGTTCATAAACTGTGCCAAAGTACAAACTTTTAGAACAATTTAAATTTATTCCCATCGTACAGGATCCGCAAGCAACCCATCCGATTTTTTCTCCGCGCAATTATTTAATGTGATTCCACCATTTAAATTTTCCCATGAAATTTTAATGAGTGTCCATGAGAACCTCGTTGCGAAAATCCTCGAAATTCCATGCACACCATATTTTTTCCATCCATCGAGAGGAAGCCCATTCCACCCATCATCAGTCGGATACGGATCTTGTTTTGTCTTGAACAGGATGGGAGACGGTGCTGGGACGTACGACATCCGCTCCAATTTTTACCATCACCCATATGCATGGATTACCGCGACTCCAACAAGAGTTATGACATCTTATGCGTTAAACAGATGGTAATTATTGCGTGGAAAGGATGGCTTGATTTATACCTCCATGGAAATTTAATTAAAACCATCTTAGATAAACTCAACACGCGCTAACTTGCAGTCATTGATTTGATTGGAAAGCGATTTTCGTTCGGATTTCCGCCCAAATTAATTACGTGTAACTGTTAATTAATCTGCGCTCCACAAATGCAGCGGTCAACCAACTGCAGCGTGGGCGAACCTGCAGATTTATCATGACCTTCAACTTCTGAAGTGGTCAACCCCCAAAGCCGGGCCGCCCTTGAAAACAGGGCTGTCATTGTGCATTTTGTGGGTGATTGTTCGGTGGTCATCAATCTTCACAGTCGGTCGCTGGGGCGACGTGCACAATGGGCATGGAAGTCGCCCAAGAAATGCTTGGTTGAGCTTGTAACTTATACGTTCGAGATAAGAAAAGTTGAGGAATTTGATGCTCGTGTTGCTTGAAATTTAACAGATGTTGGTCGTTCGCATCCTCCGCCATTGAAGATAGACAATCTCTGCGGAAATTCTGTTATTTTTCTTCTTTCCGCTCCGTTATCGGTGACGTCCATGCAATCATTTCTAATCATATTTATTCGATCCTCCTCTTATTACAAGGTGGAAATTCCGCGTCCGACTAAACGAAATTGTTATGATAAAGCAACTATAATTATTCAAGAATGTTTTTCTTGTTTCAGGTACGTTCCGGTCCGAGCCCAAGCCCCAACATGGGTGAGATACATTGCGCGTTCCCATCAAACCAATTAAGCCAGACCAATGTTATATCGATTAAAAAGTCGAAATGTCAACTCAAATTTAACCTCGATGATGACGTCCAACGGTTTTAACTGCTCGATTTTGCACAACAAAATAAGAAATTTGACATGGAGCGCCCTATGATTGCGTGTCTGTGATGACGTTCTTATTACGAAGTGGAAAAAGTTGTGTTTTGGCTGAGTCATCAATCTAGCGTGGAATCGGTGCCATTGGCGCAGGGGGCGGGAGGTCGGCGGTGTATAAAGTTTCTTGAACTTATTGTGGATTGTTATCATGCGCGTTCGTATCAAAAAATTTAATAAAATCGTGATCTTGAAGGATCGGAGGAACAGGGACTTTTAGTTTTGGTTCTCTTTGAAGTTGTGGACACGTATAATTATTCTGTTATGACTGAATGTCACGTCTAATTACAGCAGCATCTGCGGCGTTACTGTTAAGAGTAAGAAAAATGTAAAAGATTCCAGGGAAAATTCGTTCCATTCAGTTGAAAATTTGAAGTTTGTACTAGTGGTTGAGCTGTGTAAAACAGGCTTCAAAGTAGGCTTTACAATGACATTAATAAAACAATTGAAAAAAATTGATGTCATGAATTTTTTTTTCGATAAAATCAAGTTTTCGATTTTTGAAAAATCTAAAAACGAATTCTCAACTAGAAAATCGCGAGAAAAACGATGGCAAAAACCGTTTCTTTCCATCTGCCGTAGTTTCCGAGATATTGAGCACAAATGGTTTCGAACTCTCAAAAATTTGACCCTCTGGCGGCTACTCAAAAATTCAAACGGGCATAACTCACTTATTTGTTGTCGTACGTCGATTTTGAGCACGGATTTGGAATCTGCGCGAAATTCTGCGTAAAATGAGCACATATAGCTCAAATTTCCTTAACCAATAAACGAGATATCGACCGAAATAGATTTTTATGGGGTGTTTTTAGGGTCATTTTCAAGAAGCCGTTTTGGGGTGAAAACTGCGTTTCGTACCATTGAATCATAAATCGATCGAAAGAGCAGTTCGAGATCTATCAACTGGAGAAGTCTCAGATCGATAGGGCAAGTAGTTTACGAGGGGCGAAAATCGCAAAATTTTTTTGCCCAAAAAATTAACCATCGAATTTTCCACTTTTGAGGGGGATTCTAAAGTAAAATGAGCCGAGAAAAACGATGGTGAAAACCTTTTCTTAAAATCCGTCGTAGTTTCGGAGATATTGAGCTTTGAAAATTTTCCAACTCAAAATTCAATATCCGAAACTTTGATCGCCCATAACTCAGTTATTTGTCGACCGATCTTAACAAGTATTCTCTTTTTGGATTCTACGTGAAATTCTGCGTAAAATGAGCACCAATACTTTTATATTGCTCTTTAAATAAGCGAGATATCAACCGTGTCTTAATTAATTACCAAACAGCAGCTAACTTTTAGTCTAAAAAAAATAAAATTTCGAATTTGAACTATACAGGGTCCGGCAACACTTGTGTCCACCCCCAAAATCGTCTTTAATTGTAAAGAGAAAATTTTGAAAATTTGCATACGCTCATAGTTGACAAAGCTCTAGAAGCGGACGCAAAAATTTGTTTTTTATCACTGATAGTTTTGACGTCGCGACGCCTCAAAAATGTAATTTTAGTTAATTGTGTTAAAAATATTTCAGTTATTTTAGATTCAATGCAAATTGTCTTCAAAATTTGAGAAAAAAAAGCTGTTTTATCAAGTTAGTTTCCAATTTCATTACGTCAAAGTTGGGAAGTGCGTTTACACCCATCTGTCCGCATCTTGTGTCACAAATGACATCTATCTTTTGGCTCACTTTAGATTGTAACAAAAGTCTTAGTTGGTGAAATTGACCTTTGTCGATGTTAATTACCGATTTCTGGTGTCCATAAAGTGCAAGATGCCCGAGTTAATCAAAATTGACCTTCATAAGAGTGAATGAAGTGACTTGTGAAATTTTGGTGTAAACGTAGTTTGCCGATGCGCTGCCATAATTTTGAAAACTAACTTGATAAAACAACGTTTTTTTCGCAAATTTTAAACACAATTTGCATTTGATTTAAAATAAAAACTCAGATATTTGTATCAGTTATGTTGAAAAAAAATTGAATTCGCGAATATTTCCGCAAAAACTGAAAAATCGCTAAAAATTATACCTCTTAGGCGTCGCGACGCCAACCAAATCGTGATAAAAAACAAATGTTTGCGTCAGCTTCTAGAGCTTTGTCAACTATGAGCGTTTGCAAATTTTCAAAATTGTAACTTTTAAATTAAAGACGATTTTGGGGGTGGACACAAGTAGAAGATCGATTTCTAAACAAAAAAATCGCGAGGAAAACGATTTCGAAAAGGGTTTTTTATATTTGCCTTAATTCCGGATATATCGAGCACAATCGTTTCCAAACCTCCAAAATTTTGGCCCTCTGACAACAACCCGAAATTTCAAACGCCTCGAATTTAATTATTTATTGACGGACATGAAAATTAAAGGTAGTGTTGGATTCAGCACGAAATTCTGCGTAAAATGAACCCATGCAAGCGAGATATCATCGACCACAGAAATTTAAAGAGTTGAGTACTTTTTTAATAGACCATGAGTAATCTAAAACAACTAAAGATACTCATTATCGCAGTACCTATTTGTGTTCGGTGGAGATAAAAGCAAACAAATTTATAGATTTTACAATTACAACACAACGCAGATCGTCAGAATTTCGCCATCAGCGCAATTAGCCTCCAAATTAAAAAAATTGCGCACATGTGCTCTTCCCCACTAAGAGCTCGTTTATTTCCAACTTCTCCTCAGCAAAATCAACAATTTTTTCCGATTTCCCCGTTTGGGCTAACCGCAGTTTTACTTTCTAACGAAGATCCTCCATATCATCCGATCAGCTCTTGTGGTTTTATGGTCTGGACGGTAACCAATTACGACGATGCCTCGTACGTGATGAAACAATGCAATTTGTTGGTTTTGTGATAAAATCTCATAGAGAGATGCTGCGATACCAGCATTTTCTTTCACTCGAGAATCTTATCCAGCCCTCATCTATTCAGTTTCTACATTGGCGGATGAGATGAAGATTAGGATGAAGCCACTTCTGGGATGACAAGGGGTGGGAATGCATCCAACCACTTGCGATGAGTGCACTTATTGACACGGGGGCTAAAATTGAATTTTGTGTTTAGTGATTTCAATCAATAAACGAGTCTGCAGCTGCAAGGGGGATAATTAGCCGTTTTTACGCAAAACTTGAAGCCGTCGGACGAGTTGGCGGTCATAATTTTACATGTTTTGCAACACGTGCCCTTGCATTCCTGGAAATGGCGGCCGTAGAAAATTTCGACCCAACTTTCTTCCCTTTTTTCTGAAAGCTGGCATTCATTCCGGGGCTTTATTCCCTTCTCACCTGTCTTTTATGCGCTCTCCCACCATCGTCTGATTGGAAATTACAGGTAGAAGAGCCAACAAAGCAGAGATTGAATAGATTCGTAATGCAATAGACACAATGGGGTATGAGCTCTTATCTCCAGAGAAATAAAGTCTCGATCTTCAGACCGCTTTGTCGTTTTTCGTACCGTTTCATTACCAGACTAGTCCGATAAAGTGCAATTGCAACACAATCCCAGAGTATTTTGTTTACACACTGATATCTTTAACTCTGAGTAAACAAACGAAGTGTCCCAGTAACTTCCTTTCTTGTCGTCCATGTTGAACACGCTCCAGCGACAAATTATGAAAAAACCAAACTCCTCGTTTCGTTATTGTGAGAACGTGACTGAAATGCAGAAAAACTCAGCCACATGTCGTTCCCACACGCGTTTTTTCCCATCGAGCCCTAAATTATGGTCTAATTCCCGCATTTCTCGATTTTCTCAAGGGGTTTGATGGGTGTTATTAAAACGTCTTTTGACCCTGATGAACCACTCGACTTTTTTTCGAGGTCTGGTTTGTGTCTCTCCAGTGAACGTCTTGAGCGCTCCTTTCACATGGGCCTTCGTCCCAGCGGCCGTCAAAAGTTCATCGTGATTTTAGTCATCGTTTTCTTTATCATCGTTGCCGGAATTTATGCAGAGTAATGCAACTCTGTCTCAGTGAGCACGATAAAAGCTTCTACCGTTACGTCTTTGTCCTTCACATTTCCATCGCAATTAGAGAAAAACGACAATCATCCAGAATTGCAAAACTCCCATTTTGATTACTTCTCGGTTCGGGTTCATCGTCTGTGCCATTGTTTTAAAAACAATGCAGTCGTGGCAACACTGTGATGAGAAAGTGTACTTAAATTTACGCTTGACGGCCCCACAAGGCTCGTACGCCGTTTTTGTCTTCACATTCGCGAGCAACGCGGAAATGGCGAAACGCGGAGAAAACCGGAGGAAATGACACAACGCGCGCTTTTCCAACAACAAAACACCAAAACCTTCTCTCCACCAACGGGAATTTTCAAAATTGTTTCAATTAATTACAATTACTTAATTAATTGTGATGATTGGAAGTTGAATCCGCCGAGCTCTGCGCCATCTCACGGCAGCGCTCAGTCCCGGAGTGTCGGTAAGGCAGGTTCCTCACCACCGGTACCACTCGTACTAGTGTGGTACCGGGAAATAAGATGGCGCGCCGGTACCTTCACTCGCTGGCTAACGGTTCTTGAATCAAGGCCCCTCGCTGCAAGAATGCAGTACTGGAAAATACCAAGTTTTTAGTCCGGTGGAGTTTGCCAAACTTTCCGGACTTTGGCGGTGATTTTTTTCCTTTGATTATGTAAATTTGACTAGAAAGCGACTTGTTGTGTAATTTAGATCGAGTTTCTGGTCGAACGACAGAGGTACAGCGTATGAGAGAATGATAAGGAAACCAATGCTACAATAATTTACTAATTACTGGTTGAATTAACATATAATTAAAGTAATTGGCGCTCTAACATTTGTATTGGAGGCAAAAAATCGTCATTAGGTGCTATTAAGTAATGGCTTTGTTGATAGATTTACGGAGCGGGAAGTTTAGTAATTTAATTTTTCAAAATTTTAGTGCTCGATATCTTCGAAACTTCCAAATATAAAAGGAAACGATTTGCGCTATGAATTTTCTGGCGATTTTTCAGTTAAGAATTTGATTTTAGATTTTCCGAAAGTCAAAATTTAATTTCGTTGAAAACAAATTTCATGACTAAAAATATGTCAATATCTCGTTTATTTTTTTGGGCAAACTTGCGTTATTTGGGCTCAATTTACGCAGAATTTCGCGTTGTATCCAAGTCCTGAGTTCTTAAAATCGACGTACGTCAACAAATAACTGAGTTACAATCGTCCAAAGTTTCTAAAAGTGAATTTCAGTTCCGAAATTTTAAACACTCGGTATCTTCGAAACTGCAACAGATAAAAAGAAACGGTTTACGCCATCGTTTTTCTCGTGTTTTTTTTCTTTAGATTTTGCCCTCAAATATACCCAAAATTCGATGATCGATTTTTCGCGAAAAAAAATTCCGAATTGAATCGATGAAAATTTTTGTATTTTTTGTTTTTCTGCCGCCATTGGCAAACTATTTGAACTGTCGATCTGAGATTTGGCCAGTTGTTAGATTTCGAGCTGCTCTTTCGATTGACGTATTAAACTGCGAAAACATTCATTGAAAAATCACCCAAAAAAAAACGCGAAAACAGATTTTAATCATCTCGTTTATTTGTGAAGCAAACTCAAGTTATTTGTGCTCATTTTACGCAGAATTTCTCGCAGATTCCAAATCCGCGCTCAAAATCCACATACGACCGAGTTTTCACTGATAATTCAACCTTCTAATTTTCGTTAAACTCGCGTTTTCCTTCAATTTCCAAGCCTAATTAATATAATTAATTCTTTAGTCACCGATTTGCATATTATTTGTACAGCTATTTATAGGCATGTTACGCGGCGTGTAAGAAACGAGTAAACACAAGTGAAAATATTCGTGCATTTTTCGGAAGCATTTTAGGTATTTCCTCGATCTAGAATCCATCCGGAAGCCATGCGGCCGCGTTTCTCCGCACATAAAAGAAAAAGGTCCTCAACATCCGCTCCATCGAAGTGGATCAAAGTGGGCGTTGTCACCTCACCAACTCATAGTAAAAGAGCAAGCGCGTGCGCTCGAGGAAATGTAAACAAGTTTTTTTCGTTTCGGTGACAGTTTGAAACTGGTTTGCGTAGATTTTCGGCCCCTGCATGAGGACGCCACTGGTGCGCAAGAATGTTCATTAGCAATCAGCCGGTTTATGCTTTGTTTGACCTCGGCGGAGATATCAACGGTGCGGCAAACGCGAAACTCGCGGTAATTTCGACGCCGAGTCGAGCGACGAGAGGGAAAAATGCGGATTCTTTGAAGACTTTGAGGGAGGGAAAATGTGTGAGGAGATAGACGGAAGAGATGATGGAACGGTCGCTGCGACCGTCCGTGACCTTCCTTCCGCACCGCGTCCCCCCGACGCGGGCTAGGATGGCTTTACTTACTACAAGAAGTGAACGCTACTACTGACCATTGTAGGAATTTATTGAGGTTTTAATGCGGGGTTATTCGCGCTGTGGTTTGCTTTTGTTGGGTTGTAAATACTGCATTCCTAGGCTCTTGAAATAGATAGATGCAGAGAAAGAAAGAATCATTGTTATTGCTGTTGCTGGCTGCGCTTGCAACCATCAACGGCCACTCAAACACTCTTCAGTTGAGACTTTTTAATCCTGCCGGAGGACCAAAGTTCGTTTTTCTGCAATTAGCGAGCTCGAGGAATTCGTGTTAACGAATTCGCGAAATTCACTAATTATTATTTTTTACGGCACGGTTCAAGGATGCCGGTAAGCATTCCTAACGGCAGGTACTACAACACCTGTTTCAATAAAAATTGTGTTTGTTTCACGCTCCTGCGTGATTCCTCGAAGTATAATTGAGCAATTTACACTCACCCTGAAGAATTCAGCGAAGAACAAGTCGCTGCAAATGCAAAATATGGGATTGTTTCCATAATAAACCAACTTGGTGTTAAGAATCGCGCTTTCTTCCCGAGACGTGTAAAAATCGTTGTATTACAACAGTGTTATATTCTTGCGACTGTTGCAAGATCGTATTTCACATGACAATAATGTAGACTTTTGATAAAGGAAATACACGGTGTCAACAGTAACCGAATCGACAAAGAAAGCGTGTGGGCGGACTGTTCAATGACCAACTGGAGTGGTCATGGTCGATACCAAAACAATTTTTGCCACGATGGAAAACTTACCATCAATATTGACTGTCTGCCCTTACAACCGACATCTGCCGCGATAAAAATCTTCTTATCGCGTGTTGGTTTAGGGCTAACCTTCGAAATGTGTGATCTAACAACAAATCGGACCAAGAAGTAATTCGATTGAGATGTAAATAATGAGGTGGACACAGCACTGGGAAAATTTTATCGAGGTAAAATTAAATGGGAAATTAACTCGACGACGTGTTTGTAAAGTCAATTGTGTGATTTTCTCACAAATCATAGACGTCATTATGTCACGGCAACGCAACGGTGGGAAAAATGTGATATGGTCTTATCAAGTGTGTTTGAATAGAAATTTTCAATAACAAATGTGTGTGTGCAATTGTTGGTTCGGAGAAAAATGGGAAAATTATTGTTGACTCATTCTACGCTGAAATGCAGACATGTAAATTGATTAAAAAAACTGGTGAAGTAGGTAAAGCAAGTGCGAGTATTTTCCTAATATCCTCAATTGCTCTAAAATTTTGGAATAGACACTTATTTTTAAATGGAAATTGAAATATTAGAAGACTTATAGAAAAGGAATAAACAAAATTTTAGAAATTTCTGTTTTAGAGATCAAGCAAAAATTGCCGACTTCTTCAGCTAAAATTCGTAATTTTGGTAATTTTAGTGCTACAGCTACGAAATTTGTGGAAATTACTATTCCTAAGTCGTATCTATCAAATTGCAATTGCAGAGCAAAAAACACAGATTTTAGAAATTTTTAGTTTTGTAACCAAGCAAGAAGTTTCCACTTATTTCAATAAAATTCGTAATTTTGGTAATTTTATTACTACAGCTACAAAATTTGGCGAAGTTACTATTTTTGAATTGTTGATTTACTGTACTAAATTGGAAAATTGTAGAGCAAAAAACACAGATTTTAGAAATTTTTAGTTTTGAGAACAAGCGAAAAGTTTCCTCTTACTTCACTAAAATTCGTAATTTTGGTAATTTTAGTGCTACAGCTACAAAATCTGGGGAAGTTACTATTTTTGAATTGTTTATTTACTGTACTAAATTGGAAAATTGTAGAGCACAAAACACAGATTTTAGAAATTTCTAATTTTGAAATCAAGCAAAAAGTTTCCACTTCCTTCACTAAAATTCATAATTTTGGTAATTTTAGTGCTACAGCTACGAAATTTGAGGAAATTACTATTTTTGAGTTGTTAATTTACTGTACTAAATTGCAAAATTGTAGAGCAAAAAACACAGATTTTTGAAATTTTTAGTTTTGAGATCAAGCAAAAAGTTCCCTATTCCTTCACTAAAATTTGTAATTTTGATAATTTTAGTGCTACAGCTACGAAATTTGGGGAAATTACTATTTTTGAGTTGTTTATTTACTGTACTAAATTGCAAAATTGTAGAACAAAAAACACAGATTTTAGAAATTTTTAGTTTTGAGATCAAGCAAAAAGTTCCCTCTTCCTTCACTAAAATTCGTAATTTTGGTAATTTTAGTGCTACAGCTACAAAATTTGGGGAAGTTACTATTTTTGAATTGTTTATTTACTGTACTAAATTGCAAAATTGTAGAGGAAAAAACACAGATTTTAGAAATTTTTAGTTTTTAGATCAAGCAAAAAGTTCCCTCTTCCTTCACTAAAATTTGTAATTTAGGTCATTTTAGTGCTACAGCTACGAAATTTGGGAAGATTACTTTTTTTGAGTTGTTTATTTACTGTACTAAATTGCAAAATTGTAGAGCAAAAAACACAGATTTTAGAAACTTTTAGTTTTGAGATCAAGCAAAAAGTTCCCTCTTCCTCCACTAAAATTTGTAATTTTGGTAATTTTAGTGCTACAGCTACGAAATTTGGGGAAATTACTATTTTTGAGTTGTTTATTTACTGTACTAAATTGCAAAATTGTAGAGCAAAAAACACAGATTTTAGAAATTTTTAGTTTTTAGATCAAGCGAAAAGTTCCCTCTTACTTCACTAAAAATCGTAATTTTGGTAATTTTAGTGTTACAGCTACGAAATTTGGGGAAGTTACTATTTTTGAATTGTTTACTTACTGTACTAAATTGCAAAATTGTAGAGCAAAAAACACAGATTTTAGAAATTTTTAGTTTTTAGATTAAGTAAAAAGTTCCCTCTTCCTTCACTAAAATTTGTAATTTTGGTAATTTTAGTGCTACAGCTACGAAATTTGGGGAAGTCACTATTCTTTAGTCGTGTATTAACTCCACCAAATTGCAAAATTATAGAGCGAAAAACAAAGATTTTAGAAATTTTTAGTTTTGAGATCAAGCAAAAAGTTCCCTCTTCCTTCACTAAAATTCGTAATTTTGGTAATTTTAGTGCTACAGCTACGAAATTTGGAAAAATTACTTTTTTTGAGTTGTTTATTTACTGTACTAAATTGCAAAATTGTAGAGCAAAAAACACAGATTTTAGAAATTTTTAGTTTTGAGATCAAGCAGAGTTCCCTCTTCCTTCACTAAAATTTGTAATTTTGATAATTTTAGTGCTACAGCTACGAAATTTGGGGAAATTACTATTTTTGAGTTGTTTATTTACTGTACTAAATTGCAAAATTGTAGAACAAAAAACACAGATTTTAGAAATTTTTAGTTTTGAGATCAAGCAAAAAGTTCCCTCTTCCTTCACTAAAATTCGTAATTTTGGTAATTTTAGTGCTACAGCTACAAAATTTGGGGAAGTTACTATTTTTGAATTGTTTATTTACTGTACTAAATTGCAAAATTGTAGAGGAAAAAACACAGATTTTAGAAATTTTTAGTTTTTAGATCAAGCAAAAAGTTCCCTCTTCCTTCACTAAAATTTGTAATTTAGGTCATTTTAGTGCTACAGCTACGAAATTTGGGAAGATTACTTTTTTTGAGTTGTTTATTTACTGTACTAAATTGCAAAATTGTAGAGCAAAAAACACAGATTTTAGAAACTTTTAGTTTTGAGATCAAGCAAAAAGTTCCCTCTTCCTCCACTAAAATTTGTAATTTTGGTAATTTTAGTGCTACAGCTACGAAATTTGGGGAAATTACTATTTTTGAGTTGTTTATTTACTGTACTAAATTGCAAAATTGTAGAGCAAAAAACACAGATTTTAGAAATTTTTAGTTTTTAGATCAAGCGAAAAGTTCCCTCTTACTTCACTAAAAATCGTAATTTTGGTAATTTTAGTGTTACAGCTACGAAATTTGGGGAAGTTACTATTTTTGAATTGTTTATTTACTGTACTAAATTGGAAAATTATAGAGCAAAAAACACAGATTTTAGAAATTTTTAGTTTTTAGATTAAGTAAAAAGTTCCCTCTTCCTTCACTAAAATTTGTAATTTTGGTAATTTTAGTGCTACAGCGACGAAATTTGGGGAAGTTACTATTCTTTAGTCGTGTATTAACTCCACCAAATTGCAAAATTATAGAGCGAAAAACAAAGATTTTAGAAATTTTTACTTCGAACAAAAAGTCCCTCGTAAGATTTGTTCTATTTGCCTTTTTTTATTTTTCCACTTCTGTCCCAAATTTGAATAAACTTTTAAAAATAAAACTATTGAATGTACCAACTAAAAAAAGTGGTCAGAAAAAGCGACTTTCTCATGTATTTCTGCGATCTTCTAATGCAAATATTTTCAAAGTTAGACAAAGATTCGATTCAAATTCTTATCTAATCAGGTTTTTTGAACTTAATTTAATAAAACGGGAAATTTTATTTACATTTCTTGGAATTTATACCCAACCGACAAAGCGTCTTTATTGCCAACGAAAAAATGTTAAAAGGTCTGTAATCTCGCAAGTATCCACTCTTGGCCTCAGATTTAGCACAGGTCTATCCATTATTATAAATTTTTATTTAAAAAATTCCGTCTTTCCTCCAACGGCTCTTATCTAAAAATTGACACGTGTTTTCTCCGCGACCACTTTATCAGTAGTTGAACTTCTTTCTGTTTGACGTTTCTGTTTGAAGACGAACTAATCTATGCACACTTCGAACCATAAAGATGATGAATGATACAGATCAGCGCCTTGCCTTGAAAATCCGATCTCTGCCTGTCAACATTCTGGTCGCAAAACCGATCACTCCGCCAACCAATAAACCACTATAATTAAAGAGTGTAGTGGGTGAACTCTTCATCCTTTCACTTCCATATGAAGTAATAACTCAATGAATCACACTTGCCCTTCAATCGCTAATGCACATTTCGATGTTAGATGATGTTACAAGACCTTAAGGTCCTCGTCCGTCTTCTTCAATGAATCATCTTTGTGCTATGCGAAGAGAACGTCGAAGAATCCTGTTATTTAATTGCCAGTTAACTAGGAAAAGAAAAATACCTCCAACGGGCGATTTCGTAACAAGCGAGGTGTTGTGTTCTCGGAAACCTCAACACTTACATAAGTGCAGCGGACGAGGTGCATTTTCCTCAAACTTCATTTCGATCGCGACACCCACGTTACTAATTAGTATTCCCATATGTGGTCATTTCCAAACGCTCTTCAGTCAATGAAGTTTTCCACTCTCTAATTGAATTAACGCCAGAATTTGTCATTGAAGAAGCTAAATTTGAGTCGCATCTAAAGCGCATACCACGTCACTGTCAACATAACTGCACGTATATGGCGCAGGAAGAAGTGAAAAAGTGTGCAGAGCACATTAAAATGTTAAAATATCACGTTGTTCTTAAAACACCTAATGACAAATGCAAGGCGAAGATAAATTTGACGAAACGCTGATGAATAAAAGATTCACCTTGTTCTGACGCACCAGAGGCTCGGAGTTACAGTGGTAGAAAAGCTCCGAGAATTTTCAGCTCTTGAGCCATCGTTGAAGTCTCCGACGAAATTCGCTTATTGCCGTTTTTAAACCACCGCGAATTGATTTTTCGTTTCGTGCGACTTATTAAAATAGTTGGCACCTGTGCAGGGAAATTAGAGGTTCAAAAAGTAGTAACAATTAAAAATACCAGCGCTCGTTCGCCATTGTTCCAGCACATTGTCATCCACCCATGAAACCCATAAAACCCATATTCCATTACCGCCACAAAACTGGCTTTTTACGACGGTGGTGGCGCGAGACACATGAAATTTGTGAGTCGTTGTGTAATGTTGTTAACATGCTTGTTTTGTTTCAGGTAAGCTGACCGCGTTTTTATCACCACAATCAAGACGTCCTCGGATGATGGACTGCTCTTCGGGGTGCGATGGATGCGACGCTCATTAAAAATTTCATAAAAATACCTTTCAGCGATGGTTGTTTTCGTCGGTTTATGGTTTTAATTGGTACCGGTGCACGTGTGGCATTCCTTTCTTTATTATCAGCTAGACAATGCTGTATGTTTTGTTTTTATATTACGTTTTCGAGAGATTTTATAGCTGAGCATCTCAACATGTTCCAAGAATCTGAAGAAAGGAGCCGCCGGAGGAGGAGGACAAGCGCAAGGATCGATTTTCCGGTGAGTAAATTCGCCGATTTTGCCATGAGCGTCTTCCCGCAGACAAAACAGCGGTCCCTGAATTATCCCTTGAACGTGCCTTAAGAGCGCGGAATTTCGCCACGAAGCCATCACCGTGTATTTGTTGTGGATGTGATCACGCATGGCGTGCACTTCGTGACTGGCCGATCTAGATGGCGTGCTGTTTCTTCGGAGGGGCGCGCGGGGGTTCTTTGCTTCCAGAGGACTGTTATCAGCAATCATCGTGACTAGAAGGCGCATCGGACTTACCGGCTTTACCAAAGCTATCTAAGTATCAAGACGAACAAAGGACGATGGGCTTGCGGTCCGAACAATGCACCATCGGCGGGTCAGAGAGGGTAAACGCGCCTGTGGGGTACACGAGTTCGTTTTAAGTGTTAAAGAAGGTCTGCGATTTGCATACTCCTAATGCCTTATGATGGAAGAGCTTGTCGATTTAAGAGAATTTACAGCTGTTAAATTCCACGACAATTTATTAAAACGAATTTACAGCCGCGAACGAAAAATCCAACATCGAAATGTTGCCCTATCAAGGCTGTAAATCTCGTTCCGCTGAGGAATATTTCAACGGCTACATTCACGGCAACATTTTTGGTTAAAAGCGGCTCCACACACGAATTTCTCGACGATCGACAAAACGAAAAAATCATCGCCTGATCTTTGTAATTTGTTATAGAAACCTTGACGTGTTACCTATTTAAGTTACCAGCAAAAACAATTTCTACTAATGTTCAAGGCTGACCTAGACTTGATCCCACTTCTACGTGTGGAGGAATTAATTTACAAAGACTTTCCGTTACAACAATTTCTTGAAAATTTTCAAGCCTGTTTGGAACGGTTGGATGCCTTCTTCAGTCTGACTAATTACAGATTTATTAACGAGTTTTCTGGATATTGACATTGCACATACCACGCTGAAGAGATATTTCAAAGATGTTTATCTCGTGGTGGTAGAAATTTGTTGTTGATTTTATGAGTAATAATCGTTTCAGCGCGGCGAATTGATAAAACCGGTAAATGGACGCTGAAAAAGACCAAAAAAGGAGATAAATTATGAGCGTGCCATTCTACAAAAAATCGTTTTATATCAAGTTCTCAAAACTGCGAAAATTGGGAATTTTTAATTATGCAGTCTAATCAATTGGCAGTTTATTGATTTATTGGCTCATTAGTATAAATAATGATGCTTTAATATTGTCCTGAAAAACAGATTTTTGCTCATTTTGTAGAAACTAGTCAACAAATTTTGGACGAAATTTGTACTGGAGCAGTGGAAAGTCATTTCTGAAATAGAATTGCCTTCTGATTCTAAATCCGAACTCCATCAGATCAGGAGTTTTTTTCTGAGTATCCAGCGTTCACTTTTGGTGTTTTTAATTTTGCTCAACTCTCAAAATCATGAAAGTAAAATTCACTTATTCAAGTTTTTCAAAACCATTTAATCGTTCTACAAATAAAAAATTGTAAAATTTTGAATTCTTGTTCTAAAATTCTCTAATTTAGTACACCGAACAAATGCTTCTAAAGCAAGAAGTCCACTAAATTTCACTGCTTTAGGGTTAGAACTGTCGGATCTAAAGAATTAATTACATTTGACAATTCAAGATTTAAAATTTTGTAATTTAGAATACTTAATATAATTCTGTTATTTGGTATATTCAATAAACTCTTTTAAAGTTACATCAACACCAAAATTGATAACTTCAGCGTCAAAATTGTCGAATTGTCAAGGAATTTTCAAAAATTCTAAATTTCGAATCCTTCCTAGAAATAAAAAAAATCGGAATTTGTAATCTCAAATTTTGTAATTTAGTATAAGCAATAAACGTTTTTTAAGTAACATTTCCACTAAATTTGATTACTTTGCCATTAAAATTGTCGAATTTACAAAAAAAAAATCTTCCTACTCGAAATGAAAAATTCTAAAATTCGCAATGCGTGATCTAAAATTCTGCAATTTAGTACATTTCATCAACGCCTCTTAAGTAACAAGTCCACCAAATTTGACAGTATTATCGTCAAAATTGTCGAATTTACAATTGTTTTTAAACAATTTAAAGCTCAAGTTTTCCCAGTCCAAATGAAAAATTCTAAAATCCGCAATCCGTGATCTAAAATTCTGTAATTTAGTACACTTAATAAACGTTTTAAAGGTAACAAGTTTACCGAATTTGATGACTTTAGCGTCAAAATTGACGACTTTAAGAGATGTTTTAGCAAATTTTGGAATTCGAGTTGGTCATAAAAAAAAATTCTAAAATTCGAAATTCGTGATAAAAAAGTCTGTAATTTAGTACCCTTCATAAACGCCTCTTAAGTAACAAGTGCACTAAATTTAACAGTATTAGCATAAAAATTGTCAAAATTACAGAATTTTTAAACAAATCTGAATTTCGAGTTCTTCCTACACAAAAATAAAAAATTCTAAAATTCGCAATTCGTGATCTAAAATTCTGCAATTTAGTACATTTCATCAACGCCTCTTAAGTAACAAGTCCACCAAATTTGACAGTATTATCGTCAAAATTGTCGAATTTACAATTGTTTTTAAACAATTTAAAGCTCAAGTTTTCCCACTCCAAATGAAAAATTCTAAAATCCGCAATCCGTGATCTAAAATTCTGTAATTTAGTACACTTAATAAACGTTTTAAAAGTAACAAGTTTACCAAATTTGATGACTTTAGCGTCAAAATTGACGACTTTAAGAGATGTTTTAGAAAATTTTGGAATTCGAGTTGGTCATAAAAAAATTCTAAAATTCGAAATTCGTGATAAAAAATTCTGTAATTTAGTACCCTTCATAAACGCCTCTTAAGTAACAAGTGCACTAAATTTAACAGTATTAGCATAAAAATTGTCAAAATTACAGAATTTTTAAACAAATCTGAATTTCGAGTTCTTCCTACACAAAAATAAAAAATTCTAAAATTCGCAATTCGTGATCTAAAATTCTGCAATTTAGTAGATTTCATCAACGCCTCTTAAGTAACAAGTCCACCAAATTTGACAGTATTATCGTCAAAATTGTCGAATTTACAATTGTTTTTAAACAATTTAAAGCGCAAGTTTTCCCAGTCCAAATGAAAAATTCTAAAATCCGCAATCCGTGATCTAAAATTCTGTAATTTAGTACACTTAATAAACGTTTTAAAAGTAACAAGTTTACCAAATTTGATGACTTTAGCGTCAAAATTGACGACTTTAAGAGATGTTTTAGAAAATTTTGGAATTCGAGTTGGTCATAAAAAAAATTCTAAAATTCGAAATTCGTGATAAAAAATTCTGTAATTTAGTAACCTTCATAAACGCCTCTTAAGTAACAAGTGCACTAAATTTAACAGTATTAGCATAAAAATTGTCAAAATTACAGAATTTTTAAACAAATCTGAATTTCGAGTTCTTCCTACACAAAAATAAAAAATTCTAAAATTCGCAATTCGTGATCTAAAATTCTGCAATTTAGTACATTTCATCAACGCCTCCTAAGTAACAAGTCCACCAAATTTGACAGTATTATCGTCAAAATTGTCGAATTTACAATTGTTTTTAAACAATTTAAAGCTCAAGTTTTCCCAGTCCAAATGAAAAATTCTAAAATCCGCAATCCGTGATCTAAAATTCTGTAATTTAGTACACTTAATAAACGTTTTAAAAGTAACAAGTTTACCAAATTTGATGGTTTTAGCGTCAAAATTGACGACTTTAAATGTTTTAGAAAATTTTGGAATTCGAGTTGGTCATAAAAAAAATTCTAAAATTCGAAATTCGTGATAAAAAATTCTGTAATTTAGTACACTTTATAAACGCCTCTTTAGTAACAAATCCACCAAATTTGACAACATTATCATCAAAATTGCCGAATTTACAGAATTTTTCTAAAATTTGGCATAAATTCTAAGCTAATTTCTAAAATTTGTAATTTGTTGCCCAAAAGTCCACCAAATTAGCTTCCCAAAACACTGTCAAGCAATCCCATAACTTCGCAAGTTTTCAAGAAAAAGTGAAGAAAATTAAATTTTGTACAGTAGGTATCACCTAAAAAATAATTTTTCTCTGAATCCGGACCTGATGGAGCAAAACGGACTTCAGATTCGAAGTCAGGAGGCCATTCCACTTGCTTGGGCAGTGCTACCAACTGATTTCAAAAATGCTTGTAAATTATAATGAATTTTAGGACGATGAAGAGAGATAAATTTTGTAGGTGTACCGAAACTAATAAATAATAATTTGCGATAATAATCTAGTTAATTGCAACAAAACCATATTTTCACCGAAATTTGGCAACTAATCGCGAAATAATTAAAGCTTGAACAATACTGATGTCCAAATAAAAAGTAACACCATGTAATTATTGCAGTTTATGTGGGTTACACGTTACAACACAAAATTGAACCATGGAGGAGCAAATATTGGGCTAAAATCTTCATTTCTTTCATTTGTTTATTAATAAAATGTTTATTTATTGATTTATTACGAGAGTAGTTCAAATTTAGCCCGAAAAGTTTCTGAACGGCTCGTGCAAATTCAAATTCTGAGAAACTAGAAAGGTCTAATAAAAGACTGAATTCGAAGAATTGAAGAAGAAAAGATGCGACATTAAGAATAATTTAAGATTAAAAAAATAAGAATGCTAGAAAATCAATCTAATAATTTAGAAAACTTGAGCAAAAAAATTCATTTGGGTGCGTTTTAAATCTCAAAATTTTATTATACATTCATTTTTCCGCTTTTGAATTGTTTCTTCGGGAAAACGAGGAAAAAGGTGTTTTTTCGAAGCAGTAAAATTGAAAATAACAACAATAACTACCTTTTCAAGAATAAAATCGGCTAATAATATAAAGTACAATAAGTAATAAAATTTTAAATTACCAATTATGTGACAACAGTCGTTTATTGTTAGACATTGTTTAACAATTGCAGTTTTTAAATCCGTGGGTTTTTCTTTTGTCATGTTTACAGATTTATTATTTTATATAGTGGAGATTTTGCAAGATTCACGCTTTGTGAATGGAGATAATTTTTATGAGCTTCCTGAAGGACTACAACCAGAGAAATATCGTCTCAATAAAAAAAGAAATTTTAGATTACACAATTAGAACAAACATTTTGTGGGTGCCAAAATGTCAGCGCTATTTACTTTGTGGCTACGAAAAAGCGCCCGTAATGAATTTACAGCCTCCATTCAATGCTAAATCGTTTCTAAACTTCTCTCCTAAAAAGGGAATATTTGCATAAGGTTCCCAAGGGAGAACCCGCGAAATCCTGACATTTCCCACCCGATCCATGGGGAACCCCTCCGACAATCCCATTACTTACTCAAGCACATTTTGATACCCACACGCAGATAACACTCGCTACGAAAAACGGAGTTAGATACACACAATCTTACCTTTACCACCTCTCACATTGTTCCGAGTTCCGAGACAAGTCCACCAACCAGTTGCTAAGAAACCGGAGATCGAGTCGTTGGTGCGCAAGTTTCACTAATTTCAGTTTTCCAACAAAAACACAAAAAAATCGCGCAAAATCGCCAACCAAGTGGTCAGTGACGGTACGTAAGGTGGTGTGGTGATCATCAAAAGGCCGTGTCCCAATAAAGTGCGCACAAAACAGTGAAATTACCGCACAGGTATGTCAACAAATCGCGCGTAACGCCAAATTTCGAAACAATTGAGCGTCGGGCCGGTTTGGGTTTTAATTGAACGCCTGTGTGTGATTTTTTCGTTAATGAGGCCGTGTAGTATTTCTCCAATAAACAATAGAAAGCGAAGTGGGACAAGTCTACGTAGGCCGTGGGCGGTTTCTTTCACAAATTCGTTGTAGCTTTGCCATTTCCTGTTTGGTGGTGGAAAAATTTTTCGTGTAGGCGAATTTTGCCTCAGCCACGGCCTACATGGTGCGTCTTGTTTCGGCGGGCGATAAAGCAGGTAACTGTCATCGCCAGACAATACTATCGGGTTTACATCAATCTGGACGGTGGTTACATTATGCGGAACAACGGATGAACACGGGTACCAACCGAATTTCGAACACTCGGCCCTTAACAAGACAAGATCTGATAGATATTCGCGGAGATAAGAGCCAAACAAGAGATATCCGCGGAGTCGTTGTTTTTCAAATTGGAAATTTTACGAGTATTTTATGAAACTTCAAATCAGTGTCGGGCATTTGGACGAAGTGCGTAACTCAGGGAAAAAACGCGCCAGCGACTTTGGGGAACTGTTAAATATTTTATGGGTGTTTATTTTGTTTGTTTTCGACACATTTCTGGGTATTTTATATTCGGGCAAGTCCATCCAGTCGAGAACTTCGAAGAAGTAAACACTTCTGGCGCGTTCTAGCCGAGATTCTCTACTTTCTTCAGAGCCGTTTTTATGCAAATTTAAACAGTTTAGTAATTATTAAATTAATTATGCATGCCTTTGAAATTCTGGGCAGAAAGAGTCAAATTTGGGTCATCTTCCAGAGAACCATTTTTTTTGTTTCATTTTACCATTTCATAATTCGATCTCCCACTGTTAATTGCAGCTCAAGCGATTAAATAGTGTAAATAGAAATTTTGAGGCTATAAATGTGGGTTGCTTTCATTATCAAAAGCATGATGAAATTTCTCAGAACCATATGGGCCCACTCGTGTTGTCGGACCCTCAAAATCGGCTTTAATTTCAAAGGTGAAAATTTGCCAATTTGCATTCGTTTATCAAGCTTCAGAATCTGACGCAAAAATATGTTTTTGTCACTGTTAGTTTGGCGTCGCGTAGCCTAAGAAAAGCGTTGTGTTTAGCGATTTTTGAGTTTCTGTGAAAACACTGGCTAATTCAATTTTTTTTTAATGGAACTGTGATAAAAATATTTTAGTTCTTCTTTTAAATTTAACGCAAATTGAGCTTTTGACAGAATTAATAAATTAAAAAAAGGGACGATTCGGGATTGTGGGAATTTGAAATTTTGGGACTTTGCAAACTTGAAGTGTTGACACCCTGGGAATTTGAACATTTGTCAATGATAACCAGAGAACTACCAAAATTTTACTGGTTGAGGATTTGAGAATCAGCCTGAGAATTTGAGCATTTGACAATTTGAATGAGAATTTGCGGCAATGGCAAAATTCAACAGAATTCGTACCTTTCAAGATTTGAGAATTTGCGGTCTTAAAAAATTGCCAATACTTGGCAAATTGACAGTTTGGCAGTTTGCGAATTTGAGCTTTTGAGTAAATTAATAGAGTTTAAAAGAAGCGACGATTCGGGGTGGTGGCAATTTGAAATTTTGAGACCTAGCGAACGCTGGAAATTTGGACGTTTGGACCGTGATAACGAGAAAACTAACAAAATTTTACTAATTGAGGATTCGAGATTCTGTCTGAGAGTTTGAGGATTTGACAGTTTAAATGAGAATTTGCGGCAATGAGAAAATCCAACAAAATTCGTACTTTTGAATTTCTGAGAATTTGAGGTCTTAAATGTTTGGCGAATTGACAATTTGGCTGTTTGAGAATTTGAGCTTTTGAGCGAATTAATA
Organism: Gnatocerus cornutus; assembly: GCA_029298725.1. NCBI lineage: Eukaryota > Metazoa > Arthropoda > Insecta > Coleoptera > Tenebrionidae > Gnatocerus > Gnatocerus cornutus. The sequence goes on from CM055510.1 coordinate 22,699,134, forward strand.
TTAGAAGAAGCGACGATTCGGGGTAGTGGCAATTTGAAATTGTGAGACCTAGCGAACGCTGGAAATTTCGACGTTTGACCGTGATAACGAGAAAACTAACAAAATTTTACTAATTGAGGATTCGAGATTCTGTCTGAGAGTTTGAGGATTTGACAGTTTAAATGAGAATTTGCGGCAATGAGAAAATCCAACAAAATTCGTACTTTTGAATTTCTGAGAATTTGAGGTCTTAAAAAATGTCAATGTTTGGCGAATTGACAATTTGGCTGTTTGAGAATTTGAGCTTTTGAGCGAATTAATATTAGAAGAAGCGACGATTCGGGGTAGTGGCAATTTGAAATTTTGAGACCTAGCGAACGCTGGAAATTTGGACGTTTGACCGTGATAACGAGAGAACTAACAAAATTTTACTAATTGAGGATTCGAGATTCTGTCTGAGAATTTGAGGATTTGACAGTTTAAATGAGAATTTGCGGCAATGAGAAAATCCAACAAAATTCGTACTTTTGAATTTCTGAGAATTTGAGGTCTTAAAAAATGTCAATGTTTGGCGAATTGACAATTTGGCTGTTTGAGAATTTGAACTTTTGAGCGAATTAATATTAGAAGAAGCGACGATTCGGGGTAGTGGCAATTTGAAATTTTGAGACCTAGCGAACGCTGGAAATTTGGACGTTTGACCGTGATAACGAGAGAACTAACAAAATTTTACTAATTGAGGATTCGAGATTCTGTCTGAGAATTTGAGGATTTGACAGTTTAAATGAGAATTTGCGGCAATGAGAAAATCCAACAAAATTCGTACGAATTTCTGAGAATTTGAGGTCTTAAAAAAATGTCAATGTTTGGCAAATTGATAATTTGGCTGTTTGAGAATTTGAGCTTTTGAGCGAATTAATATTAGAAGAAGCGACGATTCGGGGTAGTGGCAATTTGAAATTTTGAGACCTAGCGAACGCTGGAAATTTGGACGTTTGACCGTGATAACGAGAGAACTAACAAAATTTTACTAATTGAGGATTCGAGATTCTGTCTGAGAATTTGAGGATTTGACAGTTTAAATGAGAATTTGCGGTAATGAGAAAATCCAACAAAATTCGTACTTTTAAATTTCTGAGAATTTGAGGTCTTAAAAAATGTCAATGTTTGGCGAATTGACAATTTGGCTGTTTGAGAATTTGAGCTTTTGAGCGAATTAATATTAGAAGAAGCGACGATTCGGGGTAGTGGCAATTTGAAATTTTGAGACCTTGTGAACTGGATGATTTAAAACGCTGGGAATTTGAACATTAATGAGAAAATCCAACAAAATTCGTACTTTTAAAGATTTGAGAATCTGAGATCTAAAAAAATTGCCAATATTCGGCAAATTTAGAATTTGAGCTTTTGACATTAAGAAGTGACGATTTGAGGTTTGGGAAATTTGAAAATCAGAGACTCTTGAAACTTAACATTTTGAAAATTTGAGAATTCGAGCATTTGACTATTTTAAAGGGTGACCACAAGTGCAATTCGCCACCTCCACCGTAAATCTCCGCGGCGCCGAGTGGCTTACCTGTGCAACCCCGGCAATTATCATCCCTCTTAACAAACAGTGGTCCTCTTGACTTTAGCACCCGCTCTCTGGCATTATTCCTCAAGTATTTATTTGGACAACTGCACAATTTACCTGTTGCACAGTCAGCAAGTCGAGGGCTTACGACCCCCAACACAAAACGCCATTGTGTAAGCATTTACAAGCCATATATACCTGTTTTGTTTTGTCCAGACAGGTGGTCTTTCCGACCTTGTCATCGAAACCCCCAACTCAAAACACTCAATATCGAAACTGAATTGAAGATTTTTATTTTAATAAAACTCCGCGTGTGTGTCGGCACCGCCACAATATTTCATCCTGTCAAGATTCCGGTACATATCAAGAGGCAATTATATTTTATTTACTGCAATTACGCGACTATGCGCCTCACAATGGCGGTTTTCTGGATCGGGGGCTGGGGGAGTGGTCATTATAAGAAAATTCCGTGCGTTTTTCGAGCGGAATTTCGACCAAAGAAACACAATACAAGAGCTTAAAGTCGAGACTTGAGATAAATGGTTCGCGGATTCGTTAAATTGGAAACGGGCGACCATATGGAGCGAAAATGGTAAAAAAAGGCGCGCTCACAATGCCCAATTATTTAGGCGAGCTCTTTGTTGAAATCACCAGTTTTCTTCACTTTGGATAAAAACACTTGACCATCGATGACGACCTTGCCGTTACGTAAACGAAACCGTTGTTTTCGTTCGTTATTTCAAATTAGTTTCGGATGATTGTTGAGACGCCAGAACAATGGAGTTGATATTAATTTCGTGGGGACTTAATGAATGCAAAGTAAAAATAGATTCCTCGTCTGCTTCCCGCTTGATTAAGTCACTTGTCGACTTAAAAATGATGGAAATATTCAATTAACTGTAAACTCGTTAGTTTGGAAACTCTCGGGTTTCGCTGTGGCACAGGTATTCCGTTGCACTGACAACAATATATTATGATAATTTATAATTTGACATGTTGTATTTGTTGGTAATCGAATGATTAATGACGATTTACTCGTGTCGTGCCGTTGCTGATTATTTATTCTAATTTCTCTTATTATTTTGTCGTCTGTACGTTACTTTCCACGGCCATAAAGAGATAAATATGAAAGAGTACAATGATGAAAGACTGCTGTTTGCTGAAGGAAGCAGTTGCAATATTATAAAGGACTCCAACCATCACAATGTTGTTTACTACTTCTTGAATTACATCATAAAAATTCCACGTTTGTTCGACTTGTGTCATTCTTATCACACTTTGTTTGCGGTTGCCATTTACCAGACCAACGGGGCCCTTGTGAAAAATTAGAGCAATTTCGAAGTTTGTATCGTATGATAAAAAAAATCATTCTCAGTTAGCTCTTGAATTTAAAGTCACGTCTTTGATTAAAAAACAGTTTTTCTGTCAATTCACCATTCGCAATTTTAAACGGTTCTAATTCGGTTGTTTATTGACGTACGCGAAAATATCGCCCACTTTTGGAATCCACGTGAAATTCTGCGTAAAATGAGCACCGATAGTTTAAGTTTGCTTCAAAAATAAACGAGATATCGAGGTTTAGTCCTAAAAGAACTAAAAATTCACTATTTGTAACTATAAACGCTTGTGAAATTTAGAGACCTAGGAAGACATAAAATTTTTACGATCCAAGGATTTCAAAAATCAATCATAAAAGACAGGAAGCTTTTATATTCTCGATGGTCGGAGCGTCTCGAAATCTGTTATCCGACCATAAATCTTTGAATTGAGAGGTAGAATCTTCCGCATCTGTTTTTATCATAATCGACTCTAGAATCTACATAGTAATGAATCCAAGAATTCCAAACCATTGGAAGGTTGTAAAATTACCGAGCAGAAGGATCAAGAAATTCGAGGTTTTCTGTATACAATTTTAATCAGTGGTTATTTGTGCACCAAGGCCAAAAAGTTTTTCTTTTTTGGCTGAGTCTTATTTTAGTGGTCGAGGCGAGAGCCGAGGGCAAAATGGCACTTTTTGGCCGTATTACAAGATTTTTGAGGCAACTTCATTAAATTTACAAGTTAATTAATTTTTATTTATGATTTATTGCCTATTTTTTTCCACTTTCGCCATCTGTCACGGGTGTTTTGTTTTCGCCAATTTTTTAAACTTTTACGTTTTCAAGAGGGATTTTGGTCGAATTTGAAACTTTGAAATTGAATTTTGGAGATTAGAAACACCAACTGCCAATTTAGTTACTTTTCTCGCCAACTGTCATGTTTAGGAATTTTTGTTTTCGCCAATTTTAGTAACTTTTACGTTTTCAAGATGGATTTTGTTCGAATTTGAAACTTTGAAATTGAATTTTGGAGATTAGAAATGTCAACTGCTAATTTAGTTACCTTTTTCGCCAACTGTCATGTTTAGGAATTTTTGTTTTCGCCAATTTTAGTAACTTACGTTTTCAAGATGGATTTTGTTCGAATTTGAAACTTTGAAATTGAATTTTGGAGATTAGAAACGCCAACTGCCAATTTAGTTACTTTTCTCGCCAACTGTCATGTTTAGGAATTTTTGTTTTCGCCAATTTTAGTAATTTTCACGTTTTCAAGATGTATTTTGGTCGAATTTGAAACTTTGAAATTGAATTTTGGAGATTAGAAATGTCAACTGCTAATTTAGTTACCTTTTTCACCAACTGTCATGTTTAGGAATTTTTGTTTTTGCCAATTTTAGTAACTTTTACGTTTTCAAGATGGATTTTGGTCGAATTTGAAACTTTGAAATTGAATTTTTGGCATTGGAAACGTCAATTGCTTATTTAGTTACCACTTTCGGCCAACTGTCACATTTAGGATATTTTGTTTTTGCCAACCTTAGTAACTTTTCTGTTTTGTGAACGAAAATTACAGTCGAACTTCTGTACCTCGTAGTGTACTAATCAGACTTTACATCTCACAACCTACTTGCGTTTCCATTTCCCCATGAAACCTTTTCAGAATCTAGTGTTCTCTGAACTCGTTTCGTAATCCCCGCCGCCTTCGCCCGAACCTCCCGAGCACCTGTCACTCTCCCAGTCCGAAACTCGATTAACAATTAAACACTAAAACCGCGTTTCACACGGCATCCCAATAAATAACGACATTCTCCTTTCACATGCCGCCCCATACCCATCGCAATTACCCATAAATCGTGGCGTGTGGTCCGATTAGCCGCGATTAAAAACCAAATGAACGGCGATGGTATCTGCCAACTGTCAGAATCCGTGAATTATGCCCGCCATCGGCGGCCATTAATCCGTTCGAATTTTTGCCGCCACAACCCCGTTTAAATGGCCACGTGACGCAACACTACGAAAAGTAGGCGTAGGATTTCACCGGCTCCTACGACGCGTATTCTAGGCCGGCCTACGCCGTCTACGATTATGGTGCACGTGCCACTCGACCCCCGAATCCACGGCGGCCTTGGAAGATGCATGGCCCACTTGGTGGAGAATCAGGGTGGGACTCGTGGTAATGAGAAGGCAAATAGTGGAGGACATTCTTCGGTTTTTAAATATTTGTGTAACGAGAGATAAAAATCGAGACGAGTTCCTCGGGTTCTTTGTCTTGTTCTTTCTTCGTTTAATAACGAACTAATCAACTCGCGGTAATAAAGGTTGGGTTTGAGGTGTTTTTAATTGCGGTACTTTTGCTTTGGAACACCTCGCGATGGCAAAGATGAGTTATAACCTTCATGGAGGTTTTTTCTTGTTATTTTTCTTTTCGGTTATTGGTTGGATTAACGCGGCGAGTGAAAGGAACTTAAATTATGTTCGACGATTTCGGTGTTGAACGCAAAGCTTATTTAGGACATCAATAAAATGTTTGTCAATTTTGTCGTGGCCGCAGATTTATTCGCTTCTTGTAAAACTGTGTAATTTTTTAAGATAAATGAGAACTGCTTCGGTAAATAATCACCTGTTGCGAAAAGAAATCAACACTCAAAAATGCGGTTTTACTTTTATGAATTCTTGGACCTTTCTGGCACTGATATGCATCTTAAATTTTTACCTGGACGGGCCATTTGTCTTGTTGAAATTTTTCCACGGCCTTTGTTCCAAGCCCTCAAGTTCGACAATTATTGTAATTCCCAGAAGAAATGTGTGAACTGTTTTACCGAAAGTGGGCCGCTCTCAAGAAAACCGTTGGCGCCAGTAATAACATTGGCCAACACCTACGCAACTAATTTCAGCACAAGATGATTGCATCTAATAAATAATTGACATTTACCGGTGAACGTTATTGTTGTCCGGCACTCAAGCAACAGAAAATATTTACCACGGTAAATGCAATATGGAAACAATCCGCGATTGCAAACCGCGCACGAATAAAACCCAAATGTCAATGTCCTTCTAAATACATATTTCTCACGATTACCGCAGATAAAGAATGTACACAGTTAATGGACCAATCGTGTCGGTGCGATAATTCAAATATTCCAATCGCTCACGAAGAAGCCTCCAAGGCCGCGTTAAAAACCGCTCCACCGCTGGAGACTCGAACGGTGAGTGACAACAGGAACCCAAATCGATGCCCGAGCACGTGAAAGATAAGAATAGAAAGCCGGCGGACGCCTACGACTCGTAATTGTCGTTACCGTAGTCAAGGATGGCCGTGGTGGGCAGAATAATGCACCCAACAGGCTGTTCCGAGTTGTCGTCGCCATTTAAAACAACGGCGACGTCACCAAACCGTGATTTCGTGTGGGACCTCTAAACAGAACAATGAAGGAAAAATTCGAGCGCATTAAAACCTCGCCGTGGGTGGAAACACCAATGGTCCGAAATTATCGGTTTCACGTCGATCGTCGCCGATTAGCCTCTCACCTCCAGCGCTTTTTTTCCGATTCGACGAACTCGGATTTGTTCCAGTCCGGCCCGCAGCCCCACGCAATTATCCCGAGATGGACTCAAAAGACGCGTGCTCGCTTTTCCACTCGTAAATCCCTGGGAGTTTAATTCGCGCGGATTTAAATAGAAATTGTGGAATAAATAAGACACGTAAGAGTGGATTTCGCTTAATATGGCGAAAACGACTTCCACTAATGCATAGATGCCGTACAACAAATTAGTAAACATGCTACGTTTCCTTTTGCTGCGTGATTTAAGGCTAGATGGCGCCAGCGCGGTGTTGGGGGATAATATAAGAGGTTACACCCCTCACGCGGTCGTGAGGGTTTTTTTGCTCGCTTTTGATTTGTGGTGAGGACGAGAGAATAGTAATTAGGCGATGGGAACGTGTAATTAAAAGACCGCTTTGTTCTCGAGTGCTGAGTCAGGACCTGGACCTCCGAGGGGGGCAAATGGAAATTTTACCCACCACCAACTAAATTTCACTTCTATTCATGGTCCCATAAACAACGATTAACCCATTAGTTCCTCACAATGTAGAAAAGTCGTAAAACTCGAAATAACTTTATAAAATCTCCTCAGAGCGGTCGTGTTATTGGCCGGCTCCTCATCGTTGTTTTGAGCAATTAGTAAACTGTTAGATCTTGTACGATAGAAGAGGAAGGTCTGACAGCCGCCGTGGCCGGAATCTGACCCCATACAGCGATTTGTTAACCTGCATGATGACTCGGTAAAACACCATAGAAAATCGACCTTTTAAAACTTTTACAGCCAATGTTTTATGGTAATTGGTAAGTGGAAGGTTCGGAGATTTAATGGAGCGCCGTAAAAAACGCACCGACCGCTCAAATTTGGTTTCTGCAAGAATCTGCAATATTGTTAACACGCTTCCAGGAACGATATGTACGGAAAAATGTTGGCGATGAAGGTCGTTTTCTTAGATCTAATCATTCGTCCATATCTGCATTAATTATGAAACTTCTAAGAATGTAGTTGCATTCTTCTTCCACTCAGAAGAACCGTTGAGATCCCCCGATGTGTTTAATTTATGAGCCGGAGCCATGGGGGTAGAAGTGGCCTTGACCACAATCCAACCCAGAAGACGCGGTAATAAATCATCGAAAGCTTGCTCGTGCAGAAGAACAATTTCATTAGTTAAAATTCAACGAGTCGCTTCCTAATAACAAATAGATTATCTTCGGCCTCGCAAGCATCTCTTTAACATTCACTGCAGCGCCACGTACACGTTCAACCGCTCGAAAGCAAGTGTTGGGTGGTTGTAGAAGACGTGAAGCGAATTCGCTGACTTCTGATGGTTTTTCTAATCGGACAATTATCGCAATGGACCGGGAAGATCTCCGAATCACGAATTGGAGCTTCCAGCAGCTAATCACGACTTCGCGGAATCGTTAGGTGGAATGAGAATTGGAAATTATTATCTCGGTAATAATACAGCCGAAGAGACCACGCCCGCGAAATCTCGAATCTTGGACTCGCAGACGCGTCACGAGCTGCGGAGTCGCAAAAATCCGGGCGCTCCGGGGAGACGAACACGAACACGACTTTCGTAATTTCGAGAAACTTCGTTAAACTTCCATTGTGCCCCCCGTCAGAATCACCACCTTCATCCTTCATCCCGCCACTCTCGTGCTTTATTCTTTGAGATATTCCGTCCGAACCCCCATCTCGGCGAAGCCGCGTTAACCTCCGGCAAGACGCTCACATTGTCCGCTCGCTTTCGACAGCGGCAGGCGGTACCCACCTGTAGCCTTTAGGCCAGGTAAACTAACCGGTGTGTGTTTCAGAGCCATGGAAGAGAGAGTCAGTTTGTTGTTGGGTGCGAGCTGGTAAGGAGCTTGCGCCATGTGAGGGCTACCCACCCGTGCCACCATGGACATCGGTCGCCATCTCCTGGTGTTGTTGGCTCTGTTAGTGTTGTGCGAATGTGGCGGACACCACAATGGAAGGAATAAGCGAAGAGGAGGCGCCAAGGATAAGACGTCGCTGTCCCTGCATCGGCAGGATGAGTTTACCAATAAGGGAAAGAGTAAGTCGAGCGAACACGGTTCGGGGAAGAGCGGAGAAGTCCACCAAAAAGTGAGACAATGGAGGCGATTGGCGGATTTACGACCGAATCGGAGATGAATCGAGATTTGGTTAATTATGATGGATTGTTCGGGTTGTGTTGTGCTTCTTTGTTTATCGTGAACGTGATTTACCAGAGAGAAATTAACTTCTCGGTAACTGGAAACCGTACAATCAGGAAAATACCTCAAATTTTGTTTATTTTGTGATAAAAACGGATTTTAATTACTGAACTGTCAGCGTCATTGTTAAAAGAATGATAAGAATATTTTACGTTGTATCTCAACAGTTTTAACAGAGGATTCGTAAATATTTTTCATAACAAAAGACGCCTTCAACTTCGACGTACCAAGTGGGAATTTCAATTTTATTTTTTCCCTGCTCTGCCGAACCTTCAAATTAAATTCGGTTAATGGCGCATTGTGCTCCAGAGAACTCTTATTCAAGCAGCTATTTTTAGAATTCGATGCTATTTCGGCATTGGTAAAAAAATTCAGTTAAAAAATTCAAATTTCCCGTCCGAAATTTTTAAGGTTCTGATTGAGCATCTCTTAAAGCTCAATCCAGCATTAACCGAAGTTAATTTGGAGGTTTGGGAGAGCAGGAATTATAGCTTTAGACCTGTTTGTCAAGTGGGCTAAATTTCAAAATTTTAGAGTACGAATTGGGATTTTTAGAAATTTTAGATTCATATTTAAACTAAAAATTTTCTCAAGGGGATTATAATAGTTCGTAACTTGGACAGTTTTCATTGCAAAATAATGAAATTTGGAGGAATTATAGCTTTAGACCTGTTTCTTAAGTGGGCTAAATTTCAAAATTTTAGGGTGGGTTTGCATTAGGATGTTTAGAAATTTTTGATTTTTTTTCAAACTAAAAATGGTCTCAAAGTTCCTATAATATTCTGTAAATTGGACAGTTCTCATTCCAAAACAATGAAATTTGGAGGAGTTATAGCTTTGGACCTGTTTCTTAAGTGGACTAAATTTCAAAATTTTAGAGCACCTGTGAAGATTTCTACAAATTTTTAATTTCCATTCAAACTAAAATTTTTATTTTTTCTTTCAAAACAAACACGGCTAATGGCGCATTGTGCTTTGGAGATTTTTTATTCTGACAGCTATTTTGAGAATCCTTCGTTGTTACGGCGTTAGAGAAAAAATCGAATAAAAATTTCAAGTTTCCCGCTCGAAATTTCGAAGATTTGTGTCAGGACGTATTATGCCTAAATTAACCTTTTTACTGCAAATTTCCCTCTCCAAAGCAATTTTGTGGTCCTTAAATAAATTTAAAAAGTGAGGTTAGTTCAGACATCGTCATGACAGCTCTGCGATTTTCAGGATGACCAACTTCGAAATTTCGAGTGGGAAATTTGAAATTTCACGGTTTTGATCCATTTTTTTTAATAACGACGCAATAACATCGGATTATAAAAATGCCTGTTGGGTGAAGAAGCTCGAAAGGCACAATCCGGCATTAACCCAATTTAATTAGGGGGTTTGGGAGAGCAGTAAAAAAATAAATTGTTGCTCTAGCGAAAACGCAGTTCGTCTTTTTTGAGCTCGAAGGCGCATGCAACAAATCTGCGAAGAAAATAACACGTTGTGCAGAATATTCAGTTGATGGCCTAAAGCCGCTGGAGTCTTCTTATTTCAAACCTTTGTATTCCTAATTGTACAGGTTTATGCGTTCCACTTTTCATTGACTGTTTTACTGTAGTTGGAAAAATGGTCTTAAATCCGCCTATTTGCGCCTCGAAATCCGCTCCGTTCGTTCCTAATTAGCGTCTTATATGAGAAAGGTATGCCATACTTAGCACCGAGCGTTCGCCAATCGAATCACTACTTAAAAACCGAATCAAAAATCGTGACGAGTATTTTTAATGCACGTCACTCAAAGATGTCCGTTGTAATAACTTTAATAGCATGTTAGATCAAAGATAGACCCTTATATAATGCGGCCAGTTGTGTTTTTAATTAGCCGAGCCGGGAAGGACATCTCAAGGCCAGATTCTATCTGGTGATGTTTGAGCCTCTTGTTCAATATGACGGTTCGTGGGTACTCAAAGTACCCAGTGGCCAACGTGGAAAAGTACCGAACAGGTGGTCAAGGCGTCTAATGGGACGTGTTGGTGTTTACAAGAAGTGTTGAGTGATCAAATTGTGTTTGCAACACTTCCTTTGGGTAAATAAATATTGCAGCCCTTGTTTTTGGGTCGTTGCATCACAGATGTACACGGAGATTTCGTCAGTGCCTGCAGCACTCGCGAGCATAAATTCAATGTAGCCACACCATAAATATGTCTGAAACCACCGAAACAAAAAAACTGTAACAACAATGAGCGACTGCGAGTGTAAACACGGCTCGTGACATTAATTAAGACGAAAAAATTCACAGTCAATAAATCGTAAATCACCGCGAGATAACCCAGTAAAGATGAGCTGCGATAAAATTTCGCGGGAGAATTAATTGATGCTATCATTACCGGAGACCACTTGTCATATTTTAATTCGATAATTTATAGAACTGCTCTTGTGCGGTTGGCTCACGTTTTACGTGTTTTCGACATTCCAAACTAGACACTTGACTTGGTGTAAACGACCTAAATCGACGATTTGGACGGGGAAAGTAGCGACCTTTTGCGGTGTTTACTTACGGAATTCCGGGGAAAATTCGTCAGTGGGCTGAAGCAATTACGGCCGTGGGCATGTATTGTCATTGACACCGACGAAATTTGGAAATGGTGTGAATTCTTTTAGTGGAAAAAGGAGCTTCGATAAGTGGATAACTGTTTGGTGCCAATTACTCAGAAATTTGACTGGGAGGCGAGAAAATTCCACCGAAATGTCGTGGCGCGGTGTTAAAAAAGCTAATGAAATTTGTCCTCAATCCGATGGTAAAAAATATCATTAGAGTTAATGAAATTATGTTTTAAAAATGGGAGGACATAAAAATTGCTGACGCGAATAATAGGTGGTTTGAAGTAGTAGTTAGTAGCGATTAAGTAAATATCTATGAGTTGTTTAATTTTATTTTTATACGGTTTTTGTGTAATTTGATTATCATGGTATTCTGTATAGTTAAAATGATATTAAATGAACATTACATTTACAATAATCCGAAAAATCTCCTAATTCTGAATCTGAAAGTCTCTAACTTGGACAGTTTTCATCTCAAAACAATGAAATTTGAATAAGTTATTGCTGTAGACCTGCTTCTTAAGTGGGCTAAATTTCAAAATTTTAGAATACGAAGGCGAATTTTTAGAAATTTTTAATTTCAGTCTAAGTAAAAATTTCCTCGAGGTCCTATAATATCCCGTAATTTGGACAGTTTTTATTCCAAAAGAACGAAATTTTGAGGAATTGTATCTTCAGACCTGTTTCTTAAGTGGCCTAAATTTGGAAAGTTTAGAGTACCTATGAGGATTTTTAGAAATTTTTGATTTTCATTCAAACTTAAAAATGTCCTCGAGGTTCCTATAATATTCGTAAATTAGGCAGTTTTCATTTTAAAACGATAAAATTTGGAGGAATCATTGCTTTAGATTTCTTTCTTAAGTGGGCTAAATTTCAAAATTTTAGAGTACGTATGAGGATTTTTAGAAATTTTTTATTTTCGTTTAAATTAAAAATTTCCTCGAGGTTCCTATAATATTCTGTAAATTGGACAGTTTTCATTTTAAAACGATAAAATTTGGAGGAATCATTGCATTAGATTTCTTTCTTAAGTGGGCTAAATTTCAAAATTTTAGAGTACGTATGAGGATTTTTAGAAATTTTTTATTTTCATTTAAATTAAAAATTTCCTCGAGGTTCCTGTAATATTCTGTAAATTGGACAGTTTTCATTTTAAAACGATAAAATTTGGAGGAATCATTGCATTAGATTTCTTTCTTAAGTGGGCTAAATTTCAAAATTTTAGAGTACGTATGAGGATTTTTAGAAATTTTTTATTTTCATTTAAATTAAAAATTTCCTCGAGGTTCCTATAATATTCTGTAAATTGGACAGTTTTCATTTTAAAACGATAAAATTTAGAGGAATAATTTCATTAGATTTCTTTCTTAAGTGGGCTAAATTTCAAAATTTTAGAGTACGTATGAGGATTTTTAGAAATTTTTTATTTTCATTTAAATTAAAAATTTCCTCGAGGTTCCTATAATATTCTGTAAATTGGACAGTTTTCATTTTAAAACGATAAAATTTGGAGGAATCATTGCATTAGATTTCTTTCTTAAGTGGGCTAAATTTCAAAATTTTAGAGTACGTATGAGGATTTTTAGAAATTTTTTATTTTCATTTAAATTAAAAATTTCCTCGAGGTTCCTGTAATATTCTGTAAATTGGACAGTTTTCATTTTAAAACGATAAAATTTGGAGGAATCATTGCATTAGATTTCTTTCTTAAGTGGGCTAAATTTCAAAATTTTAGAGTACGTATGAGGATTTTTAGAAATTTTTTATTTTCATTTAAATTAAAAATTTCCTCGAGGTTCCTATAATATTCTGTAAATTGGACAGTTTTCATTTTAAAACGATAAAATTTAGAGGAATAATTTCATTAGATTTCTTTCTTAAGTGGGCTAAATTTCAAAATTTTAGAGTACGTATGAGGATTTTTAGAAATTTTTTATTTTCATTTAAATTAAAAATTTCCTCGAGGTTCCTATAATATTCTGTAAATTGGACAGTTTTCATTTTAAAACGATAAAATTTGGAGGAATCATTGCATTAGATTTCTTTCTTAAGTGGGCTAAATTTCAAAATTTTAGAGTACGTATGAGGATTTTTAGAAATTTTTTATTTTCATTTAAATTAAAAATTTCCTCATGGTTCCTATAATATTCTGTAAATTGGACAGTTTTCATTTTAAAACGATGAAATTTGGAGGAATTTTAGCTTTTGACCTGTTTCTTAAGTGGGCCAAATTTCAAAATTTTATAATACGAAGGAGAAATTTTAGAAATTTTGATTTTCATTCAAATTAAAAATGTCCTCGAGGTTCCTATAATATTCTGTAAATTGGGCAGTTTTCATTTAAAACGATGAAATTTGGAGGAATCATTGCTTTAAACTTGTTTCTTAAGTGGGCTAAATTTCAAAATTTTAGAGTACGTATGAGGATTTTTAGAAAATTTTTATTTTCATTTAAATTAAAAATTTCCTCGAGGTTCCTACAATATTCTGTAAATTGGACAGTTTTCATTTTAAAACGATAAAATTTGGAGGAATCATTGCATTAGATTTCTTTCTTAAGTGGGCTAAATTTCAAAATTTTAGAGTACGTATGAGGATTTTTAGAAATTTTTTATTTTCATTTAAATTAAAAATTTCCTCGAGGTTCCTATAATATTCTGTAAATTGGACAGTTTTCATTTTAAAACGATAAAATTTGGAGGAATCATTGCATTAGATTTCTTTCTTAAGTGGGCTAAATTTCAAAATTTTAGAGTACGTATGAGGATTTTTAGAAATTTTTTATTTTCATTTAAATTAAAAATTTCCTCGAGATTCCTATAATATTCTGTAAATTGGACAGTTTTCATTTTAAAACGATGAAATTTGGAGGAATTTTAGCTTTTGACCTGTTTCTGAAGTGGGCCAAATTTCAAAATTTTATAATACGAAGGAGAAATTTTAGAAATTTTGATTTTCATTCAAATTAAAAATGTCCTCGAGGTTCCTATAGTATTCCCTAAATTGGGCAGTTTTCATTTTAAAACGATGAAATTTGGAGGAATCATTGCTTTAAACTTGTTTCTTAAGTGGGCTAAATTTCAAAATTTTAAAGTACGTAAGAGGATTTTCAGAATTTTTTTATTTTCATTCAAACTAAAAATTCCTCGAGGGTTTTATAATATTCCGTAATTAGACAATTTTCATTTTAAAACGATGAAATTTGTAAGAGTTATTGCTTTAGACCTGTTTCTTACGTGAGCTAAATTTCAAAATTTTAGACAACGCACGAGGATTTTTAGAATTTTTTGAAAGTTGACAAGTAAAATTATTCCCAATTACAAAATTCTGCAGCAAGATAGACGAATTTTAGAAATATTTATTTAAAGATCCGCCCATTCTTCATAACAAAATGGAGAATGTTATTTAAATCGAATTCAACCAAAAAAAGGAATTATTTCATTGGCTCGCAATATTCTTATCAAGGTAGTTTTTATAACAAAAAACGCACCCAAACTCCCAACTCGATCGAAGCTTTGCATTCATTGGACAGATTTCTAAACTAATTAACTCATGCACAAAAAAGAATCAATTCATTGGATGTGAATGACAAATAACGCAGGAAAGAAAACCAATCGGAAGTTTAAATTATTAAATTCAAATTTTCAAATTTCGGATAGTTCCCAGTGAAATTAGTAACATTAAATGTGGACCACCTATGATCTCTCCTTCGCCTCGTTGTTGATTCTTGTGGTTTGTACATTTTTCTCGTGGTTCTTCAGTCATTATTTATTTGACAAATTACCATGCTAAAGAACGCCGTAAACCTGAACAACCGCCATAAACCAAGAACTTAAATCCTCCCGACAAATTGTACGTTTCTGTCAAGTAACGGAGTCGCTTTTTGCAACATCCCAACAACAAACATCTTAATTACGGTATAAAGTACACAAAATGTTAAATTAATTGTAGGTTCTTCTCGCGCAGGTGTTCTCCGATCAACATCTCCCAACCCGTGATTGATTACTTTAATCACAATCCGAGCAACCGAAATACCAAAACATTAAAGAATTCCTCCAGTTGCTTTCTAATCCGTCGAAATCCGCACCGTTGCACGTTCAATTTGTGACAAGAGTCGATGAACGTTTCCACGTTTCCGAAGCCAATCAGAATTATGCTAATAACCAACCGGAGCTTACATGCAAATCACGTGATAACACCCTCGACCAATCGGAGTTATGAACTTGGCGACATTGTTGCCGATTGCGGTAGTACCAATTGTTTGAGAAACGCACTGGATTATTCAGTCCCCGCATGCACCCAGACGACTTGATCTTGATTAATGACGTGGCCGGGCTTCGTGCGGCCACTTTTTGTTTTACCACAGACCTTCGGACCGGCCTATGTTGAACTAATATAAATCGGTTCGATAAGTACTACCCCCGCATTTGATTGTTACATCATTCGGGCTATTGATAGCGCGTGTCCTTCTAATCGTCCAAGAGGAGTTTAACATTTCGGTGGACTTCTTTGTGTGAAGTAATCGGATCCGACACATAAATAAAGAAGTCCCCGTCAACTCTGAAATTACAATTTTCCGCTCACTTAAGTTACACGGAGATGCGTGGACAGTGGAAAAACGGCGTTGAAATAATGCAGATTACGCGTCTGTGGGAAAAATCGTACTGACCGCCAGCTCTTAAAAATTATCTGTCACGCTCACATTTACGGTCCTCGACCTTAATCGTCCCCGAGATATGCACTTGATGTATGTTAACGGCCGCCATATTTGAACGTACGACTCGGAACAAGAAAACCGAAATGTTGAAAAACAATAGGGAAATATTCCAGACGTGGTAATTGTCTGAGAAACTCAATTTCATTGGAGTCGCATGTGCTTTGAAAGTGGTACAGGTGAGTACGACCGTCACGTGATTTGCTAATGTCGGACGTGTAAAGACATATTTTCAAGAAGAACGTGTTGACACACCTGATCCAACGAATTAACTTATAGACGCGGTATAGTTTCTTACAAATATTGATGGTACTGCTCTCGTGGCCTTTCGTTTCAATATTTGTTGTACGTGTTCCTGAGGAATTTCACAGAGAACCAACACTACTTTGCTCATTGTCAACACGATTAATTGCCGACACAGACGAGTATTGATTATCAATAGTTTTACCTCTTGGACGAACCATTAGCTCGTATTGGTGGTACTGTAAATCTCCCGGTACTAATTGTTTTTCGATAAATATGCGGGCAGTCGCGTTAACCCTCCGAAGTGGTACCAAGAAACCTATTTTGTTCCCAGCGGGGTACCACTAATCTAACGAGATTTATTACATTATTTAAATTGTTTTATATCTTAAAGCCTTCATAAATTTGACGGAGAATTAAAGAATTTATGTACGGTTGTTTTCTATGAACTTTTTTACGTCTTTGTGTTCTCATGCGAGATTTTATAGGCAAGAAACGAGTCTATTTTGATTTTAATTGAAAATGGTGAAGATGATTCTTGTCTATATATGGGGCCATTAAATAAGAATCTTAATTTCCACTGTCATTAATTGGGCTTGGATTTGATGTAACACGTCCATCGAGCGACTTTCTTTGGTCATTGTAATTATTAGTAGTACCAATTGATCTTTCGATGTTTGGCCAGAAGTCATTTTAGTTTAGCACGAGAAAAATCAATCAACATCATTAACCGACTTACCAGAGGTACTTATTTCAATGACGTTCTTTCACTTTCCTGCTTTGATATTGTTTTCTTTTCAAACTTTCTTTCTGGTACTCAAGTTTTCGTGTATATATCATAGCAGTGTAAATTTCAAAGGGCAAATTTACATTCGCTTTCTACATTCTGTGGATTATTAACCGTTAAATTGGCAGTTTCTTCAAACCCGTGCATTAAAAAGCCGTTCCATTATAGCCCCAAGCCTTCTTAAAAAAATAATGATTATGAGTCACAAAATCGATTAAAATATCGTTTTTTGCGCACCAAGGAGGTGATGTAACTCCCTGGTGTGTGAATCAAAGTAGTACCACCACATCTCGATTTAATTCCCCATGTCAATCTCGTTCTGTTTCCTCGTACTAAAAAAACTCGCAGCGCAAGCATCTAATGGATTCACACAAAAACTGCACATGTAGGTACGACCAAGTACTACAAGAGCACAGCTTCGATTTTGGCCATAAATGTGAAAGGCGCTGTAGAAAGCCACGCAAAATGCCGGATCAAACGATTCCGCATCAAACGGTACCACCGCAGCAATCTGGTCGTACCATCTCATTACGTATTTTTTGTGTTGTAAACTCGTTAATAAATCTTCATATAAGGTATGGTGACTCCGCCGTCAGGTATTCGAGTACGGCTCGGTACTAATCTTCGTTTTACATATTTTCTCGTAGTGACCGTTGCCCTTCGTCAAGGTTGTAAACAACAAATTGAAGAGTGACTTGCAGCCCGCTGTTGATTAGTTCTTTTGTCCTGGAATAAATGAAGCGAACTCTCGTAGAAAGCCGCGGACCGATCATATCTTGGGAAAAGAACGACGGGTAATTAGATGGCTGTACGCACGAGCGAGACAAAGTGATGTGAACGCGGCCTAAACAGCGGCACTTGATTGCCTTATTATTATTATTGATGATGATGATAATGACGATAATGGAGGTACCATGGGAGAGGGACGCGAGTACCATATGGTACGGGCGGCAGATGGCGCACGGAATCGCCCCGCTCAGCGGTGATAAGAACATGTGAAGAATGTACATACTCTGCATTGCTTTAAGGGCACATATTTCGGTCGACGTAGCATAAAAATTATGGAAACTTGCGAAAATTCGTGGGTGTAAATCAGGCTTTCGATTCTTTATGGAGAAAATTAGGGGAAAAGATTTGTTCCAAAAGAGATTTAAATAACGACGATTAGCTTCCACGCATGTCAGTTGCGTCAAGGTCACACTCTTTTCCTGCCAACTGTTCCCGATAAAAATTACTAGAGGCTGCTGCCAACTTAACTTTTAATGAGTGGACCGATAGTAATGAACTGTACTATACAGTAGGCTTTGGTTGAAATGTCCTCTGTGATAATAATTTTTTTTATTTAAAATTGAAACCTTGATGAATTAGGTTAGGAAATTTTAGGATGACAAGGTTGGTAATACCCCACGATTTGACATTTGTCCATTTTAACATGAGATTTTTTTTATCTGATTTTGGTATTCTCGAAAATTGGTGTCTTAACTAACCACACTTTTTATCAACACTTTTAATATTCGCAATGTTTTAAGTAGGTCAGGCGCTACATAAAAACAAAATAGGTTCACTCACCCTCGATCCCGTCGGTGACGTCACACCTGCGCCGGCTAGACCAGACATGATCTTCGGTTATGTGCCGAAAATTGATGATTTTTCTGGAATTTAAGCAACTCCCGGCTGAATCCTTCCATTCCAGAACCTCCAGAAGACATTTATTCCTGATAGCACACTTCCACTTTCACGTTTCACTTGAAACACTTCGCGCCACAACACTTTTTGATTTTGATCACTAACCTAAAAAAACTGATAAAACTGGGATTCTCACACAACACCTTCACTCTTATCACTAAACTGGCACTAAATAACACTAATTCGCGGGGAATAACTCAAAAAACTTGCAAAAAATAACAATTAACATACGAGACGACGCGCTAGTTAACCGGGACGACGCACACTGTCGGGAAGTTTCGGGGGCGTTCGGCCCTTGGGAGCGAGCGGGAAATTTGAAACTTGAAATATTTAATTCAATTTTTTTACCAACGCCGTAATAACATGGAATTATAAAAATAGCTCTCGGAATTAGAATTCTCTAGAGCACAATCCGCCAAAACTAAATTTAGTTTGAAGGTTCAGGAGAGCTGGAAAAAATAAATTTCGAATTTCCACGTTAGTTCTCTATGAGTAGCAATCCGGGGAAAAACCGGTACACGTTAAAGGCACAAATTACAAAATTCAGAGAACATTTTTGGGAAACTAGGAACGCACTCTTCGAGAACTTGTGCTGTGTGAAGCGGGCGCAACCGCCCTTATCGTGTAATCGGGGCCCGATTCCATCTTAACAAAGAGCCTTTGTTGAGCTTTCTTTCGGCAATCAATCAACCTACAATGCCTTCATTTAGACAGGCAAAAGAAACGCGAATGACGTATGATTGCAACCGCTTAAATGGCCATAGAAATTACCATTAATAACGCGCATTATAACATTTGTTTATTTATAATCCCGTCGACGCTCGTGGGCGTCGCGTAGGCCTTCGCGCCTTTTCCCCACTTTGCGTTCAAATCGCAACTTCTTGGGTATCCCAGATTTCGCGATCTGGTTTTACTTTCGCGGTCACGTGACCCCGATGGGACATGACCATCGAAGGCCACTCTTGGACGCCACGTAACGGTTTGGTTGCAAAAGCGATGACCATTTTAGGTAATTAATTTGCAATGGGTGACGGGGGGCGGCGTGGGAGGACCCGTTGCCAAACGCAATCAATTAGATGGTAATCTAACGGAGCACCACTCTCAGGTTCTTTTACAATGCGAAATGCGAGGCCATTGTCGGCTCGAGTGGCCCTTTGTTGGTCTTTTTTCTTGGAATTTACCTGTTGTCGAGTACGGTACTAATCGCACGCCAGGTAAGGAAGGTTGCACCTCGTCCAGGGGGTGTGCGGTGGTTACGGTTCCGTTAGGAACGAGTTGGTGGCGCCGCATCGGCAAGCAGCTCGTCGCTCTACATGGCGAGTCAGAGATGTTGCCGTTTTTGACCAGAAGGTTTCTTCTTCAGCAATGATAATACCAACAGAAGCTACTTTTAATGATTGCAGGTTTATGTACAGAACCAACAAGAAGCGGGAAAAAATTCCGAGCAACGCTTTCTTCAGTCAACAGAGATTCTAAATACCAACAAGATATTAAATATTTAGATTTCTTATCAGCGTGGCGTTATTTTGAAAGCATCCAAAACTCCTCTTTAATGTTGAATGCCAGCACCAAATCAAACTGTTGAAGATGCAAATGCTTGTAAATTCCTCTCGAAATGTCAATAACAATAGCTCATTTGTTTGTTTTCGAACATCTGTTCAAACGACATCTTCCTAGCGTCGCATCCATTAGCTCTCGAGTCAACGCACTGTTCGTTATCTAACACTTTTCTTTTTTTCAGTTTGCATCGGAACAAACGGTCGCATGTCCGTCCCCTCCAACCGGGAGCACCATTACCGAAATCTCAAAGACCGCTACACCAACTGTACCTACGTCGACGGCAACTTGGAGTTGACATGGCTCCAGGACGAGACTCTGGACGTGAGCTTCCTCCAGCACATCCGGGAAGTCACAGGCTACGTCCTCATCTCGCACGTGGATATAAAACGGATCATTCTTCCCCGTCTCCAAATCATCCGTGGAAGGACCCTCTTCAAACTCAACGTCAGTCAAGAGCAGTTCTCCTTCCTAGTGATGGTCTCGAAGATGTTCACTCTGGAACTCCCTGCCTTGCGTGACGTCCTCAAAGGCAACATCGGTCTCTTTAATAACTATAATCTCTGCCACGTCAAGACAATCAACTGGTCGGAGATCATCACGGATCCCATGGGTCGGTACTTTTACCACTACAATTTCACCTCGCCGGAGCGCGATTGCGCCCCTTGCCACCCCAACTGCGAGGCCGGGTGTTGGGGGGAAGGAGAAGAAAACTGCCAGAAGTTCTCCAAGGAGAATTGCAGTCCGCAGTGTTATCAAGGCCGTTGCTTCGGGCCGAACCCCCGCGAGTGTTGTCATCTGTTTTGTGCCGGGGGGTGCACTGGACCCAAACAAAGTGACTGTATAGCGTGCAAGAACTTTTACGACGACGGGGTGTGTACGCAGGAGTGTCCTCCAATGCAGATCTACAACCCCATAACGTACTCCTGGGAGAACAACCCTAAGGGAAAATACGCGTATGGTGCGACTTGCGTTAAGAACTGTCCGGAGCACCTGCTCAAAGACAACGGGGCGTGCGTGCGGACCTGCCCGCCCCATAAAAAGGCCCATGAGGGGGCGTGCGTGCCTTGCGATGGGCCCTGTCCGAAGACTTGCCCCAGTGATTCTTCCATACATTCGGGAAACATCGATAGTTTTAAGGGCTGTACTGTGATAGAAGGGGATGTTACCATCCTCCAGAACACCTTCGATGGCTATCAACACATCTACCCCAACTACACCTTCGGGGATCGATACTCCGCCATGCATCCAGATCGGTTGGAGGTTTTCAACACCCTCAAAGAGATCACCGGACATGTTAACATCCAAGCGTACCATAAAGCCTTCACGAACCTCTCGTACTTCCGGAACTTGGAGATCATCGGCGGAAGGTCACTCTACGAGTACTTCACTTCGTTGTACATCGTGAAGACTTCTTTGCGGTCGCTGGAGTTGCGCTCCTTGAAGCGACTGAACGCGGGTACAATCGCCATTTTAGAGAACAAAGACCTTTGCTTCGCCGAAGGAATTAACTGGAACAAAATCCGGAAAAGCCACCAACACGTCCTCATGCTAACGAACAACAACCACCCCAGCACTTGCAAGCAGTTGGGGTTGGTCTGCGACGACGAGTGCAGCAAGGATGGGTGCTGGGGCTCCGGGCCCGACCAGTGCTTATCTTGCGCGCACTCGCAATTAGACTTGGATGGCCGCTGCATTGCCAACTGCTCAATCTTGCCAGGGTAAGTTTACCACTCGTGTTACTCGCGGAGTTAATTCTTTCTCTGCAGAATCTACCAAGCCAGCCCCACGTTGTGCAAACGCTGCCATGACGAGTGCGGATTGTCCTGCAGAGGTCCCGGCGCCGACAAGTGCAACACCTGCAAGAACTTCCAAGACGGCCCCTACTGCGTCCCCAAGTGTCCAACGAACAAATACGCGGAGAATGGGCAGTGCAAGAGCTGCCACCCCAACTGTGTTGATGGTTGTACGGGGCCCTCCAACACTATTGGAGTTGGAGGCTGCAACTCCTGCGACAAAGCGCTGATGAACGAGAACGGCTCCATCGATTACTGCTTGGATAAAAACGAAAACTGTCCGGATGGCTATTACTACGAGTACTTAGGGCCGCAAGAACACGAGTCGTTGAAGCTAATGGCCGGGAAGGCCATCTGTCGCAAGTGTCACCCAAGGTAAGTGACTCTCAGCACTGTTAAGAGTGTGATTGACTGATTTCCTTCGTTTTTAGATGCAAACTTTGCACCGGCTACGGCTTCCACGAGCTGGTTTGCCAGAAGTGCGCGCGGTACAAGAAGGGCGAGCAATGCGAGGACGAGTGTCCCTACAACGACTACCCGGATGACGACGCGAAAGACTGCAAACCCTGCGACCAGGAGTGTCGCGGCTGCAGCGGTCCAGGCCCCACTAACTGCATCTCTTGTGAAAACTACCAAGTCTTCGAGAACGGCGACCCCTACAGCAACTCTTCGTTCCACTGCATGTCGAGTTGTCCTCCTGAAGTCCCTCATCGCATCTTCCCCGATAATGCCAACGCGTACTGTTCCTCAACACCCCTCAGCATGCCTTCGACGAGCTTCTCCAACGGAAACCCCACGTTCATTGTTACAATAGTCGGAGTCCTCCTGGCAATCGTGGTGATCATCATCGGAATCCTCGTCATCTGGATTTGTCGCAAGAAGGTCAAGAACGAAGAAAACACGCTGAAGATGACGATGGCGCTCACCGGTCTCGAAGACAACGAGCCGCTGCGACAAAACAGCGTCGCGCCGAATTGCAAGAAACTGCGGACGATCAAAGAGACCGAGCTTCGGAGAGGCGACGTGCTGGGGCAGGGGGCGTTCGGCATCGTCTACAAAGGCTTTTGGATCTTGGAGGGGGAGAACTCCAAAACCAACAAAATTCCGGTGGCGATTAAAGTTCTCAACGACAACAAGAACAACGGACAGGGGAGGAACAGCAGCCAAGAGTTTCTCGACGAAGCTTTCATCATGGCGAGCATGGAACACCCCAATCTTCTTCAGTTATTGGGTGTCTGCATGACCTCCGAAATTATGTTAGTGACGCAGTTGATGTACATGGGGTGTCTTCTGGACTTCGTCCGGAAGAACCGCGACAAAATCGGCGCGAAGGCTCTTCTAAACTGGTCCACGCAGATCGCTCGAGGAATGTCGTACCTGGAGGAAAAGCGGCTGGTGCACCGCGACCTCGCCGCAAGAAACGTCTTAGTACAAAACTACTCCACTGTTAAAATCACCGATTTTGGTCTGGCGAAGTTGCTCGATGTTAACGAGGACGAGTACAAAGCAGCTGGAGGAAAAATGCCCATCAAATGGTTGGCATTGGAGTGCATCCAACACAGGATATTCACCCATAAATCGGACGTGTGGGCCTTTGGGGTTACCATCTGGGAGTTGTTGACTTTCGGAGGAAAACCGTACGAAAACGTCCACGCCAAAGACGTTCCGGAACTGTTAGAAAAAGGCGAGAGGCTGCCGCAACCGGAAGGCTGCAGCATCGACGTCTACATGATCTTAGTCAAGTGTTGGATCCTCGACGCCGAGAGCAGACCGAGTTTCAAGGAGTTGGCGGAGGATTTCAGCAAGATGGCGCGCGAGCCCGGCCGGTACCTGGCGGTGCTGGGCGACCGCTTCGCGGAGCTAAGAAACTACGTGCCCCAGGTAAGACTCAAGATGTCTTGGGGGATTTTATTAATTTGTTTCTTTTTAGGACGACAATGAGTTCGTGCGCAACTTGGCGTCGACGCTGGACACCTCCGGCAGCCAGTCGGAGTTCGACGAGTGCATGCAGCCCAAATCCCGCGCGCCGCTCAGCTCCATCGGCTGGGCTTCCTCGGTGTACCCGTCGCCCACCCCCGACAAGTACTGGAAGTCGGCGTCGCAGACGAACTCCGACGGGAGCTGCAACCCCCAGTACCAGAACCATCTGAATCGCAAGTTGCTCAAATACCCCCCGAGTGCGCCCATGTCTTCCGACGAGTACGATTCGGGGCCGTCGAAGGCGCAGTTGGGGAGTTTGAAGTTGGACTTGCCTGTCGACGAGGACGATTATCTCATGCCGTCGCCGCAGCAGACGCAGGGCGCGTCGGCGTACGTGGATTTGATTGATTCGCAGAATACGGACAATCCGAGTCAGAGTGGTGTGTTTCGGTCTTTGGACTTTTATAAGAATAATATTGACAATCCCGAGTACCTTATGAGTAACGAAACTGCGCCTAGCCAGACTGTTGGACTTCCGGCGATTCCGGAGAACGCCAAGTTTCCGCCGTTTCAGCCGCAGAGGAGTTCTGAGGAGGAGTCGGATCATGAGTATTACAACGACTTTGATAGACTGCAGAGGGAGTTGCAGCCGTTGCAACGGAGTAAAGATGGCGCGATTGTATGACGAACTGAAGTGAATTACTGATAAGCAAACGGCCTTTCGTACTTTTGTCAGATAAGAGGGGAAAAGGCTGTGTTTTACTACATTGCTACTTAATTTGTCTAGGTCTTAAGTTAATGAGGTAATGTCAGAAAGGATGACAATAATTGGTGCCATTGTACGGATATGGCATGGTTTTGTATATACATACATATAACTGAAAATTCTATAAGATTTTGTATATACCTAAAACATATTTTAGTAGTTTTTAAGCATTGTAACAAGTTGGGCGAGTGCGGAGGCACCGATCCTATACATTCTTGCCCAATCGTATCTGTGATAAAATTTAACAACGTGTTATAACTTAGTAGAAATGTGAATATGAAAAATCTCCATTCTCTGGCCAGAAGAGGTAACTTAATAGCGTCAGGGTCAGGGTTAGAGCAAGCCCAGTTATTTGTTTTCTTTTTGTTTTTGTTTATTCCATACAAAATGAATTCCTCTAGTTGTTAGTTTTGTAGAAATGATCTTAAAAGTTCGAAGTCCAACAAAATCTCATTTGTACATAATTTTATTTATGTAGAAATAGATTATTTTTGTTACTGTACGCACTAGACTTGTGCCATTCATGTGAACATGTGCCTTGTTATTTTTCCATAGTAATACGTTTATAAAAATTTTAATAAATACGTATATTTAATAATTGTTGGTTTCTTTACACCAACCTGAGACAAAGAAAAAGTACAACAAAAACAGTCGTTTTTACTAGACGTTTCCCGGTGGGAGTTCGAATTTTCTTTTTTCCCGCTCGCCTGAACCTTCAAATTTCGTTTGGGTAATGCCGGTTTGTGCTTTAAAGAATTTTTTAGGCGACTTTAACTAAAGATGAAATTTTTAGGCCTTAAAAGCGGCCTAAAAGTGAATCTTTTCTGGCCGCAAACATTTTCGGCCGATCTATGGTGGCGCCATCTATCCATAGTTTTGCATATTACATCAAGATACCGATATTACCCTCAATTTTATAATTATTTGGGTAAAATCAAATCGACAAACTGCTGTAAAGTGCAACAAAGACGTTGAATTATTGAAAATAATAAATTTTATAAAAATAATCGAAATTTGTCTATCGTGCAAAAAATTTTATAAGCATCACGAACGTTAAGGACTATACCGATCTCAGACAATAATTGGAGTCGTCGCTGCGCTCCTCCTCCAAACAATTGCCTTCGACCGGTAAAGTCTCCTTACCGGTCTTAATACTTAATATACTATTTATTCTGAGAACTAATTCAAAACAAAATAAATTCAAAATGTAATAACTTAAAAAAAATCCAAAATTCAAGAAAATAAAATACGAAAATTTTAAAATTCAAAAGTTCTAAAATGTAAAAATGCAAAATTGAAAAAAAATTAAAATCAAAAATGGAGTAAATTAAAAAAAATTAAACACAAGAAAACCAAAAAAAAAAAAATTAAAAAACTACAAAATTAAAAAAAACAATAAATTTAAAAATACGAAAGTTCTAAAATAAAAAAATCTAAAATTGAAAATGTAAAAAAAATCCAAAACTCTAGAAAACAAAGTCCGAAAATTTAAAAATTACAATATTCAAAAATCAATGAACTTAAAAATCAAAAATTCAAAAACACAAAATTTGAAAAGTTCTAAAATTTAAAAATTACAATTCGAAATGTAGGAACTAAACCTACCCCAAACGTAATTAGGCCAAAAATTGTCCTTCGCGTTTATTGGTCGGCGGCATCCAGCAATCAGGCTAGTACCCGAAAAATCGGCTCTCTCATTGGCGCGCTTTCTGTGGCTTCATCTCATTGGACAATATTTCAAAAATTGCTCTTTTGTAAAAATGGATTGTAATACGTCCACGTCCTGGTGACAGCTGTCCAATTTTCAGGAACACCAACCTCGAAATTACGAGTGGGAGATTTGAAATTTCACATTTTTGATTCGATTTTTTTAATAATGCCGCAATAACATAATTCTAAAACTACCACTCGAATTAACAACCTCTTAAGACACAATCCAACACAAAAGGAGGATCGGGGGGCAGAAAAATAATAAAATTCAAATTCCTATGTTATTTCTCTGTTCCGCAATCCGCGGAACACCCTGTACATCTTCAGATCTAACAACACTAATAGAATATAAATAAAATGAAATCATAGATTTCAAACACTTCGTATAACACTGTATCCTCAGAAGATTTCGGAGAAAACCACACAAATTCAAAGGAGTGCATAAACGTGAAGGACAAAGTAAAAAAAATCTTCTGCAGAAATTATTTCGTTTTCTTCTTGTTCAAACGCCGCGCGATCCATTTCGGGATTCTCTTCTTCACCTCGCTCTTTAATTGTCTATAAACCATCACCAGTAAAACCGGAATAGCCAACAGTTCATTACTGAACAAATACAACCAACATGCAACAAAAAACATCGCTAGATCCGTCGCGTAATCCACGAAACTTCGAACTTTAACTTCAGCCTTCGCCAGCAACTCTTCGTGCCGCCGATCGTGCGGTGTTGACGTCCTGGAGTCGCTGGAGTAATTCAGCTCCAACCCTATGGAAGTCTGAGTCATGATTTCCTTCAATTTGGGTTTGGGCTTTGCCGGAGGAACCGGTGATGGCGTCCGTTGCGTCGCCTTCGTCACTTTCATGGGGGAAGGAGAGGATTTTCTTTGGGAGCGCCCGGACCAGTTTTCCAGTCTCGATGGGGATTTCGAGGGGATTTTGGAGCGACTGGAGGCTCTGCGGCGTTTTTGGGTTAGATCTCTTCCGCGGTGCTGGACCGGGGAGGCTCTGTGGGGCGATGGGGATGGCGAAGGGCTCCTGTCGCTTCTCTGGAGGGTTTCGCGTTTGGGTGGCTCCTCTTTGACGGGTTCTGGGGGTGGTGGAGCGATCGGTTTCGGAGGCTCCTCTAGTTTAAGTGGTTTCGCTTCCTCCTTGTCCTCAATGGTGTTCCAGCTCTTTAAAGTGGGTTTTACTTCTTCAGCAGCTTTCCACGGCGAGTTAAGCGCCTGCGGGACGCTCTTCTTTCGATGCCCGTAGTTTTTAACAATGTCCATGTAGTGGTCCACCACAACTTTCGATTCTTCTTCGTCCTTCTTCTTCTTTAACAGTTCTTCAGGTATTACAATACTCGCAGCTGTGATTCCACACAGCGTGGCGACTGCTGATATGTTCTGACCTAGAGCAACAGTAGCCGAGGGCATCAAACCCTTTTCTGGCGCTTTAACACTCTCATTTAGTGAGAAGGACCGATCAAAAATTCTGTTCTTTACTTCCGGTTGCGGTAACGACGGAGACCGCTCTCTTTTAACTTCTTGAGGTTTTCTAAACTGCGGCATTGGGGAGTGGGAGCGCTTCTTCAAAGTTGCCACTTCCGGTTTGTCCTCTTTCTTCTTCAAAATCGGTTTAGGGATGAAATTAGGGTCCGGAAGTTTGTTCCGTTTTGTTAAAATCTCAAAGGGCTCATCTTTGACTACAGTCCTGCTCATCATCCCCGGATGGTACGTATCTTCATCTTCATCGCTGTAAATCCTCGGTGGTGACTTCACCTCATAGTTACGCTCATCTTCCGAAGATTCCGTTTCCGACTCTGATAAACTCTCTTCGTAATCCTCCAACCAGTTTTCTTCGTCCACCACGTCTATGGAGCGTTTCTCAAAGCTCGACTGACCTTGCAGTGCCATTTTCGCTCTAACTTTCGCAAACGCCTCTTCTTCTCGTTCCTCCGATTCCGACCTCTGCCTGGTAATTTCCTTCTTCGGAGCTGGAGAGCTCGATTTTGCTTTACCATCCGGGAGTTCGCCAAACTCCGACGAGCCCTTCAAGTTAAATCTTCGCTGCGCCCACATTACTTGCTGCTGGACGATGCTTCCAGAGGATCGTCTCCGAGAGGGTTTTCGCTCAAGACCGACGATATCCTGGTCGTCTTTGGAGTTGATTTGAATTTTGGGGATGTCGATGGTGCGTTGGCCGTCATAACTGAACTTTCTTCGTCTTTTTAGTTCTTCTTCTTCGGCGGCTGCGGCCGCGTTGAATCTCATCATTGCGCGCTCGTGGAGGAGTTCAGTGGAGCTGGCTGAAGTTCGGAGGTTTTCGAAGATTGGGGGTTCGACGCCTAGTTCTGGAGCGGAGAGAGAGATTGGTGGAGGGATGTCGTAGTCGTCGAAGTCGAAGTCTATGTTTGATCTCCCTGGGTCTGGAAGGAAAAATTGGTGAGAAAATTCAAAATTTTACGACAAAAATTGGAGTTTTTTATTTTTTGATGGGGTTAAAAGTTTTAAAGTTCCAACAATTTTAACACCAAAGTAACGAAATTTGTCGAATTTGTTACTTAAGAGATGCTTATTTAGTGTACCAAATTTTAAAATTTTTGAACAAAAATTGAAAATTTTGGAATTTTTAATTTCTTGGTCAAGCTAAAAATTTTAAATTTGTAATTAAAATTTATAAATCCCACAACACCAAAGTAATGAAATTTAGGGAATTTGTTACTTCGTAGATGCTTATGCTTAGTGTACCAAATTTCTGAATTTTAGAACAAAAATTGAAAATTTTCGGAATTTTTTATTTTTTGGTCGAGCCAAAAATTTCAAACTTTAAATTAAAATTTGTAAGTCGGACAATTTTAACGCCAAGGTAATTAAATTTGGCGAGTTTGTTACTTCCTAGATACTTATTTAGTGTACCAAATTTCAGAGTTTTAGAACAAAAATTGAAATTTTTGGAATGTTTAATTTTTCGGTCTAGTCAAAAATTTCAAACATTAAATTAAAATTTGTAAGTCCGACAATTTTAACGCCAAGGTAATTAAATTTGGCGAATTTGTTACTTCCTAAATACTTATTTAGTGTACCAAATTTCACAGTTTTAGAACAAAAATTGAAATTTTTGGAATGTTTAATTTTTCGGTCTAGTCAAAAATTTCAAACATTAAATTAAAATTTGTAAGTCCGACAATTTTAATGCAAAGGTAATTAAATTTGGCGAATTTGTTACTTCCTAAATACTTATTTAGTGTACCAAATTTCTGAATTTTAGAACAAAAATTAAAATTTTCGGAATTTTTTATTTTTTGGTCGAGCCAAAAATTTCAAACTTTAAATTAAAATTTGTAAGTCGGACAATTTTAACGCCAAGGTAATTAAATTTGGCGAATTTGTTACTTCCTAGATACTTATTTAGTGTACCAAATTTCAGAGTTTTAGAACAAAAATTGAAATTTTTAGAATGTTTAATTTTTCGGTCTAGTCAAAAATTTCAAACATTAAATTAAAATTTGTAAGTCGGACAATTTTAACGCCAAATTAATGAAATTTGGCGAATTTGATACTTAACATATGCTTATTTACTGTACCAAATTTCAAAATTTTACGACAAAAAAGGAAAATTTTGGAATTTTTAATTTCCAAGTCGAGCTAAAAATTCTAAATTTTACATTAAAATCTGTAAGTCCGACAATTTTAACACCAAAATAATGAAATTTGGCAAATTTGTTACTTCATACATGCTTATTTAGTAGACCAAATTTTACAATTTTAGAACAAAATATACTAAATTTCAGAATTTTTAATTATTTGGTCGAGCTAAAAATTTCAAATTTTCAATTAAAATCTGTAAGTCTGACAATTTTAACAACAAAGTAATAAAATTTGGCAAATTTATTGAATCATAGATGCTTATTTAGTGCATTAAGTTTCAGAATTTTAGAACAAAAAAGGAAAATTTTGGAATTTTTAATTTCCAAGTCGAGCTAAAAATTCTAAATTTTACATTAAAATCTGTAAGTCCGACAATTTTAACACGAAAATAATGAAATTTGGCAAATTTGTTACTTCATACATGCTTATTTAGTATACCAAATTTTAAAATTTTAGAACAAAATATTCCAAATTTCAGAATTTTTAAATATTTGATCGAGCTAAAAATTTAAAATTTTCAATTAAAATCTGTAAATCTGACAATTTTAACAACAAAGTAATAAAATTTGGCAAATTTATTGAATCATAGATGCTTATTTAGTGCATTAAGTTTCAGAATTTTAGAACAAAAAAGGAAAATTTTGGAATTTTTAATTTCCAAGTCGAGCTAAAAATTCTAAATTTTACATTAAAATCTGTAAGTCCGACAATTTTAACACGAACATAATGAAATTTGGCAAATTTGTTACTTCATACATGCTTATTTAGTATACCAAATTTTAAAATTTTAGAACAAAATATTCCAAATTTCAGAATTTTTAAATATTTGATCGAGCTAAAAATTTCAAATTTTCAATTAAAATCTGTAAGTCTGACAATTTTAACAACAAAGTAAAAAAATTTGGCAAATTTATTGAATCATAGATGCTTATTTAGTGCATTAAGTTTCAGAATTTTAGAACAAAAAAGGAAAATTTTGGAATTTTTAATTTCCAAGTCGAGCTAAAAATTCTAAATTTTACATTAAAATCAGTAAGTCCGACAATTTTAACACCAAAATAATGAAATTTGGCAAATTTGTTACTTCATACATGCTTATTTGGTATACCAAATTTTACAATTTTAGAACAAAATATACCAAATTTCAGAATTTTTAATTATTTGATCGAGCTAAAAATTTAAAATTTTCAATTAAAATCTGTAAGTCTGACAATTTTAACAACAAAGTAATAAAATTCGGCAAATTTATTGAATCATAGATGCTTATTTAGTGCATTAAGTTTCAGAATTTTAGAACAAAAAAGGAAAATTTTGGAATTTTTAATTTCCAATTCGAGCTAAAAATTCTAAATTTTACATTAAAATCTGTAAGTACGACAATTTTAACACCAAAATAATGAAATTTGGCAAATTTGTTACTTCATACATGCTTATTTAGAATACCAAATTTTACAATTTTAGAACAAAATATACCAAATTTCAGAATTTTTAAATATTTGATCGAGCTAAAAATTTCAAATTTTCAATTAAAATCTGTAAGTCTGACAATTTTAACAACAAAGTAATAAAATTCGGCAAATTTATTGAATCATAGATGCTTATTTAGTGCATTAAGTTTCAGAATTTTAGAACAAAAAAGGAAAATTTTGGAATTTTTAATTTCCAAGTCGAGCTAAAAATTCTAAATTTTACATTAAAATCTGTAAGTCCGACAATTTTAACACCAAAATAATATAATTTGGCAAATTTGTTACTTCATACATGCTTATTTAGTATACCAAATTTTAAAATTTTAGAACAAAATATTCCAAATTTCAGAATTTTTAAGTATTTTGTCGAGCTAAAAATTTAAAATTTTCAATTAAAATCTGTAAGTCTGACAATTTTAACAACAAAGAAATAAAATTTGGCAAATTTATTGAATCATAGATGCTTATTTAGTGCATTAAGTTTCAGAATTTTAGAACAAAAAAGGAAAATTTTGGAATTTTTAATTTCCAAGTCGAGCTAAAAATTCTAAATTTTACATTAAAATCAGTAAGTCCGACAATTTTAACACCAAAATAATAAAATTTGGCAAATTTCTTACTTCATACATGCTTATTTAGTATACCAAATTTTAAAATTTTAGAACAAAATATTCCAAATTTCAGAATTTTTTGTCGTATTGTAGTATTTTGTCGAGCTAAAAATTTAAAATTTTCAATTAAAATCGTAAGTCCGACAATTTTAACAGCAAAATAATTAAATTTGGCGAAATTGTTGACTGATAGATGCTTATTTGGGGTACAAAATTCAGAATTTTAGAACAAAAATTGAAATTTTGGAATTTTTAATATTTTGGTCGAGTCAAAAATTTTAAACTTTAAATTAAAATTTGTAAGTCCGACAATTTTAACGCCAAAGTAATAAAATTTGGCGAATGTATTACTTCATATATGCTTATTTAGTGTTCCAAATTTCAAACTTTTAGAACAAAAACTGAAATTTTTGAAATTTTAAATTTATTGGTTGATCTAAAAATTTCAAATTTTCAATTAAAATCTGTAAGTCCGACTATGTTAATACTAAAGTAATTAAATTTAAGGAATTTGTTACTTAAGAGATGCTTATTTAGTGTACCAAATTCCAAAATTTTAGGACAAAAAGGGAAAATTTTGGAATTTTTAAATTCGAGCTAAAGATTCTAAAGTTCTCATTTAAATCTATGAATTCCACAATTTTAACATTAAAGTTATGAAATTTGGCGAATTTGTTACTTCAAAGATGCTTATTTGGCCTACTAAAACTCAAAATTGAAGAAGAAAAATTGACTTTTTAGTTACCTTTTTCGTGGGCGTCCGGGTACAGCACCAGCATAAACTCTGAACTTTCTTCAAACGTCTCAGACTTCTCCCGAAGGAAGCTCCTCCTGTCCTTGGGACTCGGCGTTTTTTCTTGTCCCTCCGCCAGAGCAAGACTTGGACTGGGTGTCCGCGGAGGAACAGGACTAGGAGTAGTTTCAGCAACAGACACTGGACTCGGAGTTCTTTGCGGCGACGGACTAGGACTCGGCGTTTTAGGTTGCGGCGACGGACTTAAACTAGGCTGAGGATTCCAGACAGTCCTCGGTGGCGGCGGCGGCGCTGGACTCGCTGCCTTCACCGGAACACTCACTTCAATCCTCTTCATTTTAATTTCCGGACTTCCATACGCAAGCTCCCTCGCCAGCGACGCCCTGTCAATAATCTGCTGAGTCATTTCTTTCCTGGTAACCTGTGGAGACGACTCTGGAGTTTTCGGAGGACTCTTAATCTTAGACCGCTCCGGACGTTTAGGAACTTCGTCGGACAAGTTGGTAATAGCTTCAATCTTCGCCGTCGAGGACTGCGACCTCGGCTGGACTTTCTTCCGTTTCGCCGCGATGGGAGCTGTGATTTCGTCGATGATGTCTTTGGGTTGGCTCCTGCTGCGGGCTTGGGGCGACGTTATCCCCCTTTTGGGGTCCGGGATGAAAACAATGTCTGATTCTTCGCTGGGCTCGCTCACCCCGTACGGACTCTCAGCTTTGACTCTAAACTTATATTCGCTTCCTTCGATGAGATCTCCTAGGATTGTGGTCAATTGGCGGCTGGTGGCGGCTTTCAACCACACGTTCCAGCCGAGTCGGTAGTACTCGATGATGTAGTTGCCGATTTTACAACCCCCATCGTCGTTGGGGGTCCCCCAGGACAGCGTCACGGATCTTCCAAGAGTCATAACAACCCTCGCCTTGCTTGGGGGTGAGGGTTTGTCGGTTATCGTGACCAAGAACGAGGCGATGTCTTCTCCGATTTTGTTGACGGCTTTGATTTGGTACTCTCCTCGGTCGCCTCGGGTGGCTTCCGCCACTTTCAGAACCGAGCATTTATCGACGTATTCGATTTCATATCGGTCGTTATTCTGGATCGTTTCTCCGTCGTGGCTCCAGAAAACCAGAGGAGTCGGACGTCCGGCTACAGACACTTTCAATCGTAAGACTTCTCCAATTTCGAACAACAACCCGTCTTCGTATTGCCTCGGAAGCCGGATACTTGGCGGCGCTTCCAGAGTCAACCTCGCCTTCGTCGAAGCGTGTCCAGCCTTGTTCGTCGCCGTGCATTTAATCTCCCCTTCGTCCGACAACGCGCTCTGGTGTATCGTCAACACACTCCTGTCATTATCCGTCAAGATCCGCGTCCTCCGACTGCTGAAAATCTCGAATCCGTCTTTGAACCAACACACCTTCGGCGGCGGCTGCCCCAGGAGGTGCGTGACGAACTCGACTTTCTCGTTTTCAAGCACCGTCACGTCTTTGAGTTCTTCCGTGAACTTGGGGGCGGTGATCGCGTACTTCTGGAGGGTGACTGTCAGCGGCTCGGAGATGTCGCTGGGGTCGGAGAGGCCGACGGCGTTTTCTGCGCGGACTCGGAATTGGTAGCGCCAGCCTGGTTCGAGGCCGCTCAAGCTGATCTCGGGGAAAGGAACCAGAAGAGGAGTCGCTCGGACCCAGTGGGGTGAACCTGTTCGGCGATGCTCCACGAGGTATCCGACGATTGGAGAGCCGCCATCGCGGATGGGTTTCGCCCAGAGGATGGTTACGAGGTCGGGGGTTAATTCGTTGTCGGAGAGGTGCGGTTTGCCGGGCGGGGAGGGGCGATCTACAAGAAGTGGTCAATTGAAAAGTGGTCATATCAAGACAGTCCAAGATTTTGTTGATTGGACTATAATTCAAATATCGGGTGTGCGCCAAACTCGTCCTAAGCGATTTTAAAATTAAAAGTGGAGTGTTTGTTTCATTCATGCGTTTTTGACCAATGACTTGTTTTTATTAAAGAAAGCAAAAGTTTTTTGACGACAGAAATGTCATCCAGAGAAAAACAAGACGAATTTGAATGAATGAGTCTAAACACAACCCGCCTGGTGCTTTTATTTATAAAAGCATGAATCATGAAGTACTCGAGGAAGATAACAGTTGTAGTCTTCATTCTTAGTTCTATGGATTGGCAAAATAAATTTAACTGAGAGGAAGTCATTTTGTCTACTTTTAACTATTAAAATTACAATTTTTTTTCCCAAACACCAAATTTTTACAAAAAATGCTGACGCGCGTTTCGATAGCAATGCTATCATCATCAGAGCGATGATTAAACTGGTGATGATTACTTTTAACTGTTTTTCTTCCTGCGTATTCGCAATAAAAAGGAATTCTTATTATTAATGTTTCAATGCAAAATGGCGGCAATAATCTTGGGATATCAAAGTTTGTTTACCCAAAATTTGTGTCGGCGAAAACTGAGTTTATTCCGGGAAGACAACCATAACATAAAACGACATAAAACTGCTTTGTTTACGACGCACCCATGATTAAAACGGAATTACCGTTTGTAGGTTTTAACTAATTTTTATTATGATAATGTCAGTTAAACTCGGATTTAATTATTTTTTAGACGAAAAAATAGAAGAAAAAACTTCAGAATATCAACAAGTTTTTGATAGGTAAAGAAATTGAACCTGAAGAATATTAGAGTAAATTGAAAAATGTTCAAAAATAATAATAATATAATAACTGCCCAACATTTTTTTTTATTTTTGTTTGTTAAATTTCATAACTTTGGTAATTTTATGAATAAAACAACGAAATTTGGAAGAAATACTAATATTGATGTTTTTATTAACTGCACTAAATTACAAAATGTTTGTATAAAAAATGTCATTTTTCGGAATTTTTATTTTCCGGTTCAACCAAAAATTCAATATCCGAAACTTTAATCGCTCATAACTTAGTTATTTGTGGACCGATCTTAACTAATCTTACTGTTTTGGATTCTACGTGAAATTCTGCGTAAAATGAGTGCCAACACGTTAAGATTGCGTCATAATTAAGCGAGATAGCGACCGAGTCTGAATTTAGAGACTGAAAGGGCAGCAAACTTTTACATTGGAAAAATGAAAATTTTAAATTCGAACCATCTAAGATCAGTTTCTAAGGTAAAAAAATTGCGAGAAAACCGATTTCGAAAATGGTTGACTGATATTTGCCATAATTCCGGAGATCTCGAACATAATCGTTTTCAAACCTCCAAAATTTTGGCCCTTTGGCGACAATCCAAAATTTCAAACGCCTCTAACTTAGCTGTTGACGTACGAGGATATTTTTGGATTCAGCGCAAAATTCTGCGTTAAAAGAGCCCATCCAGCTTAAATTTTCTTAACAAATAACCGAGAGGGTTATTTTAGGGTCTTTTCAAGACGCTGTTTCGGGGCGAAAACTGCGCTTAATATTAATGAATTATATATCGATCAAAAGATCAGCTCGAGATCTATCGACTGGCTAAATCTCAGATCGATCGGGCAAGTAGTTTACGAGGGGCGATTGAAAAACGAAAAATTGAAAATTTTTCATCGATTGAGTCGCAAAATTTTTCGCCCAAAAAATTGACCATCGAATTTTTGACTTTTGAGGGCGGATTCTAAAGTAAAATGAGCCGAGAAAAACGATGGCGCACACCGTTTCTTAAAATCTTTTTTAGTTTCGGAGATATCGAGCTTTAAAAATTTTCAAACTCAAAATCCAATATCCGAAATTTTGATCGCTTATAACTCAGTTATTTCAGGACTGATCTTAACGAATCTTGCCATTTTGGATTCTGCATAAAATTCTGCGTTAAATGAGCACTAATACGTTAAGATAGCTTCATAAAAAACCGACTGAGCGACCTAGTATGAATTAGAGACTGAAAGCCAACTTCTACATTGAAAAAATTTAAATTTCGAATTCGAACCATCGAGGATAGATTTCTAAGCTAAAAAATCATGAGAAAAACTATTTCAGTTTCGACGTTTTTATTGTCTCCACTGAATTGTATAAAAATGGCATTTTTAGAAATTTCATTTTCAGGGGCAACCAAAAATTTTTAATATTGTCAATTTAATTCCATAAGATTGATAATTGACTAAAACAACGAAATTTTAAGGAGTTGCTAATCTCTGGCACCAAATTCGCTCCTTATCGCCAATTTCAATTTTTAAAACTCTTGTTTTTTTCTTCTTATCTCTATTTATCTCCATGTTGATCCAATTGAACTATTAAGTAGCTCCTAATTCAAGACAAGTTTGCTCATAAAAAATTCAAATTTTGAACACCTGCAGCGCCTGAAGTTTATCTTGCACGTTCTAAATCCGTGTAATTTTGACCGACTCCAGTAAACAGTTATTGAAAATAATTAGTCTTACCGCAACTCTTGAATTCCTGGGGGATAACTTTCGTCACATTTTCCAGATTTGCTCCAAAATCTGCAACTGCCAATCTCAAACTTTATAAAGTTCTTGTAACTCAGAACACAGTGCCATAGAAGTAGCTACTTTTACTACTCTTACTACTTCCCCCAGGAGGCCCTTGAGAGGAACTACCTCTGGGGAACGAACTCAAAAGTCGTAATCCAATTAGGCACTGTATTTTCAAAGATTCAATTTCGCTCTACAATTAGCAGTGCTAGTGCCGCAGCTAGAGTTCATTCCAGAGGATGCAGCGTGCCGGAGGTGCAAAAGGCCAAAGTTTCTACAGCGCAAAAATATTCAAATTAGCTTTGCTTGCGGAAAATTAATCTAGTTCTAAAATTTGGGTCGACATTGATAACTGAAATTGAAAGTCTCAAAATTCTTCAGACGTTTATTTGACACACAGCCAGTAAATTTTTCTGAATAATTTCTCTGCCAGAATCCAACAAGTTACAAGACTTTCCATCACAAGAAAACGTCGATTTTCACTGTTCGATGCGATTATTATTTTTAGAACGTGATGAAAACTGTACGCACTCCCGCACTGTGCTTAATTTGTGACGTTGAAGACACTTCTGGTGATGTTACCATTAAAAAATATGTGAAAGAAGAACCGCTGTTGTGGTAAAGTCGTTTCGTGTCTTCCAGACTCCTCAGTTCTTACAAATTTTAATAACAATGACATACCGCTTATGCAGCGTTGGAAGATAAAAATAAGCCACCCATTAAAAACAGCGCGTACAGAAATAACACCAAACTTCAGCTATAATTCTACAAAAGCGCCAGCCAAGACTGGTGAAAATCGCCATGAAACTCAAAGACATCTACCTGCAGCTTTCCAGTGGACTTGTTTCTTATTTCTTGGTCGAGGATGGGGCTTCGCGTGAGTGTTCCCCATAGCACACTATCATCCTCGCAAGACCGTCACCACTGTGCCAGCAACTGTTAAATATAGCTCAGACCTCCACGTTCCTCGTTCTAAAATAGTCAGAAACCAACAAAACACCTACAAAAATGAAACTTTATTAAAAAAAACTACAAAATCAATCATAAATACAAAACAAAGTACAACACAAATTAATGCTTGATCTCCCATCCACCGAACGAGTACAACATCTGAATGGCGTAGTCCACATTGACGTCCATCTCCTTGAGTTTCTTCACAACTTTATCCAGAGCGGGCTGCTTCAAGGCGTCCTCCAACAGTTGCTTGGACTTGGGGCTCTTCATCATCTCCATCATCTTCTTCTGGTTTTCATTCTTCTCCATTTTCTCGGTGAATGCATGCACGGCCTTCAACAAGTCGATTCCGTGGGTCATCTTCACGTCTTGCAGGAACTTGCCGAGGCTCGGCTTCACGTTGTCCAGTTTGAACTTGGAGACGTCGCTAGCATTGAGGCAGTGCTCGAAATGTTGGATGTAGTAATCCAGATCCACGCCGGCTTCCTTCATGAAGTTCTTGTACTCCATCCACTGGGGGGTGCTGCGGACGTCGTCGATCATAGTCTTCCATTCCGGAGAGTGGAAGTATTTGACTGCGGCTTGGAACTCCGGATCGTCATTCAAGTGTTTGGCTTTGAGTTCGCGGAGCTCGTTCAATGGAAGGGCTTCGGCGAGGTCGTCCAAGGGGCGAGGGGCAGCAGATGTGGGGAGACCAAGGGAAGTTTGGAAAATGGCGAAAACCACAAAGGCGTACAGCAGCTAGTTGTGGGGGGTTAAAGGGGGGTTTGAACAAGACAACTTACCATTTTGGGGGTTTGGGGACAGTTTTCCTTAAAGATTCAGCAGGAGCTCGGTTTTGCGTGCTTTTTTATGTGGGGTAGTTTGTTGATTTGTTGCCACAGAGATGTTTACACGGAGACTTGATTTTTGCATTTTTTTCAGGAACAACTCGATTCTGTGCACTTTTCTGCGTAAATTTCCGAAAATTTTTGGGTGTTAATCAGGCTTTTAATTCTTTAGGGAGAAAATTCGGGGAAAATTGACACGCTTTTCATGTCTAATCTGTCAAACTGACCAATTGAATTTTATTACATTTTCTAATGCACGGATTGGATACACAGTCAGCAATTTTTAGTTCGTGTATTTGTAGGCTTGTGTAACTTGCTCTGCCGAACAACCAATCACAGAGCCGCATTTTAAATTTGGCGCCTACAAAAAACTACGCATGTCAATCGCGTCAAGGTCAAACGCCATTACTGCCAACTGCTACCGATTAAAATTGCTAGGGGCTGCCACCAAATTAATTTTTTAATGCGTAGTTTTTAATCACGACAAAATTATTTACAGCATCTGCAGGGTGGTTATCTACATGGAAAAATTTCGAGAAGCTTCTCTCTGGGAAGCAGTGCCACAAAGTCGAGCAGATCACCAAAAAGAGTTCTTTTGGAGGGGTGAGTTTGAGGACGAATGTGGAGTTTCGGGGCTGCAAGACTTGCGCCAAGGGAAGCTAGCAGAACCAAGAACAGTTTCATCCAGGGGAAAATTGGCTTACTGCTGCACTAAGAAAATGATTAACAAGATTAGATTCCGTTTTTAAAGCAAATGCTTCGTAAGTATTATCTGAGATTTTTTTTTATATCTTCTATTTGTGAGTCAGTTGTTGAATGAGGTCCCGAATTGTAAACAATATCAATCAGTTTTTGTCAAATTTGATTGAGAGATTTATCAAAACAGGCAATGATAATGAAATTGCTCTCAATTTTTCATCACAGAAACTCTTTCGCTTTAAAGGGTTCAAAACTAAGAACGGACCAGTCAGTTTATCTAGATTTTATTGCATAACAATTAAAATTTCGGCGGTTTTCCCCATCCGAAGAACTCGTACAAAGCAGCCAACACCCCATCAACATCAACCCCCGCAGATTTCAAGTACTCTTGGATATGTTTCGCCTCGTCCATTTGAAGAACCTCATCGACTAGAGCTTTACCATCCTCGCTAGCAATGGTGGTGTACAGATCCTGGAAGTCCACACTGTTCTGCAGCTTGTCGTTCAACAACGCTGCAAGATCCTCGAACGGAAGTTGAGCTTCAAGTTCATCAAGGAAGGGTCTAAGACTAGCAGCTTCATCAGGTTCCGTACCTGGAGTAGCCCCACCGATGATTCCACGAATTGCGATTATAATAAGCTCAGCGGGAACTCCAGCATTGTCGAGGTACTCGATGAACTCTTTAGCGGCGGGTTTGGCGAGAACTTCGTCGACGAGTTTGTTCCAATCCTCTCCTTGTAGGTAGGAAATGGCGTAAGAAAGTGCGGGATCGTTGGCGACGTGGTCGTCGAGAATTTCAAGAAGTTTGTCCAGAGGAAGAAGAGCGACAAAGTCAAGAATGTCGTCGAGGAGAGCTCGGGAACCAATTTTTAACATTTTGGGTGGGGCTCCCCATCCGAAGAAGTCGTAGAGAGCTTTCAAAACAGCATCGACATCAACGCCGACAGCCTTCAAATGTGTTATGATGTCTTTAGCCGAGTCCATTCGGAGAACTTCGTCGACGAGGGCTTTGCCATCTTCACTAGCAATCGTCGTGTACAAGTCTTGGAAGTCCGGACTGTTCTGCAACTTGTCGTTTAACAAAGCCACGAGATCGTCAATGGGAAGAGCGGCTTCAAACTCATCCAGGAAGGGTCTTAGACTTGCGGCTTCATCAGGTTCTGACCCTGGCGTGGCCCCGTCAATGAGTCCACGAATGGTGATAATAACAATGTCGATGGGAATTCCACCTTGTCTAAGATAATCCATGAAATCTTTAGCTGCCGGCTTGGCAAGAACCTCATCGACAAGAGTGTTCCACTTGTCACCTTGCAAGTATTTAATGGTGTAAGCCATTGCAGGGTCGTTATCGATGTGATCGTCAAGAATTTCGACAAGTTTATCCAGAGGCAGGAGCGCAACAAAGTCGAGAATGTCGTCAAGGAGAAGTCTGCCTCCAATTGTCACTTTCTTTGGCGGGGCTCCCCAACCGAAGAAGTCGTACAGAGCCTTTAAAGCGGCATCTACTTCAACTTCCATCACCTTCAACTGTTTTTGAATTAATTGGGCTTCGTCCATTTGGAGAACTTCGTCAACTAAAGCTTTGCCGTCTTCACTGGCAATGGTGGTGTACAAGTCTTGGAAGTCCGGACTGTTCTCCAACTTGTCGTTGATCACAGCTGCAAGATCGTCCATGGGAATAACCAATTCAATCTGGTCAAGGAAGGATCTAAGACTGGCAGTTTCGTCAGGTGTTGATTTAGGGTCAGCACCATCGATGATTGCACGAATAGCAGCAAGAACGAGGTCAACAGGGATACCAGCGTTGTTAAGATAGTCGATGAACTCTTTACTTGTGGGTTTGTCAAGAACTTCGTCTACGAAGCTGTTCCAGTCTTTACCCTGCAAGTATTTGATGACATAAGCAAGCGCGGAATCACTGTAGACATATTTCTCGACAATAATCTTGATTTCATCAATAGGAATAACGGCGGCTATGTCGAGAATATCGTCGAGAAGAGCTCGCGAGCCAATTTTCAGGTTTTTTGGTGGAGCACCCCATCCGAAGAAGTCGTACAAAGCCTTCAAAGCGGCATCGACATCGACTTCCATCGCCTTCAACTGCTTTTGAATGAACTGAGCTTCGTCCATTTGCAGGACCTCATCAACCAGAGCTTTACCATCTTCACTGGCAATGGTGGTGTACAAGTCTTGGAAGTCCGGACTGTTCTGCAACTTGTCGTTGATCAAAGCCACAAGATCGTCCACTGGAAGAGCGCCTTCGATCTCATCAAGGAAGGATCTAAGACTGGCGGTTTCGTCAGGTGCTGCACCAGGTTTGGCACCGTCGATGATGGCACGAATGGCAGTAAGAACCAAATCAACAGGAATACCAGCTTTGTTAAGGTAGTCGATGAACTCTTGAGCTGTTGGCTTGGCAAGGACTTCGTCGACGAGTTTGTTCCAGTCGTCTCCTTGTAGGTAGGAAATGACGTAAGAAAGTGCGGGATCGTTGGCGACGTGGTCGTCGAGAATTTCAAGAAGTTTGTCCAGAGGAAGAAGAGCGACAAAGTCAAGAATGTCGTCGAGGAGAGCTCGAGAACTAATTTTTAACATTTTGGGTGGGGCTCCCCATCCGAAGAAGTCGTACAGAGCCTTCAAAGCGGCATCGACATCAACTTCCATCGCCTTCAACTGCTTTTGAATGAACTGAGCTTCGTCCATTTGCAGGACCTCATCAACCAGAGCTTTACCATCTTCACTGGCAATGGTGGTGTATAAGTCTTGGAAGTCCGGACTGTTCTGCAACTTGTCGTTGATCAAAGCCACAAGATCGTCCACCGGAAGAGCGCCTTCGATCTCATCAAGGAAGGATCTAAGACTGGCGGTTTCGTCAGGTGCTGCACCAGGTTTGGCACCGTCGATGATGGCACGAATGGCAATAAGAACCAAATCAACAGGGATACCAGCTTTGTTAAGATAGTCGATGAACTCTTTAGTTGTTGGTTTGGCAAGAACTTCGTCAACGAGGTTGTTCCAGTCTTTACCTTGCAAGTAACCAATTACATAGGACAATGCGGGATCGCTCTCGACGTGTTTGTCGAGAATAACGCTCAGATCATCAAGAGGGAGGATGGCGACAATGTCGAGAATGTCGCTAAGAAGAGATCTTCCTTTCAGAGGCTGGGGTTTAATATCGATGTGAGGTTTGGGGGCTGCAAGAGTTGCGCCAAGGCAAGCGAGCAGGACCAAGTACAGTTTCATCTAGGAAAAGAATGCTGGTGATGGAGGTAATTAAAATGAAGGAGCGACTTACCTTGGGTTTCGATTCACCACTACACTAGGAAACTGATTGGGGGAAAAAAAGATTCTACATTTATAGGAAATTGTACGTAAACATCTTATGACCTCTTTTGATAACCGCTATTTTTAAAATTGTTGCCGAACATCTGCCACACTAGTTAACACAAGTGTTAGATAGGTAAGTAATGAGAATTGATTATCATTGTTTTGACAACTTGAGAGCGGAGATTCGAAAGGATAAGAATAGAAGGATCCATTAAAACAGTAGATAATAATTTGATGAACTTATTTTATTCTTAATTCTTCCTTGGCGACAGATAGAAATCAGAAATCAACCCTTTATTCAAAGAGTAAAATATTTTAGAAAGTTTTTATTTAAGGACCCACCTTTTCTTTGTAACAAAATGGAGAATGCGGGAGAAATCGGATTAAATCCAAGAAGAATTATTTCATTGGCTCGCATTATCCGTATCGCAGAAGTTTTTCTAACAAAAAACGCACCGAAACAATCAACTCCAGCGCAACCCTTTATTGATTGGCTAAACGTTCGTTTCCAAGGTAATTAAGGCGTGCATAAAAAGAATCGATTTATTGGGTGAAAAGAAAGCGAATTTGGGGGTTGTCGCGTACGGAATTTTTGGAACTAATTGTAATCTGAGTTAGTCTATAACGAGTTCAATGAATAAAAATGAAGTTGCACTTTTTAAGAACTTTGTATTTTACACGAGGGGTAGATTGAAATTGGTAAATTCAGAGCAATTCGAAAAGTGGAAGTGATGGTTAAACATTAAAAAAGGGAGCAACCAATATTTTCTTGCTGTTTAATTGATTGCCTACGTCTGACTAGAGCAACTTTTGATTTTTCCTTCCTTCATTAATGAGTGGTAGTAATTTAAGTTGAGCCATCATTAGTGGAGTTACTGAATTTTTCTAAAGAAAAAAGAGAACTTTATTGTACCTTTTGGGACTAATTAAAAATTCAATATTCTTCTGAATGTGTGCATTTTATTATATCACAATTATTAAAATTTTATAAAAATATTTAAAAGTAAAAGTAATTTTTGCAATAGCTGAAACGACTATTTACAAAAAGCGTTTAGGGTTTACCCCAACCCAAGAATTCGTAGATGATGGCCAAAGTCTCATCAACTTGAACTCCGTAGTCTCTCAGGCGTTGAGCAAGACGTTGGACTTCATCAATGGCGCGAACTTCTTCAACCAAAGAGTGAGCTTTCTCGCTGGAGATGGTGGTGTACAAATCTTGGAAATCTGGACTGTTCTGGAGTTTATCGTGCAAGAGATCAACCAACTCTTGGACTGGAAGAGCAGCTTCAACTT
Organism: Gnatocerus cornutus; assembly: GCA_029298725.1. Taxonomy (NCBI): domain Eukaryota; kingdom Metazoa; phylum Arthropoda; class Insecta; order Coleoptera; family Tenebrionidae; genus Gnatocerus; species Gnatocerus cornutus. The sequence goes on from CM055510.1 coordinate 22,743,537, forward strand.
CGTCAAGAAGAGGTCTGAGACTTCCATCTTGATCAGGTTCAACACCAGGTTTAGCGTTTTGGATGAGGTCATGGAGAAGACCAATAAGAACATCAACTGGAAGACCAGCATCGGTCAAGTATTTGATGAAGTCTTGGACGGCGGGTTTGGAACCAACTTCGTCAACGAGTTTAGCCCATTCGTCACCCTGGAGGTATTCAATGACGGCAGAAAGAGCACCATCGCTTTCAATGTGGTCGTCAAGGATTTTTTTGAGGTCATCAAGAGGAAGGAGGTTGATAAAGTCCATCAAATCATCGATGAGGCTTCTGGGAGAGTGTTTGACCACAGGCTTTCCCCATCCCAAGAATTCGTAGATGATGGCCAAAGTTTCATCAACCTGGACACCGTAATCTCTGAGACGTTGAGCAAGACGTTGGACTTCATCGATAGCGCGAACTTCTTCGACCAAAGAGTGAGCTTTCTCGCTGGAGATGGTGGTGTACAAATCTTGGAAATCTGGACTGTTCTGGAGTTTGTCATGCAAGAGATCAACCAATTCTTGGACTGGAAGAGCAGCTTCAAGTTCGTCAAGAAGAGGTCTCAAACTTCCGTCTTGGTCAGGTTCAACACCAGGTTTAGCATTTTGGATGAGGTCATGGATAAGACCAATAAGAACGTCAACTGGAAGACCAGCATCGGTCAAGTATTTGATGAAGTCTTGGACTGCTGGTTTGGAACCAACTTCGTCAACGAGTTTTGCCCATTCGTCTCCTTGGAGGTATTCAATGACGGCGGAAAGAGCACCATCGCTTTCAACATGGTCGTCAAGGATTTTTTTGAGGTCATCAAGAGGAAGGAGGTTAATAAAGTCCATCAAATCATCGATGAGGCTTCTGGGAGAGTGTTTGACCACAGGCTTTCCCCATCCCAAGAATTCGTAGATGATGGCCAAAGTTTCATCAACCTGGACACCGTAATCTCTGAGACGTTGAGCAAGACGTTGGACTTCATCGATAGCGCGAACTTCTTCAACCAAAGAGTGAGCTTTCTCGCTGGAGATGGTGGTGTACAAATCTTGGAAATCTGGACTGTTCTGGAGTTTATCGTGCAAGAGATCAACCAACTCTTGGACTGGAAGAGCAGCTTCAACTTCGTCAAGAAGAGGTCTGAGACTTCCGTCTTGGTCAGGTTCAACACCAGGTTTAGCGTTTTGGATGAGGTCATGGAGAAGACCAATAAGAACGTCAACTGGAAGACCAGCATCGGTCAAATATTTGATAAAGTCTTGGACGGCGGGTTTGGAACCAACTTCGTCAACGAGTTTAGCCCATTCGTCACCCTGGAGGTATTCAATGACGGCGGAAAGAGCACCATCGTTTTCAACATGGTCGTCAAGAATTTTTTTGAGGTCATCAAGAGAAAGGAGGTTGATAAAGTCCATCAAATCATCGATGAGACTTCTGGCAGAGTGTTTGACCACTGGTTTTCCCCATCCCAAGAATTCGTAAATGATGGCCAAAGTTTCATCAACTTGAACTCCGTAGTCTCTCAGGCGTTGAGCAAGACGTTGGACTTCATCAATGGCGCGAACTTCTTCAACCAAAGAGTGAGCTTTCTCGCTGGAGATGGTGGTGTACAAATCTTGGAAATCTGGACTGTTCTGGAGTTTATCGTGCAAGAGATCAACCAACTCTTGGACTGGAAGAGCAGCTTCAAGTTCGTCAAGAAGAGGTCTCAAACTTCCGTCTTGGTCAGGTTCAACACCAGGTTTAGCATTTTGGATGAGGTCATGGATAAGACCAATAAGAACGTCAACTGGAAGACCAGCATCGGTCAAGTATTTGATGAATTCTTGGACTGCTGGTTTGGAACCAACTTCGTCAACGAGTTTTGCCCATTCGTCTCCTTGGAGGTATTCAATGACGGCGGAAAGAGCACCATCGCTTTCAACATGGTCGTCAAGGATTTTTTTGAGGTCATCAAGAGGAAGGAGGTTGATAAAGTCCATCAAATCGTCGATGAGGCTTCTGGGAGAGTGTTTGACCACAGGCTTTCCCCATCCCAAGAATTCGTAAATGATGGCCAAAGTTTCATCAACTTGAACACCGTAATCTCTGAGACGTTGAGCAAGACGTTGGACTTCATCGATAGCGCGAACTTCTTCAACCAAAGAGTGAGCTTTTTCGCTGGAGATGGTGGTGTACAAATCTTGGAAATCTGGACTGTTCTGGAGTTTGTCATGCAAAAGGTCAACCAATTCTTGGACTGGAAGAGCAGCTTCAAGTTCGTCAAGAAGAGGTCTCAAACTTCCGTCTTGGTCAGGTTCAACACCAGGTTTAGCATTTTGGATGAGGTCATGGATAAGACCAATAAGAACGTCAACTGGAAGACCAGCATCGGTCAAGTATTTGATGAAGTCTTGGACTGCTGGTTTGGAACCAACTTCGTCAACGAGTTTTGCCCACTCATCTCCTTGGAGGTATTCAATGACGGCGGAAAGAGCACCATCGCTTTCAACATGGTCGTCAAGGATTTTTTTGAGGTCATCAAGAGGAAGGAGGTTAATAAAGTCCATCAAATCATCGATGAGGCTTCTGGGAGCAAACTCGATTTTGTGAAGTCTAGGAACTATTTTCACATGAGCCTTTTCGTGCTGTGCCAGACTATGATGTCTGGGGGCACCAAGGCTAAGCCCGACAATCGCCAAGAAAACAAGAACTGCCTTCATCTGTAAAAGCGTCAATTATTTCTAGAACTAGAATTTTTTTGTTGTAGCTCTTACCTTTTCAACTGGGGAATTGAAACTGGAGGATGACCACACCGGTGTGGTTTTTATAGGAACGTTTTAAACAAAAATATCGATAATCTTTAGTACTTCATACTTTGAACTTTTTCATTGGTTAGAAATTATAAATATTTAAGTTCCATTTATTTTTTACATTGATCGAGGATTAAGCAATCTCAAGTGGTACTCGAGAAACTGCAATGAACTTAATAAACACAGTTATTACAGTTGCTAAAGGAATAATTGGAGCATCGGAGGCACCACTTTTCTAAATTTTGGACTTCTTAGTGCATTTTGAAGACGTGGAGGAGAGTTTCCAACAAGAAGTACCAAAAACTTGGTTGTTTTTCCTCACGGAAACGACACCAGTCGTCACAGAAAAAGGGAAACTGGACCTCAATTAAAAAGTCGTTACTTTAAAAAATTTAACAATTTTGTTACTAAACTCTGCAATTCTTTCGATGTAGATTCTTTTGGCAATCAGTATAGTTCGTACCGATAAAATCTCGCTCATCTGGTACTCGTCGCCAAGTGTTTATAACAACACTTTTCAAGCAAACACAGATACTCTGACCCCATTACCACACCATTGTTTTCCAGCCAGTTAGTCCCTGATCCAGCATACAGGATGTTCAATTTGTGCCACTTCGAGTACTATCGAATCCCAATCGCCGATCGATAGCTCTTGCAACGCCGCGTGTTCGGTGTCGAGGTACCGTTGGAATGCCGTGGGCCATTCTGGTACTCGCTTGGTACCGTCTGCTTTTTTCCCCCGAAAACAGTTTCCAGGAGTTAGCTCAAAGAGTAAAACAATTTATCCCGCTGTATCTCTCGCGCGCATTGGTCAAACGTGACATACTCAGGCCCTGGTTTTGTGAATGTCTAGCGGCGCACCACAGACAGTACCATGACGGTGGTACCGCGAGAGCTGACGTGCCCATAAGTGCAAGAATGTGACACGAAGTTTGGGATCGTGTAGTTGTGGCATTTGCCGGTAAGATTTGCCGATTTTTCCGGGAATTGACCGGAGTTTGGTGTTGTGATTGTCTAGTTTGTGAGGACGACGCATTGCAATATTAAAATGTGGTTTTGTGTTATCTTTATTGCTTCAGATGAGTGGGGCAACGGCGGTGATTGATGCAATTGTGGCCACGGTTTTATCATAGATAATCAAAATTTTGAGGAATGAGATTGAGGTCTTGGTTTATCGAAGGTCTGGAAATATTGATTCACAGCGGTTGGTTTTGCGGAGGCGAAATTAAAAAATTGTTACAAAATGTGCGCCCGATGTCTAACAGAGCGCATAAAATTATCTGGACGGTTCAATGACAGTGCTGATGGGTATCTATTTACACATTTTTTAAAACTCGAGTGTTTCTTTCCAGTAGATTTCCACGACTCTAATTAGTCATAAATAACCAAATTAGTCAGAAATATGATTAAAACCTTCAGCGAACGAATTATTTGTTCGATGGATCGGATCAGAATGGAGAGAGTTCTTTACGGCCAACATTACCAATTCATTTCTTTACTCGGTCACGATCTGCCACTGCTTCGAAAGATAAAGACAACAGGTGAAATTTTCTCTTGAAAACATCTGGCGATTGTTAACTGAAAATCGTTTTCATTTTAATTAATTTTAATAGATTTTGATGACAAGATGATGGCATATCTATTATATGAAAAGAGAGGAAATTTCTGCCGTCAGATACTTATGTTTTGCAATCTTTAATTGGTTGGCAGATAGATGTAAACTATCTTAATTTTCAGTTCCAACGAGTTTGCGAAATCTTGCGAAATACGCGATAAAAGCCCATCGAATGCGATGTCCTCAAGTTGGCGAGAATTAAAAAAGTTTTTGATTCGATCAGATAAATCGAAATTTATTTTTTATACGATAACGATAATTTAATTGTTGCAAAATTATTAGTACTTATAATAATGAGAACAAGATGAGTAATTAAAATTGAGTTTTCCTATTGGATTTGAATTTCGTTTGTAATAAATAAAATTGTTGATTCTTATCGCCTCAAAGGGAATGGTGTCGAGAAAAATGAAAATCAAAAATTCAATAACTCAGTTATTTGTTATCGGATGTGAATTTCGAGCCTAGATTTAGAATCTGCGCGAAATTCTGCGTAAAATGAGCTGCTACTCCAAAAAATAAGCGAGATATCAACATCAGAACTTTGACATAGTTTTAGTCATGCATTTTTTTCTAAAAAAAAATTTTGATTTGCGGAAAATCTAAGAACGAATTCTTAGCTAAAAAATTGCGAGAAAAACGATGGCGCAAACCGTTTCTTTTTATCTGTTGTTGCTTCGAAGATATCCAGCATTAACAATTTATAAACTAAAAATTCACTTTTCGAAAATTTGAACGGCTCTAACTCAGTTATTTGATCTAGAATTTGCATGGAATTCTGCGTAAAATGAGCCCTAATAACGCAAGTTTGCTCCAAGCGAAACATGAAGTTTAACATGCAATTTTCGACGAAATCAAAATTTTTCGAATAATTTTAGACCGAATTCTTAACTAAAACAATTTTTTATTTTTAAGGTCATGGAAGTAAGACCTGGTATATCATGTCTACAAGGGCGTAATGTCGTTCTTCCCGGAGGCCATGATAAGGAAGGGCGCCCCATTCTTCTTGTCAATATCCCTTCCGAAAGCCGCCCCATAAATATCTCTTCGTCTCTTCAGTATCTACTTTCGATATTCAGGTAAACAAATTGTTTTTCTTGGCACCAAAAGAAAAACAAAGAAAATTGCGGTTTTAATTAAAGAAAAACAATCTTTTAAGCCGTGAAGTACCTGTGCAAACATGCCACGTCAATCCTGCTTTTAAAACAATTATCAAAACTACTCAAAAGCACTAAAATCTAGAGAAAAGCGATAATACTCCTAGAAAAATAGGTATGACGAATGATAAGTTTTGAGTGGTTTATTTAGTGTTGACATTACGTTTTAGAAAATTCAAAATATCTAGACTTGACTCAGACAAAGGCCGGTTTGTTTTTACACAGCTTTGACACCAAAGTCGATTGATAAATAAGTAATTTTGATCCATAATAAACATGTTCTATGTTCCGCAGGAAAGTAATCGGAAAATATTCCAATCATAATTAAATAAGCACGCATCGGTCTCGTTGAATAAACAGTTAAGTTCTCCTCTTTGTACTGTACAGGTTTCCAATTCAGTGTCAAACCTGAAGTTGGAGTACTGTTACTCCGCCACAATTAACAAATCTTAATGAAATTAGCTAGATTATAACTTTCTCGTTTCTTCTTCAGCGAGTCCAGCAGAAGTCGCGGCATAACCGTTTTAATCGACGCCCGCAAGGGCCCCTGGCGAGCGGCCCGCTCCTGCATCCGCCAAGCCAGTACCGTATTCGCCCAAGAAGACCCTTCGCAGATCATCGTCCTGCGTCCCGACGCCTTTTGGGACAAACAACGAGTGGAAAATTGCACACAAACTGATGGCCAGGTAAAAATAGTCTTATCACCACCATCGTTGTTTTAATGAGGCTCAACTCTAATCTAAGAAAAACAACCGAAAATAAACCACTTCAAATTGGTGATTACTCTTTGGACAGTAATTTGGGAATAATTGTGCTAGTAACAGCCTCAAGGTAATGTTTAAGAGGATTTAGTAATATTTTGAGCGGCTATATCCTCGTTGCGCAATTTTTTTAAAACGAGATTATTATTTTTTATAATTGTTGCACCAACATAACGGTTGGAAAGTCAACTGCAACTGGTTAAGTTGACCCTTTTTTGGGCGTGTACTTGTAAAGTGTTAATTTCTGACACAATTGGGTCAGCGACATTTCTTATCACAATAGAAAGATCTACGAGACATTTTCTACTTTCGCTTCAGATTTATTCGCTTAAATGCGGCTAATTGAGGAAACCGTCAGTTTGTGGCCACACGTAGTAATTTTCTTAACTGATTGAATATTAAAGTTATTACTTTTTCTGAGCGGAAATTAGTTATCATGACTGGACGTCATTTAAAATCGTGTTTTAGCAACGAGGAAAATGCGTAATGATATCTTTTATCGGTGGCTTGTGGGAAAGTTGAGATAATTGCGTGAAAGACACCCTTGAGTGTCAATTCTGAAGTTTATCCACTAAAATCTCCTGTTGAGCTTTGATAATTTCGTACTTTGGGTCTAAAATAACTTGAACATTTGGACGTTTCCAATTTAAAGAGTTTATCAATCAAAGTTTAAAAGTTCAGGCAAGTGCAGAATTTTTATCAATTTGAGGGACAGCTAAACACTTGAGTTTTCCTGATGGACTTTGGCACAAAATTTGGCACAATTCTCGTGGGTCAGCTGCTAATCTTGATTTTTCTAAGAGTGTCCACTTAAGATTTGATTCTTTAGTGACGTCAAAAATTAAAGATATTCCCACGATTAACGTTACGCTTTTGATCACTTAATTCGGTCAATATTTTGATTATTTGTTGAACAAATTCAAGTTGTTGGTGCTCATTGTACGCAAAATTTCTCGCAAAATCCAAAACTGCGATTTTTTTACGTATGTCAATAAATAATGGAATAAGAAGCGTTTGAAGTTTCGCGTTGTCGACTTTTTGCTTGGTCTCAAAAATCAAAAATTTGTAAAATCTGTGTCTTTTGTTCTACAATTTTGCAATTTGGTAGAGTTAATACACGATTTAAAAATAGTAACTTCCTAAAATTTCATAGTTGTAGCACTAAAATTATCAAAATTACGAATTTTATTGGAGAATGTGGGAACTTTTTGCTTGGTCTCGAAACTAAAAATTTCTAAAATTGGCGTCTTTTGCTCTACAATTTTGCAATTTGGTAGAGTTAATACACAACTCAAAAATAGTAACTTCCCCAAATTTCGCAGCTGTAGCACTAAAATTACCAAAATTACGAATTTTATTGAAGAATGTGGGAACTTTTTGCTTGGTCTCAAAACTAAAAATTACTAAAAGCGGCGTCTTTTGCTCTACAATTTTGCAATTTGGTAGAGTTAATACACGACTCAAAAATAGTAACTTCTCAAAATTTCATAGTTGTAGCACTAAAATTACCAAAATTAGGAATTTTAGTGAAAAATGTGGGAACTTTTTGCTTGGTCTCAAAACGAAAAATTTCTAAAATTGGCGTCTTTGGCTCTACAATTTTGCAATTTGGTAGAGTTAATACACGGTTCAAAAATAGTAAGTTCTCCAAATTTCGCAGCTGTAGCACTAAAATTACCAAAATTAGGAATTTTAGTGAAAAATGTGGGAACTTTTTGCTTGGTCTCAAAACTAAAAATTACTAAAAGCGGCGTCTTTTGCTCTACAATTTTGCAATTTGGTAGAGTTAATACACGGTTCAAAAATAGTAACTTCCCCAAATTTCGCAGCTGTAGCGCTAAAATTATCAAAATTACGAATTTTAGTGGAGGATGTGGGAACTTTTTGCTTGATCTGAAAAATGAAAATTTCTCAAATCGGCGTCTTTTGCTCTACAATTTTGCAATATGGTAGAGTTAATACACGACTCAAAAATAGTAACTTCTGAAAATTTCATAGTTGTAGCACTAAAATTACCAAAATTAGGAATTTTAGTGAAAAATGTGGGAACTTTTTGCTTGGTCTCAAAACTAAAAATTACTAAAAGCGGCGTCTTTTGCTCTACAATTTTGCAATTTGGTAGAGTTAATACACGATTCAAAAATAGTTACTTCCTAAAATTTCATAGTTGTAGCACTAAAATTACGAATTTTAGTGGAGGATGTGGGAACTTTTTGCTTTTTTTCAAAAATAAAAAATTACAAAATCTGTATTTTTTGCTATACAATTTTACAATTTGGTATAGTTAATACACGACTTAAAAGTAGTAACTTCCCCAAATTTCGTAGCTGAAGCACTAAAATTACCATAATTACGAATTTTATTGAAGGATATGGGAACTTTTTGCTTGGCCTCAAAACTAAAAATTTCTAAAATTGGCATCTTCAATTTTGCAACTTGGTGGAGTTAATACACGATTCAAAGTTAGTAACTTTCCTAAATTTCAAAGCTGTAGCACTAAAATTATCGAAATTACGAATTTTTTTGCGGATTTCGGAACTTTTTGCTTGTTTTCAAATTAAAAAAATTTAAAATAAAATAAATTTGGTCGACTTCTCGCTTATTTTTTAAGCACACTTGCGTTATTTTAGCTTATTAAACCCAGAATTTCACGAAGAATCCAAAACTGCGAATTTTTCCCGTACTTTATTTAATAAATAACTGAATTAGAATCGATTGAAGTTTCGGAATGTGCCGATTTAAAAATCTGAATTCAATTTTTTTAATACGTCAAAATTTGACATATTATTTGTATAAAAATTAAAACACTAGAAAAAAAAACCATTAGTTTATTGCCGTAGCATTAAAATTACCATAGTTACAAGCCTTAACAAAATTTTTGAAAATTTTTACTTAATCACTTAATTCACTGACCGAAGAAATTAACAATAGTCGCGGGATCGGCTTGATGGCCTTTGCAAGAATGCATCAGTCAATCAATAGAAAAAAATTTATTTTTAATTCTAACATGAAAAATTTTGACTTTCTATCGTGACGTCACAAATTATACAAATTCCCACGATATCTTTCCTCCTGCAGCAATAAGAAGGAAATGATTATTACGCAAGCAAGTGCAAAACATTCCAGTGACATTTTTTGAAGAAATCAATTAATATTCTGCTTATGCACAAGTTTCCTGAGCAAACAGGTCTTGATTTTTCGTTTGAAGAACTTTGTGGTCAAAATTCCTCCGATGAGGTCAATATTAAAGAATTTTGAAAAAGCTATTTTGCTGTTCAACGTCCTCTTTCGACCCGGCGCAAGAGTAAATTGCCTCCGCACCATTTCCCAGACAATAAAATGGCATCCTGCTGTCCAAACCTGCCGCTCGCTCCAAAAACAGCAAACCAATTACCGCGGCAATTCCATTCCAGGCAACCTAATAAAACCTCTTTTCATTAACAGGTCATCTTCATTCCAAGATGTCGCCTGAACAAGTTCGTGGACCAGTCTCAGCTTCCTCTCGAACTCGGCGGCACCTTCATCTACGACCACGACAAGTGGATCGAGAACAGGCAGGTACGACCTCTCTTTCGATAAACATTCCTCCGCGGATTTATTTTTAAGATCGCAAATTCACTGACCGAAGAAATGAACAATAGTCGCGGGATCGGCTTGATGGCCTTTGCAAGAATGCATCAGTCACTCAATAGAAAAATCGTGGGCGGGTTTAATGGTCCAAAAAATCGGTTTATTTGCGCGGAAGTGCTGCGTCAGCAGAATGTGGAGCGGCGTTGGGTCGCGGCCTCGATTTGCAGATGGGACTGACTGTACTTTCGTTGCAGAAAGTGGAAGATTTCTACGCCAACACCAGCGTGGCGCTGCGGAACTTGGACGAACTCCTCCAGTACCTGAATAATTGTAAAAGTCTGCGCTCTTCGGACCTCGATGACGTTCTCACCGCCAGCACTGACATGGCGGAGGCGACGCGGTTGCTCGTCCACAAGCTCACGGACACCGGGCAAAACCTCCTGCAGACCATCGAGCACGTCAACAGGACGAGGAAATTCGCGTCGGAGTTCGAGTCCATGTCCACTCCGCAAGAAACGCACGATACTATCAGTCGCATTGACCTTATCCTCGTGGCGATGAAGACGAAGCAGCAGCAGATCGAAGACGAGTGGCTGAAGATGCAGAAGACGATCATGGACACCAAAGACTTGAGTCTGCTGGAGGATGGCGTTGTTAAAGTAACCAATTGGATTCTCGGACCGGCGGAAAATCTTCTTAACTCGAAACAAAAAGTGGGGTACGACGTCGCCTCCGCTGAAGAGTTACGAAGAGAACACGAAGCCATGGAGCTGCAGTGTTGGGACACCTACGGCGCTTACGCGGAGTTGATTCACAAGATCGAGAGCTTCCCGAAGAGCGAATTGGTGACCTTCCAGTACAAAGACTTGTTGTCACAAAAAGACTTCATGGACTTCGTGTGTCGGAGCTTCGCGCTGCGCCTGGAAAAACGAAGAAACGTCCTCATTACCTCACTGAGGTTCTTCCGTTTGGTCTCCGAGTACTTCGACCGGACAGGCGAAGTCTTCGATTCTTTAGTAATGGGAAGTAAGACCGTCGACTTTAGAACAGCCGGACAGAAGTTGAAGCAACTACAAGAAAGTCAAGCTAGTTTAGGTGAGTTTCCGCGACTTACCTCAGAAGTTTGACCTTTTTTCTAGACGCTGTTGAGCGAGAGTTGATCAAAGAAGGAGAAAAACTGTCGGACATGCTTTCCATGCCCATAAAAGACGCTCTAGGTCGGGAAATTTACGTCGATTACGCCGAAGACATCGTCAACGTGAGAGACATCCTTGATGCCACCACCGCGCGGAAGAACATCTTCAGCGACAGCGTCGACTTGCAGAAGTTGACTCTCGAACAGATAACGCACATTTATAACTACGAAAAAGACGTGACGCAAGCCATCCAGTGGCTGGACGAACTCTTCCGGGTACTTCTCAAGGACCACGGGCATGTAGGTTGCACCGTCTACGAAATCCAAGGCCAGAAGGAAGAGCACCAGACGTTCCAAGAGACTGCAAAGGTTCGTCAACACGTTCTTAGCCTCTTTTAACTCTTTTTCTTGTAGGACACGTTCAACTACGGCTGCCAGCTGCTGTACGCCTCTTTCCAGCTCCGACAGTCCTGTAAATTATCTTTGGAAGACCACGAAGGTCTCAACAGAAGCTTGAAATACTCCTGGGAACGCCTTCTGAGTGTTTCTCAAGAACAAATGACGCGGTTAAGAGTCAGTGCGGTCTTCCATCGATCTGTGGAGGAGCACTGCAATCAATTGAGGGATCTCAGGGAAGCCGTGGCCACCATTCCGTTCATGGACCTGGTGAAGAAGAAGACGCGAGTTAAACACTACTTTGGAGTGCGGGAGAAGTTGATGGTGGAAGTTGGGAGGATGGTCAGGTTGGGGAGGCTGCTGAGGAGTCGGCTGAAGGAGCCGCTGTATTACAGTGATACGTGAGTAGGGAGAGGCAACGTTACTTTAGAATAGTTGGTTTTATTTTGGTAGTTGGCATCACTGCATTATTTCCATCGTGTAATTCGTTCCTGTTGTAAATGTTGCATGTGAATTAGGTTTTGGGGTACTAAAATGTGTTAGTTCATTGAGAAATGTCAAGTTCTGGGGGGACAATAATGCCAACCTTGTCATTATAAATTTCCAAAGGTAGTTAAACAAGATTTCAACTTTAAATAAAGAAATAACTGTTAAAGTGGACATCTGCAACCTAAACTGAGAATTGAAGAATTGAGAAATGTCAAATTCTGGGGCGACAATGATGCCAACTTTGTCATCATAAAATTTCCAAAATTCATCAAGATTCCAACTTTAATAAAAAAAATAACCGAATTACAAGCGTTTGACGTTTGAGGGCAAATGACAAAGACCTTCTTAAAACCTAATTGAGTCAATATCTTGTTTATTTGTAGAGAAAACTCAAGTTGTTGGTGCTCATTTAACGCAAAATTTCTCGCAGATTCCAAAATTGTGGAAATATTTAAGGTACGTCAATAAAAAATCGAATTAGAAGCAAAGCATTTAAAATTTGAGGGTTAAAAATACACGACTCAAAAATAGTAACTTCCCCAAATTTCATAGTTGTAGCACTAAAATTACCAAAATTACGAATTTTATTGAAGGATGTGGGAATTTTTTGCTTGGTCTCAAAACTAAAAATTTCTAAAATCGGCGTCTTTTGCTCTACAATTTTGTAATTTGGCAGAGTTAATACAGGACTTAAAGATATTAACTTCTTCAATTTTCAAAGCTGTAGCACTAAAATTATCAAAATTACGATTTTTTTGCGGATTACGGAACTTTTTGCTTGGTCTCAAATTATAAAACTTAAAAATCAAATAAAATTTGGTAGACTTGGGAGCACACTTGCGTTATTATAGCTCATTTAACGCAGAATTTCACGCAAAATCTAAAACTCTGTAAATTTTTAAGACACGTTAAAAAATAAGCAAATTAGAAGCGTTTGAAGTTTAGGGGCAAAAAAGGTGGAAAAAATTATGTATTCAAATCTATTTCGGTCGATATCTAGCTTATCTTAAGTTATTAGGGCTCATTTAACGCAGAATTTCACGCAGAACCCAAAACTGTGCGAATATTTAACCTACGTCAAAAAATAACCGAATTAGAAGCGTTTGAAGTTTTGGGTTACAAATTTTAAAGTTGCAAAAATGAAGTATGCAAATCTATTTCGGCGGGTAACTCGCTTATCTCAAGTTATTAATTAAATTATTGGGGCTCATTGAATGCAGAATTTCACGCTAAATCGAAAACTGTGCAAACTTTTAAGGTACGTTAAAAAATAACTAAATTAGAAGCGTTTGAAGTTTGGGGGCAAAAAAGTTGAAAAAATTATGTATTTTGTCGATATCTCGCTTGTCTTAAGTTATTAATTAAGTTTTTAGGGCTCATTTAACGTAGAATTTCACGCAGAATCCAAAACTGTGCGTACGTCAAAAAATAACCGAATTAGAAGCGTTTTAAATTTGAGGGCACTAATTTTAAACTTGAAAAAATGATGTATGCAAATCTAAACCGATTGTAACTTCGATTCACAGCAATTTTCTTGTCAAAATTTAGAAATGTCAATTTCTAGGGGGACAATGATGCCAACTTTGTCATCCTAAAATTTCCGAAATTTATCAAGCTTCCAACTTTAATAAAAAAAAATAACTATCACTATTGCCACCTAAACCAAATGTCAACTTTGTCAATTCGTGTCCGCTGAATGACCTTCGAAAATAATAAAAGAAAACAAACCCAACTTTCAGAAACACACATTTGAGTTTAAATTACCCTTCAATTGTTGGCTTTAAATGCGGTGGTACCAACCTACGCCCCGACTGATAAAATTTCCCTAAATAAACGAATGACGTTTCAAATGAACTAAATTTTTGAATATTCATAAAGTTTTTGGATATCTAGATCAATTGAAGCCTCCGATGATTCATCTAAATCCACAAACAAAATTTTGTTGCTGTAATGTAAAGTATCACTTTCGCTCACTCATTCAAGCCCGAAACCAAATAATCGCCCAAATATTTTTAGCCAGACGGAAAAACGACAACATTTCAAGAGCGATTAAGTTTATTTTTACGAGCGAACACTCTTTTGGCACACTTTTGTTCTCAACCAAAGAAAATAGTTAATTTCCCGCAAAGTTACAATTCTAGCACCTCCTGTCCACAAATGAACTTAATTTTCACGTAAAATCTTGCGTCGTCTCACGTTTATGTACTTTCGAATCTAATTTTGAATTTTAAGTGGTGGGGCCGGTACACAAGCCAGTGGCGGCCGGACCGGCCCGAGTTCAACATCTTCTGGTGAGAAAAATTCGCTTGAAAAGTGGCCTTAAGCTCCTAGTAACTGTACTAATAATAAATTTGTTTCTAACGCAGATGTAACGAGTTTTGTTGAGTTTGGGGAAATTGCCCGCGTTTGCACGCCCACGAAATTCATGTTTTCGGGGAAATTTGATTTCGGCGATAAATTTGGAAGGATTAGTCAGAGGCAGTTTTACAAACAATAAGTGATAAGAAGACAATGAAAGGATGAGAGTGGCGATCTTCTGGCACACGCACGTCGAAAGCAAAAAATTTGCGGTAGATTTACGATAACTTAAGTAATTTTAGACACTCGAGGGATTTCCAGATCGGGATTATCTTCATCTGTATTTGTAACAAAATCATTATAAATAGAACGAGATTAGATTAAAATTTTAATCAAGGGCTTAGTTGTGTAATTTACGACAAATTTAGACGAAAATTAACACTTTTTAATTATTTTATGCTCTACTTGCACTTTTAATGGATTTTTATTTTCGCCCCCAGCGCGTCAAGTCCTTCCATCGACACAGATTTGGGCTCTGAAGACAGTAGTTTAGTGGGCGACAACGAAATCGCCATTGAAGCAATTTCCGAGCGCCTCACTGAAGTGACAGGCCTCGCCGAAGAACTGGACCAGGCGCTGCACAGCGCTCAGCAGGACTGTTCGGTTTTGACGTCTTCGGCGACTTTTGCGTCCGTTACTTCTTCAGAACCGGAGACCGTCGTGTCGGTGAACACCGTCATGGATGTGCCCTCCAACGAAGTGAGTATTTAAACACAGTTTTAACTAAAAGTCAACGTGTTTTATTGCGAACAAAAAAAAATATACAACAACAATATACAACATAGGCAGAAGAACAGTCATACAAGCATAGAAAACTCCCATAATACTGAATTGGAATTAATAACCGATGCCGAAGGAGCCGATTCCTCCGCTGGCGCTGTGGCCTTCGTATTTGATCCTGTAGTCAGCACCATGTTTGCCGGCGCGGTATTCGACGATTCTCTTCCTGCCATCGGGCTGCAAGAGGCTGTATTCTCCTTTGGTTTCTTTGCCGTCTCTGTGCTCCCATTGATTCTTGATGTCATGGGTGTGCAAGTCGTGGACGTGGTAGTCGTAATGGTAACGTGGCTTCGCTCTGTAATCGACGTACTCCTCGAGGTGGTGATGGTGGCCGCCTTCGCCGCCGAACTGGGCGGAGACTGAGACTACGATGACTACGAAAAGGGCGAGAACCTAAGGGAGAAAACCACAATAAACTGAATTAAATGTCTTGATACTTACTGCTCCACCTTGCATTTTGATATTGTTGCTGGACCTGAGTTGACTGAAAATTGTAGCGTTTAGCGGCTATTTAAACAGATTTTGTCGTGAAAGGAGGTCCCGTTTTGCATTTCTCTGCGCAATTATAATTAATAAAACAGCGATTTTTGCTCGGTCACCCCCACTAAACTTCTTTCGTTTTCAGAAACCCTCAGATCTCAAATCCGACGACGAGTTCTTGACCGCCTCCGAATGCACCCTCCAGCACTCCAGATCGTCCTCTTACAACACGGCTTCGGAATGCGAGCACCGCTACTCCCCGTGGTGGGACTACGACAAGTCCATCAGCGAAGACGTGAGCAAGGAGAAGATGGTTCTGGCGGTGGGGCTCCCGGAGCTCCCGCCAGCGAGGTCTGTTCTGAAACCGTCCCCAGAGGCGCCTCCGGGGAAGATAGTCCACGAGGTCACCGAGACGACGCATATTAAAGTCCAGCACTCGCACACTTTGGGGGTGGCGTCGTTCGTGCTGACTTCGGAGACCGTGAGGGATAAAAAGGGGGAAGGCGCTGAGGTGGCGGCGGAAGTCGAAGGGTTCGAACGAAGAATGAAGGAGGTAAGTGGGTTTGAAGAAGAGTGGAGATTGTCGACGGCCAAACAGGCGATCAAAGGGTGTTTTTAATTAGTTTAAGAGTAATTAGAGGCGAAATTGTGTTTCTGTGATTACCCCAGTGCCACTGGTTATGATTTCATAATTAAGCTTGATTAACAAATAGAGCGCTAAGTAGCTCATTATAGCTGCAGAAAGTGTAATTACTTTACAAAATAATCTTTTTAACCCATGTCTGCCATAGAAAGCTAATAGATTATGCGCGTGCCGTATTTACATATGTTATATAATAAATAATTATATTACTAATGCGATAAAAATATTTTTGCCTGCCCTGTGTATGTATGATTACCTAACAACTAGAACAAGCAAAAATGTTTGGTCGCTTTTAGTGCAGTCATGTAAATAAAGAGGTGTTGATTTTTTTTATTTTATGATTTATTTTATTAATATATTTTTTTTCTCATTTGTGTTTGATTGATTCTGCATGCGCTTCTCTCCAACCCGATCTAATTTTACTCAAAACTAGCGACACGGGCCAAATTCATTTCGTGATAAATTTAAAACGCGACTTTATTCAAAGTGCCTGTGGGACGTCCCTGTATTTATAGAAAACAAAAAATACTGACGTTTCAACTGACCTTATCTTTTTTTTTCGTTTTTGGGTAAAGTGGAAATAGAACGTAAACAAACGTGACATAACTAAAACAGGTGCTTATAAAATTTATTAATATCAGAAGTTTGTTTGGAAATAGAATACAATAATTTAGGACCTTAAAATTGGGTTTGAACGAATTATGGGTAATAAATATACGAGTTTGTGCCAAAAGTTTTAAAAGCAGTGCTAAATTAAATGGGTCAGTTGTGTTGTAAATCAATTTTGACTCGCGAAAATAAAACGACGAAGAACGAAAATTATTGGCTGGTGGAGGATTTGTGGCGCTGCTGATGTAGGCAACCAAATGTGCGATCAATCATTTCGATTGCAGCATTGAGGACGGACAAATTCGCGAATTTTGAAATTAGAATTCGCAATGATGTAAATATTTTCGGGTTTTAAGATCGATGATAAACTTTTACGTGCGTAATAAATATTTAGATGCGCACATAACTCTTACTCTTCAAAGAAGATTTATTTTATTTTATTATTTTTATTTTAGTATTGCAAGGTAAGTTTCACGAATATTTTAATAATGACTGGATGAAGCAGATGGAAGAAAGATTTTTTAGTTGCTCTTCAAAATTAAAATTTCTAAAAAAATTGGTTCTGGCTCTAAAATTTTGGAATTTTGCACAGTAGATAAACAAGTGAAAAGTAATAAAACCTCAAAATTTCACAGTTTTAAGATGAAATCTGACAAAGTTGCGGAATTTAATTGAAAATGATGAAAGTTTTTGGTTCGTCTTCAAAATAAAACTTTCTAAAAATTTTTTTTGCTCTAAAATTTTGGAATTTAGTACAGTAAATAAACAACTCAAAAGTAGTAAAACTTTTAAATTTCGCAGTTTTAACATAAAATCTGACCAAGTTACGAAATTTAATTGAAAATGATGAAAACTTTTGGTTTCTCTTCAAAATAAAAAATTCTAAAAAATTTATTTTTTGCTGTAAAATTTTCTAATTTAGCACAGTAGATAAACAAGTCAAAAGTAATAAAACCTCCAAATTTCACAGTTTTAAGATGAAATCTGACAAAGTTACGGAAAAGTTTTTGGTTCGTCTTCAAAACAAAAATTTCTAAAAAATTTGTTTTTTGTTCTAAAATTCTGGAATTTAGCACAGTAGATAAACAACTCAAAAGTTGTAAAACCTACAAATTTCACAGTTTTAACGTGAAATCTGACGAAGTTACAAAATTTAATTGAAAATGATGAAAGTTTTTGGTTCGTCTTGAAGATAAAAATTTCTAAAAAATTTGTTTTTTGCTCTAAAATTTTGGAATTTAGTACAGTAGATAAACAACTCAAAAGTAGTAAAACTTTCGAATTTCACAGTTTTAACATGAAATCTGACAAAGTTACGAAATTTAATTGAAAATGATGAAAGTTTTTGGTTCGTCTTCAAAATAAAAATTTCTAGAAAAATTTATTTTTTGCTGTAAATTTTTTTAATTTAGCACAGTAGATAAACAAGTCAAAAGTAATAAAACCTTCAAATTTCACAGTTTTAAGAAGAAATCTGACAAAGTTACGGATTTAATTGAAAATGATGAGTATTTGGTTCGTCTTCAAAATAAAAATTTCAAAAAAAATTGTTTTTTGCTCTAAAATTTTGGAATTTAGTACAGTAGATAAACAACTCAAAAGTAGTAAAACCTTCAAGTTTCACAGTTTTACCATGAAATCTGACAAAGTTACGAAATTTAATTGAAAATGATAAAAGTTTTTGGTTCGTCTTCAAAATAAAAATTTCTAAAAAAATTGTTTGTTGCTCTAAAATTTTGGAATTTAGTACAGTAGATAAACAACTCAAAAGTAGTAAAACCTTCAAGTTTCACAGTTTTAACATGAAATCTGACAAAGTTACGAAATTTAATTGAAAATGATGAAAGTTTTTGATTCGTCTTCAAAATAAAAATTTCTAAAAAAATTGTTTGTTGCTCTAAAATTTTGGAATTTAGTACAGTAGATAAACAACTCAAAAGTAGTAAAACCTTTAAGTTTCACAGTTTTAACATGAAATCTGACAATGTTACGAAATTTAATTGAAAATGATGAAAGTTTTTGGTTCGTCTTCAAAATAAAAATTTCTAAAAAAATTGTTTGTTGCTCTAAAATTTTGGAATTTAGTACAGTAGATAAACAACTCAAAAGTAGTAAAACCTTCAAGTTTCACAGTTTTAACATGAAATCTGACAAAGTTACGAAATTTAATTGAAAATGATGAAAGTTTTTGGTTCGTCTTCAAAATAAAAATTTCTAAAAAAATTGTTTGTTGCTCTAAAATTTTGGAATTTAGTACAGTAGATAAACAACTCAAAAGTAGTAAAACCTTCAAGTTTCACAGTTTTAACATGAAATCTGACAAAGTTACGAAATTTAATTGAAAATGATGAAAGTTTTTGGTTCGTCTTCAAAATAAAAATTTCTAAAAAAATTGTTTGTTGCTCTAAAATTTTGGAATTTAGTACAGTAGATAAACAACTCAAAAGTAGTAAAACCTTCAAGTTTCACAGTTTTACCATGAAATCTGACAAAGTTACGAAATTTAATTGAAAATGATGAAAGTTTTTGGTTCGTCTTCAAAATAAAAATTTCTAAAAAAATTTATTTTTTGCTGTAAAATTTTTTAATTTAGCACAGTAGATAAACAAGTCAAAAGTAATAAAACCTTCAAATTTCACAGTTTTAAGAAGAAATCTGACAAAGTTACGGAATTTAATTGAAAATGATGAGTATTTGGTTCGTCTTCAAAATAAAAATTTCAAAAAAAATTGTTTTTTGCTCTAAAATTTTAGAATTTAGTACAGTAGATAAACAACTCAAAAGTAGTAAAACCTTCAAGTTTCACAGTTTTAACATGAAATCTGACAAAGTTACGAAATTTAATTGAAAATGATGAAAGTTTTTGGTTCGTCTTCAAAATAAAAATTTCTAAAAAAATTGTTTGTTGCTCTAAAATTTTGGAATTTAGTACAGTAGATAAACGACTCAAAAGTAGTAAAACCTTCAAGTTTCACAGTTTTAACATGAAATCTGACAAAGTTACGAAATTTAATTGAAAATGATGAAAGTTTTTGGTTCGTCTTCAAAATAAAAATTTCTAAAAAAATTTATTTTTTGCTGTAAAATTTTTTAATTTAGCACAGTAGATAAACAAGTCAAAAGTAATAAAACCTTCAAATTTCACAGTTTTAAGAAGAAATCTGACAAAGTTACGGAATTTAATTGAAAATAATGAGTATTTGGTTCGTCTTCAAAATAAAAATTTCAAAAAAAATTGTTTGTAGCTCTAAAATTTTGGAAATTAGTACAGTAGATAAACAACTCAAAAGTAGTAAAACCTTTAAGTTTCACAGTTTTAACATGAAATCTGACAAAGGTACGAAATTTAATTTAAAATGATGAAAACTTTTGGTTCCTCTTCAAAATAAAAAATTCTAAAAAAAATATTTTTTGCTGTAAAATTTTCTAATTTAGCACAGTAGATAAACAAGTCAAAAGTAATAAAACCTCCAAATTTCACAGTTTTAAGATAAAATCTGACAAAGTTGCGGAATTTAATTGAAAATGATGAAAGTTTTTGGTCCGTCTTCAAAATAAAAATTTCTAAAAAATTTGTTTTTTGTTCTAAAATTTTGGAATTTAGTACAGTAAATAAACAACTCAACAGTAGTAAAACCTTCAAATTTCACAGTTTTAACATGAAATCTAACAAAGTTACGAAATTTAATTGAAAATGATGAAAACTTTTGGTTCGTCTTCAAAATAAAAATTTCTAAAAAAATTGTTTGTTGCTCTAAAATTTTGGAATTTAGTACAGTAGATAAACAAGTCAAAAGTAATAAAACCTCCAAATTTCACAGTTTTAAGATGAAATCTGACAAAGTTGCGGAATTTAATTGAAAATGATGAAAGTTTTTGGTTCGTCTTCAAAATAAAAATTTCTAAAAAATTTGTTTTTTGTTCTAAAATTTTGGAATTTAGTACAGTAAATAAACAACTCAACAGTAGTAAAACCTTCAAATTTCACAGTTTTAACATGAAATCTAACAAAGTTACGAAATTTAATTGAAAATGATGAAAACTTTTGGTTCGTCTTCAAAATAAAAAATTCTAAAAAAAATATTTTTTGCTGTAAAATTTTCTAATTTAGCACAGTAGATAAACAAGTCAAATGTAATATAACCTCCAAATTTCACAGTTTGAAGACGAAATCTGCCAAAGTTACAGAATTTAATTGAAAATGATGAAAGTTTTTGGTTCGTCTTCAAAATACAAATTTCTAAAAAAATTGTTTGTTGCTCTAAAATTTTGGAATTTAGTACAGTAGATAAACAAGTCAAAAGTAATAAAACCTCCAAATTTCACAGTTTTAAGATGAAATCTGACAAAGTTGCGGAATTTAATTGAAAATGATGAAAGTTTTTGGTTCGTCTTCAAAATAAAAATTTCTAAAAAATTTGTTTTTTGCTCTAAAATTTTGGAATTTAGTACAGTAAATAAACAACTCAACAGTAGTAAAACCTTCAAATTTCACAGTTTTAACATGAAATCTGGCAAAGTTACGAAATTTAATTGGAAGTGAAGACAATTTTTGGTTCGTCTTCAAAATAAAAATTTCCAAAAAAATTTGTTTTTTGTTCTAAAATTTTGGAATTTAGTACAGTCGATAAACAACTCAAAAGTAGTAAAACCTTCAAATTTCACAGTTTTAACATGAAATCTGACAAAGTTACGAAATTTAATTGAAAATGATGAAAGTTTTTGGTTCATCTTCAAAATAAAAATTTCTAAAAAATTATTTTTTGCTGTAAAATTTTCTAATTAAGCACAGTAGATAAACAAGTCAAAAGTAATAAAACCTCCAAATTTCACAGTTTGAAGACGAAATCTGACAAAGTTACAGAATTTAATTGAAAGTGATAAAAGTTTTTGGTTCGTCTTCAAAATAAAAATTTCTAAAAAATTTGTTTTTTGTTCTAAAATTTTGGAATTTAGTACAGTAGATAAACAACTCAAAAGTAGTAAAACCTTCAAATTTCACAGTTTTAACATGAAATCTGACAAAGTTACGAAATTTAATTGAAAATGATGAAAGTTTTTGGTTCGTCTTCAAAATAAAAAATTCTAAAAAAAATATTTTTTGCTGTAAAATTTTCTAATTTAGCACAGTAGATAAACAAGTCAAATGTAATATAACCTCCAAATTTCACAGTTTGAAGACGAAATCTGCCAAAGTTACAGAATTTAATTGAAAATGATGAAAGTTTTTGGTTCGTCTTCAAAATAAAAATTTCTAAAAAATTTGTTTTTTGCTCTAAAATTTTGGAATTTAGTACAGTAAATAAACAACTCAACAGTAGTAAAACCTTCAAATTTCACAGTTTTAACATGAAATCTGGCAAAGTTACGAAAAATTGGAAGTGAAGACAATTTTTGGTTCGTCTTCAAAATAAAAATTTCCAAAAAAATTTGTTTTTTGTTCTAAAATTTTGGAATTTAGTACAGTAGATAAACAACTCAAAAGTAGTAAAACCTTCAAATTTCACAGTTTTAACATGAAATCTGACAAAGTTACGAAATTTAATTGAAAATGATGAAAGTTTTTGGTTCGTCTTCAAAATAAAAAATTCTAAAAAAAATATTTTTTGCTGTAAAATTTTCTAATTTAGCACAGTAGATAAACAAGTCAAATGTAATATAACCTCCAAATTTCACAGTTTGAAGACGAAATCTGCCAAAGTTACAGAATTTAATTGAAAATGATGAAAGTTTTTGGTTCGTCTTCAAAATAAAAATTTCTAAAAAAATTGTTTGTTGCTCTAAAATTTTGGAATTTAGTACAGTAGATAAACAAGTCAAAAGTAATAAAACCTCCAAATTTCACAGTTTTAAGATGAAATCTGACAAAGTTGCGGAATTTAATTGAAAATGATGAAAGTTTTTGGTTCGTCTTCAAAATAAAAATTTCTAAAAAATTTGTTTTTTGCTCTAAAATTTTGGAATTTAGTACAGTAAATAAACAACTCAACAGTAGTAAAACCTTCAAATTTCACAGTTTTAACATGAAATCTGGCAAAGTTACGAAATTTAATTGGAAGTGAAGTCAATTTTTGGTTCGTCTTCAAAATAAAAATTTCCAAAAAAATTTGTTTTTTGTTCTAAAATTTTGGAATTTAGTACAGTAGATAAACAACTCAAAAGTAGTAAAACCTTCAAATTTCACAGTTTTAACATGAAATCTGACAAAGTTACGAAATTTAATTGAAAATGATGAAAGTTTTTGGTTCGTCTTCAAGATAAAAATTTCTAAAAAATTTGTTTGTTGCTCTAAAATTTTGGAATTTAGTACAGTAGATAAACAAGTCAAAAGTAATATAACCTTCAAATTTCACAGTTTTAAGAAGAAATCTAACAAAGTTACGGAATTTAATTGAAAATGATGAGTATTTGGTTCGTCTTCAAAATAAAAATTTCAAACAAATTTGTTTTTTGCTCTAAAATTTTGGAATTTAGTACAGTAGATAAACAACTCAAAAGTAGTAAAACCTTCAAGTTTCACAGTTTTACCATGAAATCTGACAAAGTTACGGAATTTAATTGAAAATGATGAGTATTTGGTTCGTCTTCAAAATAAAAATTTCAAAAAAATTTGTTTTTTGCTCTAAAATTTTGCAATTTAGTACAGTAGATAAACAACTCAAAAGTAGTAAAGCCTTCAAGTTTCACAGTTTTAACATGAAATCTGACAAAGTTACGAAATTTAATTGAAAATGATGAAAGTTTTTGGTTCGTTTTCAAAATAAAAATTTCTAAAAAAATTGTTTGTTGCTCTAAAATTTTGGAATTTAGTACAGTAAATAAACAACTCAACAGTAGTAAAACCTTCAAATTTCGCAGTTTTAACATGAAATCTGACAAAGTTACGAAATTTAATTGGAAGTGAAGACAATTTTTGGTTCGTCTTCAAAATAAAAATTTCCAAAAAATTAGTTTTCTGTTCTAAAATTTTAGAATTTAGTACAGTTTAGATAAACAACTCAAAAGTACTAAAATATCACATTTTTGGGATAAAATCTGCCAAAGTTACGGTATTTAATTGAAAGTGATGAAAATTTTTACTTTGTCTCCAAAATAAAAATTTCCAAAAAATTTCTTTTTGCTCTAAAATTTTGGAATTAAGTACACTAGATAAACAAATCGAAAGTAGTAAAACCTCCAAATTTCACAGTTTTCGGATTGAATCTGACAAAGTTACGAAATTTATTTGAAAACGATACATTTTTAGTTCGTCTTCAAAATAGAAATTTCTAAAAAATTTGCCTTTTGCTCTAAATTTTTGAACAGTAGATAAACAAGTCGAAAGTAATATAAAGTCCTAATTTCACAACGATATGGGCCATACTGTATATTTTTATGGGTTCCTTCAGAATAACATTTTGCAAATTCTTTCAAAATTCCTTAGAATATCCAAATTTTCGAGATTTTCTTCACATTCTTTGCGGTTGTCTGTAAGTTCTCCTTATTTTCGTACAAATTCTTATTTCATCCTTCTTACAATAACTCTTTTAAATGTACACTGAGTGGATTAAATTTCAGTCACGACAACACGCATGTAAAATCTGTTACAAGATAAAAAAGAAAAGATTAAACAAGACCTAATGTTAAAAGATGTAGACAGAACGTGATAGATGTATTTATATTTAGGACCCTGTAAACCGTCCATTGTAACATGTGTATAAAATAACACATTTCTGTTGCTACAAAACTACAACCAAATGTTTAGTCTCCAATCCTGAAAAAAAACGTATTAAAAAGTATGAAATTAAAGATATTTGATCCGAATTTTCCCAACGGGAAGCTAAGTACGGCGTAAATCAACACAAAAAGTCCATTAGACTGAAATCGGGCGAATAACTGGGCAGTGATTAGTGATTGTCACTGTAGCTGGTGAATCAGTGGTGCATTCTAATTGCAAATGCATGTAGAGCAAAAAGGACATCTGCTGCTAACATGCGAGTTTAGAATGCCATCGGCTTTAGGCCGTGATATATTAATTAGGTGGATTTCTTACTGAAACCACTAGAAAAGTTGTGTATTTTTGGCGGCCACTTGAACCCCAAATGCTCACACCAAATCGCTATAAATAGCCTCTCTGTGTACTTATCAAATCATTCCAATTATCTCTGACTAATGCCGCCCCGTTTTCCGCATTTCCTCCAAGTTCAATCCAGGTCATCATCTGCAAGCATCTCTTTATCACGTACGAAATCAGTATGCAACCAATTGTTGATCGCTTTGACCATTGTAGCCTCACACTCACACATGTTAAACAAACAGGCCAAACAGAAGGGAACAGACACGATGTGGTCATCGTAACGCTGCAGTTATGAAGCCGACCAACATTTTGGTTCAGTGTGTTTTCGCGGCTCCGTCGACGAGGTTCCCAGCGAACGAAAATAACACGCCATTAAATCGAACCGATTTGAGGCCCATTGACGCGAATTTGCGTGAGTGACATGTGTCTGTGATTATTACAAATGGATACCAAAGACGAAACGGCCACTTCTTCGGCGATGGCCAAAACCACCACCATCAGCACGATCGCCGTGCAGAGCGGGAAGACGAGGATCGTCATTGCCTTGCTGCATGTAGGTGCCAAAATTTTCGGACCAAAACTATTTTCGAGTTGCATTGAAATGACGAAGATTCGTTGTTAAGAGGTCATTTTTGCGGCGTTTTTCGGAGGAAATTCGCACTGGCACCGCGCCAGAGCAAGTATTTTTGTATTTATAACCCATTTTATAGGTATCGAATCCGTGTCTTCAAACTCGCTTTATTTGCTATAACTTTAATGAAGTTCCTCGCTTTTGAAGGCAATTTCGGTTTCATAACTGACTCACCTTGTACATCACCAAGTCGTGGATTTACGATCCCTGTAATTTAAACTGGTGATTTCGGCGATAATTATCTTAATTTGTTATCAAATTTATGGCTCGGTTATGTGGTGAATTTACATAGAACCTCTTGGAGTCGCCGGTTCTACTTGTTTGTTTTGACTTCTTTTATTTTTAAGTTTTCATCAAAATAATTTCTGATATTTATTATTCCAATCGCGTCATTTCGCGACTCGCTGCTCCATTTTATTAAAAACTGTTAAAACTTCCTACTGGATCTAAAGTGTAGGTTTGTAGTAACATCGGCGGCATTGTCACTTAATTGCTTGTTATAAATTGCCGACTTTTCTATTTATAGACTCTCCGTAGTGTAACGAGAAATTCGGAAAAAATTTCCATTAAAATCGAATCGATTAAATGGATTTTAGGTCATACTCCCAAAATTCAATGTTTATTTGTGTGTCTAAAAATAAAAAGCTAATGGTTTTATACCACATCAAACTAAACTTATTTCAGATTGTGTTTGTTCTCGGTTAGAATAAAGTGTAATCTATAAAATGGACGAAAATTGGTACGGAAATAAGCACACAAGAAGCGATGCACTAAAGATTTATAACCCTTTCTAGATCGTGTTTACAAACCTGCTGGTATAAAATGTCTGTATTTTTAAACTTTTACAATAAATTATTTTTGTGCAGCTGATGATGTTTTATGGGAGACTTAAAAATATTCTTCAAGGTTTCGGTAAACAGTGTGAGAAATTTGCAAAGAAAAGAAAAAAAAATTGTACAAAAGTCTCCAACAATTTTGGAATTTTTTTGGACGTGCCAACATCGTACAGATTTAAAAAAATTGTTACTCTGATGGTGTTAATGCTACAGAGACGAAACTTGGCAAGGTTACTACTTCCGATGTGTTTATTAATACTGGCAAACTTCTAGATCGAAAGAAACGAGTTGTAGAAAATTTTTAGTTAAATAAAAATTAAAATTAAAATAAAAATTTGTAAAAAAATTATTTCTTGTTCTAAATTGTTGGAATTTAACACAGTAGATAAACAAGTTAAAAGTAGTAAAACTTCCAAATTTCACAGTTTTAGGATGAAATCTGACAAATTTACGGAATTTAATTGGAAGTGAAGACAATTTTTGGTTCGTCTTCAAAATAAAAATTTCCAAAAAATTAGTTTTTTGTTCTAAAATTTTGGAATTTAGCACACTAGATAGACAAGTTAAAAGTAGTAAAACTCCCAAATTTCACAGTTTTAGGATGAAATCTGACAAATTTACGGAATTTAATTGGAAGTGAAGACAATTTTTGGTTCGTCTTCAAAATGAAAATTTCCAAAAAAATTTGTTTTTTGTTCTAAAATTTTGGAATTTAGCACAGTAGACAATCAAGTCAAAAAGAGTAAAACCTGCAAATTTCACAGTTTTGGAATTAAATCTGACAAAGTTAAGGACTTTAATTGAAAATGATAAAAAATTGTAGTTGTTAAAATGTTGTATTTTTAAACTTTTGCAATAAATTATTTTTATGCAGCTGATGTTTTGTGGGAGACTTAAACATATTTTTTAAGGTTTCGGTAAACATATTGACTACTGTGCAAAGAAAAGTAAAAAAAAATTCTTCAGCAATTTTGGAATTTTTTGGACGAGCCAAAATCGTGCAGATTAAAAAAATTGTATCTCTGATGGTGTTAATGCTACAAAGACGAAACTTGCCAAGGTGACTACTTCTGACATGTTTATTAATCCTGCCAAATCACAAACTTCTAGAGTGACGGGGACGAATTTTAGAAATTTTTATTTAAAGATTCTTCAGCAATTTTGGAATTTTTTGGACGAGCCAAAATCGTGCAGATTAAAAAAATTGTATCTCTGATGGTGTTAATGCTACAAAGACGAAACTTGCCAAGGTGACTACTTCTGACATGTTTATTAATCCTGCCAAATCACAAACTTCTAGAGTGACGGGGACGAATTTTAGAAATTTTTATTTAAAGATCCACCCTTTCTTCACAACAAAATGGAGGATGTGAAGGGAATTGGATTAAAACGCAAAAAAGATTGCGTTTATTGGCCCGCACTATCCTTATCAAAGTAGTTTTTGTGACAAAAAACGTACGCGAAGAACCACCTCGATCGCAACTTTTCATTGATTGGCTGGATTTCCAAAACTGTAAAAACTGAATCAATTCATTGGATGTTGATGACAAAAAACGCACAAAACTGAAGAAATTGAGCTATGTGGATTGTTGTGTTGCTTTTTCATTGTTTATTTGATTTTTTTTTATTGGCAATATTGAAAAATCTAAGTTTTTATTTCTAACGCAACTGCAACGTCAATTTGGTCGGTGCCAACTTTCAAGACCATTGATTTCTGGGATCACACCCAGGAATTGAGATTATTTCAATCGCTTCTAATTCTGTTTTTTGTTGACGTGTAGGAAAAATAATGACAGTTTTGAATTCTGCGTGACAAACTGCGTAAATTGCGTACCTACACATTTACGTAAATTGCGTACCTATACGGTTTACCCCACAAATAAGCTAAATATTAAAACTTGGTGAAGTTACTATTTTTGAACCGTGTATTAACTCTACCAAATTGCAAAATTGTAGAGCAAAAGACGCCGCTTTTAGTAATTTTTAGTTTTGAGACCCAGCAATAAGTTCCCACATCCTTCAATAAAATTCGTAATTTTGGTAATTTTAGTGCTACAGCTACGAAATTTGAGGAAGTTACTATTATTGAGACGTGTATTGACTCTACCAAATTGCAAAATCGTAGAGCAAAAGACACAAATTTTAGAAATTTTTAGTCTTGAGTCCAAGCAAAAAGTTCCCACATTCTACAATAAAATTTGTAATTTTGGTAATTTTAATGCTACAGCTACGAAATGTGAGGAAATTATTATTTTTGAGTTGTTAATTTACTGTACTAAATTGCAAAATTGTAGAGCAAAAAACACAGATTTTAGAAATTTTTAGTTTTGAGATCAAGCAAAAAGTTCCCTCTTCCTTCACTAAAATTTGTAATTTTGGTGATTTTAGTGCTGCAGCTACGAAATTTGAGGAAATTACTATTTTTGAGTTGTTAATTTACTGTACTAAATTGCAAAATTGTAGAGCAAAAAACACAGATTTTAGAAATTTTTGGTTTTGAGATCAAGCAAAAAGTTCCCTCTTCCTCCACTAAAATTTGTAATTTTGGTGATTTTAGTGCTACAGCTACGAAATTTGAGGAAATTATTATTTTTGAGTTGTTAATTTACTGTACTAAATTGCAAAATTGTAGAGCAAAAAACACAGATTTTAGAAATTTTTAGTTTTGAGATCAAGCAAAAAGTTCCCTCTTCCTTCACTAAAATTTGTAATTTTGGTGATTTTAGTGCTACAGCTACGAAATTTGAGGAAATTATTATTTTTGAGTTGTTAATTTACTGTACTAAATTGCAAAATTGTAGAGCAAAAAACACAGATTTTAGAAATTTTTAGTTTTGAGATCAAGCAAAAAGTTCCCTCTTCCTTCACTAAAATTTGTAATTTTGGTGATTTTAGTGCTACAGCTACGAAATTTGAGGAAATTATTATTTTTGAGTTGTTAATTTACTGTACTAAATTGCAAAATTGTAGAGCAAAAAACACAGATTTTAGAAATTTTTAGTTTTGAGATCAAGCAAAAAGTTCCCTCTTCCTTCACTAAAATTTGTAATTTTGGTGATTTTAGTGCTACAGCTACGAAATTTGAGGAAATTACTAGTTTTGAGTTGTTAATTTACTGTACTAAATTGCAAAATTGTAGAGCAAAAAACACAGATTTTAGAAATTTTTAGTTTTGAGATCAAGCAAAAAGTTCCCTCTTCCTTCACTAAAATTTGTAATTTTGGTGATTTTAGTGCTACAGCTACGAAATTTGAGGAAATTACTATTTTTGAGTTTTTAATTTACTGTACTAAATTGCAAAATTGTTGAGCAAAAAACACAGATTTTAGAAATTTTTAGTTTTGAGATCAAGCAAAAAGTTCCCTCTTCCTTCACTAAAATTTGTAATTTTGGTGATTTTAGTGCTACAGCTACGAAATTTGAGGAAATTACTATTTTTGAGTTTTTAATTTACTGTACTAAATTGCAAAATTGTTGAGCAAAAAACACAGATTTTAGAAATTTTTAGTTTTGAGATCAAGCAAAAAGTTCCCTCTTCCTTCACTAAAATTTGTAATTTTGGTGATTTTAGTGCTACAGCTACGAAATTTGAGGAAATTACTATTTTTGAGTTGTTAATTTACTGTACTAAATTGCAAAATTGTAAAGCAAAAAACACAGATTTTAGAAATTTTTAGTTTTGAGATCAAGCAAAAAGTTCCCTCTTCCTTCACTAAAATTTGTAATTTTGGTGATTTTAGTGCTACAGCTACGAAATTTGAGGAAATTACTATTTTTGAGTTGTTAATTTACTGTACTAAATTGCAAAATTGTAGAGCGAAAAACACAGATTTTAGAAATTTTTAGTTTTGAGATCAAGCAAAAAGTTCCCTCTTCCTTCACTAAAATTCGTAATTTTAGTAATTTTAGTGCCACAGCTACGAAATTTAGGGATGTTGCTATTTTTGAGTTGCATATTAACTCTACCAAATTGGAAAATTGTTGAGCAAAAGACACAGATTTTAGAAATTTTAATTTTTGAGACTAAGCAAAAAGTTCCCACTTTCTCCTTTAAAATTCGTAATTTTAGTAATTTTAGTGCTACAACTATGAAATTTAGGAAAATTACTACTTTTGAGTCGTATATTAACTCTACCAAATTGGAAAATTGTTGAGCAAAAGACACAGATTTTAGAAATTAGAATTTTTGAGACCAAGCAAAAAATTCCCTCAGCCGCCACTAAATTTCATAATTTTGGTAATTTTAGTACCACAACTATGAAATTTGGTTTTCAACGCCTGAATTTCCTTTCAATTCTCAAGTTACCACCATTTTTCCTCATCGCACTTCCTAAGCTATCATCCATCATCCCATTGTGAGTATCATTGTAATTTCTTTGACTTCATTACTTGATTAATGTTCCATTGAAAGATGCAAGTAGTCTGGATGCTTTGACCCATGAAACAACAACCGGCGATCTTTCCCTACCATGAACTTTATAAAAATGATAATTATACCCTCTTACAGACGAGCAACGCCATAAATGGAAATCGACCTTATTCGCTTTGTAAAATGCAAATTCAACACTGGCATGGTTTATTTAAAGGTGTTATTAATTTCAAACTAACACCATTAACAATGGATAAATATTTATCGTCATAGACAGAGATTATAACATTATTTTCTTCAAGGTTTCTTGTTTAATGACTCACGAACTTTTTTTATACTAAATAAGGAACAAGTTGTGACATAATCGACAACGCAACAGTCTATTTTTTCGCTTTTTATTAATTTGCTCCAATCAAATTCCTCTATCGATCGTAATTACTGTCGATTAAAAGCCTGCTGATGTCATACAATCAATAGGAAAGCAATTCCAAAATGGAAATTAATACTATTTTCATTATAGAAAAAAACTCGTCCAATCTTAATATCTATTAAAATCTTGGCACGCAAGTGCAGTTATGACCGACAGGACTTAAATATACAACCAAGCCTGTAAAAATAAGTTATACACAAACATAAAACAGAATTACACAGACAAGCACGTCATAAAAAAATAAGTATCATCATCCTAATAAGTTTCCTTCGAAATTAAAACCGACTCATCATAACCGCGATCAAAGTGATAAATTGATAATAGTCACTTTCAAATTCTTGATAAAGAGCGCGGTGATAAATAAAACTCTGACATTTTAATGTAACGTGCGTCGATTGTCTAAACCTAAACGTAAACTTGACTGGAATATAAATTAGCTTTCGTCCAACTATTTTCTAACATTGGTTTCATTTTTACCGGGGCTGGATTAATGACTAAAAGTCCATTAAATCACCTCTAATCTAATTAATTAGACCGCATGGGAAGCTCTTGGTCCATATATTACACGAACAATACCATGAGAGTGGATGAGTACAAATTGGGTTCTTCTCATCAATCATAGAGATATCAACGACTTTCATGAAGAATTATTTATTAAGGAGGGCATGGGCAGATTTGAAAAGGAAAGTGGAGGAAAATCTGTTGGTCTAATTAATTAGTTGTTTATTGCGAGTATTATTTTGTTGTTAATGTTGGCTAAACAGTCTTCATTGCTTTCTTATTTAACATCATGGTCAATGTCAGTGCTATTTTTATTTAGAACCGCATAAGAACCGACATTTATTTCTGATAAAATTGGCTTTCTTGACATTTATAAATTTATAAATTTCATCATCTGTCAATTCTGGCAATTTTATAGTTGGTGCACAAAAAGTACACAAGATGGCGCTGTATAAAAAATGTTTTAATATGACTTTAAAAATAGAAATATTGTCTTAATTGAGATAATAATTTAGGTAAATTCCATTTTGGTGATCAATCTTCATTATGGTAAAGTGATTTTAATTTATAAACGCATGTGAAGAGCAGACGATTTGGGCAATTTTTACCGCACGGCGTGTGTAAACGTCCAGGGCGCTTGTAAATCTAATGTGTCCGAAGATGTCAATTGAATGTTAATTTGACGTTTACAATTCATGAGGCCAAAATAGATATTTACAGTCGCGTATGGTAACTTACATTTTACAGCGCGAAATCAGTTTGCTTTAATGATTGAGCGCTGTAAAATGGTTAACGCACAAGAGTTGTATTAAACTTTTTGGCCGAAAAACTTGAATTTAAATGAATGGGTTTTTCAAAATTCATGAGAACTGTCACATCTGACATTTGTAAATTTCATCATCTGTCAATTCTGTCAATTTTGTAGTTGGTGCACAAAAAGTACACAAGATGGCGCTGTATAAAAAACGTTTTAATATTACTTTAAAAATAGAAATATTGTCTTAATTGAGATAATAATTTAGGTAGATTCCACTTTGGTGATCAATCTTCATTATGGTAAAGTGATTTTAATTTATAAACGCATCTGAAGAGCAGACGATTTGGGCAATTTTTACCGCACGGCGTGTGTAAACGTCCAGGGCGCTTGTAAATCTAGTGTTTCCGAAGATGTCAATTGAATGTTAATTTGACGTTTACAATTCATGAGGCCAAAATAGTTATTTACAGTCGCGTATGGTAACTTACATTTTACAGCGCGAAATCAGTTTGCTTTAATGATTGAGCGCTGTAAAATGGTTAACGCACAAGAGTTGTATTAAACCTTTTGGCCGAAAAACTTGAATTTAAATTAATGGGTTTTTCAAAATACATGAGAACTGTCACATCTGACATTTTTAAATTTCATCATCTGTCAATTCTGTCAATTTTGTAGTTGGTGCACAAAAAGTACACAAGATGGCGCTGTATAAAAAACGTTTTAATATTACTTTAAAAATAGAAATATTGTCTTAATTGAGATAACAATTTAGGTAGATTCCATTTTGGTGATCAATCTTCATTATGGTAAAGTGATTTTAATTTATAAACGCATCTGAAAAGCAGACGATTTGGGCAATTTTTACCGCACGGCGTGTGTAAACGTCCAGGGCGCTTGTAAATCTAGTGTGTCCGAAGATGGCAATTGAATGTTAATTTGACGTTTACAATTCATGAGGCCAAAATAGTTATTTACAGTCGCGTATGGTAACTTACATTTTACAGCGCGAAATCAGTTTGCTTTAATGATTGAGCGCTGTAAAATGGTTAACGCACAAGAGTGGTATTAAACTTTTTGGCCGAAAAACTTGAATTTAAATAAATGGGTTTTTCAAAATTCATGAGAACTGTCACATCTGACATTTGTAAATTTCATCATCTGTCAATTCTGGCAATTTTGTAGTTGGTGCACAAAAAGTACACAAGATGGCGCTGTATAAAAAACGTTTTAATATTACTTTAAAAATAGAAATATTGTCTTAATTGAGATAATAATTTAGGTAAATTCCATTTTGGTGATCAATCTTCATTATGGTAAAGTGATTTTAATTTATAAACGCATCTGAAAAGCAGACGATTTGGGCAATTTTTACCGCACGGCGTGTGTAAACGTCCAGGGCGCTTGTAAATCTAGTGTTTCCGAAGATGTCAATTGAATGTTAATTTGACGTTTACAATTCATGAGGCCAAAAAATAAATTTCATAACTACATATTTGATTTTGTCGAAAAAAAACCTTGACTAAAAGTAACAAAAAACTTGCGTTATTAGGGCTCATTTTAAGTAGAATTTCGCGCAGATTTCAAATCCGGGGTCAAAATCTACATGCGACAACTAATGATTGAATTATGGTCGACTAAAGTTTCGGATGTAAAATTCTCAAAACTAGAATTTTTTTTTTATTTTTTTGGTCGTACTTTCAAATTATTCCTTCGATTCCTTCAGATGTTTTATATTATATTGATCCTCGGCTCTTCGTTTCCTCTCAACTTTATAAGACTACCGCTGAAATACAGTAATTTAGCTATTATGGTCTCATCATAGTAGCAAATTGATTCTCATCGTTTCAAAAGCCAACGGTTATTGGAAAGGTGCAATTACCTCTTTAGTGTGTGAAATCCGAATTTTTGCTTAATTATAACCGTACAGATCTGATGTTAAAAACTGACCTCTAACATAAAAAGAATCAAAGAACAAGAATGTTAGAACAGTGTCAGAACGGCCACATTTTTCCTTTTATTATTCGAATAATTCAATAACAAACAACACGTAGTTGACATAGCAACCAAAACTAAACATGTGAGCATCAAAGAAACAAGTCGCCACAGCCAACTTATCCAACACCTGTGATCATACCTGTTGCCAATGTGGGTCAACCGACATTTACGCAATTTCTCTTGGCTCTCTTATTTTACAACAATTATCGTGTTCATAACAAATCACGTGACGCGTCGCGTACTTTTCTAAAAAGAAAATTCTAGTCACGTGACGTATTTGGCACCGTGACGCCCGTCGTATTTTTAGCCCAGGACTCTATTTTTAAGTTTGCTGTACATGGAGGTATTTTTCCGACGATTTATGCAAAGTAGAAATTGTTTGCTTTTTATGATATTGTATGAATGTCAGGTGTGGGTTTATACAGGCAGTATGCAGAAAATGCGAGGAAAATTATGCTTGCGTGGGCGAGCGACTTGGGAAATAAATGGAAATTTTGTTGCGTCAGGCAGTCCAGTTACCGATTTTTTTCTATTAGTAAATTGATCGCTTTACAAAAGTTTCAGAGTGTTTAGATTTTTGATCTGTTTCCAAAAAGTAGATAAATAGTCAATCGTTCATTTAAAAATAGAGCACTACGTGAAGATGTTTGCTCGATTTGCAAGCTTTTAGTCATTTAAATTATTTCGTTTGCATAATCATTTTACACCGCGACTTCATATCAATGGCAATGAAGGCGCTCATATTTAACCTAAACCTAAATGTCACTGAAAGTGGAACTGCAACATTTCAGAGACTAATTTCACGCAATGATTTGATTCAAGAAATTGAGAAACGGCAGCTGGAGAATCACTGATTGGTTTTAAATCGTCGGAGTTCGCTTATGGAAACTGCAATGAAAAGTTCGGCTTCTGATTTAGAATCAGAATCAAATTTACGTTAAAAAGACTTTTCTCTGCTCCAGTCCAAATTTCGTTCAAAATTTGTTTCTTACTCTAAAATTTTGGAATTCAGCACATTGGATTAAGAAGTCGAAAATAGTAAAACCTAAAAATTTCACAGTTTTAGGATAAAATCCGACAAAGTTACGGAATTTATTTGAAAATGATGAAAATTTTTAGTCCGTCTTCAAAATAAAAATTTCTAAAAAATTCGTTTCTTGCTCTAAAATTTTGTAATTCAGCACAGTGGATAAAGAAGTCAAGCGTATTAATATCCCTAAATTTTACAGTTTTCAGATTAAATCTGACATAGTTACGGAATTTAATTGAAAATGATGAACATTTTAGTTGGTCTTTAAAATGGAAATTTCTAAAAAATTCGTTTCTTGCTCTAAAATTTTGGAATTCAGCACAGTGGATAAAGAAGTCAAAAGTAGTAAAACGTTTAAATTTTACAGTTTTCAGATTAAATCTGACAAAGTTACGGAATTTAATTGAAAATGATGAAAAGTTTAGTTGGTCTTCAAAATAGAAATTCTAAAAAAATCGTTTCTTGTTCTAAAATTTTGGAATTCAGTACAGTGGATAAAGAAGTCAAAAGTAGTAAAAACTCCAAATTTCACAATTTTAAGATAAAATCCGACAAAGTTACGGAATCAAATTGAAAATGATGAAAATTTTAGTTGGTCTTCAAAATAGAAATTTCTAAAAAATTTGTTTCTTGCTCTAAAATTTTGGAATTCAGCACAGTGGATTAAGAAGTCGAAAATAGTAAAACCTCCAAATTTCACAGTTTTAGGATAAAATCCGACAAAGTTACGGAATTTATTTGAAAATGATGAAAATTTTTAGTCCGTCTTCAAAATAAAAACTTCTAAAAAATTCGTTTCTTGTTCTAAAATTTTGGAATTCAGCAGAGTGGATAAAGAAGTCAAAAGTAGTAAAACCTTTAAATTTTACAGTTTTCAGATTAAATCTGACAAAGTTACGAAATTTATTTGAAAATGATGAAAATTTTAGTTGGTCTTCAAAATTGAAATTTCTAAAAACATCGTTTCTTGCTCTAAAATTTTGGAACTCAGCACAGTGGATAAAGAAGTCAAACGTAGTAAAATCTCCAAATTTCACAGTTTTTGGAATAAATCTGACAAAGTTACGGAGTTTATTTGAAAATAATGAAAATTTTTAGACCGTCTTCAAAATAAAAATTTCTAAAAAATTCGTTTCTTGCTCTAAAATTTTGTAATTCAGCACAGTGGATAAAGAAGTCGAGCGTATTAATATCCCCAAATTTTACAGTTAAATTTTACAGATTTTACAGATTTTACAGATTAAATCTGACAAAGTTACGGAATTTAATTGAAAATGATGAAAAGTTTAGTTGGACTTCAAAATAGAAATTTCTAAAAAAATTCAGCGCAGTGGATAAAGAAGTCGAACGTAGTAAAATCTCCAAATTTCACAGTTTTTGGAATAAATCTGACAAAGTTACGGAGTTTATTTGAAAAGAATGAAAATTTTTAGTCCGTCTTCAAAATAAAAATTTCTAAAAAACTCGTTTCTTGCTCTAAAATTTTGGAACTCAGCACAGTGGATAAAGAAGTCAAAAGTAGTAAAATCTTCAAATTTTACAGTTTTCGGATTAAATCTGACAAAGTTACGGAATTAAATTGAAAATGATGAAAATTTTAGTTGGTCTTCAAAATAGAAATTTCTAAAAAATTCGTTTCTTGCTCTAAAATTTTGGAATTCAGCACAGTGGATAAAAAAGTCGAACGTAGTAAAATCTCCAAATTTCACAGTTTTTGGAATAAATCTGACAAAGTTACGGAGTTTATTTGAAAAGAATGAAAATTTTTAGTCCGTCTTCAAAATAAAAATTTCTAAAAAACTCGTTTCTTGCTCTAAAATTTTGGAACTCAGCACAGTGGATAAAGAAGTCAAAAGTAGTAAAATCTTCAAATTTTACAGTTTTCGGATTAAATCTGACAAAGTTACGGAATTAAATTGAAAATGATGAAAATTTTAGTTGGTCTTCAAAATAGAAATTTCTAAAAAATTCGTTTCTTGCTCTAAAATTTTGGAATTCAGCACAGTGGATAAAGAAGTCGAACGTAGTAAAATCTCCAAATTTCACTGTTTTTGGAATAAATCTGACAAAGTTACGGAGTTTATTTGAAAAGAATGAAAATTTTTAGTCCGTCTTCAAAATAAAAATTTCTAAAAAATTCGTTTCTTGCTCTAAAATTTTGGAACTCAGCACAGTGGATAAAGAAGTCAAAAGTAGTAAAACCTCCAAATTTCACAGTTTTAAGATAAAATCCGACAAAGTTACGGAATTAAATTGAAAATGATGAAAATTTTTAGTCCGCCTTCAAAATAAAAATTTCTAAAAAATTCGTTTCTTGCTCTAAAATTTTGGAACTCAGCACAGTGGATAAAGAAGTCAAAAGTAGTAAAACCTCCAAATTTCACAGTTTTAAGATAAAATCCGACAAAGTTACGGAATTAAATTAAAAATGATGAAAATTTTAGTTGGTCTTCAAAATAGAAATTTCTAAAAAATTCGTTTCTTGCTCTAAAAATTTGTAGTTCAGCACAGTGGATAAAGAAGTCGAGCGTATTAATATCTCCAAATTTTACAGTTTTCAGATTAAATCTGACAAAGTTACGGAATTTAATTGAAAATGATGAAAAGTTTAGTTGGACTTCAAAATAGAAATTTCTAAAAAAATTGTTTCTTGCTCTAAAATTTTGGAACTCAGCACAGTGGATGAAGAAAGTAGTAAAACCTTCAAATTTTACAGTTTTCGGGTTAAATCTGACAAAGTTACGGAATTTATTTGAAAATGATGAAAATTTTAGTCGGTCTTCAAAACAGAAATTTCTAAAAAAAATCGTTTCTTCCTCTAAAATTTTGGAACTCAGCACAGTGGATAAAGAAGTCAAAAGTAGTAAAACCTCCAAATTTCACAGTTTTAAGATAAAATCCGACAAAGTTACGGAATTAAATTGAAAATGTTGAAAATTTTTAGTCCGTCTTCAAAATAGAAATTTCTAAAAAATTCGTTTCTTGCTCTAAAATTTTGGAATTCAGCACAGTGGATAAAGAAGTCAAAAGTAGTAAAACCTCCAAATTTTAGAGTTTTCGGATTAAATCTGACAAAGTTACGGAACTAAATTGAAAATGATGAAAATTTTTAGTCCGTCTTCAAAATAAAAATTTCTAAAAAATTTGTTTCTTGCTCTAAAATTTTGGAATTCAGCACAGTGGATAAAGAAGCCAGAAGTAGTAAAACCTCCAAATTTTACAGTTTTCGGATTAAATCTGACAAAGTTACGGAATTTAACATATTTTTATTAGATCCTCTAGATTAAAATAACAGATTAAAGATTACACGCTATATATTTTCTTATTCTCCATAAATTGTCCAAATTTATTTACTCACCTGATAGAGCAAAACAAACTTCGGATTTAGAATCAAGAGGAAATTCTACTTTAGAAATGACTTTCACACTCCTGCAGTCCAAACTTCGTCAAAAATTTCTTGACCAAAGTAAATTATCAATTAATCTCATGCTAATGAAATTCCAGCTACTTTTAATTTAGAACGTGTTGAACTGGAAACCTAATTAGCACTGAAAACACGAAAGCTCACAAAAAAGTGCTCGAAAATTTGTGATTGAAAATCGTAGGTAGATAATAACAGTCCCAAATTTATGTCTGTTAAATCGAGAACAAGTCATTAAGAATATTAAGTCTTATCTGTAATCTATCGTGTTCATATTCAAACCTTATCAACACTAAACTAGATCTAAAAGAGTTTCAACTTCCTACGAATTTCTTAGTTTTCGACATTTCCTTCTATGTTGTAAGAGGATCAATTTCACCTGTTATACAGACGTAAACGTTCTTGCAATTACCACAAAGACTGTTATTTTGGAGGAGGTAATGACTGTAACATTGCTACCAGTTGCTTATTGTTTCTACTGTAGCTGGAGGCAAATTACCAACGACATTACTGTTTGAAGTTAAAAAATTTGAAAGTCCTCATTGTTATAATGTAATAATAATAAAAGTGAAAATATAATAAAACCTTGTCATTTATGATCACTTTCACGTAATCTCTGTAATTGTGGACAATAAAACCGTTCTTCATCGCGTCGTGAACAATCCTCAAGTAATTTTTCCAAAGGGCGAACAAAGATTTATTGAAATAGCGTAATTACCAGTCTTTGTCTTGCAATACGAAGTTCGTTGCTCCGTTTTGCGTCTGTTACTGAATAATCGACATCCAACCGGGATCCATTGATAGGAAATTAGAAAGCCGAAGAAGTGACCGGCAGGATACTAATAGCTCCAGAGTAAATAATCGTTTCAAAACGTGTAAACATAACATCATTTGCTATTTATAGCACCTGGCAGACAGTGGATGGCACATTTCAATTCACCCACGCAATCATAAAAAG
The DNA here is from genome assembly GCA_029298725.1 of Gnatocerus cornutus. Taxonomy (NCBI): domain Eukaryota; kingdom Metazoa; phylum Arthropoda; class Insecta; order Coleoptera; family Tenebrionidae; genus Gnatocerus; species Gnatocerus cornutus. Next base: position 22,783,311 of record CM055510.1, read on the forward strand.
ATTGGGGTTTAAAGACTTAACCTAATCGGTTACATAAGAATTTGTTGTGCTTGAAATAATAAGTGTTAATTTTGAAGTGTCAGTCATGTGTTAAAATAAGATTTCAAGACAGTTTTTGGCAGGAGTACCATCATTAACAAAGTATTAACTTTGTGTTTTCGTAGATTTGCACTTTTGCAACGACTAGAGCTGCTGCCAACTTTTTATTTGTGAAAGTTCTAGGAGCAATGGCTCGAAGAAATCAAACCACCCATCAAACCGCCTACATCAAGGCCGCGGCACCTACAACCATCAATGGGTCCAATCAGCTACTCTCTTATTGTTCAAATTCAATAACAAAGTCTCGTAGTTCGATTAAATCGCGATCTTTGTGTTGCTTTTGACTTATTTGTCGGTGGAAGCAGAGGACAGTTGGTCTTCACGCCCACCAAACTCCGATTGTGTAATACAACCGGTTTCAAAAAAAGAATTTGCGTTTTATCCATAAATAGAGGATACCAAAAGAGGTAGACTTGTTAACTGGAGAATCGAAGGAGATAATCGCAAAGTCAAGACCATGATGAAGGAGTACCATCAGGTTGTAATCAATTTTGCTCCAGATCGTTGTTAAGAGTGAAATTGTTGAGGAGATAACAGCCCACATGGGCAATAGTGTGATTTATAGTGACGGTTTGATCGGATAGGCCGGGGAACAAAGAAGGTGAGGTGGTTTTGTTGGGCGATTTTCTAAAAGGAAATTGAAATTCTGCAGGAGTCCGGCATTCTTAAAGAATTTTTTTGTTATTGTATATTTATTCTAATTTTGATTGATTATAATAAATTATACATTCTCTTTTTCGCAGAAGTTCTAATCAAATAATCACCTAGAAAGGTCAATCTTTTGAAAAAAATTATTATTAAATACAATCACCGCCAAACGTTGCTTGCAGAATCATAAAATTTATAAGCAGATATAAAATTAGAAAATATCAACAAAACTGTTTACTTTCAATCCTTAGTAAATATGTGTAATTACAGTAACATAAAATATAATTATTCTTGTTGAAATAAGCATGCAGCTTGCATCTACCAACTTATTTGCTTAAGTAAATACTTCCTTATGTCTCTTAATTTCCATAAGTAAATTTCGAACTAACTAAGGGGAAAAATTTGGGTTCTAATTTAGGATTCAAAGCTTGTTTATTTTTTTTTAATATTTATTTTATTAGGTCCGAAAATAGCACAATTAGTTTCGGAAACGGCGCAAATCGCATGTTTATATCTATCGTAATTCCGGAGTTTCAACTCGAAACTTCAAAGGCTTCAAATTATATAAGTTATTTGTTGATTTACGGGGAAAATCCAAACAGTTTTGGATTTTACGTGAAATTCTGCGTTAAATAAGCAGCAATATCTTGAATTTGCTTCAAAAATAAGCAATATATCGATCTCAGAACTTTGACATAGTTTTAGTCGCGCATTTTAAAAAAAAAATAATCGAATTTTTGACTTTCGGATTATCTAAAAACGAAATCATAGCTAAAAAATCGCGAGGAAAACGATTTCGTAATTTTAGCCCTCTGGCGACAACCTGCAATTACAAACGCCTCTAATTCAGTTATTTGTTGACGTACGAGAAAAATAATGGTAGTTTTGGATTCAGCGCGAAATTCTGCGTCAAATGAGCCCATGTAGCTCAAGTTTTCTTAACAAATATAACGAGATATCGACCGAATTACATTTTTAGAGAATGATTTATGGGTCATTTTCAAGACGCTGTTTCGGGGCAAAAACTGCGTTTAGTATTATTGAATTATATATTGATCGAAAGATGAGCTCAAGATCTATCGACTGGCCAAATCTCAGATCGATCAAGCAAGTAGTTTACGAGTGGCGATCGAAAAACGAAAAATTGAAAATTTTTCATCGATTGACTCGCAAAATTTTTTTGCCCAAAAAATTGACCATCGATTTTTCGACTTCTGAGGGCTTATTCTGAAGTAGAATGAGCCGAGAAAAACGATGGCGCAAACCGTTTCTCAAAATCTTTTTTAGTTTCGGAGATATCGAGCTTTGAAAATTTTCCAACTCAAAATCCTATATCAGAAACTTTTATCGCTTATAACTCAGTTATTTCTGGACCGATCCAAACGAGTCTTACCTTTTTAGATTCTACGTGAAATTCTGCGTAAAATGAGCACAAATACTTTAATATTGCTGGACAAATAAGCGAGATAGCGACCGAGTCTGAATTAGAGACCGAGAGGCAGCTAACTTCTACATTGAAAAAATGAAAAATCTGAATTCGGACGATCTAAAATCGCTTTCTATAGTAAAAAATTGTGGGGAAAACGATTCCGAAAAGGGTTGTTTGATATTTGCCATAATTCCGGAGATATAGAGCAAAATCGATTTCAAACCTCCAAAATTTTGGGTCTCTGGAGACAACCCGAAATTACAAACGCCTCTATTCAGTTATTTGTTGACTGACGAGAAAAATAATGGTAGTTTTGGATTCAGCGCGAAATTCTACGTCAAATGAGCCCATGTAGCTCAAGTTTTCTTAACAAATATAACGAGATATCGACCGAATTACATTTTTAGAGAATGATTTATGGGTCATTTTCAAGACGCTGTTTCGGGGCAAAAACTGCGTTTAGTATTATTGAATTATATATCTATCGAAAGATCAGCTCGAGATCCATCGACTGCCCAAATCTTAGATCGATTGGGCAAGTAGTTTACGAGGGGCGATCAAAAAACGAAAAATTGAAAAGTTTTCTTCGATTGAGTCGCAACATTTTTTTGTCCAAAATTTTTTTTGAGGGCTTATTCTAAAGAAAAATGAGCCGAGAAAAACGTTGGCGCAAACCGTTTCTCAAAATCTTTTTTAGTTTCGAAAATATCGAGCTTTGAAAATTTTACAACTCAAAATTCAATATTCAAAACTTTGATCGCCCTTAACTCAGTTATCTGTTATCCGATTTTAACGGGTCTAACCGTTTTGGATTCTACGCGAAATTCTGCGTAAAATGAGTACTAATACTTTAAGATTGCTCCATGAATAATAAAATGAAAAATCAAGCACTATATCAAAATTTTTGCAATTTGGCTACAACCCGAAACTTCAAACGCTTCTAATTCGGTTATTTGTTGACGTACGTTAAAAATTTGCTCAGTTTTGGATTCTGCGTGAAATTATGCGTAAAATGAGCACCAATAGTTTATGATTGCTCTGCATATAAGCGAAAAATCGACCGAATTAGATTTAGGCATACAATTTTTTGGCACTTTCAAATAGCAGTTTCTTCTATACTATTATAACATCTAAAAGGGTGAAACTTTCAGCCCTATTATGTCCCTTATAGCCCCATTTGATCACTCAACTCCGTTCCTCTCTGAAAACCGCCCACCGCGATATTTGCAGACGTCTGGCCTCTTTTTCCCTCAAAATCAGCGTGACTTTTCCCAACCACCAAACCACCAACTCACACGTGAATTTCTTGCAGTGTGGCGATTGGATCAACCTGAAAATCCTAGAAATCACCCCCGAACTGACCACTTTGGGTGACAACCTCGCAGAAGCACAAGAATTACAACGAGCCCACGATGAAGTCCTCAGACAGTTAAAAGTAAGTACAATCGAAGAAACGTGTCGATGTAATTATGAATGATTTACGAACACAATCAATCATAAATATTTAGGTGCTTCTGTTCTCTCCAATGCGCCGGCCTTGACTTTTGTTCTGTGCCAATTTCAAACAACAATAGCTGGGATTTGGTGGTCGTTTTCTTCTTTGTTGCTTTGACTTGAAGACAGACCACCTTGATATCACGCAATATTCTCGGCCCACGCGACCAACGCCTTTCAGTAAGTCAGTAATTTCGTTTTAGTTAACCGCGTAAACTGTAATTTCGGGCTAAAAATACGCGCCAGCTCAGGATTTGAATTTCCACTGGTTCCATTCCTGGAAATGCTCGCTTTCGATTCATATGAAGGCGGAAATTTACACACAAAGATGTTTGAGAGCGATGTTCTAGGCGCATTGTTGTTCCGATGATAATGAAGGAGATACGGATCTTGTTAACACGAAAAAGAAAGTCTTGTAACGATTTCTATGACTGAAATAATGCTGGAGCGCAATTTGCGGACCTCCGGATTGGAAGGAATGTGAAGAGCAAGTAAGGTTTCCCAGGTACTAAATTTGAACGTGGTCAAACAAGAATTCTAAAAGAAGCGCCTAATGGTAAATAAACAAACACTGCTTTTCTCACAAAGATTTGTTCTGAAAACACGACGAAATTCTTAAGGTCACTTCCATCCTGTAATCTGCGGCACACTTCTTGCCATAAATACTCCAATCATTTCGCTTCTTGGGTCGGTAAACACGCACCTCCACATTAATTAACACTTCTTCTGTACCATCATTGATTACAGAACAAACAGAGCCCAGTGGAAGAGCTTCTTCGGCAAGCCGACCAACTCATCGCCACCCAAAGACCTCGTGCTGAAGTCTACGCAGCCATGGCGGAGTCCTTAGGAAGAGCCTGGAAGGACATCAACAGCCTCCTCGAAATGCGCAAAGAAATCCTCGACTTAAACGTCCAGTACCACGGCCGAGCCCAAGAGTTCTTCCAGAGGTCCGACGAACTAGAAGCGTCTTGCACGGACAAAGTCGTCCCGATCGAAATCGAAGCAGTGAAGGAGTTCTTGAACATGATCCACGACCTGCGCAGGTCACTCCTGGAGTCGCTCATGGGGGCTCTGCAGACTGGCAACACCCTCCTGGGGAAGCTGAAAGAACTGGGGGCCGAAGGCACACTCGATTCGCGACCCGATCGAATCCGAAGCTCTGTAAATCGAGGTAAAATCCCCCAAACATCCAAACTCTTCAGTTAACTCTTTTTGTAGCAATTTCGCAAGTACAGGGTTGGATGGAACAACTCCACATGAAGAGGCAAGTTCTAGAAGCGACTTTCAACAGACGGAAGACGCAGCTAGAGCAATGCCTGGCGTTGGCGATGTTAGCGGCGGATCTGCACGAACTCGATGACACCGTCCACGCAAGAAGTGAGATGTTGAGCAGCACCTACCAACTCGGTACGTCGTTCCTTCGTCCTCCACGTTTTACTGAGTCTAATTTTAGGCGACTCCACATCCAGTGCGGAGTTATTGCTCAACGAACATAAGAAGTTATTACCGGAAGCTAAACAACTCCAAGAACGAGCTCTGAAAATAACCAAAGCCACTGAACAACTCGTGGCTTCCGGATGTTTCGCTGGCGAGCAAGCAGCGGGACAATCGTACGAAATTCTCGCGGCGACTTCAGACTACTATGGGGATCTGCAGAACCGGGAGGGACTCCTGGAGCGGGTGTTGGCGTTCTTCAGATCCGCGCAAAACGCGTTGAGCCGGTTGGAGCAATTGGAGCACCAGCTCACCACCGCGAAACTGCCAGGGACTTCTCAACAGTTGATACAGCTCCACGCGCAGAGTTGCAAGGCTATTGAAGACATCACCAACGCCCCCATTGCGGAAGGACACGCGATTATAGATCTAGTGGGACGAGGGCGAATTGGAGCGGAGGGTGTGCGCCTCAAAGTCGAGGAACTAGAGAACAGGAAGATCTGCTTGGACCGGTTGTGTGTGGCCCACCGCGAAGAAAACATGCGAGTTAATAAAGCTCTGAATAACTTCTTGGAGAGGCACAATGACATCTGCAGCTGGTTGGTTAGTGTGGCTGAGGCGTTTCTGCAAGAACACAGGAACATGGGGGATGATCTTCCGCATTCGAAGGACTTCTTGGAGTTGCACAACCAACTACTTAATGATTTACAGGTGAATTTCGATGAGATTAAAGGTGAAACTCACAATTGGTTTTCAGACGAAAGGAAACGAAATTAACGCTTTGATACTAACCCTGCCGCCGATACTCGAATACCTGGAGGACAACCAACGCAAAGATGTCGACTCCAAGGTGGAGGAGATGCACGAAAGGTGGATCAACCTCAAGAACGTCTTAGAAAACAGATTAGAATTAGCCCGGATTTATGTTAAGTTCCACATGGAAGCCGACATTGTTAACAAAGAAATGGACGGTTTAGAGCGAGAGTTGCTGCAGAATAAAGACGACGTAACGGATGAGATTATGCGGGTTTTGGAGGAAAAGTGGGAATCTCTGGTTCCGCTTTACCAGTCCGCGAAGAATACCGGACTCACGTTTATGGACCAAGCTAATAAGGTAACAGAATTTCTCTTCCTTTTGACGGTATGAGAGCCGCGACTAATGAGTTGCCAAATATGGGAACTTGAAGTGTAATTTTGCAATGCGCTAGACTTAAAAATGGAGAAATTAGCCGCGAAGAGTGGACGCTGGTTTTTTAACACCTCCAAAGAGGCCAAAATTAGGTTGCTTGAACCATGGAATTTTCACTAAATTAATCTGACTGAAAAGCAGCTAACTTCCAAACTGAGAAAAATCGATTTCCAAGGTAAGAAATTGCGTGAAAAACGATTCTGAAAAGGGTTGTTTGATATTTGCCATAATTCCGGAGATATCGAGCAAAATCGCTTTCGAACCTCCAAAATTTTGGCCCTCTGGCGACAACCCAAAATTTCAAACGCCTCTAACTCAGTTATTTGTTGACGTACGAGGAAAATAAGGATATTTTTGGATCCAGCGCGAAATTCTGCCTTAAATGAGTCTATCTAGCTCAAAATTTTCTTAACTAATAACCGAGATATCAACCGAATTAGATTTTCAGAGGGTGATTTTAGGGTCATTTTCAAGAAGCTGTTTCGGGGCAAAAACTGCGTTTAGTATTATTGAATTATATATTGATCGAAAGAGGAACTCGAGATCTATCGACTGGCCAAATCTCAGATCGATCAAGCAAGTAGTTTACGAGTGGCGATCGAAAAACGAAAAATTGAAATTTTTTTATCGATTGACTCGCAAAATTTTTTTGCCCAAAAAATTGACCACCGAATTTTCGACTTCTGAGGGCTTATTCTAAAGAAAAATGAGCCGAGAAAAACGATTTTGGATTTTACGTGAAATTCTGCGTTAAATAAGCAGCAATATCTTAAATTTGCTTCAAAAATAAGCAATATATCGATCTCAGAACTTTGACATAGTTTTAGTGGCGCATTTAAAAAAAAAATCGAATTTTTGACTTTCGGATTATCTAAAAACGAAATCATAGCTAAAAAATCGCGAGGAAAACGATTTCGTAAAAAAATCGCGAGGAAAACGATTTCGTAATTTCGATATCGACCAAAATCGTTTTCGAACCTCCAAAATTTTAGCCCTCTGGCGACAACCTGCAATTACAAACGCCTCTAATTCAATTATTTGTTGACGGACGAGAAAAATAATGGTAGTTTTGGATTCAGCGCGAAATTCTGCGTCAAATGAGCCCATGTAGCTCAAGTTTTCTTAACAAATATAACGAGATATCGACCGATTTTTAGAGAATTATTTTAGGGTCATTTTCAAGACGCTGTTTCGGGGCAAAAACTGCGTTTAGTATTATTGAATTATATATTGATCGAAAGAGGAGCTCGAGATCTATCGACTGGCCAAATCTCAGATCGGTCAAGCAAGTAGTTTACGAGTGGCGATCGAAAAACGAAAAATTGAAAATTTTTCATCGATTGACTCGCAAAATTTTTTTGCCCAAAAAATTGACCATCGATTTTTTGACTTCTGAGGGCTTATTCTGAAGTAGAATGAGCCGAGAAAAACGATGGCGCAAACCGTTTCTCAAAATCTTTTTTAGTTTCGGAGATATCGACCTTTGAAAATTTTCCAACTCAAAATCCTATATCAGAAACTTTTATCGCTTATAACTCAGTTATTTCTGGACCGATCATAACGGGTTTTATCTTTTTGGATTCTACGTGAAATTCTGCATAAAATGAGCCCAAAATACTTTAATATTGCTGGATAAACAAGCGAGATAGCGACCGAGTCTGAATTAGAGACCGAGAGGCAGCTAACTTCTACATTGAAAAAATGAAAAATCTGAATTCGAACGATCTAAAATCGATTTCTATAGTAAAAAATTGTGAGGAAAACAATTCCGATAAGGGTTGTTTGATATTTGCCATAATTCCGGAGATATAGAGCAAAATAGATTTCGAACCTCCAAAATTTTGGGTCTCTGGAGACAACCCGAAATTTCAAACGCCTCTAACTCAGTTATTTATTGACTGACGAGAAAAATAATGGTAGTTTTGGATTCAGCGCGAAATTCTACGTTAAATGAGTCTATTTAGCTCAAAATTTTCTTAACAAATATACGAGATATCGACCGAATTACATTTTTAGAGGGTTATTTTAGGGTCGTTTTCAACACGCTGTTTCGGGGCGAAAACTGCGTTTAGTATTATTGAATTATACATCAATCGAAAGAGGAGGTCGAGATCTATCAACTGGCCAAACCTCAGATTGATCGGATAAGTAATTTACGAGGGGCGATCAAAAACCCAAAAAATTTTTGCCCAAAAAATTGACCATCGAATTTTCGACTTTTGAGGGGTTTTTCTAAAGTAGAATGAGCCGAAAAAAGCGATGGTGAAAACTGTTTCTCAAAATCTTTCGCAGTTTCGGAGATATTGAGCTTTGAAAATTTTTCAACTCAAAATTCAATATTTGAAAATTTAATCGCTCATAGCTCAGTTATTTCTAAGCCGATTTTAACGATTTTACCTTTTTTGGATTCTACGTGAAATTCTGCGTAAAATGAGCACACATACTTGACAATGGCTCTAAAAACAAGCGAGAAAGCGACCCGAGAAGTTTAACGTAGTTTCAAGCACTATTTCAAAATTTTTGCAATCTGGCTACAACTCGAAACTTCAAACGCTGCGTGAAATTCTGCGTAAAATGAGCACCAATAATTTATGCCTGTTCCACAAATAAGCGAGAAATTGACTAAATTTTAGATTTAGACACATAATTTTTTAATACTTTCTTAAATTTAATAACAGTTTCTTCCATATTATTATGACATTTAAAATAATGAAACCGCCAGGGCCCTACATCCCTTATAGCCCCTTTTGATTACTCAATTCACCACATGTGAATTCCTACGGAATTTTCACTAAATTAATTCTTCATGGTTGCTGCAATGTCGCTTCTCCAGATATGTTCATTTCTTGCTGATGGAATGTTGTTTTAACATTTAGAGCTGTTGGGAATGCAGAAAAACCTCAGAGTGACGGGAAAAAATAATTATAAATTATTAAATTTCAAATTTCTTCCTTGATGAACGCAACCCAAAATACAGCGACCAATCTTGAACTTCTTTACTTTGGATTTATATTTGTCATTTGACTTCATACACTATTTTTACCCATTTATTGCCGTAATATTCCAGAAACACAGAACAAACTATCGCAACTGCAAAATCCGCGGCTCTCTCCAATTATTATCCTTAGAAACCGCTCTAATCCGCACTACCTCTTAATGAGCGCGTTACCACGCAATTAGCCATCGAGCATCAGATGCACGCTCTTTCCACCGAGCAGGAAAGAGCCGTTGTGGCGGTTTTCTTCTAGTGCTAAATTTATCTTGCAGGTATCTGAACCGCATCTCGACACGAAGCGTGCTTGTCTTTGCGTGGAGTCCGTGCTGGAACGGCTGTCGGGACGACAGCTCCTTGTGACCAGAAATTGGCAGACTTTCCATGCACAAGTCGTGGAGAAGAAAGAAGTGCTGGTCAAGCTCCAACAAACCATGGCGGAGAGCACGAAGGTTAGTTCTTTCATTTTCTGTTAAAAATCTGGCGGTGGTGCCTATTTATATAGATTTGCGCGAATTTCGGACGGATATAACTGTGATCTGCTCGAGGAAGCGTTTATTTTCTAAACAATTTATTGCGTTTGTCTGGGCGGGTCGTGGAAATGATGAACTTTCTGAGTTTCTCTTGGAAAGAACGTGGAAAAGGTGGCAGTACAATTAGTTAAGAAATTTTTAATTGGCGGTTAGTGTTAGCTCGCGAAGAATGGATAAAATTATGGCGCTTTGGACGTCTTTTAAGGTAATTCGGCAAAAAACTGTTTACATATCTGTCATTTCGTCTAATGCTTGTTTATGCCTACTTTTTCGACTTAGATGTTGGATGTGCTGATCGCTAAAATAGAACGCCATTAACCGATTTTTACCAACAAACGAAAGTCGAAAATACCACCTAAAACACGGATTTTAGAAATTTTTATTTTTGAGACCAAGCAAAAAGTTTCCACTTCCTCCTCTAAAATTCGTAATTTTAGTAATTTTAGTGCTACAACTTTGATATTTGGGGAATTTACTATTTTTGAGTTGTTTATTAACTCCACCAAATTGCAAAATTGTAGAGCAGAAAACACGAATTTTAGAAATTTTTATTTTTGAGACCAAGCAAAAAGTTCCCACTTCCTTCTCTAAAATTGGTAATTTTGGTAATTTTAGTGCTACAACTATGAAATTTGGGGAATTGACTATTTTTGAGTTGTTTATTAACTCTACCAAATTGCAAAATTGTAGAGCAAAAAGCACTGATTTTAGAAATTTTTATTTTTGAGACCAAGCGAAAAGTTCCCACATTTTCCACTAAAATTCGTAATTTCGATAATTTTAGTGCTACAGCTTTGAAATTTGGGGAAGTAACTATCTTTGAGTCGTGTATTAACTCCACCAAGTTGCAAAATTGTAGAGCAAAAGACGCCGATTTTAGTAATTTTTAGTTTTGAGACCAAGCAAAAAGTTCCCACATTTTCCACTAAAATTCGTAATTTTGGTAATTTTAGTGCTACAACTATGAAATTTGGGGAATTTACTATTTTTGAGTTGGTTATTAGCTCCACGAAGTTGCAAAATTGTTGAGGGAAAAGCACAGATTTTAGAATTTTTTTATATTTGAGATCAAGCTAAGAAATTTTACATCCTCCACTAAAATTCGTAATTTTGGTTATTTTAGTGCTACAACTATGAAATTTGGGGAATTTACTATTTTTGAGTTGTTTATTAACTCCACCAAATTGCAAAATTGTAGAGCAGAAAACACGAATTTTAGAAATTTTTATTTTTGAGACCAAGCAAAAAGTTTCCACTTCCTTCTCTAAAATTGGTAATTTTGGTAATTTTAGTGCTACAACTTTGAAATTTGGGGAATTTACTATTTTTGAGTTGTTTATTAACTCTACCAAATTGCAAAATTGTAGAGCAAAAAGCACTGATTTTAGAAATTTTCATTTTTGAGACCAAGCGAAAAGTTCACACATTTTCCACTAAAATTCGTAATTTTGGTAATTTTAGTGCTACAACTATGAAATTTGGAGAATTTACTATTTTTGAGCTGTTTATTAACTTCACGAAGTTGAAAATTGTTGAGGGAAAAGCATAGATTTTAGAATTTTTTTATATTTCAGATCAAGCTAAGAAATTTTACATCCTCCACTAAAATTCGTAATTTTGGTTATTTTAGTGCTACAACTATGAAATTTGAGGAATTTACTATTTTTGAGTTGTTTATTAACTCTACTAAATTGCAAAATTGTAGAGCAGAAAACTCCGATTTTAGAAATTTTTATTTTTGAGACCAACATAAAGTTCTCATTTCCTTCACTAAAATTCGTAATTTTGGTAATTTGAGTGCTACAACTATAACATTTAGGGAAGTTTTCATCTTTGAGTTGTTTATTAACTCTGTCAATTTGTAAAATTGTAGAGTAAAAAACACAAATTTTAGAAATTTTTATTTTTGAAACCGAGCAAAAAATTCCCACTTCCTTTACTAAAATCCGTAATTTTGGTAATTTTAGTGCTACAACTATAAAATTTGGGGAAGTTACTATTCTTGAGTTGTTTATCAACTCTACCAAATTACAAGATTGTAGAGCGAAAAACACAAATTTTAGAAATTTTCATTTTTGAGACCAAGCGAAATGTTCCCACTTCCTCCTCTAAAATTCGTAATTTTGGTAATTTTAGTGCTACAGCTATGAAATTTAGGGAAATTATTATTTTTGAGTTGTTTATTAACTCTACCAAATTGCAAAAATGTAGAGCAGAAAACAGATTTTAGAAATTTTTATTTTTGAGACCAACATAAAGTTCTCATTTCCTTCACTAAAATTCGTAATTTTGGTAATTTTAGTGCTATAACTATTTATAAAATTTGAGGAAGTTATTATCTTTGAGTTGTCGGATATACAGGGTGTTTAAAAGTCGAGACCAGAACCCAAAGCTTCGGTCTCAAAAACTCCCAAAAACTTCCATAGAAAGTGCTCTGTTTCTTATTATTTTGAAAAAGTGTCTAAATTTGCCTGCAATTCCGATATTAATATTGTCGCGTCCAGAGACCCGCGCGTGCTGGAATGTCTTTTTACCGCCGTTAATAATAAACATCAAAGCGAAATAAATAAGAAAACGCGTTTGAATGTACTCTCCTATTATTGCCGAGTTTCGTATTTCTCTGGACACTTGCGGAGCCCCATTACGCCACGTCTAATTCCGTCCCCCATTCGCCGTTTTAAATCATCTTTAATTGTTGAATCAACGTCAATAAACTCCCGAAATAACAAATAAAATGGCAAATGGCCCAATATGAAACTGTCAATATCCCCGCAAACTAATGAACTTCCACGCGAACTCTTTTCCAGCCGCAGCGAGCCAACACTTTACATCCCGCCGCGTTTTATTATTAGGCGCTTGTTTTAAAATAGAGCGAGGGTAGCTGCAAGAACTCGCGCCGTCTCATTGCTTCTTTCGTTCTTTCTAGACTATAAACTGGGTGACGAAACTCGACGAACAATTGTATCCGGTCATAACGACGAATTCCACGAATCCGAAGGAGATAGTGACACATTTATGTGGCAAGCTGGAGAAAGTCGTGCCAGATATCCGAAAAGCGCAGGGCGAGGTGGAGCAGCGGCTCAAGACGGCTGAAGGGCTCATCGCCAAAGCGCAATCAAGCGACGAGAAGACCCTCATCGTCAAGAACAAACTCGCGGAGTTGACAAGAAGACTGTCGGATATTGGCAACGACTATCAACTCCTCCTGGAGATGCTAATTTCGTACTTTAAGAACCTCGTCGAATTAGACAGGAAAGTCGATGATGCCAACTCCCAAACTGGTAGAGCCGCTGGTGATCTCCCCGGAGTCGAAACTCTCATTAGAGAACACGAAACCTCCAAGCAGATTGTCCTCCAGCTCTTTAACCAAGCGAGGAACGAGTGCGAGAATGTCGTCCACAGGATCTCCAGACAGGTAACATCACCAGCACCTGGAGCGATACTCAACTTCTTTTCCAGGAACCCCCCCAGGCCGCTGAGAGCGACATCCAGAAACTACAACACATCCTGGAGCTCAAGAGAGACAACTGGGAGAACCAGTGGCGACAAAGAAGAGACTCTCTGGAAGCTCAAAGACAACTCTGCCAATTCGACACTGATTTGCACCAAATTAATGGGACCATCGATGACCTCAGCAACCAGTTGCAAGACATGAAAGGGAAATACGGGGAGTCTTTGGCCGCCGCAAGAGCGACTTCTCAAGCTTTCGTGTATTTCGAAAAAACCGTCGATGTAAGTCAACTCTTGTCTTTGATTCTTTTTTTTATTTTTTCTTGTAGATGCTTCAACAACGCATTCAGACATTCTTGGACACTGGAGAGAAATTGTTGGCGGAGCGCCACGCCCAAGCCCCACACATTCAGAAACAAATTGCGCAGTTACAAGATCGCTGGAACAACTTCAAGAAGCAAGTCCAAGAGACGAGGAATTTGATTGATCTCAGCATCCAGTTCTTTGAGTTGGTCGAAGCGGCCAACGAGTGGTTCCGCGAAGGTAGCCGTCTTCTGGTTTCCATCGCGCGGAAATCAAATCTCGTGAAGAAACCAGAGGAAGCCCAAGAGCTGCTCAATGAAATCGAAATTTTCCTGAAACCGGGCGAGCAGAAACAAAACGAACGAATCCAGAAGATTGTTGAGTTGGCGACGAGGATCTTCGGACCCATGCAGACGTCACAGATCGACCAGGTTCTGCAAGAAAACAAAGGAATGCTTGAGTCGTTTAGCAGCATCAGCAACGAGCTCAATCAGTTGGCTGAAAACTTGAGACTCGCGGAGGAACAGAGATTGAGGGAAATTGAGGAAGCGAGAATCAGGGCCGTGGAGGAAGAAGCTAGGCGAAAAGCCGAAGAAGAAGCGAGGAGAAAGGCTGAGGAGGAGGCGAGACGAAGAGCTGAAGAAGAAGCGAGAATTCGCGCGGCGGAAGAAGCTCGCCGACTCGCTGAAGAAGCGGCTAGACGCAAAGCTGAGGAGGAGGCGCGGCTACGCGCTGAGGAAGAAGCAAGAAGGAAGGCTGAAGAGGAAGCGCAAAGAAGGGCTGCAGAAGAAGAAGCTCGTCGTAAAGCGGAGGAAGAAGCTAAAGCCAAAGCTGCCGAGGAGGCGAGACGTAGAGCAGAGGAAGAAGCTAGACGACTTGCCGAGGAGGAAGCTAGACGGAAACTTGAAGAAGAAGCAAGAGCTCGAACGGCTGAAGAGGCGCGGATAAGAGAAGCAAGAGCTGCTGAAGAAGCGCGGATAAGAGAAGCCCAAGCGGCTGAAGAGGCGCGGATAAGAGAAGCAAGAGCTGCTGAAGAAGCGCGGCAAAGAGAATTGCGAGCTGCTGAAGAAGCGCGCCTAAGAGCGGAAGAAGAGGCTCGCATCCGAGCCCTAGAGCTCCAAAAGGTCCAAACCGCCCTCGTCCAAGAAAAACCGGCGGAAACCCTCGAGCCGCCGAACTTCAGCGCGCCTCTCAGCGACGCCGTCATCCAAGAAGGATCGAAATTCACCTTCCTCTGCCACGTCACCGGATCTCCAGTCCCTGTGGTAACTTGGTTCAAAGACGGCATCTCCATCCAAAACAACCCAGATCTCCAAACCACCTTCGATCAAGGCCTCTGCACTTTGACCATCGAAGAGACCTTCGCCGAAGACTCCGCCAAGTACACATGCAAGGCAATTAACGCCGCCGGTTCAGCAGAAACGAGTGCTTATCTCTCTGTGAAAGAAACGGAGCCGGAGGAACAGTTATCGCCACCAAGTTTCGTGAAACTGTTGGAGCCTGGAAGCGCGCGTGAAGGAGCGAGTTTTCAGTTTTGTTGCAAAGTTGAGGGAAATCCGTTACCAACGGTGCAGTGGTTTAAGAATTACGATTGCATCGACAACTCTCCGGATTATGTAATTACTTATAACAACGGAGAGGCTATTTTGAAGTTTGAGAAAATTTATTTGGAGGATAAAGCGGAGTACACGTGCAAGGCTGCCAATGAGCTGGGAGTCGCCCAGAGCACGGCGAGTTTGTCAGTGACACGTAAGTCTTGTTGCATTTCTTTTTCTATGTTTGTATGGGCAGTGATAGTTCTTGCAGTTTTGTGCAAATTGTTTAAAGCTGCAAATTCATTGACAATTTTGTCCTAACATTAATTTTTATTTTCGAGACCAAGCAAAAAGTTCCCACTTCCTTTACTAAAATTCGTAATTTTGGTAATTTTAGTACTACAACTATGAAATTTGGGGAAGTTACTATTTTTGAATCGTGCATTAACTCTACCAAATTGCAAAATGGTAGAGCAAAAAACACCAATTTTAGAAATTTTTATTTTTGAAACCAAGCAAAAAGTTTCCACTTCCTCCTCTAAGATTCGTAACTTTGGTAATTTTTGTGCCACAACTATAAAATTTGGGCAAGTTGCTATTTTTAAGTCTTGTATTAACTTTACCAAACTTCAAAATTGTAGAGCTAAAAACACAGATTTTAGAAATTTTTATTTTTGAGACCAATCCTAAAGTTGGTACTTCCACCATAAAAATTCGTAGTTTTGGTAATTTTAGTGCTACAACTATGAAATTTAGAGAAGTTACTATTTTTGAATTGTGTATTAACTCTACCCAATTGCAAAATTGTAGAGCAAAAAACACGGATTTTAGAAATTTTTATTTTTGAAACCAAGCAAAAAGTTTCCACTTCCTCCTCTAAGATTCGTAATTTTGGTAATTTTTGTGCCACAACTATAAAATTTGGGCAAGTTGCTATTTTTAAGTCTTGTATTAACTTTACCAAACTTCAAAATTGTAGAGCTAAAAACACAGATTTTAGAAATTTTTATTTTTGAGACCAATCCTAAAGTTGGTACTTCCACCATAAAAATTCGTAGTTTTGGTAATTTTAGTGCTACAACTATGAAATTTAGGGAAGTTACTATTTTTGAATTGCGTATTAACACTACCCAATTGCAAAATTGTAGAGCAAAAAACACGGATTTTAGAAATTTTTATTTTTGAAACCAAGCAAAAAGTTTCCACTTCCTTCACAAAAATTCCTAATTTTGGTAATTTTAGTACTACAACTATGAAATTTGGAGAAGTTACTATTTTTGAATCGTGTATTAACTCTACCAAATTGCAAAATGGTAGAGCGAAAAACACAAATTTTAGAAATTTTTATTTTTGAAACCAATCGAAATGTTGGTACTTCCACCTCTAAAATTCGTAGTTTTGGTAATTTTAGTGATACAACTATGAAATTTGGGGAAGTTACTATTTTTGAATCGTGTATAAACTCTACCAAATTGCAAAATTGTAGAGCAAAAAACACGGATTTTAGAAATTTTTATTTTTGAAACCAAGCAAGAAGTTTCCACTTCCTCCTCTAAAATTCGTAATTTTGGTAATTTTTGTGCCACAACTATAAAATTTGGGCAAGTTGCTATTTTTAAGTTTTGTATTAACTTTACCAAAGTTCAAAATTGTAGAGCTAAAAACACAGATTTTAGAAATTTTTATTTTTGAGACCAATCGAAAAGTTGGTACTTCCACCTCTAAAATTCGTAGTTTTGGTAATTTTAGTACTACAACTATGAAATTTGGGGAAGTTACTATTTTTGAATTGTGAATTAACTCTACCCAATTGCAAAATTGTAGAGCAAAAAACACGGATTTTAGAAATTTTTATTTTTGAAACCAAGCAAAAAGTTTCCACTTCCTTCACAAAAATTCCTAATTTTGGTAATTTTAGTACTACAACTATGAAATTTGGAGAAGTTACTATTTTTGAATCGTGTATTAACTCTACCAAATTGCAAAATGGTAGAGCGAAAAACACAAATTTTAGAAATTTTTATTTTTGAAACCAATCGAAATGTTGGTACTTCCACCTCTAAAATTCGTAGTTTTGGTAATTTTAGTGATACAACTATGAAATTTGGGGAAGTTACTATTTTTGAATCGTGTATAAACTCTACCAAATTGCAAAATTGTAGAGCAAAAAACATGGATTTTAGAAATTTTTATTTTTGAAACCAAGCAAGAAGTTTCCACTTCCTCCTCTAAAATTCGTAATTTTGGTAATTTTTGTGCCACAACTATAAAATTTGGGCAAGTTGCTATTTTTAAGTTTTGTATTAACTTTACCAAACTTCAAAATTGTAGAGCTAAAAACACAGATTTTAGAAATTTTTATTTTTGAGACCAATCGAAAAGTTGGTACTTTCACCTCTAAAATTCGTGATTTCGGTAATTTTAGTGCTACAACTATAAAATTTGCGGAAGTTACTATTTTTGAGTCGTTTATTAACTCTACCAAATTGCAAAATTGTAGAACAAAAAACACACATTTTAGAAATTTTTATTTTTAGACCTAGCAAAAAGTTCCCACGTCCTTCACTATAATTCGTAATTTTGGTGCTATAACTATAAAAATTGGGGAAGTTATTGTTTTTAAGTCATGTATTAACTCCACAAAATTGCAAAATTGTGGAGCAAAATACACAGATTTTAGAAATTTTTATTTTTGAGACCAAGCGAAAAGTTCTCATATCCTTCCCTAATAAAATTCCCTTCACTTGGAGCATGTGGCACTTGGCACTAAATAATTACGTAAAACTAATGCACAGGAATTTTTAAGTCAAAATTTTCAAATGTCAAATTCTGGGGGACAATAATAATGCCAACCTTGTCCTTTTAAAATTACCAAAGATTCATCAAGATTTCAAAATCAAATAAAAAAAATAACTGTCAAACTGAACGCAACCTAAACTGTCAAATCATCTTTACTAGAGCCCATTACTATCAGTCTACTCAATAACATGTAAAATTGGTGGCAACCCCTAGCGATTTTGATCCTAACAGTTGGCAGCAAAAGCGCTTGACCTTGATTTTCCCCTGATTTTCTCCCTAAAGGATTGGAAGCCAGATTTACACCGAAAATTTATTCAGCAGTGTGGACTGATGGCAATGAGCTCTGCTTTATTTTCGCATAATTCGCTGCTTTCGTCTCTCTGCACTTTATAAGCGAGTAGGCGATTTTTGATCTAAAATTAAATTTGATCAGTTTAAACCTTTGTTTCTTCTACTTTGGCACGTTCTGTCCACATTTCATTTCTGAACTTCATAAGCTCCACAGTGACATCAATAGTGTCCAAGGTGTTGGAACGAAACTGCGGAAATAATTGCCCGAGTGAACCTATTTTTACTTATTGTGTTGTAAAAATACTTCTTGTACATGAATAAACAGTTTACACACTTATTGCTTTTTGAAATGCGAATTGAAAGTCGTGGGCGCCTAAACAAAATTTCTAGACCAATTTCACAACCCGCAAATTTATGTGTGCAGCTCTGGAGCCGATGGAAGCGCCCAAGTTTATCCTGCCTCTGTCCAATGTGATGGCGAGGGCCGGACAGAAAATAAAATTGGAATGTGAAGTTTCTGGATTGCCCCCACCAATCCTGACTTGGTCACACAACGGCAAAGCTGTGAAAGAGGCGCGCGAGCTGAAAGTAAGTACCAATTTTCCTGCTAACGATTCCGATGATGATTAACGCAATTGCACGCATTATTTTTATCGGCGAAGACGTGGGTTTGGCCTTTTTTCCGTCTTGGCACCGATCCGACCTGCTGAAACTCGCATTTTTCCACAAATGCCGTTTCATCCGATCACAGTTCTTTCAAAACCACAGCTGCAATTCTCTAAATATACTTTCAGTTGCAGTTTGAGGGAAATAAGGCCACTTTGCTGGTATTCGAGGCGTTTCCGAAGGATGCCGGCACTTTTATGGTCCACGCGAAGAACATAGCCGGTGAAGCTTCCAGTGCTTGTAGTGTTTCGGTCAAAGGACGCCTTCCTACAGAAACTTCCGACTCTGAGTTGGCCAGCGACATGGAACCCGTCAAACCGTCCATCCAGTTACCATTAACTAACGTTACGGTAACCGAAGGCAATCGAGTAAGACTGGATTGCGTGATAGTCGGCCAACCGGAACCGGAAGTCATTTGGTACCACGACGACCGACCTGTTAAAGAGTCCCCGGACTTCCAGTTACTCTTCCAAGGCGATCGCTGCTCTCTCATCATCCAAGAAGCTCTCTCTGAAGACGCCGGTGTGTACAAAGTCGTCGCGCTCAATTCAGCGGGAGAAGCCTCGAGTAAATGTTCTTTGGCGGTGACTCCAGAGGCTGTGGCGAAGCCACCGGAGCCAGAAGAACCTCCTGGGACGCCTCCAAAATTCACGAAGCTCCTCTCCGACGTGTTGGTTTCAGAAGGAGAAAAAGTCACGTTCGAAGGGAATGTGGTCGGGGAGCCACGACCAGAAGTGAAGTGGTTGCTCAACAACCAACCCATCGCCGCCACGGACCACGTGAAGATCACCCACGACGCCGATGGTACCATCAAACTCGAAATCGAAAACGTGCGCCCGGAGGACAAAGGCGTCTACACCGTCAAAGCCACGAATTCTTCAGGAGACGCGAAGTGCTTCTCGCAGCTCATCGTAAAATCAATGAAGCCGCCAGAGATCATCAAACACGAAGAGATCAAATCCGCGCCTGTCTTCAAAGAGATGTTCAACGACCGCGTTGCCTTCGAAGGCACCTCCACCAAGTTTGAGTGCATAGTGGTAGGCAAGCCCACCCCTAAAGTCCGGTGGCTGTTCAACGGAGAGCCCATCACCGGGAAGAAAATCCTGATTTCAACCTCTGGAGACCGCCAGGTTTTAACAATCCCAGAAGTCAACAAAGAAGTTGCAGGAACCATCACCTGCGTCGCCGAGAACGAAGTTGGAAAAGCCAGTTGCGCCTCCACGTTATCCGTGCAGAGCGTCTCTGCCATCACTCTTCCGGAGTTCCAACGCGACTTGACTCAACACGTTGAGTCTTCCTACATTATCAACAGAGAAATCCACACTCAATCGTCAACTTCGAAGTCGCAGAAAATCACCACGTCTAGCGGCGCCGAAGAGCCCCACGTCCAAATCCACAGTTTCTCCGCCCAAGACCAACAGTCGTTCAAGCAGATCAACCAGCAAGCGCCCCAAATCAGCGAGTCGCATAAAATCGAAGAGTTCCACCAAGTGGGGAAGCAACCGGCTACCATCATCGAGAAGTCGTCTTCAGTTTTCACTTCCGGAGGGGAAGAAACGAAGCAGAAGACAATAGAACACGTGGTGCAGAAGCCAGCGATACGAACGCGGCCACCGAAGTTTGTCACTCCAGTAACTGGTAAAATTGTTGATCAAAACGTTGACGTGGTTCTTGAGGGGATTGTCGATGGACTACCATCGCCTGAGATCAAGTGGACGAAGAATGGTGAAGATCTTCGGCAAGGCCCGGGGCTCACCATCACCGTCGACCGAAACAAGGCCACTGTGGTCATCAAAGACGCCAAGATCGACGACGCTGGAAGGTACACCTGCACGGCGGTCAACGAAGCCGGGAAAGCCGTTAGCACCGCCGACTTAGTGGTCAGAAGTAAGTCCTCCTCAACTTAAGACCGCAGCTTCAATTTTAGTTTCCAGAAACCGTGTTCCCTCCAGTTTTCGGCCGCCGCCTCCAAGCGCAAGTGATCAAGAAAGGCGACCGCGTGGTCATGGAGGTGGAGGTCACCGGAACCCCGGACCCAACAGTCACGTGGTACAAAGACGGTGTGCCCATATCTGAGGCGCTGGGTGACAAACCCAAAGTGAAGACGATGGGAAATTCGCACACACTCATCATCGACAAAGGTAAGTCTTCAGTCTGTGGAGAAGTGTTAACAAAAACTCTTCAGCTGAGATGAATTTGTCTGGGCGCTTCATGGTCCGCGCGGTGAACTCCGGTGGCGAAGCCCAAAGCATTGCAGACATAGCTGTGTTTGAACCAACCCCTGATACTATGGTGGAGGTGGTCAAAACTGTCGTCTTTGAAGACGTCAGAAAACATGAAACTCTGGTAAGTGTTCTTCTGATCACTTCTTTGGTGGTGGTGGTAGATTTCTTCTCATTTGTGTTTTTTTCCACACATCTTGTAGACGTCAGCTGCTGATAAAGTGACATCTTCAGTTTCTACGACGTCTAAACCGATCGAAGTTCCTAAAATCGTTCCAGAACCTGTTCTAGTTCCTAAAATTTTCCCTCAAGTTTCCTCCAAGTCTGAATTCACCTCAATGACCAAACAGGAGTTTTCCAAAGAGTCTAAAACTATAAAGTTAGAGCATACGGTACCGGAAATACCGATGCCCCAACCCATAATAAGAGCCTCTCCTGTGCTCAAAAGAGAAACGGATTTCGAGGTTTGCCAACCTTCTAGTCAATTCTTTGAAGAGAAAAAACTGGAAACGGAGGAGACGGGCATTGAAACCAGCTCAATATCAAAACAGTCGTCTCTTCAATACTTCGTGAAGAAAATCAAAGAAGGGGATGAACCACCACCTAAAGAAAGATCCGTTCCGACCGCCATCAAATCCGAAGTCTACAAAAAATTCGAAGAGGTTTCTAAAGTTGAGACACCGAAACCTCCAGAGCCACTCGTACAAGAGTACAAGTCCTACACTCACGAAATCCGAGCACCAGAGCCGGTGGTTCAACACTACAAGTCTTTCACCCGCGAAGAAGTTTCCCTAAAACCGGAGCCACCAGCTGAAATTATCTACCCGGCGCCTCCACCAATTTCCAAGGTTCAAGAACGAGTTAAGTTGATTGAAGAGACTCCGAAGTCGAGTTATTCAGAGAAAATCGAGAAGTCGTTCCAATCTTCGAGTTCTTCGAGCTATTCTAGACATGTGGAGAGCGGCGGACCTTCTGCGGATGCTCTCCAAATGGAGAAGGCCTGGGCGCATAAGTTCTCCGAAACTCAAGATAAGTCGTGGCCACCAACTCAACCGGAAGAAGTGAAAGTTCAACCGTCGTGGTCGGTGCAGAGTACTCTTGAGAAGAAGTGGACTCCTGAGGTTCGCACGGAGGTTAAAGAAACGAAGAGTTTTGTTGAACGGACTCCGGTGCAGCAGAGTTTTAGGAAAACTGAGATTGTCCAGGAGACTCTTCCGCCGGTGGTAACTCACTACATCGGGAAGGTTACCGATGTTCAGCACAGTTCTTTCATGCAGTCACAGTACGAAACCAGCAGTGAAAGACGAGAGTTCACTGAAGAAAGAAATGTTAGACCGTCGGAGGTGCTTAAGACGTGGCCGCCTCCACAGACTATTCAGCCGAGTATTGAGAGTCTTCCAATAAGACCGGTGTCGGTGCAGGACATCACCGACGAGGTGTACCTGGAGCCCGGACCTCCTCCAGAGATTGCTTTTGCGCAACCACCACGTGAAAGAAGTCAGTCGTATGTGGAGATGATGGAGCAGGATTTGGAGAGGAATTTGGAGAGGATTCCGGCGAAAGTTCCTCCAGGTGCTGTGAGAACCATCCCCCCGCCCTTACCACCGAAGAAGGAACAACCGAAAGCGCCTCCAATACCCGCGAAGCCCGTGAAGGCCGTCACGCCGGTGATCCCATCCGTGCCATTTGAAAGGTTCCCGGATTTGGAACCTTTTCCTTTCGTGGCGGAACCTGAGAAACCCCGACCACCAAGAGTGGGTCCTCCGCCGACTCCCTCCAAGTTCATCAAAGGAAGATTCACCGACAGCGACTACGAGAGCGATTTTGAGTTCGCTAGAATCCCTCCAAAGTGGAAACCTTCCGCTAGCGACACCGAAGAACCAAGCTACAGGAAAGTAAGAGCACCAAAACTTACCTCCACTGGTAGATCCAGATCTGTAGAACCCGAGCCGTTACCACCTTCAAAGTTCGACCAACCGCCACAATTCCAAGGACCGCCACGCCCGGATATTAATCTAGAAGCAGCTAGACGCAAAAAAGAAACAATCCAGCAAGTTAAGAAACAAACTAAGCATTACACGAGGAGTCACGAAGTGAAAAGAGAGGTGGCTCCGCCCCCACCGGAGATTAAACCAGGGTCTCCGCCCATTTACGCGGAAGCTCCGCCCGAACGAAAAGGACGACCGGAGTCGCCGAAGGCCAAACACAAGAATATCGATGGGTACATGGCGGATACCGACGAACCGTTTTCTCTGCAGAAAAAGTCGTTGAAGACGGAGTATCGTCACGAAGAGTACAAACATGTTTCGCAAAGCAGCGAGCGCGTTTTTGAGACCTCGCAGCAAAAGGTCGTTGTTCCCAAACCCCACGCTCCTAAGATTTCCCAACATAAGAAACACGTCGCGGCGTCGGTTTCTTCAGCGAAGAAGGTTCGGCTGTGTGCTTTTACCTCTTTTTAGTGTGACTTTTAACAGTTTTCTATGGTATTTTTAACTGTAGCTTACGTGATTTGCATGGATTTATTTCGGGTGTTTGAACGAACCTTAATTTCTTTTTTTTTTTTGTGAAGGAACTCGTGGCCACGCCCATTATTACCAGCGTCACCTCCGAGCAACGAATCGAACAACAGGAAAGGCACACCAAACTCGAGCCCTTCCCCTACAAGGCGGAGCTGCCACGCCCCAAGAAGCCTCGTTGTCCCCCGCCTCCCAGTCCTTCCAAATTCGTCAAAGGCGAATTTCGTGAAAGCGATTACGAAAGTGACTACGAAGGACGCATCCCTTCTGTGTGGCGATCAGATGGCGAGCCCGCCTACAGACCTGTACGGCCACTCCTCACCCCCGGCGGCCGTCAATCGCAACAGTCCGGTCGTACCCCGACTCCGCCCACTGAGTTTGATCGGCCGCCGCATATCGAAGGGCCGCCTCGCCCAAAATTCGAACCAATCGAGAAAGTCAAACCTAGTGTTAAATTAGAGGAGATTATTAAGCCCGCCCCTCAACCCGTCAAGCCTAAGTTTGTCCCGGCGGAGACTATCATAGCCACGCCCGCTGTAAGGAGGGAAGTGGTGGTGCTGCAACCGGGAACGCCCCCTGAAATGGGGTATGTCCCGCCCCAGAAAACGCAGTACTATCGCTCTGTGACGAGCGCCCCATATCACAACGCCATTCAGACCGAGACGTCGAATGTCGTTCATTTTAATGAAGCAAGTGAGAATTGTAGAAGAACGGTGAGCATGCAGCAAACGACCAAGGTGATTAAGTTCGGGGATCAAAGAAGGGAGGAGTCTAAGTTGGAGCCCTTCCCTTACAAAGCCGAGCCGGATAGAGGGAGGCGGAGCCGAGGCCCCCCGCCTCCAAAACCCACGAAATTCGTTCCGGGAGAATTCCGAGAGAGCGACTACGAGAGCGAAGTTGATCAAGCTCGAATTCGACCCAAATGGGGTCCTGGGGGTAGCGACTCGGAAGGGTACCACTACAGACCAGTAAAAGCACCTGCGTCTCACCGTTCGTTGAGCGTACCAGCACCACACGAGCGAGTGGTGTCTCCTTTGGAATTCGATCAACCACCTTTGATGCCTTCAGTCACCACAGACCACACCGATGGAGAGGTGCGAAGACGCCACGAAAGCCACCGACGATTTATGGAGAGTAAATCCGGGAAAGTTGTCGCAAGAAGTCGATCGTACGAACCTCCAGTGAAGGATTTACACCCAGGAAGTCCTCCAGAGTATGGATACATCGCCGATAACAAAATAACGAAAGCTGCAGCGACGAAAATCGCCTCGGAACACATGGACAGTATGACCCATGCGTTCAAATCGACCACCCAGAAGTTCGTCCGGGACATCATGAGCGATGTCAACAAGCAATCGCAACAGAAACCGGCGGTTAAAGTCGAAGATGCAGACGCCCAAGTCTATCGGGAAGAAACCAGAGCTGCTCAGTACGGTAAGTCTTCGTATTTCCTCCAGGTGGTGGTGGAGGTGCTAAATTCTAACCCTCCAGGTACAAAACACGTGGATCCCGATACGGGTCTCATCTATTTCAAGTACGACTTCGGGTACGAGTTCGGGATAATTTTACCCGGCGAGAGTAAACAAGGGGAGATCCCCGTTCCGAAAAAAACGATAATTGAACCCCCCAAACGCACCACCGACATTGACATGCCGGTGTACCACGAAACCACCCAGAAAGATTCCCAGTTTCGCCCGAAAAAATTCACTCCGAGCAAAAACGTGAAATGGGAACCGACTTCTGAAAGCGAGATGTCAGAGTACGAGGGCGAGAACAGGAGAGGTACTACCTTGCACGGCTCGAGATGGGATCAATCGTCTTGTAGTCCTGTATCTCTGTCGCCTAGTTTGCCTAGCACATCTCCAGCTTTTAACAGTACTATTGCAGGTACTCGGTGTGCCGGTTTGGCTTGACTGATACTGACAGATTTGGCTGATTTCGTGTTGTTAAGAGTAGTACTAACTTGTTTTGTTGTTTTGGTGTTGTGGTGACGTTATTGTGACGTTCTGTTTTCAGCTTCGGGCAGAAAGGGAGCCGAGACTCCTCCTAGCTGCCCTAGTACTCCGGGCAGTACCCACGGCAAAAACTCGCAAAATGCGGCCCAAGCCCGCGCACCAATGTTCATTACGGTTAGTTTTCCTCGCTTATCCTCCTTGAAACTAACTAATTTCTCCAGCCCCTGCGCAACATCGCTGTCGTGAGCGGCCAACCCGCCAAGTTCGAGTGCATCGTCCAGTCGGAGCCGCCGCCCAACATCCTCTGGTCGAAGAACAGCAGGATAATAGAGAACTCGCGCGACTACCAGCTCCATTACCGGAACGGAGTGTGCCGACTGACCATCTCACAGGCGTATCCTGGTAGTACCGCCCATTTTACCACCAATGAACTAATTGGTTTCTTTGCAGAGGACGCAGGAACGTACACTTGCACGGCCACCAACTCCGTGGGGTCGGCCAACACCACGGCGACTCTTCAGGTACCAGGTGAGCGCCGTTCGGCTTATATTTAATCAGATTCGGTGGTGGTACTCTAACACGACGCTTTAGACACTGCCAAAGTCTTTTACTATGTGAATAAGTGCGTTCAAGTAGATTAGAAAATTGCTTCTCGACTGGTTTCTTTCATACGATTTGATGCTTTTTATGTATTCTGTTAAAGTACTTACTTTTGGTATCGTTACCTTCCTACAACTGTTCTGGTCATGTCTAGTTATAGTCTTGCTATTGACTGTATTTGTTACTCGATTATTTATTACATTTATTTGTTGTGTCTGTTGTATAATCGACATTAAAGCTTTTCTGCGGTACTCTTCTTTTAATTCTTGTGGGATCCTTTCCTCTTTCCTTAACTTCTTGGTGGTGGGTGACCTTCAAGGTGAAGGACTGCTATAAGATAACAACATAACAAGAACTTCAGAGCGAGTTTACTAATAATTCGGTGGTGAAGAAGGTAAGTGCAATTTACTTCAGGGTGTATCTTTCGGTACTAATATTGCAAGTCTAAGTCAAAAAAAATTCAGTGTAATTCAACCTCTTTGGAAACCAATAAACATCCTAACTTTAGATCGTGAATAAAATATTTGGCACAATTTGCGCTCAGGTATTACTCACATTTTCTAATTCGGATTGTTTGTATTTTTGCCTGACGTTTCGCCGACGATCATAACTCTTCAAGGATCTTCTCCTCGAAACCCGAAGATATAAATACAATTAATCGATAAAAGAACAACTCCATGTATAATGGAAACTTGCCCAAAGTGTTCCGAAAATAGATCAACTGCAATTCGGTTTATCCGAAGTGTGAAGTTGAAAAGAGAGCTCCTCTGTTAACACTCAGATATGAAGAAAAAGATCTAAAATTTGACTCGCTTAATGAAAGTGACCATGGAACGTATATATAAATCTGTGGGACCATAAAATGGGCATTGAAACCGATGCAGACGTGGGTTGATAGTCGTTCTAAGAATAAATTGGCGAATTTGACCTAATTACTTCTTGCAAATTGAGCTTGTAGTCAGATTGTGGTGCAAATTGGAGTTATTGTGGTCATTATTCAACTGATAAAGCGGAGTACAATACATTTTATTTCTTTTAGTCGCGCGGACATGTCAAATAAAGTGTTAAGGTGAATCCGAAAAGAATAATTTTATTGGCATTATCCGCCCCTGAAGTTTTATCGCCAAAAACGCACCGAAACTACCAATTCTATCGCAGCCCTTCATTGATTGGCTAATCTGTTGCGTTTCCAAGGTAATCAAGGCGTGCATAAAAGAATCAATTTATGGATTGAATTGAAAAGTTCTGTCAATGAAATGTGTCGAAATTCAATTTGTTTCTTACCGTTTTTGCATCTCAAGAAAATTTTACTTCGCTTGGGACATGTTTAAGCACTGATAAATTACGTAAACTTTGATGCACAGGTAATTTTATGTCAAAATGGACAAATGTCAAATTCTGGGGGACAATGTTGCCAACTTTGTTATCTTAAAATTTCCAAAGTTATTTCATCAAGATTCTAACCTTAAATAACGAAATAACTATCAAAGACGGCAATTACAGTCATTAAAATAATAAAGTTGACAGCAGCCCCTAGTAATTTTAATCGGTGGCGGTTGGTAGCAAAAGCGCTCGACCTTGACGCAACTGACATGCGTATGAGTTAATCGTCCTGCGCAATTTTGACAACTTTGACAACGCTTACATTCAATTTTTCCCCAGCTTTCTCCCTAAAAAATTGAAGGCCCGATTTACACCCAAGAATTGTCAAAAATTACACAAGAAATTGTACTGAGCTTTAAAATAAAATAACTATGAATCGGTCAATTAGTAAAATAAATAAACCAAATCTTTTGGCAGATATTATTTCTCTTCAAGGCCAAATATCGAGCATACCATCGAAATTTGAAGTTTCCAAGAATACAGCCCACGTCGAAATCGCATCTTTTGTAACACCTCGAAAAATGCACCCCTTGACTCATCTCTGAATTTCCAGGCTAAGAATAGTTTCCGTCCTAAAACTTGGCTTAAAACACATTTAACGTGTCAAAACGTACATTGTTTACACATTTCGCGCCTGAATATGACTTCACTTCGATGATACTTTTAGTGAAATCACGCAAGATGACATTTATTTGATATTGAGGATATTTACGAACTGGATCACTTTCAACAATCGAAAATAAATAAGTCCAGAATTTTTTCGCACTGTTACCACCCAATTCGTAATTATTACATTCAGGATGTTCTAAAATTAAACACACATTTCGCCCGAATTCCTTATTATGAATTACGGTTTATTTTCAGCTTGTGATTGCACGGAATTGTGCTGAAAGTTAAATTTATTATCACGGAAATTTTAGTGATTGTTCTTTAATTGAGCGCTTGGACAATAAACCGAGCGATGAATCAAAACCGGTGAAATATCGCCATTTCGAAGATAAAAGCAATGTTTGACGCTTTCGCTCGTTGCAAAAGTTACAAAAATAAATCGAAAATAAATGGAATAGTTGAAAATAATTCGCGTGCGAAAGAATCTCCCGTGGGAGTGTTGAAGTGGGCGCGTAGAAAAATATTTGGTTTTCCTCTTAACAAAAAATGACTTTATCGCCATCATAAGAACTAAAAATCCTGGGAAAAGAACTAAACCCTAAGCACGCCTCTAATCGATTTATTCTCGCGCAGATTCTTGCGATTTCTGTCAGCGACGCGATGAATTATTGAAGTAAAATTGTTTCTTTTTCATGGTTTTTATGGAATATTTCAGGAGTACCATCTCATATGTATGGGACGTACCGTCAACTGAAAACCGGTCGCAAGAGCGCCTCTCCGGAATTACAATTCTACAGACGTCCTGAATCTCCTCAAAATTCTTCAGTTGGTAAGTGCAATGGGCCTCATTGCGGGGTTAACAATAATTGTTACCACTGAGAAAGTAAATTAACAAGACTATGCTATGAATATTGCCAAACTAAAAGTACTAAATGTTGTAAATATTGTAAATTAACAAGTCTCATTAATAAACAGTTTCTTTTGAACACTTCTTTTAATTGTGGCGCAAACCATTTAGGGGAGTTGATAAGCAAGTCCAAAGTAGTAAACTCCTCAAATTTTATTGTCGCAGCGTGAAAACTCCCAGAGTTTGAAAAAGTTGGAAATTTCTAGTTCATCAGCAAAATAAAAATTCTAAAAACTGTGTCTTTGTTCTATAACGTTCCAATTTGCGGAAGCTGATAAGCAAGTCCAAACTAGTAAACTCCCCAAATTTTATTGTCGCAGCGTAAAAACTCCCAGAGTTACAAGTTTTTATTTTGAAAAATTGGAAATTTCTAGTTCATTAACAAAATAAAAATTCTAAAAACTGCGTCTCTTGATCTACTACGTTCTTATTTGGGGGAGTTGACAAGCAAGACTAAATTAGTAAACTCCCCAAATTTTATTGTTGCAGCGTGAAAACTCCCAGAGTTACAAATTTTTATTTTCAAAAATTGGAAAGTTTTAGTTCCTCTGCGAAACTAAAAATTCTAAAAGCTGTGTCTATTGTTTTACAACTTTCAAATTTGGGAGAGTTGTTAAGCAAGTCCAAACTAGTAAACTCCCCAAATTTTATTGTCGCAGCATAAAAACTCCCAGAGTTACAAATTTTTATTCTGAAAAATTGGAAATTTCTAGTTCATCTGCAAAACTAAAAATTCTAAAAACTGTGTTTTTTGCTGTACAACATTCTAATTTGGAGGAGTTGATACACAAGTTCAAACATGTAAACTCCTAAAATTTCAGTGTCACAGCGTGAAAACTCCCAGGTTTACAAATTTTATTTTGAAAAAATGGAAATTTCTAGTTCATCAGCAAAATAAAAATTCTAAAAACTGTGTCTTTAGCTCTACAACTTTCTACTTTGGGGAATATAATAAGCAGGTCCAAACTAGTAAACCTCCTATATTTTATGATCGCAGCGTGAAAACTTCCAGAGTTACAAATTTTTATTTTGAAAAATTGGAAATTTCTAGTTCTTCTGCAAAACTAAAAATTCTAAAAACTGTGTTTTGTGCTGTACAACATTCTAATTTGGAGGAGTTGTTACACAAGTTCAAACTAGGAAACTCCTGAAATTTCAGTGTCACACCGTGAAAACTCCCAGGTTTACAAATTTTTATTTTGAAAAATTGGAAATTTCTGATTCATCTGCAAAACTAAAAATTTTAAAAACTGTGTTTTTTGCTCTACAACATTCTAATTTGGAGGAGTTGATGCACAAGTTCAAACTAGTAAACTCCTTAAATTTCAGTGTCACAGCGTGAAATCTCCCAGGTTTACAAATTTTTATTTTGAAAAATTTGAAATTTCTAGTTCATCAGCGAAATAAAAATTCTAAAAACTGTGTCTCTTGGTATACAACGTTATAATTTGGGGGAGTTGACAAGCAAGACTAAACTGTAAACTCCCCAAATTTTATTGTTCCAGCGTAAATACTCCCAGAGTTACAAATTTTTATTTTGAAAATTTGGAAAGTTTTAGTTCATCTGCGAAACTAAAAATTCTAAAAACTGTGGCTTTTGTTCTACAACATTCTAATTTAGGGGAGTTGATACACAAGTTCAAACTAGTAAACTATCGAAATTTCAGTCTCACAGCGTAAAAACTCCCAGAGTTACAAATTTCTATTTTGAAAAATTGGAAAGTTTTAGTTCA
Source organism: Gnatocerus cornutus (assembly GCA_029298725.1). Taxonomy (NCBI): domain Eukaryota; kingdom Metazoa; phylum Arthropoda; class Insecta; order Coleoptera; family Tenebrionidae; genus Gnatocerus; species Gnatocerus cornutus. The sequence continues at coordinate 22,814,101 of CM055510.1, forward strand.
TCTGCGAAACTAAAAATTCTAAAAACTGTGGCTTTTGTTCTACAACATTCTAATTTGGGGAAGTTGACAAGCAAAATTAAACTAGTAAACTCCTCAAATTTTACTGCCGCAGAGTGAAAACTCCCAGAGTTACAAATTTTTATTTTGAAAAATAAGAAAGTTTTAGTTTATTTGCGAAACTAAAAATTCTAAAAACTGTAACTTTTGTTTTTTAACGTTCTAATTCGGGGGAGTTGATACACAAGTTCAAACTAGTAAACTCTCAAAATTTCAGTGTCACAGCGTAAAAACTCCCAGAGTTTCAAATTTTTATTTTAAAAAATTGTAAATTTCAATTCATCTGCGATACTAAAAATTCTAAAAACTGTGTTTTTTGTTCTACAACATTCTAATTTGGAGGAGTTAATACACAAGTTCAAACTAGAAAACTCCTGAAATTTCATAGTCACAGCGTGAGAACTCGCAGAGTTACAAATTGTTATTTTGAAAAATTGGAAATTTCTAGTTCATCGGCGAAATGGAAATTCTAAAAACTGTGTCTTTAGCTCTACAACTTTCTATTTTGGGGAATATAATAAGCAAGTCTAAACTAGTAAACTTCCTAAATTTTATGGTCGCAGCGTGAAAACTTCCATAGTTACAAATTTTTATTTTGAAAAATTGGAAATTTCTAGTTCATCTGCGAAACTAAAAATTCTAAAAACTGTATTTTAGACTAATATTTTAATTAAATGTTTATTATTGTAATATTCTAATTTAGGGGAGTTGACAAGCAAAACTAAACTAGTAAAAGAGTTATAAATTTTTATTTTGAAACGTTTATCTGCGAAATAAAAATTCTAAAAACTGTGTATTTTGTTCTACAACTTGGGGAAGTTGATATGAAGTCCAAACTTAAGTGCGAATTAGGTGAACTGTGCAACTCGACCGCAAACTTGAAAAATCAGCTCAATGCTCATTAACTTTAATTAGAGATTAAATACGTTTAATCAAAGTCTCGGATTGATTAATTAAGACTATAATCGTATCAGACCAAGAAATTTTTCTCGAAAATGTAAATAATGATTCAGCTGAAAGCTCGAAATTTGTGTATTTATAACTGAACTGTAAACACCACCAATAAATTGTGACAAAACCCCAACAAAACAGGAAGCGTTCTTGAACTTCTTCTGCGTCTTCTAGAATGAAAGTAAAAACCGCCACAGGTGTGCGTTTCGCTTCCCCCGACAGTAATTTTTCGAGATTTCGATAAAAGCCGTGGGGCCCCCTCTCGAGCCCTCCAGCCACCGCCAAGACTCCATCTAATTACCATCCGAATTAACAAAATTGAGTCAGAGAAGCGCTAACCAGGCCAGCAGCCGTCACGTATCGCGTATCACCGCGCTGAAAATAGCCCCCTTAGCCCCCACCACGTGCGTGGCAGTGGCGTCCGCAGTGGGAGAGCCTCTTGCATTCTTCGCTCGCAATTCGCAAACGACCGACGTCTTGGTAAAGAATCGGGGATGACTTGAACTTCTGCTAATTGAAGCCGCGGAAGGCACCGAAAACGCGACATACAGACAATAGTGATTTTGTGCACATTTTTTTCTCAAATTTTCTTTTTTTGTGTTCTGTGCGGATTTTTGTGGTGACGAGATGAATCGACAGCAGCAGCAGCAAGTCTCGCAAACGCACCAAACTCAGCAGACTCAGCAGAGGGTGGTCAGGACTGAGCAGCACGTCACGAGACAAGTCACCGGTCATACGACAGGTTAGATTTTCATTTCATGCTTTGCTATCGATTCATCACGGAGCTTTCATTTTGCTTGTGCGGGACCTATAGGACACACTGTATTCTCCACAAATTGTTGATCAGTTCGCAAAAAAAGCAGTCAAACTCTTAGTTGGCAAAACGCCCCCAAATCTTGTCACAACTTGGCAAGAGTCTCTCGAAAAATTTATATCAATCTGCTTTAAAAATAAGTTACGAAATTGTGCGCATTGGCAGAATTTCCATTCTCATTTCGGAGTTTGTTTTTGAACACAGCCGCAATTCCTTCTGGAAATAAACTCACGCAAATATTTACCTCAGGAACTCAAGAACTGTTTAGCTGAAGAAGCAGCAATTACGGCTCAATTTAAGAATAAGAAAAGTGCCACTTTCCTTCCGTGGGAAAAATAAGATTTTTTCCACGCTTTGCGCTTCTTGAAAAAGACCAAAATTTGTTAGATTTGGAAGATTTTCTTTACAGTTTCCACGTTCAGCTTCATAATTACTAACATTAACAGTAAATTACGGAACAATAATTATTTAAATGCAAATGTGAACATGTTACACTCTGCAAGAAAGTAGGTTTAATTCTAAATGGAGCTTAGCTTATAATTCGTTCGCAATAACACGTTGGAAATAATAAAAGGAAATATGACATGGCACAGTTCCGTCTTGTCCTCGTCAGCTGATAAGAACCAGAGATTGTCATGGGTGGTTGGAACGAATTAATTTCGATTTTTTATGGACATTTAACATTGTACCGTTGGATAAATCAGGTGCTAATAAAGTAATAAAAGCTGAAACAAATTAAACCGGCGCTTTTATGATCGTGTTGGTTTTATTTTCCGCCCCCTAAAATACACACATATTGAATCCATCTGTCACAAGCTTCCCTGCATTAATAAAGTTTAATGGCCAACGCGGACAAAACAGAACTTCGAAGCTTCCATCTTCTTTACAATCGCATAACATTAGCAGTAGTAATGAGCTAATTAAGAAAACTTTATCATTACAGTTTACGTTTCCTCGACCAAGCATCTATAAAACAGACACAATTCAAGCGAGAAAGAATAACGTGTTGAGCGCTCGCTCCCGTCAAAATACCGTAAATCTAATTATAATTATTACATGTTTCGGCTTGATAACGGAATCGCGTTAATTTCGCCGAAATTGTCGTTTTTCGCGGAAAAGCGTTAATCCCGGCCTGTATTCGATAAATTTACATAATTTATGAAGCGCCTCCTAGAGGATAGGGTGCTCTCATTGGCACGATAAAAATAGGTGCTCCTAAAATGGACGCTGAAACGCGATCCCGGTTCAAAATAGTCGCTGCCCGGTCGTCCAGTCGCCTCACTCCGACTCTGTCATCCGAAAAATGTCGACAATTTGTTGGGAAAGTGGGAAAGCCGACCTTGCGTGATGGGGACATTTAACTTTTGTTTGGGAGAGATAACTCGAAAATATCGAAAAGAGCTTTGAACTAAGGAAATGTCAATTGCAGTATTGTTTTAATCAGGAATAAGAATTAAAAGGCTGGTTCCGGTTGTTGGATTTTATGGGTTTTCAAACATTGGACAATTGTTTGCACGGTTTTATCCTGACCGGACGTATTGTCCCACAAATTGCTCGCTGGTATTGTGTTCAAACTTTTGCTTTCATTCAGGCCTGGAGAATCTTTAGTATTGAGCGAGGGCTTACAATGTGGTCCAACATTAAATTACCGCGAAAATTTGATTACTAAACACCCTGTATTATGAAAATGTCCACTCAAGGTCACACACTTTCAAATTTTCTTAGTGTAATTCGTCCCGGTTGCAAATGTTGCAATGGCGGAGTGGTGTGAATTGGGTTTTAGGGTACAAAAGACGATCGCCATCGGAATTAAATGTGTTTCTTACCTACAATCGCATCTGAGGATAATTTCACTTCACTTGGAACATGTTTAAGAGCACGCACTTATTAATTAAATTGTTAAATGGCAAATTCTGAGAAACATAGATTGCCAACCTTGTTATTTTAAAATTTTCAAACTTGCAACCAAAACTGACGATAGTCTGATTTGACCATCTATCAAATTTTCCACAAACTCTTATAGTTCATACAGTGGGAGATTAAATGACAGAAAAGTCATTAAAAAGTGTACCATACGCGCGAAATTTAAAATAACAAAATAAGGCCACTTACTGTCAACTTTGTCAACGCAGTTCGCGTAGGAATTTAGTGTTTTTAGTGCATTTTGAATTTTTATTTTATAATTTACTGTCAACCTATATGTCAACTGTCAAAATCTTCCAATCTCTCACCGGATATACTTACTATACCTAAAATTACTTGAAGAAATAAAAAACCCGCAAGTTATTAAATTAGATAATTACTGAACACTTAACATACTTTCGTCTGAGACAAGAAGAAAACCGGAAATTATTTTATTGCAAATCTTCTAATTATTTCTACCTCGGTTTCTCGTCTGACCTATTCGTGTGAAGATGACTACCTGCAAGAGCAAAAAGAATTTTTGACTAATTTTATTAAGAATGAAAGACAGTTACTAAGATTGGCTAAAACAAAAATTCCTAAACTAAGGTTGGCGAGACTGGTTACTAAATGCGCAGTCGATTTACCAAAAATCTGAGGTAATATGATTGTAGTTTTGTGAAGGCATATGTCTTGGACCACATTTTGTCAAAAATTGGCTTAACAATGACATTAATAAAACTAAAGAAAAAAATGACACTCTTTACATTGTAGGCAAAGATTACCTCTTGTAATCTAATAATCGTCAACTGTCTATTATTGGTAGTTCTAATAACGTCTAATTAGTAGTTCAACAGTTTAATTGTTGGCCTGGATTACAATGTTGTTTAAGAGCGGTCCCATTTTATTTTGGTCGCCACTGTAACTTAATGTTTTTTATCATTATATTTTGCGATTGCTAAAAAACTTGGTCGCCATCTATTAATCAAAATTGACATATATCCATTACAGGAATCTTACTTACCTCTTTGAAATCCTGCCAATATCTTAAATATCTTCTTTGTACAGTATATCCGGTGAGAAATTGGGAGATTTTGACAGTTGACACATACAGTGTGGCTCATTGCTATCAGTTCACTTGTAAATTTTCGAAAATTCGTGTGTGTAAATCAGGCTTTCAATTCTTTTAGGGAGAAAATTAGGAGAAAATTGAATGTAGCGATTTTTGAGGTTAACACGTTGTTTAAGTTGAGTGTACTAATCAATATTTAATTAAAAATTTGCTGCAAAGAAAGATTTTAATAGAGATTTAGCAAGTCAAACGCCATTGCTGCCAACTATTATTGATAAAAATCGCTAGAGGCTGCTGACAACTTAACTTTTTAATGAGTGGACCGATAGTAATGAGCTCTAGTATAGTTGCCAGTAAATTATGCTACAAAATACACTCAAAATACAAAATTCCTACGCGAACTGGGTTGACAGGGTTGACAGAAGTGGGCTTATATTGTCAAATTAAATTTCGCGCGTATAATAAACTATTTATCGCGTAGATTTAGTGACTTTTTTGTCATTCAATCTCTCACTGTACGAACTATACAGTCGATTTAGGTTGCAAATGTCTTTTTTTATTTCTAAGTTGGAACCTTGATTGAAATTTTGTGACTACAGGGTTGGCAGCATTGTTCCCCAGATTTCACATTACGCCTTCTGTGCATAAAAAAATACGTAATTAATTGGTGCGAGCCCTTAAAGATGGTTCAAGTGAATTAGAAATTAGAAATTTTTTTTCTAAAAATGGAAATTCGTCTTTTACCCAGACAACCGGTGAGTTTGCCAATTCTCTCAATTTCAGAAGAAGAAATTAAGCTCGGCGCGCGAGTTTTTTGCTCTTCCACTTTCTTAAGGAATGAAATTTCCCGTGCGTTTCTTTTTCCACGCTACAATGCGACTAGTTCATTATCGCCTTACTAAACCACAGTGCAATTTTTAATTTAAAATTCCCAATTAAGGAAATAAGCGTAACATGCACGTCCAAACCTATTGAAGTTGAATAGCAATGAGAGGCTTCAATTTGCTGCTTAAATTTTCGCTTTCTGATGTTAGTTCTTGGACAAATTGCCTAACGCCTCCTGTCGTTCTTTCAGTGCAAGGCGGCCAGATCCACCAGCAGGGCGGTTACCAGCAAATCGCGGGTTTCGGCCCGAACGCCCAACCCCCTGTCTTCGAGAAGGTCTTCAGCAATGCTCGTTTTGCCCAAGGAGGTGTGGCGTCCTTCGAAGGTCGCGTCACCGGCAAACCGCAACCGGAAGTAACTTGGCAGCGCAAAGGCGCTCCCCTTCTCTCCTCTAATAAGCACCGACTAACATATAACGAAACGACTGGAGATATCACTTTCCAGATAAACCAAATTGGCCCCGGCGACGAAGGCGAATACGTCTGCACGGCCAAAAACCAGTATGGCGCGGCGATCTGCTCCGTATTTATCCAACCGGAAGGCTTCCCGATGCCGCAAAGACAAGCTTTCCAACGACACGAACAAAGCACGACTTACTCGAACGGGACGTTTGTCCAAGAAGACTTCAAAATCGACACTTTTGAGTATCGACTTCTCAGAGAAGTGTCTTATAGAGAATCGATCACTAGACGTGTCGTTGGAGAGAGTGACTACCAGTTGTCGACGACTGTTGAGAGGTCGTTGGGACCACCAGCACCGCCACAGATCTCGCAGAAACCGAGGAATTCGAAGCTGCTGGAAGGCTCAGACGCCGTGTTCTCGGCGAAGGTCTCCGCCAATCCCAGACCAAGAATCACCTGGTTTAGGAACGGACAAAGAATCACAGAGAGCCAGAAGTACGAGACGAGTCTCTCAAACAACCAAGCGACTCTCAGAGTCAAACAAGCGACTTCTGAGGACTCTGGTCACTACACCTTACTAGCGGAGAACCCTCAAGGCTGCATCGTCTCTTCAGCTTACTTAGCTATTGAACCCGTTACCACCCAAGAGGGTCTGATCCACGAATCGACCTTCAAGAGCGAGCAAACTGAGATCGAAACCACCGACACTGGGAAGACTCTAGCTCCGAATTTCGTGCGAGTCTGTGGCGACAGAGACGTCACCGAAGGCAAAATGACCCGCTTTGATTGCCGAGTCACTGGAAGACCTTACCCGGAAGTCACATGGTATATTAACGGCCGCCAAGTCACCGACGACCACAATCACAAGATCCTCGTGAACGAGTCCGGAAACCACGCGCTCATGATCACCACAGTCAGCAGAATCGACTCCGGAGTGGTCACCTGCGTGGCCCGGAACAAAACTGGAGAAACTTCGTTCCAGTGCAATTTGAACGTCATTGAGAAGGAACAAGTCGTAGCGCCAAAGTTTGTCGAACGGTTCACCACTGTTAACGTGCGAGAGGGCGAACCTGTTTTACTAAACGCCAGAGCCGTTGGCACCCCAATCCCCCGAATCACTTGGCAGAAGGACGGCGTCCCGCTGTCAAACAGTCTTGAAGTTAGAATTGCCATTGACGGTGGAGCCACTTCCTTGGATATCCCAAGGGCCAAGGCGTCGGATGCTGGCTGGTACCAATGTACTGCTCAGAATGTAGCCGGCTCCACCGCGACGCGTGCGAGGTTGTTCATTGAGACCCCGCAAGGGCCGTCGCAAGAACCAAGACGCTTGCATCTGCCTCGACCGACGAAAGTCATCGAACCTGAGTAAGAAGTCACGCCCATTTTGGGGTCGATTCTTTATGATTGTTTGCAGACCCGAACCTGGCCCGGAAGTCATCTACCTCCGTCATGTTGAACGCGCGCGGCCACATCCCGCGGCCGCCGAGGAGGACAGAGTCTACCCTCCTCCACAGTTTATTATTCCTTTGCAGGACGCAGTTCAGTTTGAGGGAGGTAAAGTCCATTTCGAGGCCAGGATTGAACCTGTTGGAGACCCCACCATGCGCGTGGAGTGGTTCGTCAACGGACGACCACTAGAAGCCAGTAAGTTTCCTTAACACTCATCCTCAAGAGTTTTAACACGCGATTTCCAGGCTCCCGAGCGAATATAGTTTTCCGCTTCGGCTTCATCTCCTTAGATCTGATCAGTCTCGTCCTCCGAGACAGCGGCGAATACGTTTGCCGCGTCACCAGTGCCACTGGCTGCGTGGAATCCAGAGCGATGCTCAGTGTTAACCAACGCGCTTCCATAGAGCAAACCAGTCAACACCCCGACAGTCTCAAGTACATCCAACAGCTTGAAGACTACTCCAAGTACCAAAGGAGCGAGAGTCTTGAAGAAAGCATCAACCAGAAGCCTCACTTCATCCGTCCACTCCAAGACTTGGGCGAGCTGCAAGAGGGGCGCAACGCGCACTTCGAGGCGCAACTCACCCCCGTCAGCGACCCCACGATGAAAGTGGAGTGGTACAAAGATGGCCGAGCAATAACCGCCAGTTCAAGAATCACCACCATCTTCAACTTCGGCTACGTCTCTCTTAACATAATGCACCTACGGGCCGAAGATGCGGGTTCTTACACCGTGCGGGCTATTAACAGGCTCGGGGAAGCCATCAGCAGTGGCACTCTGCAGGTTTACGCCAGATCGACCGTCACCGGGGACCTGGGGATTCCAGAGCAACAAAGGTAAGAACTGATTTTTTAAACCAACAATTTCACCAGCAGTGTGCTTATAGATACATCGAGAAAGTCGAAGAGTTGGAAGCCTACCAACAACAACAACACCAAAAGTACGTCATGGAGACTCCCGAAAGCGTCCAGCCCCCCGAATTCAAATCCCCAATCAAAGACCAAATCGGAATTCGCGAGGGCGGCTTCGCCCACTTCGAAGCCCGATTAGAACCAGTCGGAGACTCGACTCTCAAAGTCGAGTGGCTGAAAGATGGTCGCACCGTTGAAGCGAGCTCAAGAATCACCAGCTTCTTCAACTTTGGCTACGTCGCTTTGACCATCAAAGACGTAACCATTCACGACGTAGGTAACTACACTTGCAGAGCTTATAATGCTCTCGGCCAAGCCGTCACCACAGCGCAGTTGAGTGTGGTGAGCAAGAAAGATATTATTTTCGATTCTCAACATCCTGGCGGCCTCGAGAAAATCCAGTATCTCGAGGATTCCAGCCGCCAAACTCGCACCTCCAAAGAAGAGGTCACTGTTACGCAAAAACCGAGGTTTTTGGGACCACTTAAAGGTACTAATAAGATTGTTGAAGGCCAACGCGCTCATTTTGAAGCGCGAGTTGAGCCGCAAAGCGATCTAACTTTGAAGATTGAATGGTACTTTAATGGTAAACCCATTCAAAGTGCCAATAGAATACAGACATATCATGATTTCGGGTACGTGGCCCTCGACATCACCAGTGTGAGGGAAGAGGATTCCGGAACTTACACCGTCGTGGCTAGGAATGCGTTGGGCGAAGCCCAACTCTCCGCCAGCATGGTCGTTGAAAGTAAGACACCTCTTCGTTAAAAAACTTTTTAATTTAACAATTTCTTTGTAGCACGTGCCAGCATTGACACCAGAAGCATGCACCGCTCAGCGTTCGACAAAACCCAAAGACTCGAGGAGTCGAAATTCGTGGAACCACACTACGACATTGTCGAAACCTCAAAATCCAAACCAATTTTTGTGGTACCTCTGTCCGATCCTCAACCCTTAACAGAAGGTCGCAACGTCCACCTCGAATGCCGCTTGGAGCCCATGGGCGACCCCACCATGCGAGTTGAGTGGTTCTGGAACGGAAGACCCATCACTGTGGGTTCCAGATTCCGGACTTACAACGACTTTGGGTTTGTCGCTCTGGACATCATCCACGCCACCGCTCTGGACTCTGGAGAGTACACTGTTAGAGCCGTTAACCAGCTCGGTTCTGCGCACACCTCCGCCTGCGTGCGGGTGATTGAGAGATCCGACATCATCACGGAGACTCAACACGAGCAGTCGCTTGAACAAATCCAAATGTTGGAGGACGCGTCGCGGTACCGAAGACACGTCGATGAAGATGTCACCGTTCAACAAGCGCCGCAGTTCACGCGGGCGTTACACAACATCGAGACTATTGAAGGAACCAACGTGCACCTGGAGTGCCGGCTTCAGCCAGTAGGCGACCCCACTATGAGAGTCGACTGGTTTGTTAACGGCGTCCCGGTGAAAACTGGACACAGATTCCGTCCAGCGTACGATTTTGACTACGTGGCGCTCGATCTCCTCAGCGTCTATCCTGCAGACTCCGGAGTGTACACTTGCCAAGCGCGCAACCAGTTAGGTGAAGCCGTCACCTCCTGCTCTGTTAGAGTGATCGCAAAAAAGGACCTCCTTCTGGAGACTCAACATCCTGCAGGTCTCGAGAAAATCCAGTACCTTGAAGATGCTTCGAGGTACAAACGGACGGAGTTCGTCGACGAGCAAGTGACGATCAAACCGCGATTTGTAACTCGTCCGAAGAATCTCGAGAATATGGTTGAGGGCCAACACGCCCACTTTGAGTGCAAACTCGAGCCCGTCACCGACCCAAACTTGAAAGTTGAGTGGTTTAAAAACGGCCGCCAAATCACCATCGGGCATAGATTCAGGCCAATCCACGATTTTGGTTACGTGGCGTTGGATATCGTAGATCTCATCGCTGAAGACTCTGGAACTTACATCTGCAGAGCCACTAACATGGTGGGGGTGGATGAAACCACCTGCGCCCTCCGATGCAGAGCTTCTGGGCAAATCATCACGAGCACTCAGAACGAAATGGGGCTGCAACAAATCCAGCATTTGGAGGATCGCACGAAGTACCACCGCGCCGAAGAAGTGGAGGAGCGGACCACTCAAGCCCCCACGTTTACGACGTCTTTGAAGAACATCGATATTAAAGAGGGGCAAAGGGCTCATTTTGAGTGCCGATTGATCCCCGTTTCGGACCCCACGATGAAAGTCGAGTGGTTCCACAACGGCCTCCCACTGAAATCCGGCTCTAGATTCACAGAAACCAACAACTTTGGTTTCGTTGCGTTGGACATTCTCTACTCTTACCCGGAGGACTCCGGAACTTACACCTGCAGAGCCACGAACATCTTAGGCGAAGCTGTTACTTCCGCCGTTTGTAACGTGCACTCCAAGAAATCGATTTACTCGGAAACCGTCCACGAAGGAGCCCTCCAGCGTTTAAGCCAACTGGAAGATTCTTCCCGTTACCAAAGACAAGTTGTTCAGGAAGAAACTGTCACGCAAGCTCCAGTTTTCACTTTACCAATCAAAGACTTGAGAGTGGCGGAAAACCAGGCGGCGCACTTCGAGGCTCGATTGATCCCAGTTGGAGATTCGCGCCTCAAAGTCGAGTGGCTTCGCAACGGAGTGGCCATCGAAGCCTGTGAGTTATTGGAGACGTGGTAAAAACTCTTCTTAACTTCTTAATTTTATTGCAGCCAATCGCCTTACCACAATGCACGACTTCGGTTATGTTGCTCTTAACATGAAATACGTCAATCCGGAGGACTCCGGCACTTATACCTGCCGCGCGGTTAACGATTTGGGTGAAGCCGTCACCTCGGCGACCCTCTTCGTCCAATGTAAGTAACATTGTTAAAACAGAAGAACTGTTAATTGACTGATTTTTGTAGCCAAAGCGTCTCTTCAACTGGAGTCGCAACACGAAGGAGCTCTGCAAAAACTGCGCCAACTGGAGGATTCCTCCAAGTACCAACGCCGCGAAGAAGAAGACATTGTGGTAACTCAAGCTCCACGCTTCAGCACGCAACTGAATGGACCAACTGACCTGGTTGAGGGACAAAGTGCTCATTATGAGTGCCGCATTGAGCCGTATCCTGACCCCAGCATGAAAGTCGAGTGGTTGCATAACGGACAACCGTTAACCACTGGACATCGCTTCAGAACAGCGTACGACTTTGGCTTCGCCAGTCTTGACATCCTCACCGTCTACGCCGAAGACTCCGGAGAGTACACGTGCAGAGTAACGAACCGTTTGGGTCAAGCGCAATCATCGGTAGTCACAAACGTTAAATGTAAGCTACTGGGAGCTCTTCTTCTCTTATTAACAATTTAATTTGCAGCGAAATCCTCCATCATCCGTGAAACTCAACACGAAGAAGCCCTGCAGAAGATACAGTACCTGGAGGACGACTCCCGGTACAAGAAGGTAACTCACGAAGACGCTATCATACTGGAAAAACCGCAATTTGGCCGCGGTTTGAAGACCATCGAGAATCTTCCGGAGGGTTGCAGCGCCCACCTGGAGGCCACTTTGACTCCAGTGAACGACCCCACCATGAGAGTGGAGTGGTTCTGCAACGGCCGCCCCATTCAAACCGGCCATCGTTTCAAAACCACGTACGACTTTGGTTTCGTGGCGCTCGACATCCTCTACGCCTACGCTGAAGACTCTGGAACTTACATGTGCAGAGCTAGAAACGCCGTCGGTGAAGCTGTCACAACAGCAAACGTGCAGGTTGTGGCCAAATCGGGATTGTATCTCGACACTTTGGATGAACAAAGACTCAAGAAGATCCGGGATTTGGAAAGTTACGAGCGCCCCAAAAAGGAAGAAGTGGAACTGCAACCTCAGCGTCCGGTGTTCCTCACGCCGCTGGTGAGTTTGGAGACGCTGAAAGAAGGCGATCACGCGCATTTGGAGTGCAGAGTAGAACCAGTCAACGATCCCAACCTCAGGATTGATTGGTTTGTTAACGGCGTTAAACTGAAGACTGGTCATAGATTTAGGACCACTCATGACTTCGGGTACGTTGCTTTGGACGTACTCTACACCTACGCTGAAGACAGTGGTACTTACATGTGTAAAGCCACTAATTTGGTAGGTGAAGCCGTCAACACCTGCACCATTAAAGTCGGCGGTAGAAAGAGCATCTTGTTGGACACCCACCACCCAGAAGGTCTGGAAAAGATAAGAGAGTTAGAAGCGCAAGGGCGTCCGACTCGCCTGGAGGTGGAAGAGCCCATCCCGATACCTCCACGCCTAGTGGCTGAACTTCGCGGTAACACCGAAGTTTACGAAGGAAAAACCGCTCACTTTGAAGCCCAAGTCGAACCAATCCACGATCCTAACTTGAGGATTGAATTCTACCACAACGGCAAACCTTTACCATCTGCAGCTAGGTTCCACATCACCTTCGATTTCGGTTACATCGCCTTGGATATTGGACACGTCGTACCAGAAGACGCTGGAGAGTATTCAGTCAAGGCTATTAACAACCTTGGACAGTGCACCTCGTCCATAAACCTGAAAGTAATCGCCAAAGATAACATTATTCTGGAGTCGCAAAGACCTGAAGGTTTGGACAAGATCAGACAATTGGAAGAGCACGTGCCGTACAAGAGACCCGATCAGGATGAACCCGTCACTAGACAAAGACCAGTCTTCACTCAACCCCTTCAAAACATTGATTTTATTCAAGAAGGACAAACAGCGCACTTTGAGTGCCGTCTTATTCCGGTTGGTGACCCCACGCTGAAAGTGGAATGGTTCCGCAACGAAAAACCGTTGGAGGACAGCTCAAGAATCACGAAAGTCCATGACTTTGGTTTCGTCTCTCTTGACATCAGTCACGTCCGTGATGAAGACGAAGGAGTTTATATCTGCAGAGCGTCCAATCCTCTTGGAGAAGCTGTCACGACTGCATCTATGAAAATTAGAAGTGAGTAGTCTCATTGGTACCTCCTCCAGTTAATGTTTGTTTTTGCAGCCAAAGCCAGCATCCAACTGGAGACTCAACACCCAGAAGCCCAACGCAAGATTGCGCAGCTCGAACAACCATTGGCTCCACGTCCTGAAGAACCGGAGCGCCACTTTGAGAAGCCGATTTTCACTCAGATTCTCACAGGACCCACAGAGTTGTGGGAAGGCCAACACGCGCACTTTGAAGCAAGAGTGGTACCGGTTGGAGACCCCAGCTTAAGATTCGAATGGTACGTGAACGGCGTTGAACTAAAGTTAGGCTCGAGGTTCAAAGTCACCCACGACTTTGGGTTCGTTACTCTGGATATAATGTCCACCGTTCCTGAAGACTCCGGAGTTTATATGTGCAAAGCCATCAACAAATCCGGAGAAGCCGTGTCTTCAATCTCTATGAAAGTCAAATCTAAGTCGAGCATCGTCGGAGATACGTTGCAACCTGACGCTTGGCAGAAGATCCAACTCAAAGAAGCTGAAATGAACAGAGTTCCAGAGATGTTTGTCGATACCACTCCTCAACAGCCTCCGGTGTTCACCACGCATCTTCAAAGTTACGACAAGTTGGTTGAAGGGCAGCACGTGTACCTTGAAGCTCAAGTTGAACCAAGAGCTGATCCCAACGTGAGAATTGAGTGGTTCAAAAATGGGGTTTCTTTAACCACCGGCGCTCGTCTGCGCAGTACCTTCGATTTTGGTTTGGTAACTTTGTCCATCAACGGTCTCAGAGATGACGACTCGGCTATCTACACCTGCAAAGCCACGAATCTCTTGGGCGAAGCCATTTCTACTTGCACCCTTAAAATTGAAGATCGCCACTGGTTGTTGGGTCAGACCCTCCACCCTGACGCCATCCCGAAACTCGAGGCTCTTGAGCGACCTCAAGAACCGCGCGCTGAACAAGCCGAGCCCACGTACGAGTTACCGATCTTCATCACGCATTTGAACAACGTTGAGTGCATGGAGGGTGAAAACGTCCACTTCGAGTGTAACGTGGAGCCGTCCAAAGACCCCACTTTGAAGATCGAGTGGTTTATCAACGGCAAACCTTTACCTTCTGGTACGAAGTACAAGTCAACTTACGACTTTGGTTACGTGGCTCTTGATATAAACCACGTCTATGAGCACGACGCCGGAATCTACACATGCAAAGCTACTAATACCAAGGGCTCGGCCACCACGTCCGGTTCTTTGCGCGTCACTTCCAAAACCAACATTTATCTAGACACTCAACACCCGCAAGGAAAAGCAGGTCTAGATGCCATCAAAGACACCGAAGAAGCCTTCGCTGCTAAGTACAGACGTGCCGACAGCACTCCTGACCACGAGTTCGCTAAACCTATCTGGACGACACCACTCAACCCTGAGTTTAGACTGGTGGAAGGACAACCCCTTCACCTTGAAGGCGTGGTGGAGCCCAAAAACGATCCAAACTTGAAGATCGAGTGGTTTTTCAACGGTAAATCGCTAGATCACGGCACGAGATTCAAACTCACGAGCGATTTCGGTTTTGTCACTCTTGACCTCACCGACGTCTATGAACGAGACCAAGGAATCTACACCTGCAAAGCGTCGAACAAAGCCGGTGAAGCTTTTACCTCCACGACGATTTACTGCACTAGCAAAGCTAATTTGATTGAGCGCACGCAGCATCCTAAAGGACAAGAAGGGTTGGAAAAGATCCAAGATCTCGAGGACTCGCTCAACAGACCGGAGGCTCAAATTCCGGAGACAGACGAAGGACACGCGCCTGTGTTCACTTCGGAGTTCACTCATCTCACTAATTTGAGTGAAGGGGAAATTGCGCACTTTGAAGCTGGTTTAACTCCCATCGGGGACCAAACCATGGTGGTGGAATGGTTTTACAACGGCAAGACCATCGAGGCCTCCCATCGGTTCAGAACAGTCCACGCCTTTGGTATGGTGGTACTGGAAGTCCTCGGTTGCAAAATCGAAGATTCTGGTACTTACACCTGCAAGGCTACTAATAAATGGGGGGTTGCCGAACAAAGCGTCACTCTTGAGTGCACTGAGAAGACCAAAGGACAGAAACCGAGATTTACCACCCAAATTCAAAACATTGTTGGTTTGAAAGACGGACAATCCGCGCACTTTGAGTGCACGTTGGTACCGGTGAACGACCCTGACTTGAAAGTCGAGTGGTACCACAACGGCCAACAGATCCTTCAGTCGTCTAGGATTAAGACAGTCTCAGATTTTGGGTTCGTGGTCATGGATATTTCCTACATCCAGGACCATGACTCTGGGGAGTACGTCTGCAGAGCTTACAACAAATACGGGGAAGACACCACCAAAGCCACGATTTCTGCGCATGGTAAAGGAGGAGTGTTCTCGGACAGCCTCCAACCCGACTCTCTTGCAAAAATAAGAGAGTTGGAGAGTCTGCAAGGACAGCAGGCGCAAGTTCCTTCAACTCCAGTGACCGAACCACCGAAGTTCATCACTCAGATTCAAGACGTGATGAAGTTAGTCGAAGGACAGAGCGCTCATTTTGAAGCTAGACTCACTCCGGTCACCGATCCTGATTTGGTTGTTGAGTGGTACTACAACGGAAAGAAGTTGCCGCATGGTCATCGATACCGAACGTTCCACGACTTCGGAATCGTCATCCTCGACATCTTGTACTGTTATGAAGAAAACTCCGGCACTTATGAATGCAGGGCTGTTAATAAATACGGAGAGGACAGCACAAAGGCCAACTTGAAATGCGTCTCTAAGGCTAATTTGATCCTGGACTCGCAACTCCCGCGGGTAAGTACCAATCTCTTGTTGAAATTGTGGGTTTATTGGGATGATTCCAGGGCATGGAAGGCGGCTTGGAGAAAATCCAGACTCTGGAGGACTCTCTGACTCGCCAAAGAGACGAAAAAGTTACGGAAGAAAAAGGAAGAGCTCCAGTTTTCACGGTACCACTGTCCAACATCGACAGCTTGCGAGAGGGCGAAAGCGCTCATTTCGAAGCGAGACTGATTCCCACCGACGACCCCAAACTCAAGGTTGAGTGGTTCTGGAACGGAAAACCATTGAGGACCGGTTCCAGATTCCGCACCTTCTGCGACTTCGGCTTCGTTATTTTAGAAATCTCCCCTGTATATCCGGAAGATTCCGGCGAGTACTCCTGCAGGGCCTTCAACGACTACGGCGAAGCTGTTACAACAGCTTCCATGAAAGTCCAAGGAAAACGAAGCATCATCCTCGAGTCCCAATTACCGAAAGGTATGGAAGGCACCATTGACAAAATCGCGGAGCTTGAAGGTCTGGGAATTATACCATCTCAAGCCACTCCTGATGACGATACCGGAAGACCACCTGAGTTTATTACCACACCCTCTGATTTAACACTGGGTGAGAACTCTTTGGCGCACTTCGAGTGCAAACTGATTCCTGTAAACGACCAGAGTATGAGGGTTGAGTGGTTCCATAACGGCAAAGCGTTGTGGGCTGGTTCTAGAATCAAAACCATCAATGACTTCGGATTTGTTATTCTTGAAGTTGCTGGAGTTTACCAAAGAGACTCCGGATTGTACACTTGCAAGGCCACCAACCGTCACGGCGAAGCTACAGTCTCGTGCAAATTACAAGTGAGAGGACGCCAAGGTATTATTTTGGAGCCTCAATTACCATCGAACTTCAAGAGTGGAACCGAAAGCATCCAGAAACTCGAAGAGACGCTGTATAAACGCGAAGAAATTACCACGGAAGAGGAGAAACCGAACCCTCCGCGGTTCATTGTTGAAATCAAAGACAACGTGGATGTTCCAGAAGGTGGTCCAGTACACTTCGACTGCCGCGTGGAGCCCACCAACGACCCCAGCATGCGCATCGATTGGTTCCACAACGGACGTCCATTCGCGACAGGTTCTCGAGTTCACCAAATCAACGACTTTGGGTTCATTTCTTTGGATATTGACTACACGTACTCGAGAGACGCCGGAGAGTACATCTGCAGAGCTACGAATAAATGGGGCTCTGCCACTACTAAAGCCACCGTGACATCTACGTCGAAGCGCACCATCGACTACGACTCCCAACTTCCAGCAGGGATGAGCGCGGAGAAACTCAAAGAGTTGGAGCGTGGAAAAGTCACGGAGAAGCCTCAAGAGGACAAAACTTACTCTCCTCCGAAATTCATCACTCAGATTGAGTCCAGCACTGTTGAGGAATCCGAATCCGTGCACTTCGAGTGCCGTGTTGAACCCAAAGACGACCCAAGATTGCGGATTGAATGGTACCGCAACGGTAAGTTGTTGCCGTCCGGTCACCGCTACAGAACTGTCTACGATCTGGGATTCGTCTCTCTGGACATTTTGTACGTTTACGCGGAGGACTCCGGAGAATATGTCTGCAGAGCTGTTAATGATTACGGCGAAGACTTCACCAAAGCTAAAGTCACGTGTAAGAAACTCCCCAATATCATCCTCCAGAACCAGGTGCCCAAAGGCATGAAGAGATCGGAGACTTTAATGCAAATGGAGGCGGCGATCAAGAAGTACACCTCCGAGATTCACTTAACTGAAGACGATTTATACGACGTTGATAAGAAACAGCCGCCGCGGTTCGTTACGCAGATCCAAAACCAAGAGACGTTGGTTGAGATGCAGACGACGAAGTTCGAGTGCCAGTTGGCGCCCGTCGGAGACCCGAACATGAAAGTGGAGTGGTTCTTCAACGGGAAGCCGCTGCCACACAGTAAGATTGTTACTCTCGTTACTTTATTTTACTATAAGTTTATTTACAGAAAATCGTTTTACTCCAATCTATGACTTTGGCTACGTCGCCATGAACTTCGGCTGGGTGTACCCTGAAGACAGCGGCGAGTATCTCTGCCGCGCCACTAACTTATACGGGATGGACGAAACTCGCGCCATCATCAAAACCGCTGGCAAACCCGGAATTATTTATGATTCTCAGTTGCCGAAAGGTATGAAGAGTATTGAGAAGATCAGAGAGCTCGAAGCCGCTTGGCAGGTGTAAGTAGACTTTTCCAACACCACGGCGTGGTGTTAATTGGTGTTTTGTAGCGTCCCCGAGGAGGCGCAAGAAGAGAGCAAACCTCGCTCCGCCCCCATCTTCGTGAGCAGACCCGAACCCTGCACCGTCCAAGAAGGCGACTGGGCTAGGTTCTGCTGCCGCGTGACTGGACATCCTCGACCACGCGTCATGTGGTTGGTCAACGGCCACACTGTGGTCAATGGCTCTCGCTACAAACTCACCTATGACGGCATGTACCATATGGATATTCCGAAGACCCGTCAGTACGACACTGGTAAAGTGGAAGTGATCGCTCGCAGCTCTGTTGGTGAAGCCATCGCCGAGACGCAATTGAAGGTCATTCCTAGACACGATGATTACAGAGGGGTTCTTAAGAACTCGCCAAGACGTAAGTGCCGTACCGATACTCAACAGACATCTTTCTATATACTTGACATAATGCACATATACTGTGAAAACATGCAAAGAGTCAGACATTTCGCTTTAACACTCCAAACCTGTACACTACCTCCTTGATAGTCCTTCCCTTCTTCTGCTTCGACCAACGTCGGCATTCTAAAGGAGTAAGAGACAGGTATGCCATTGTGTATGATATCGTTGTATGTTGCATGTTGAACCCCTCCTGAAATGTGCATCATGTGTTAGATCGTAAACCATTTGGTATATTGTGTACGAGAACCACCGAGAGAATGTCTTCAGAACTCGAGTTCTCTCGGTGCTTCAACTGTATGTCCAACCCGAACTCGACCCTGTCTAATCGCTATATTGACATTTAGCTTGGTACGACCTCGAACTCACTCAGTACCAGAAGGAGCGCGCAGAGACTGAACTTGAGCGAGTGTTTGACGAACGCAACACTCAACAACGCGAACAAGGAATTAACGTCACCGGCGTCCACGTCCAACCGAAAGAGTTCAAAGAAGAAGAAACGGAGTGGCAGAAATCGGTCAAAACGAAGAAAACCGACGACTACTACAGCAAGATCCAAGAACTTGAAAACGAGCAAGTAATCAAAGAAATCAAGTTGAGAGAATCGTCGCATCAATACGCCATTCCTGGGGAGAAGATCGTCTCCAGTTCGCTGGCTAAAGGAATGGCGCAGAAATATCAAGACAACTTGTAAGACTTTGGAGGATTTGTTACCTTTGTACTATTAATTGTTGTTTCAGGGAACCAAAGCCGGAGAAAGTTGATCTAAGGCCCATTCCGCACGTGCAGAAGGAGTCCGAGCAGGTGATTGCCCACCGCGACCAAGTTCAATTGAAGAAGACTGACAAAGGCAAAGAGATCCAGCAGGGACGCGAAGTGATTGTCGACTCTAAAAGAGGAGCGTATCCTCCGGATCCGACGGAATCCGGCGTCCACGGACGCGAAGTCTACGTGACCAAACAGCGCCAAACCCAGAAAGAAAACGTTGGAGACACTGAAATCACCCGTCATATTACCGCCACTGAGACCACCGACGTTGAGCACAAGGCGAAGACCCAAGAGCGACTAGTTCAGGGTCAAGTCCTTCCTTCCAACCCTCCGGTCTTCACCAAGAAGATCCAGCCGTGTCTAGCCTTCGAAAACACCTCGGCGAGGTTCGAGGTGGAGTTCGACGGAGACCCGCTGCCGAAAATCACTTGGTATCGCGAAGACTTCCCGATTACCAGTTCTCCGGATTTGACCATCTACACCTTTAGCACCAAATCCATCTTGGTGCTGCGCCAAGTTTTCTTGGAGGACTCTGGGGTTTTCAGCGTCGTCGCTGAAAACCGGGGAGGATCAGCAAAATGCAGCGCTAATTTAGTCGTGCAAGAACGAAGAAGCACCGCGCGTGGTGGAAAAGTACCACCGAGCTTCGTCTCCACCATCCAAAGCGCCGCTGTTAACGTCGGCCAGCTGGTGCGGTTTGACGCTAGAATCAACGGCACCAAACCCATCGACGTCTACTGGTTGAAGAACGGCAAGAAAATCATCTCAGATATCCGCTACAAGACGTTGGAGGAAGACGAAATCCACACTCTTCTCATAATCGAAGTCGTACCGGAAGACTCCGGGAAATACGAGTGTGTCGCCATCAACGGTGCCGGTGAAGCGCGTTGCGAAGCCGAATGCGTGGTTCAAAGACCCGCGACTCCGTCAAAACCCGCCAAACCCACCACTCCTACGAGTGAGAAAGCCCCCAGCATTGTCGAACCGTTGAAGGACCAGAAAGTGCGCGAAGGACAAGCCGTGGCCTTCAGATGCAAGATTACAGGCAAACCTGCGCCTTCAGTGCAATGGCAGAAAGGGGATAAGATTATCAAACCCTCGAAGTACTTCCAGATGGTGAAGGACGGGGATAATTACACGCTGAAGATCTCCGAAGCGTTTCCTGAAGACGAGGGTGTGTACAAATGTGTAGCGACGAATCCCGCCGGAAAGGTTACTTTGCAAGCGAATTTGAAAGTTTTGGCGCCGGAGACGCAAGAAGTCGCGCCTTCGTTGACGCCGATGAAGGATGTTATTGTACCTGAGGGAAGTCCTGCTCAATTTAAGACGACCGTGGCTGGGAAACCCAAGCCGACTGTGCAGTGGTTGAGGGAAGGATTCCTCATTCCCGACTCGCCAGATTTCCAGGTAAATTTTATCTTTGATTTTACAAAATTAGCCGCGCGTGTTGGGTAAAGTTCAATTCATTTTAAGAATAGATTGCAAAACAAGATAATAAGAATCACATGTGCACAAAACGAATGGAAAGTGACCCAAAATATTTCTAGAGCAGGTGATTGTGTCATCTTTCAAATAAATGAAACGAGGAAGTTACCTGCTCAAAAATGAGGCTGCGCAGGCAGAAATAACGCGGTTTTCGTAAAAATTTAGTTAGTCCTAGATTTGCGTGCCAAAATAGTTATTTGTTTCGCTAGGCTGGAAATTTTTTCCGAGGGCGAAGTTTTGAATTTCCGGCATTTCCAAAGCATTTTCCAGGCGTGTTAAACACAGAAATTTGTGCGCAGCCAATTAATAGTGACTTATTTTGAGTTGGGAGTGTTTTTTGGGGAATTTTAATTAGTTGGGAAATAGGTTGGTAGCACCATATTCGATCAAACAATTGAAAAACAATTTAGTTCAAATGTCAGAATTTTGTACTTTTGTAATGTTTTACTGCAACTTTACTTGATTAGTTTAGCTTTTTTACTTTTCAAGGTCATTGGGCTGCACAACGGCACACGAATTGACAGAATTGACATTTATGCAGTGATGTCAACTATCAAAATAAAATCAACTTTAGTCGAAATAATTTCTAAACTAAGCGTTCATAATGAAGATATTTCGATCAATACACTATTATTTCTTGTTGTACTTGGCTTAATAATTCATCTGAGAAAAACTCTTTGGTTGCAAGAGAACCATCATGATCATGATCAACATCTTCGCTCTCTTGGCTCTCCCTTGCGTTCCGATAACCTCAAAACGTCACACCTGTCAAACTGGCTGAAATTGGATTTGGCTACTTCGATTTTTTGTCCCGAATATTTTGCAAATGCCAACCACCCTAAAATTCCCTAGATTTCGAAACCAAGTTTTTTCGTTTAAAATAAGGCGAAATAGAAAAAATAGCGTATGATACTTGTTCATAATGCATTTTGCCGCACTTACTACTTTATGACACTCCTCGCTCGAGCCCTAAAAACGTGCGTGCGGCAAAATGTTCATTATGAAACGCGTTTCATAATATACTATTTTTGTCGCAAATGAGCATCATAAATGCCATAAAAAATGACGCACGTTTTTGTTTAACTAGGCTGGAAAACGTCGTCGAGAAACACAAAATTTTGTGCGTCGACAATAATTAACAGTAATCTTGTTATTTATTTTGACTTTTAGTATAAATTTGGACGTCATTTTCTCATTTAGGGAAATTTTACCAGTAGAGAAATAGTTTGGTAGCACAGCATTCAAACCGAACAATTGTTTTCCAAATTGGCACAATTGACATATATGCAGTGATGCCAACTAGCAAAATAACTTCAACAATACTAAATGTCACTTTCAAAATATGATTTTCTTGCCGCAAATGCCAAGAAAAATGCCGAAGGCGCCAAATTAAATTGTAGGGAAATAAAAATTCAAAATACTTAAAAATGATTTATTAAAACATAAAATGACAACATAAAGGCTTTTCCATTGTAATAACAAGCAATTAAACTTTGCGAGTGCTGGCAAAATTATTTTGAGCATGTACGCAAGCACTGCACTAATTTATCTGTTCCGAAAATATGAGCAACAGTGCAGAACATCGTAAATCATTACCGTTGGGAAGCCACGCTTTCGTTAAATTTTATTTCATTGTAGTTACAGAGGAGGACTTCTTGTATGTTCTGCCATAAAACCAACAAAAACTGTAGGTAAAAGTAGAACTTTTCTATGATAAAAGTTTTTCATCTACCTGTGCCAAAACGGTTTATTTCTAGAAAATTAGCCTAATTAATGCGAAACTAAAATGTTATTTCTTGGCAAGACGTATTGTTTACTTGAAGAAAAAATCGGCGGTTTTGTATGTGCAGAAGTTTTTAAGGATTGAAATATTAGTTCAACGAAGAAATGAAAACCTGGAAATAAAAATTAAAAATAGTACATCTCCAGCAGATGTAAAAATAAGTTGCTCTGAAGAAATTTGTATATTTGTTTTATAAACGAAACCAGTCTCCCTTTTAACCGTTAGATTTAACGTCCAAACAAATCCGCTAAAAATAATTATGGATATCGAGATCAATAAAATTAATTCAGGAGTATCGAGAAAGTGAAAGGAAAATTCTCGATCCCAACTTCTTAACATAACAGCCTCGTTTTGCAGCAATTCATCAAAGCTTAATTAAAAGAGCATAAATCCAATTAAATAAACCGTTTGTCTGAACTTTACACTCCAATAACTTACGAGTTTATAGCCGCGTAATCAATGATATCGTCTTCTCAGTGTAAACAATTTTTTATCGCTTCCAGATGATACACGAGGGCAACAACGCAGTCCTCCTGATCTCAACAACGTACGAAGAAGATTCGGGTACATTCACATGCAGAGCGACATCGTCGGCAGGCCAGGTGGAGCGATCCGCCAAACTGATCGTCAAAAGTAAGAAATAAATCCTTTCACCCTCACATCCCTAGTCGATTGCAATCCCGAATCGATTTTCTAGTCTTATGAATTATTTATTGTTTAGCTTGAAATGTGTGCTGCTCTTTTTTGAAAATTTAACAAATAGTGTCACTGGAAGGCAGCTCATATTTTTGGTTCTTAGAATGTAATAAGAGGTGATTGGGTAAATCAAGTTCCAAGTGATGATATTTTAGGAGTGAACACAGCTTTGGCACTAATCTGCTGAACGCTGGGCTTTTATTATTTATTATATTGTTTATGAACCATGTATCGTAAAAGCATTAATTTAATAAACTGCTATTATTAAGATGTCGTTTAAAGTGTGACCTCCTCTCAGAATCAGAGAAACCCCGCGACCACAGGTGCAGAGATGCATCTTGGTCTAGTAAACAAAAAGATTCTAACTAGGGTCGTGTGCACCATGACACACGCTCAACTATTTTAAACTTCCACTGTATTACATTACCAATCTAAATTAGGAGACCCGGCCGCACCTTGCCAGATGTCTTTTATAATCTCGAGGAGAGAGGAATAACACAAGTCTCAGAAAAAAATTTATTTCAAAAATTTACAATTTCAATACCCAACGTTGGCTCGGCTCCAACTCTGAAACAATCAAATGAAAAAGTCGCCCCTAAAACTCACCACTTGGAACTCGAAACCACTTCATCCCCGTCGAAAACAACCCGCGGGAATTCGCCCCAGAGCCGGCTTCAGGGCGAATTCCCCCGGTGAAGTCACACACGTCTTCTCGCGGCAACTGCACATGTTTGAGTGAGGCAGTGAGGCGCCGCCTCACGTGGAGGACGTAGTAGGGGGTGCGTACGATGCGTGAGCATTGTGAGTCATTTTTTACCCAAAATAGAGACCGCGGCGATGATAAATTCCTAATCATTGGGATAAAAATATCGGACCAACTGAGTCATAAATCGCGAGCCTCAATTATCCGCGGTTTAAAAAAGGCGGCGTGCAAAAAGTGGGTCAAAAAATAAATTACTTGCACGTTTTCTGCAATCAATCCTAGCGCTGCTCCGATCAAGATTGACAATAATGAGCGACTTGTGCCAACACCGAAATATTTGGAGTCGACCTCTTAAAACGAGCGAATTTCGCAACTCATCTTTTCGCACCTATCTTCACTCTGACTCATGCAGTTTTTTTTGTGTTACGAAATCCTGCGTTTAATTCGTTGGACGGAGCCCCCATTTATTATTTTTATGGGACAGAAAGTTAATGTGCATCCCAACAGATTTTGGATGTCTTTCACAGTTACGTCAGTGGGGATATATTTATTTTACGTACAGCAAAACAATTTGTCATTTACTTGGAATCTCAGACATTCTTATTATTTTTCCTTTGGCTATTTTAAACGTAAACATGCGGTTTTTTCGGGGCGCAGACCCAGTTTAGGCATGACGCGTTGCTTTTTGAAGCCTCTTAAATCCGATGCCCATAATTAGACTTCCATTGAAAAATTATCTATTTGTGCAGGCAAATTAAAACTGCAATCTTCTCAAACATGGCGATGCATCATCTTGTTAATCATCTTAAGCTAACAATGCGCACAACTAAGCGCGGATAATAAGTCAGTTCAGCTAAAACGAAGTAGATTTTATCTAACAGTGTAGTCTTTAACAAAGTAATTAACTGTATAATTAGTAATTAGTAAGTAACCTCATTTCATTAATTTTAAAGTGTGCTGAATTAAATCCGCTCATATAATCCTAATTTAATTACAAAACGGTAATTTAAATGGTTGCGCCGATTTTATTTATTTGTAGCCAAAAATAATCTTTTTGTAGTCTTGTGATAAATATAGTGACGCATAAACTGACTCAAAATTGGTGATTAATCAGCAGAGAAATAAAATTTCACCCACCTGAGGTCAAACCTGAGTGGTCTAACTTATTTTAGTTTGATTGTTTCTGAAACTCACTGAATTGGAATTTTGTTCGGGAACAAATTATTCTAAATTTAATGAAGCGTGCAGCAATTAATTACATGGTTAATTGTTTCCACTAATTAATTAAGAAATAGTCGAGTGTTGGACGAAGCATATTTGTACAAAATTAAATCTATTTTCAGGTAATATTAAAGTTTACGATGTAGTTAAGTTTATTGGAATATTTATATACTTCGATAAATTTAGTATTTTAATTGGGAAACTGTAAACTGTTTAGTTTATTAATCTATAATTAGTTTGTATGTTTAAATACGCGAGGAATAAAACGAAGATCTCACTTTGCAGAAGGTTTTTAGGTTGTAAATTTACTTTTCGACAGTTATTTTTTTATTTAAAGTTGAATCTTGATGAATTAGCTTTAGAAATTTTGAGATGACAAGATTGGCATTAATGCTCCCCAGAATTTGACATTTGCTTTTATTGTTTTCGATGCAGATGTAAATTTTTACTTTGACAGTTATTTTTGTATTTAAAGTTGTAATCTTGATTAAATAGATTTGGAAACTTTGAGATGACAAGGTTGGCATCACTGTTCCTCAGAATTTGACAATTGCTATTTTGGCGTAAAATTTACTGTATCAAATTGTCGCCAAATTGTAGGAGCATCAACTGTAAACTTGTTTTTGTTGTTTTCGGTGCAGATTTGCAATTGTTTTATTATGCAGTGGCTGCCAAAATAAAGTGGGACAAGCCTAGGACAATTTTTTTTTTAATTGTGCTGTGTAAAACAAGCTTTTAAAGTAGGCATAATGTTATTTATTGTGGGCTTAACAATGACATTAATAAAACAAAAAAAAAAAATGACACCCTTCACATTGTAGGCACAGATTGCCTCTTGTAAGTTAATAATCGTCAAGTGTCTGTTATTGGTAGTTCTAATAACGTTTAATTAGTAGTTCAATAGCTTAATTTTTGTCGTGAATTACAATGTTGTTTAAGAGTTGTCCCACTTTATTTTGGTCGCTATTGTAACTTAATGTTTTTTGTCATTTTTGTCATTATTTGCGATTACTAAAAAAAATTTTTGGTTGCTTGTGGCGCCATCTATTAATCAAAATTAATTTGTATTCATTGTAGGTATCCAACTTATCTAAAGTCCGTTTTTTTTTTGCCTAGGGATATTTTTGGTGAGAAAAAAGTTGTCAAATTTTTGACATTTCTGAAAATTAGGCAGTGTTTTCGTTAAAAACGTTTCTTTTACAGCCTGTTGGATTGCAAATCAAATGATTTAATAGTGAAAAGACTCGGCACAGCCTGAAAAGCCGTTTTGTGTAATCAAATTGTCAATTAGGCAGCTAACCTATTTGATTTTATCACCAAAAAGTTACCATCGCCGACGTTGCCGGTTGTAAAGTGGTGGGAGAGTGCGGTGTTGGTGGTTTTTTTGACTTTACTTCAAATTCTGCTCCCTTTCAAATCCTGCTGCTTTCAAAAATTGCTCCTTTGTAAATCTGTAAATTAGCTGGAGCAAAAATTGGGTTCCAAATGTCCACTTTGACAGTTATTTTTTTATTTAAAGTTGGAATCTTGAGAAGCTTTGAAAATTTTGAAATGACGAGAGTTTTCTAGAATTTTACATTTGACATAAAAAAAGCTCTTAAAGATGGTTAAAGTAAAATGAAATTTACCTAAAAAAAAATAAAATGTGTGACCTTGGTGTCGAAATGGGAAATTAGAAATTCGATGAAACAATGATGCCAACCTTGTCATCTCAAAATTTCCCAAGTTAATTCATCAGGATTTCAACTTTAAACAAAAAAATTACTGTCGAAATGGACAAACCAATAATTGTTTTGCTTCGGCATTTTGTAATCTAATTTTTTGTCTTTTCCATTCAACAAACAAAGCCAATCCCGCTTTCTTTTCACCCAATAAATAGATTCTTTTTATGCACGCCTTAATTACCTTGGAAACGCATCCAATAAACAACACTTTTAAACGTTTAGCCTATCAATGAAACGCTGCGATAGAATTGGTTGTTTCGGTGCGTTTTTTGCTATATAAACTTCTGCGATTCGGATAATGCGAACCAACGAAATAATTCGTTTTGAATTTAATCTGATTTCTCTCACATTCTCCATTTTGTTCTGAAAAAATGTTCTAAAATCGCCTTTTTTGCTCCAAAATTTTATTTCATGAGAAAACTGAATGCACCACTAAACGATCTATTTTTTAACACTGAAGAATAGCCAGTTGGCATTTAGACGAGCCCATAATCGCCCGTTAATTTTCAAACTGACAACTTGAAAAATACAAGAGAAAAAAAAACTGTAAACAAATTTATTACAGTCTAGCGCAATATTTTATGCAACCTTGAAACCGAAAAATTGGCACAATGTAAGAAGGATTTTGACATTGAACGTGACGTCACTGTCAACGTTCTTGGCACAGAAACTTTAAACAACTTTGAACTTCAGACATGTGTGCCCCCCTTTTGTGTGTTTTTCTTTTTTCTCCATACTCAGCGTGCCAAACTTACCCTCTCTAGGTCGTCCGGGAACTTACCGCAAACCCGCCACCACCGACGTCTCCCCCAAAGACTCGAAACCGGGAAAACAACCCCAATTAGGCCCTGGCTCTGGAGGACCAGGCCAAACCGCCCAAAAATTCGTTCCGGGGTCGAAAGGTGGCGTGCAACCTTCAGACGATGAGCTTCCTCTCGGCGATGAAACGCTGCCGTGGCGGCAAAAAGACAAAGTTGTCGGTGTTGAGGAACAACCACAGGCTCAGTCGTGGACGCAACAGCAGATAACTTTGAAGAAGACGCAAAGAGCGACTCAGAAGGAAGTTGTTAAGGAGCAGATTGAAGAAGTACAGTTGAAACCGTCGAGACCTCAAAGGAAGGAAATTCCTAGAACTGAATTGGAAAGTGTTGATCTCAAACATTGGACGAAGGTGTCTGGTGGTGAAAAGACTGAAGAAGTGACGTCTTTGGACAAACAGGTTCATACTGAAGACACTACTTTATTGGATGTTGATGAGAGAACTACAATTAAGAAGACTGAGAAGACTAAAGACTGGCGCCGTGGTCAAGAATCGAAAGAAACCAGAAGGGATGTCGAAGACACCACTTTGTTATCAGTGGAAGAACGCGAAAGAATCACGCAGACGCAGAAAGATTCTGAAACGAGAGGTTGGCGCAGATCAAGAAAGGAAGACACGAGTCTTGAAAGACGCAGAGATGTTGAAGACACGACTTTACTCTCAGTGGAAGAACAAGAAAAACTGACACAAAGGAAAGAGGCAGAAACTAGAGGATGGCGAAGACCGAGAAAAGACGACACGAGCGTAGAAAGAAGACAAGATCTGGAAGACACAACTCTCCTCAGCTTAGAAGAACGCGAAAAAGTAACACAGAGGAAAGACGCTGAAACTAGAGGATGGCGCAGACCGAGGAAAGACGACACAAGTCTAGAAAGACGCCAAGATGTTGAGGATACATCTCTTCTAAGCGTAGACGAACGCGAAACTCAAGAGTCTGAAACCAGAGGTTGGCGCAGACCGAAGAAAGAGGAACCAAAACCGGGCGAGGAAGTTCCAGAAGAAGCACCAAAAGAGGAGCCTCTTCCGTGGAACAAACAGGAAATTAAACTTAAACCTACTCCAAAAGAAAAGAAAGACATTCCAAAAGAGAAAATCGAAGAAGTACAACTAAAACCGTCAAGACCTGAAACTAAAGTAATTCCAAGAGAAGAGTTAGAAACTGTTGACTTAAAACCGTTTTCTCTTCAAAAGATCAAACCGACGGAAACTGATCAATTGGTGACGTCACAAACTGAAGATTCCACCACTTTGAAAGTCGAGGAAACTGTTGACGAAAGTAAGGAAACTGCTACGCGTGCTTGGCGAAGAGGGAAACAAGAAACTGAAGAAATTGTACAGGAGGAAGAGAAACCTCAAGAACCAATTCCTTGGAACAAACAGGAGATTGTTCTTAAGAAAGCGCCACGTCAACCAAAAGAAATACCGAAAGAAAAACTCGAAGAAGTGGAACTTAAGCCGACACGAAGAGGAAGCAAACCGCTTCCAAAAGAAGAACTCGAAACTGTTGACCTTAAACCGGTTTCTCTTCAAAAGATCAAACCGACTGAAGTCGAAGAAGTTGATAAAGCCTACGTTGAAGATTCAACAATCTTGAAAGTTGATGAGCAGGTTGAAGAAACCGAAGCCACGAAAGCGAAATCTTGGCGAAGAACTAAAAAGGAAGAAACCGAAAAAGTCGAAGTTGAAGAAGAAACTTCGACGAAGGAAGAACAAGTGCCTTGGAATAAACAAGAAATTGTGCTAAAGAAGGCACCACGACCACAAAAAGAAGTTCCGAAAGAAAAACTCGAAGAAGTACAACTCAAACCGACCAGAAGAGACAGCAAACAAATTCCCAAAGAGGAATTGGAAGTTGTTGATCTCAAACCGGTTTCTCTTCAGAAAATTAAATCTACTTCTGTGGACGAGGTCGAGCGCGCTACTGTTGATAGCAGCACGACTTTGATCGTTCATAAGGATGTTAAAGAAAAGCAGTGGCGTAGAACGAAGAAAGAACAAGAAGAACAAGTTGAAGTCACTGAAGAAGTCGTTGAAAAGAAACCAGAACCGGAGGAACAGCCCAAGGTGGTTGAAAAGAAAGAAGAACCAGTTCCTTGGAACAAACAGGAGATTGTTCTGAAGAAAGCACCGCGGCAACCCAAAGAAATTCCGAAGGAAAAGCTTGAAGAAGTCGAACTTAAACCGACTCGAAGAGAAAGCAAGACAATTCCAACAGAAGAGCTCGAAACTGTTGATCTTAAACCGGTTTCTCTGCAGAAGATTAAACCGACTGCAGTCGAAGAGATTGATAAGAAATACGTTGAAGATACTGCAATCTTGAAAGTGGATGAACAAGTTGAAGAAACCGAAGAAACGAAAGCTAAGTCCTGGCGACGAACGAAGAAAGAAGAAGTGGAGAAAGTTGAAGTTGAAGTAGAAACCACCAAAAAGGAAGAACAAGTACCTTGGAATAAACAAGAAATTGTACTGAAGAAAGCGCCGAGACAACAAAAGGAGGTACCAAAAGAGAAGATTGAAGATGTGCAACTCAAACCCGCCAGGCGTGATAGCAAACAGATGCCAAAAGAAGAATTGGAGGTGGTTGATTTGAAACCAGTTTCTCTTCAAAAGATCAAATCTACGGTCGTTGAAGAAGAGCGACCAAGTGTTGAGACAAGCACTCCTGTAGTTGTTGAAGAAAAACCAAAGGAAAAACACTGGCGGCGAGGCAAGAAGGAACAAGAAGAACAAATTGAAGTTACTGGAGAGGTTGTTGAAAAGAAACCTGAAGAACAACCAGAAGAAAAACCGAAAGTTGTTGAAAAGAAAGACGAGCCGGTTCCTTGGAATAAACAGGAAATTGTGCTGAAGAAAGCACCTCGGCAACCGAAAGAATTACCTAAAGAGAAACTTGAAGAAGTGGAATTGAAACCAACGCGACGTGAGAGCAAAGTGTTGCCGAAAGAAGAATTAGAAGTCGTTGAACTTAAACCAGTGTCTCTTGAAACTGTTAAGCTAACAGAGACTAGAGATGAAGTTGTGACCGATACTGAGGAAACAAGAATGATAAAGAAAAGTAAAAAACAAAGAGTACAAGATGAGAAAGTTGTTGAAATTGAAGAACAACCAACTGAAAAGAGACACATCGAAGAGAAGACAATCCTCGACATCAAAGAACAAGTCACAGAAGATGAGAAACTGGAAACAAAAGGCTGGAGACGACCTAAGAAACCTGAGGAAGCTCCAGACATTGAACCAAAGATTCAAGAAAAGAAAGAAGAAATTCCTTGGAATAAACAAGAGATTGTTTTAAAACGCACACCGAAAGACAAGAAAGAGGTGGTCAAAGAAGAATTGGAACAAGTTTCTTTGAAGCACGTTAAAAAAGAATTCCAGACTGAAGAGGACGTAACTGAAGAAGATAAAGTTCACAGGGAGGACGAAACTCTGATGACTGTAGAAACAACAAGGGGTAAAAAAGTGCGAAAAACAAGAAAACCGAAAGAAGAAACTGAAGTACCTGACAAGGAGGAACCTGTCTTTATTGAAGATACTGTGATTAGTGCTCCTGAGGAAGAAAAAGTTGAAGAAGCGCCACAACCTGAGACTAGAGGATGGCGACGACCCAAAAAGGAAGAACAACCAGCTCCTGTTGAAAAAGTCGAAGAAGAGGTTGTTCCGTGGAATAAACAAGAAATTGTTCTTAAACGTGCGAAGGTTGAGAAGAAACCTGTCGATAAACCGACTTTGGAAGACGTTACGTTAAAACATGTGAAGAAGGAGATCCCCACTGAAGAAGATGAAGATAAAGTTTACAGAGAAGACGAAACTTTAATGACTGTAGAAACAACAAGGGATAAAAAGGTGCGTAAAACAAGGAAACCGAAAGAAGAAACTGAAGTAATTGACAAGGAGGAACCTGTAATTATTGAAGATACAATAATTAGCGCTCCTGAGGAAGAAAGAGTTGAAGAAGCGCCACAACCTGAGACCAGAGGTTGGCGACGACCCAAAAAGGAAGAACAAGCTCCTGTTGAAAAAGTCGAAGAAGAAGTTGTTCCTTGGAATAAACAAGAAATTGTTCTTAAACGTGCCAAGGTTGAGAAGAAACCTGTCGATAAACCGACTTTGGAAGACGTTACGTTAAAGCATGTGAAGAAGGAAATCCCCACTGAAGAAGAAGAAGAAAAAGTTCACAGAGAAGACGAAACTCTGATTGCTGTTGAAACAACGAAAGACAAAAAAGTGCGTAAGACTAAAAAACCAAAAGAAGAAACTGAGGAAGAAAAACCGGTTCATACTGAAGAAACCGAGATAATTAGTGTTCCTGAAGAAGAGAAAGTCAAGGAAACACCACAACCGGAAACTAAAGGATGGCGAAGACCACGAAAAGAAGAAAAACCGGTGGAAAAAGTCGAGGAA
The DNA here is from genome assembly GCA_029298725.1 of Gnatocerus cornutus. Lineage (NCBI taxonomy): Eukaryota > Metazoa > Arthropoda > Insecta > Coleoptera > Tenebrionidae > Gnatocerus > Gnatocerus cornutus. The sequence continues at coordinate 22,846,577 of CM055510.1, forward strand.
GAAGTCCCATGGAACAAACAAGACATTGTTCTTAAGCGTTCTAAACCTGAAAAGAAACCAATTGATAAACTAACTTTAGAGGAAGTCAGTTTAAAACCATTCAAATCTTCCGCTGAAGAAGAAATAACAGAACAACCACTTATTGAAGAAGTGAAACCTGTCGAACCAACACAGATTGAGGAAGAGAAAGTTGTACCTAAAGCCGAAGAAGCGAAACCGTGGCGCAAACCCAAGACTGAAAAACTCGAAGTGGCACCAACAGAAGAAGAAAAACCGCAAGAAGAAGAGAAGATTGTCGAAGAACCCAAACCTTGGCGGCGACCGAAACCTGCACCTGCGCCTGTTGAACAACCAGAAACGGAAGCTGCGCCGTGGGCACAAGGAGTGTTCCAGTTGAAGAGAACTCCCAAAGTTCAGAAAGAAATCGAAGAACAACAACTGGAATCTGTGTCTCTAAAACCAATTCCGAAACCGCTGCAAGAACCGCAGCAAGCCGAAATATCTGAGGAAGAATCTGAAGAAGAAACAGTGCCGGTGTTACCGGGCGAAGAATCCAAGACAAGGAGAGTTAAGCGAGTTAAGAAAATTAAGAAGAAGAAGCCGGTAGAAGAAAGCGCTTCGGAGGAACAAGCACCGGAAGTTCCCGAAATTAAAGAAGTGGTGGAAAAACCGGAGCAACCGGAATCGGTGATTGTTGAAACTGTTACCGAAGTTGAAGACATTGTCGTACTGAAAGTCGATGATAAGGAAAAACCGAAGAGAATACGCGAAGAAATTAAAGAAGAAGTGCCGGAAATTGTTAAATTGAAACCGGTTAAAAGAGGTGAGAAACCTCAAGAGGAAGAAGCGCTGGAAACGGTTTCATTGAAACCTGTTTTGAAGTTTAAACCGGAAACTGCGGAAGTATCGACAATTGAGAAGAAACCGCGAAGAAAGAAGTACAAGGATGTTGAGCTTCCGGAGGATGGAGAGCGCTACGTCCCTGAAGAAGTCGAAAAAGTTGAATTCGACGAACAGCCTAAGGAAGTTGAAGAGAAACCGACAACTCCATGGCGCAGAGAACCGAAACCGAAACCTGAGGTGCCGGAAGAAGAAAAAGCGCCGCTGAAGATCGGCAAAGGTAAAGTTCCCAAAGAAGAGGAAGAGAAAGAGCAAGTGCGACTCAAACCAGTGAAGAAGGAGAAACCGATCGAAGAAAAACCAACCGAACCCTCAAAACCGTTTAAGCCTGAAGACACTGAATTTATACCGTCTGAGTTTGAGCGCCAGAAATTCGAACCAACGCCGAAGAAACAGAAGGAAAAGCCCAAAGAAGAACAAGTGGAGGTGTTTGTTCCTGAAGAGAAACCAAAGGAGCCTCTAGTGGAAGAAACAGTGACGGCGCCTTGGAGGCGAGAGCCCAAACAAAAAGTTGAAGAAGTACCAGAAGTCAAAGAATGGCCTCGTGGTAAGAGGAAGCCGAAAGAAGAACCAGAACCGGAACCCATCAAGCTTAAACCATTTAAGAAAGAACAACCGGAAGCTCCGACACAGAAAGTTGTTCTGGAAACTATAAAAATGCAAGAACCGGTTGTAACAGAACTGGAGGAACGAGATGATGGGCTTAAATTTAAACCGTCTGATCGGGACGAACAACCGGAGGAAGAAAAGGAGAGGAAGAAGAGGTACAGAAAGAAACCGAAAGATAAAGAGGTACCTGAAGAAGAAGAAGTTGCTCCACAACCGGTTGTTGAAGAAGTTCCTGAGGAAGTACCTAAAGAGGTACAACCACAACCTCAAGAACCCGAAGTTAAACAATGGCGCCGTGGTAAACAGTTGCCAAAACCAGAGGAAGAACAACAAGAAGTTGTTACTTTGAAACCAATTCCACGCAAGGAAGAAGTTGTGCAACCTGAAGAACCCCAACAAGGTGAAATTATCGAAAAGAAAGTCACCAAAACACAGAAAGTTGTACGGAAATCGAAATCGCACGCCCTTCCAAGAGAAGATGAAGGAGTTGAGACTCTTCCAGAAGAAGAGAAGCCTGAGTTAGTCCCCACTAAAATCGAGGATGTGCCTCAGAAAGTACAAGAAGCCATCACAACGCAAGAATCCGTGGCACAAATAACACTCGCTGAACGAAAAGTTGAGAAAGTCGTCGAAGAGAAACGCGAAGAAAAAGTTGAAGAGGAAGAAGACGTTCAGTTCCAGAGGTCTATGAACGTCGCTGTTGTCTCTAAGAAGAAGACCAGCCAAAGACGAGTTGTTAGATTCGATGACTACGGACAACCAATTCCAGAACTCGAGATTATATCCCAAAAACGCATCACTGAAGGAATCGACAAAGTACCCGAAGAACCTCTTCAGGAAGACATTGATATTCGCGAAGAAAAAACTGTACATAAGTCGATTGTCCAGAAAACCATCAAAGAACGAGCCAAGAAGAAGACTGTTGCGCCTAAATTTACAAGACGTGTTGAGCCTGTGGTCTCCGAGCCCGACAAACCCACAAGACTTGTGTGTCAAGTGGAAGGCTCACCGTTCCCTGAGATCGCGTGGTATAAAAACGAAGTCCTCATGCACGCCACCGAAAGAGTCTTCTGGAACATCGTGGAGAACACCGTCACGTTGGAGTTTGCCACCGTGGAGCCTCAAGATGTGGCCATTTACTCCTGCAGAGCTACCAACTCTGGTGGAGTCGCCACCTCCACGGCAAATCTTGTTATTTTAGGTACTTCGTGTGGCGTGTCTTTTGTTCTAACTGACTTTATTTGTCTTTGTTTTTACGCGCTTTTTTAATGTCGCTATTTCGCTTCCTTTTGTTGTTTTCGCTTGTTAAAACACGCATTTGACTGTCGTTTTTTGCAGAAAAAGAAGAAAGCGGCGTGGCGCCACACTTCGTAGAGCCGCTCAAACCCCAAATCGTCGAAGAGAAAGTTCCGGCGCTCCTTCAGTGTAAGGTGGTGGGTAAACCAACTCCTAACGTCAAATGGTTCAAGGACAACAAAGAAGTGGCTCCCAGTCCCACTCGCCAAATCGATTTCAACCCACAGACGGGCATCGCCACGTTGAAACTCTTAGAGCCCACTGTTGAAGACCAGAAGTTCTTCACTGTTAAAGCAGATAACAAGTTCGGCCAAGCTGAATGTAAAGCCAACCTCATCATCTCCAAAGCAGTGACGGTAACACAGCCGGTGGTGATGCAGGCGCCTAGAATCATCCAACCTGTGAAGGCAGTAGTGGCGAAACCGGACGAAGAAGTCGTTCTTGAGGCTGTGATCGAAGGAGTACCAACGCCTGAAATTAAATGGATGAAGAACAACAAAGAAATCACCACTGGAGATGAATACGACGTGAAAGTCGAAGACAAGAGAACTGTTCTGAAGATAAAGAAGAAGGTGAAGAAGAAGGGTGGTAAATACGAAGTCCAAGCGGTCAACCCCAAAGGAGAAGTCCGCACTTCTGGTACTGTTACAGTCACACAGACGATTTCCGAAGAAGCGCAACCGCCGAAGTTCATCCAACCAATCCACCCGCAGTACGCGACAATTGGAGAAGTCGTCATCCTGGAAGCTGAAGTCGATTCGTTCCCTGCAGCGTCCTTCCAATGGTTCCAGAAGCTCACTCCTATTATTTCAACGCCGGAAATGAAGATCGTCTCCGAGGAGAACCGCTCAACTTTGATATTAACCGACGTGACGCCTGAACAAGCGGGTACTATCACCTGCAGAGCTGAAAACGCCGTGGGGTCTGTCACCTGCACCGCCTCTTTGAACGTGGTGGAGGAAACGGAATGGGAAGAAACGCGCGAGCTCGAATATCCGAGATTCATCAAACCTCTGACTCCCATCCGAGTCATGGACGGCGAGAAAGTCACTTTCAGTTGTGTGGTCACTGGAAAACCCATCCCGAAGGTGCAGTGGTACCAAAACGACCAACCAGTGAAGGAAGCGAAAGACGTGCTGATCTCGCAAAGCAGTGAAGGAGTGTGTCAACTAGCCATCGCTGAAGTTTTTCCGGAAAACGCGGGGATTTACACCTGCAGAGCTGTTAATAAAGTCGGAGAGGCAGTTTGCAAGTCGTCTTTGATTGTCGAAGGTTGGTACCTGTGGTGTTACCAGTTCGTCCCCGACAGTTTGTCTCTTTTCGTCTTCCGGTCAATTCGTCCTCAAGGCTATTTTCCCCCAGGTGTCGTAACTTCGACAGTTTTAAAGTTAGAACATTCAAATTTGGAAGATTCACTATTTTGAAGATTCTTATTAAGTGTTATAAATTATAGAATTTTAGAACAAGAAGTTAGAATTTTAGAATTTTTCTTATGTAGTAGGACAAACTCAAAATCAAAATTTGTCTATTAAATTTCCTAATTTCTACAGTTTTAAAGTTAAAATAGTCAAATTTGGTATATTTACTTTTTTGAAGATGATTATTAAGTGAATTAAATTATGGAATTTTAAATCAACAAATAAAATAATAACTGGGGACGAATTAACCGGGGACAAAAAAGTCAGGGCCAAAAAGGTTTGTAGACTAATTGCCGGGGACAAACTGATGGGGGCAAACTGTCCGCAAATCGGTGTTACCATCCTCCAGTTTCAACACTTCTTCTTGCAGCCTATGAGTACGTGCCGGATTCAGAGATCGGACACATGACCGGCTCGGAGGAGGAGCTTCTAGCTGATCGGACAATCAGCGAAGGGTTCCTTTCCGACAGCGACACCGAATGCGCTCCTAAGATCATCAAGAAATTGCCCCAGGTGATTTCAACGAAGGATGGAGATGTTACCAAGTACGTAATCAGGTTTCGTGGGGGTAAAACTAATTACTTCTTTTAGGCTTGAAGTGAGAGCTGTTGGTAAACCGAAACCTGAAGGAAAGTGGTTGAAACAAGGAAATGAGATTGTTCCCTCCAGCGACTTTTTGATCGAGAACTTTGAGGACGGCACCTCCATTCTTACGATTTCGGAAGTGTACCCGGATGACACTGGAGATATTGTCTTTGAAGCACAAAACCCTCTGGGAGTCGCCGTTACAAGCACACAATTACTTGTAGAGAGTGCGGAAGGTAAATTTAAGGCGCTCCAGGTCGTCGAAGACGACTTTCTAACGATTTTGATCAATTTCAGCTGCCTTTTCCCTTCATTCACTTATCAAACTATACTGTTCCAATTCGACACTGCTTCTTCCTTTGTAAAATCTTTTTTTAACACTTCTTGTTTTTAGGCATTCTGGGAACGAAAGAATACAGAAAACCGGAATGGGTCACTCACATGGAAGAGCTCCAAGCGGCGCTAAAAGGTAATTCCGCGCAGGCTTCTGTGTCGCATGCTTGCTCGTTTGACATGTCCACTGATAGTCTCGAAACCGCCGCCCCCAAGCGTGAAGGTAAGCCCTACGTGGACGCACCGGCAACCTCCTCGAAGCCGTTTTACTTGAACGAGGTCTCGGAGTCGCAAGCGTCGTCCTCGGCGTCGATTTACAGCGAACCCAACCACGCCACCAAGGCGAAACTCAGTTTCATCGAAAGCGCCATGGCGGATTACCTCAACTCCCACAGACACTCCTTGAGCTCCGTCATGGAGCTCATCGACAAAAGCGAGCGAAGTCACAAACTCACCGATGCGAGCATTGAGATGTTGTACGAGCCCATCGTCGACGAGCCCGAGGAGTTCGAGGAAGCCGAAGAACAATACGTGGGGGATCAAGAAAGACGCTCTCCTCAACCGTTTTACATCCTCTCGCCGATTGAAGAGAAGAGCGAACCCTCCACTAGGAGTAGTAGTTTCCGAGGGAGCAACGGCTCGGAGAAGAGGCGCCCGTACGATAGCCGCTTCAAATTGTCGAGCTCCTGCGAGCCGCTTCCTTCAGAGCGCGTCGCGTTCGACACCCAGGAGAAATACATGACGTTTCCGAGGATAAAAACGGACGAGCAGAGCGTCTTCAGGAGTTATTACGACGAAACCATGTACCCTCTGGAGCCGCGCGAGCTCGACCCGTGCGCATACCAACAACTCCACACTGCGGACAGCCAGGAGGAGCTCCAGGAGTTCTTGTTACTCGAAAGCGAGTGCATGAGTGATCGGGGACGCGGCTTAGCAACCGCTTTCGTGGAGTCGAACGAAAATGTCTCGGAGCAGTAAAGGTAAAAACTAACGCTGATGTGTGCAGCTAATGCGTGTTGTGTTTATCCAGACCAATAACCGTTCTTAGGCCAGGCAACTTAACAGTGAAGGTAGGTGCGAGTCTTCGACTCCTTTGTACGATTCTAACTTCGCTTTGGTTTAGCTGCTCAAAGCCCACCAACATTCGTCCAAGAGATCGTCGACGTGCGCACCACTGAAGCCGAGTCCATCAAGTTCGAGTGCATGTTCTCCGGGACGCCGACACCAGGTTCGTGTCTTCGCGGTGGTAACTCGCAGCTAATTTCACCATTTTAGATATAATCTGGTACCATAATGATAAAATCGTGCGCAACACGGAGAGAGTTAAGGTCCGCATCGAAGACAACAAGACTTCTTGCACCATCACGGAGGTCACCACCGAAAATGTGGGCACCTACGTCTGCAAAGCCGTCAGCGATATTGGTTTAGCCGTCACCAAGGCCAAACTCCACGTCCAAGAGATCCCCGAAGAGAAAAAGCGACAAATCCTGATCAGAAAAGCCCAAGAACGCGAGGAGAAAGTCAAAAAGGAACGAGTCGTCGTGGAGAAGAAACGCGAAGAGCGCAAAAAGAAGCGCGTCGTGCAAACCCAAGAAGAAGAGACCAAACCGGTGGAAGTCAGCGAAGTCACCGTTGTTGAAACCACCGAACAGATCCCAGCCGAAGAGACGAAACCCGAGAAAGCAACACCGACGTTCGACGTCCAGAAGCCTGTAGCAACGGAAGCCGTGGCGACCTGCAAGAAAATCGATGAAACCGTCGAGGAAATCGAGGAGAAAGAAGTGGCGACGGCGTTGCTCTCGCCCACCGAACCGATGGTGGCTGAAGAAGTGCAACCTGGAGAAACCGTTAAGGATATCAAGGAGCAAAAACACAAGACTCGGAAGGCGAGAGTGGACGTCCAGGAGACCGTCAGCGAGTTTGCCGACATCACCGAAGTGAAACTCGAGGATGTTATTCATAGAGTCGAGAAGATTATCCGGAGGAGCGAGATGAAGATGGCGAAAGAAGTCGCGGAGTTGTTGGAGTATATCAATGTGAAGGAGTTCGGACCGGGGGAGAGCCCTCTTCGGGAGATCGCCGAAATTGGGTACTTGCTGAAGAATGGTGTTAGCACCAAAGAAGTGACGGTTTTGTACCACGAGAATAAATTCCCGTCGCTCACGACGCCGCAGGCTCAGTCCGCGTTGGTTAACGTGGTGGAGAGGAAGGGCTACGGACCTCTTATTAGCGAAGTGTTGACTGAAGAAGCGGTCATTGATGAGAAGCAGTTGGCTGCTACCATCGGGTTCAGAGCGCTTATGAAGATGGTCGAATCGAACTACGTTACCATTGAGGAAGTCATCACGAGTTTCATCCCGGAGGATTTCATCCAAAGAGCGTGGGAAACATCCGAAATAACTGAAGTAATAATTTTAATTGCATTGGTTGCCACGTGTTAATTGTTGTTTGCAGAGCTTCACCAGGTCTTCGTTTAAGGAGATGGTGACGATCAAAGAAGAAGTTGAGGTTCTGGAAGGTGAGTTCTGTGTGAGCCGCGCATGTTTTAGTGCCATAATTGTTGAAAAAATAAACTTTACGTTATTGCCTGCCTATTTTATTTGTTGTTTTTGCCTGAATAAACTATCAAAAGAGACTGATGTAGTTTTGTATTTGTGCAGACACAACAAAAGTGGTTAAGAAACATGGTAAAAAACAGAAAGATGAAGTTGGTAAGTTGAATGCTTCAGCACCATTGAATGTTGTGAATAAAACCGACCACATTTTTCATTTTTGTTGTGCTAGCTAGTCGTGGTAAGTGCTTCTAGCACACGGCGAAATTTTTGCGGCGCGCTTTCTAACAGTGCAAATCAAGCGATTAGAAGCTGAAATGTTAATTTAGCGGCGGCGCTAACAACCGAGCGGCATGGCTTCTGTTAGTGTGCTTCTTTTTCTCTTTAGGTGAGTAGTTTAGATCTAGATATACACCGCTTAAATTCATGCCACTCAACCACTATCTCTTCACTGAAGCTACGCTTCCGGCATGAGAAACTCACACTAATCGTAGACGTACACGAACAATCATAACTACACTTTCACAGAAATCGTTGAAATCGAAGAAGAAACCATCAAAGGCACAACACTACCAGAAACACAAACCGACGAAAAGCCGACTATTGTTGAATTGCCCGTTGATCAGCCAGAACTTGAGTCCGAAGCAACGAAGAAAAAACTTAAGAAAACCAAGCGCAAAGAACGCGAGATTGAAATCGAAGTCGAGGAAGAAGAAGAAACAGAACTAGCAGGACGAAAGATCAAAGCCCACAGACCGCGAGTCAAAGAGTACGACATGGACGAAGAAGAATACGACGAAATCGTACCTTTTGATGCCAGTCAACAGAAGCAAATTCCGCTGATCACTCCAGGAGTTTACTCTGAAACTACACCTCTAGGAGTAGTCGCCCAGATCCTCGAAGGCGACGCCGCGAAGTCTACAGCCACTGTCGATCTGTTAACACACTCGGCGGTGGTGGAGGAACAGATCCACGCCGAAGAAAAAGAGATAATTGGGGAGAAAGTCACCTCGGCGTCTTTTGTCGCGAAGAAGTCCATCGACACCCGCGAGGCGTACCAAGTGAGCGAACAAGACGTGCAGAGCGTTCCTGGTCAATTCGAAGGGTTGTTCAAACCGACGTTTTCAACCGCGCTTCCGAAATTTACCTCCAGCGAGAGCATAACAGTGCAAGAAGTGCTGCTCGGTGACACGTCCTCCACCATGGTGAAAGAGGACACGAAGGGGTTCAAAGCCGACGTGTCTTTGCTTCCTCAGGAAGCCACCAACATCTCGGAGGTGGAAGTCTCACAGAAAGAGCAGAGCTTGGACGAGTTTAGCGTTCCTAAACCAAGCCAAGCTACGGGGACGTTCACCACGAAAGAAAGCATCAACATCGAAGAAGTTCTTCACGGGATCAGTGAGAGTAGTTTGGATATGAGCAAACCCTCCACTGTTAAAGGTAAAGTGAGCATTGACACCAAAGAGTCGCTTATCGTCGAAGAAGTGGAAGCTGAAACCAAACCGGGGAAACATTTACCGGAGGCTTTCGTACCGACGGAAATAGCGACAATGGGGGTTATTCCTCAGAAGTCCTTAACACAGTCGCAGATGGTGGCGCCCGAAACCGAAGGAGAATACGTCCCAGGGCGTCTACCACCAACCCAACAAGCTGATTTTAAAGTTACCACCGGGGAAAGCGTGATTGTCTCCCAGACGCAAACGCAAGACAAAGAAAACGTCTTCGCCAAAGCCCCCAGTCCTGAAAAGGCGTCAGCTAGTGAAGACCTAATCCTCTCTGAAGGAGTCAGTGTTAGCATGACCGACACTCAAATGCCGCAAAACGACATGGCCGATGACATCATCCCGAAAGAAGTCGCGAGTGTTGAAATTCTCCTCAAAGAAACCTTCTCCACTCAAACCACCTTGGCGGCGGAGTCAGAGGGTAGTTACCACCCTGGTGACAAGCCGAATTACAAGACAGCGGACAGAAGCATCATCTGCCATGAAGTAAACGAGTCGTCGATAGTCACCGCGCAAGAACGCGAAGACGTTTTGGAGTTGGGCGAAAAACCAACTCAATCTCTTGCGGAGGCTTCTGTGAGGCCCCAGGAGTCTCTAACAGTGTCGGAGATCCACACCACTGACGTCCCCGACGAGTTTAAAGACTACCCGAAGTTCAAAACCGACACCGCGGTCAGAGAGATTGAGACTCTGGAGGCGACGCACATCACCGAGACGCGCATCAACGAGAAGGAGTTGTCGTACGTGCAAGACACACCGGAGGCTAAGACTGCTGAGAGTTCGTTTACACGACCTCAGGATCAAGTTGAAGTGACAGAGCTTAATTATATGGAGAGTGAGGAGCAGTTGAAGTCGTTCGAGCTGCCGGAAAGCCACAAGAGCAAGAGTGTTACGACTCACTCGCTTCCAACAAGTTTGGTCGAAGAAGTAACACCTGATTACAGTGCTAGTGACTTGGATGAGACCGGTGTTCAACCAGGTAAAGCGGAATTGAGTCAGAGCACCCACACTGAAACTGTCGTCTCCGAGGCGGTCGCTGGAGAGACCTTGGAGTCCAAAGGGTACGAAAAACCTGAAGGTAAACAAGCGGAGCTCTTAATTTTACCCAAAGAAAGTGTTAATGTGTCTGAAGTTTACACCGACGACAAAGAGAAGGAGTACTTGCCTGGTGAAACGCCTTTGGGGCAGTTGGCAACCTTCGACATCGACGCGCAGAAAGTTGCGAGTAAAACAGAAGTACAACCTGATTACTCCACGGAGAAGTTGGACACTCAACAACCTCTGCCAGTGGTTGCGGAAACGGAGCAAGACACTCTTGAAGGTGTCCAAATCACGCAATGCCAAGCAGCGGAGAAAGAAGTGGACGAGATCAAGAAGATCGAGTTCGAAACGAAGCAAGTCGCTGTTGATATAACAGAGGCCAGACAAGGCCCCAATGTCACCCAAGTCATCACCAACGAAAGAGAGGATGAGTACCAACCGGACGTTGTTCCTCAACACGGTTTTGGTCAACCCAACATCACTCTCCAAGAGGTGATTGTTAAATCGGAAATTGAAACAGTTGTACACGCTGATGACATCCAAGAAGAAGAGTTATTGACTGGTAAGGCCAAGAAGTACGCCAAACCGCTGCAGGAGTTGATAGTCACTGAAACTAACGTGGTGGACGTCGAAAGAACTCTACCCAAAGACATCATGCCCAATAAAAAGTCAGCAAACGTTGATATAACTCCCGGAGAAGAACTAACAGTCACTGAAGTGGTAACCGACCACAAAGAACAACCTCTGGAGTACTCGAAGCCTGTGGAATCTCAAGCCAATCTCAACATCACCGAATCCCAGGTCGCACTTAAAGAGGAAGTGACGCCTGAAGTTAGCCCTGGCGACTTCCAGCGAGTTTCTCCGGAGAAACAACTCGCGAAGGCTGCTCAAGACGTGTCTCATTCGGTCATTCAAACTCAGTTTACCACCGGCGAGAAGGAAGGTTTCCAACCTGCAGATGTTAAACCTGAGGAAAAACAAGTCACTGTGGAGTTCCTCGAAACTGAGAGTATCAACGTCACTGAGGTCACTTCAGACTACAAAGAAAAATCGTTGGAGGAAATGGCCAAACCGGAGGAAGCCAGAGGCGAACAGACGATTTCCTCACACGTGATAGCGACTAAAACGGAAGTGCAACCTGATGACTCCATCAATAAGTTCGTGCAACCGGAAGTCGCCACGAAACAAGCGACGTGCGAAAGCTCGCTGCTGGAGAGTGTGACAACTGGAGAAGTCATCGCTCAAGAGAAAGAGTCTGATTTCACTCAACCCAAACCGGAGTTAAAATCCGCTGCTGAAGATTTCACCCTCGGAGAGAGTGTGTCGGTGACCACCATCCTGGCCGCGGATAAAGAGAAAGATTTCAAAGAGAAACACATGGAGATGGAGACGGCTGCTCCTATTCTTACCCCCCAGGACGTGGTGGAGATCGGCGAAACCGTCCCAGTGGACACTTTGGGTGACTACGACAGGTCCTCGCCAACGAGAGCCACCGCTGTTAAAACCCAATCCGAACTGCAAGGAGTTATTAACCTGGAGGCCGTCATCGGAGAGTCTGAGAGTGTCTTAACCAAAGACACCAAGCCGGAGGTGAAGACGGCGGATGTTGAATTTGAAGAAACTAAAACGGCTGTGGTGTCCGAGACCACCACCATCGACAAAGAGAAGTTGTACGAGCAACCAGAAGCTGCAACCTCCGGACAAGCTTCTTTAGCATTTGACGTGCAACCAGTCGCTGAGACTAACATTGTCGTTGCTGAGAACACCGCGAAAGACGTGGTGGAAGTCGCACCCATCACCGCCAAAGCAAATGTTGATCAAACAACCCTCGAGAGTGTCATCCAGACGGAGTCCATCGTCCAAGACAGTGAGGGGACCTTCGAAGGAGCTTCTTTCGAGACGAAAACGGCAACTGTTGCGTTTAGGGAAGACACAGGAGTGGTGATCACCCAAGCTGAAAGCAACGAAAGCGAGTCTGCACTCAAACCCATGGAGAAACCAGAGGGTAAACATGCTGGTGCCGCTTTGGACACTCTAGAATTGGGCGTTAAAACCGAAGCGTCCGTCCACGAAACCATCAAAGACTTTGAAACTCAACACCCAGAGACAGTGTCCGCTCAATCCGAGTTTTCAGTTCTTAGAACTGCGCTTAACACGGAGACGATATCATCAGAGTCTGATCAGCCGTTGGAGGTGGCAAAGACTGAGACTAAGAATGTTGTGGTGTCCATCGACGAAGACCAAAGCGTGGTTGTTCAAACCGTCCTCACCAACGAGAACGAAGGAGAGTTTCTCAAAGAAGCGACGCTGACGAAAGTTGCGGAGACTTCTTTCGCCGATATGAAGAGTGTCGCGTCGACCTTCCAGACTTTGGTCGACGTGGGGGTGGGCGAGTTCCACCCAGAAGTCCGCGACACCACGGTGGCGGTGCCGGAAACAGTGCCCTTCACCCCCATCATGCAATCAGAGCAAGTCGTGGTGGACAAAGAGGAAACTTTCGAGAAAGGCGCCAAACCCAGCGGAGTCACCGCTAGTGTTAACGTGCAGCCCTCGGAAGGTTACACAGTGTCGCAGGCTACTCTAGCTCTGAAAGAAGACACTTTCACTCCGGAGACGTTACCCACTGAGAAAGTCGTAGTGAAGACTGTGGATGTCATCCACAAAGTCGCCAGTCAGAGCACGACGGACTCCTCCGCGGATATCCAGAAGTTCGAGACGAAGAAACCCGAGACTCAGACAGCTTCCGAAAACGAGGAAGCTCTGTCAAGTCTGATTGTCTCAGAGAACGTCACTGAAGAGAAAGAGGTGGATTTTGAGGGTAAATTCGTACCTGCCACCACCAAAGTGAATGTTTCTCTGGAGGAAGGAAAGAAAGTCGTTTCGGTGGCGGAGTCTTTGACCCAAGACAAAGAAGGTGTTATTAAAGAGTTTGAAACCCCGAAGACTCAACAAGCTAGTGCTGGGTACGACGCCAAATTAGTCCCTGAACAGAGCGAAGTCCAAACACAAAGTGTACCTGGGGAGCTTCTTCAAGAGACTCCCGCGACTTCTAAAGCGAGTGTTAAACACACGACCTTCGAGGAGTTGGTCCAAACAGCACCCATCGTCCAAGAGAAAGAAGCAAGTCTTGACGAAACCAAAAACTACATTACGAAGAAAGCAGAGGTTGAGTTTGAAGAAGGTAAGATCATTTCAACTTCTGAAATTGTGACGGCGGAGCGAGAGAGCGCTCTGGAGGACTCACGCAGACCGGAAACAACCACCGCGAGTGTTAATGTTGTTAGCCACACCTCCATGCAGAGCTCTGAAGTGTTAACCACGATGAACGTCGGTGACTTTGTCCCGCAGCAACCAAGTGAAGCTGCTGCAGTCCCCGAGCAGAACATCCTCGAAGGACTGACGCAACGTGTCACGGAGGTGTTGGACACCTTCGGGCAGTTCGAGGGGGCCTTCAAACCCACCACCAAGACAGCGGAGGCTAAAATTGACACCGTCACCAGCATCACCACTAGTGAAACCTTCACAGAGGCTCAAGCCGATGAGTTCACTAAGTTTGAAACGAAGACTGAGAAGGCGACTGCTGAATACGACGCCGCGAAGAAACCTCTGCAGATGAGTGAAGTCCTCACTAGCGAGAACGTGGGGGACTTCACCACGGAGACGAAGGAGTCGGTGGTGGGGAATTTGACTCAGAGCACTTTAGAGAGTGTGGTGTTGTCAGAGCGCATCGTCCACGAATCTGAGACGGAGTTTGATAAAGTTCCGTCTTTCGACACGAAGAAGGCACAGCCGGCGATTGAGGAAAAGGCGTCGGTTACCATCACCGACGTCACCACGCAAGAGAAGGAGAAGGAGTTGACCACCGACTTCACCAAAGAGGAGAAATTCGGCGTTTCCACTCTTACCTCCGACTTGACCACCAGCTCCAAGAGCGAGGTGGTTCTTCACGACACTCTGGAGAAGCTCACGACGGAGCTACCGAAAACCGAAGCGGCGGAAGTGACGGAAGGCACCCAGCAAAGCGTCATCGTCTCCGAGCGGACAATCCAGGAAACGGAAGTGCCGTTTTCGAAAAGTCCAGCTGAAGGAAAGAAAGGTGACTTCACCATAGTCCCAGAGACTCACGTTTCGGTCACTGAAATCACCACGACTGATAAAGAGACGGAGTTCGAAGGAACCGCCACGTTTAAGACGAGTAAAGCTGATAAGAGCATCAGTCCTCAAGAGGCTCCTCAGGTTCAGGAGACCACGATCCAAGAAGGAGTGGTTATGTTAAAAACAGAACTCCCTGATAAGAGTCAGGCTTCTGAAGAGCACGTCCCCCACAGCACTGTGAGCATCACCGAAGTCACCTCCACGGAGAAAGAAGGGGATTTTAATCGTCTTCAAAAACCGGCGGGTCAAACCGCGGCGTTCGACCTGGAGGAAACGCGAAGAACTGCTTCAACGGCTCAGGTGATTACGCAGGAGAAAGAAGTGACTTTTGAGGGATCGTTCAAGTTCCAAACGTCCAAAGCTGAGAAGAGTATAACATCTCAAGAAGCACCTGTGGTGGAGGAGGTGACCACCGAAGAAGACGTCTCAAAGTTGAAGACTGAAGCCCCTGAGCAAGAGAAGGCGCTCCAAGAACACGTCCCCCACACCACTGTCAGTGTCACTGAGATAACTTCTTCAGAGAAAGAAAGCGATTATAGTCCAAAAGACAAACCCTCCACGTTCTCAGCTGAGTTGGAACTGGAGGAGACGAGGAGGACGGCGTCAACGGCGCAAGTGATCCTCCAGGAGAAAGAAACGGCTTTTGAGGGCACTCCGACTTTGAAGACGGGTCAAGCTGATAAGACTATCGTCCCTCAAGAAGCGGCGTTGGTTGAGGAAGTCACCACAAGCCAAGACATTGGAGGATTTAAAACGGAAACTCCTCAGCAGGAGAGGGCGCAACAAGAACAGATCCCGCACTCCACAGTCAGTGTAACTGAAGTAACTTCCACCGAGAAAGAGAAGGAGTTTAAACCTGGTGATAAACCAGTGGGGCAACTCGCGGAATTAGACCTGGAGGAAACGAGGAAGACAGCGGCCACTGCCCAAGTCATCACCCAAGAAAAAGAGGCGGTGTTCGAAGACGCCCCGGCTAAAACCACCAAAGCTGATAAAGTTATCAGTCCGCAAGAAGCGCCGCTTGTTGAAGAAACGCGCGTCCAGGAAGATCTCGGGAGGTTGAAAGAAGACGCTCCTGATAGAGCTGAAGCTGTGCGTGACCACGTCCCTCATTCTACGGTGAGTGTTACCGAGGTAACCACCACAGAGAAAGAAGGAGTTTATAAAGCTGGTGACAAACCAACAGCTCAGGTTGCTGAGTTAGATCTGCAAGAAGGAAGGAAGGTTGGACAGCGCACCCTAGTGAAAACTTACGACAGTTTCGAAGAGTTTTCCGAGAGTGTTAAAGAGACGCGGAGGGCTTCCACCGTAACCGTTCCTCTGGAAGGTGTCGTTCGCAGTGAAGTGACTGTTCAAGGCAGCACTGAGACTCTGAAAACCGAAGAAACGAGCTACAAGACCGCGAGTGTTGATATTTTGCTCAAGGAAGGCGTGACGGTCACTGAAGTCAACACCGAAGGACAGATAGGTAAGGAAATAACAGAAGCACTGGCGAAGGAGTCGACGGCGCAACCAGAGATCGTCCATCGTCCTGTTTCTCTGAAGGAAGAAACGATTCCTCTGCAAAGCAGCGACGAGTTTCAGACGGAGAAGCCGAAACTGACGCGCGCTCAGAGCGATTTGACGGAGCGCCACGGACTCATAGTTACTGAAATGAAGTCAACGGGCAATTTGGGGGCTATAGATTTGGAAAAAGCATCTTCTAAGACGGTCAAAGTTGTATTGGAGGATAATGCCGCGAGTTTGGAGATAAGCGAAGTTCAATTACAGGAGAGAGAAGGTGAGTTCTCCAATCAACGGCTGACTAAACGAATAAATAATCGAAATAAAAACAAAATAAATCAATAAAAGCTGCAGATATAAAAGAGAAGTTCTTAAAGCGTACAAATAAATTCCTAACATCTCCTCATCCACTTACCGAGTGACACAGACATGTGACACTTCACACTTGACACTGGCATTGTTGTTCTTCTTGTATATAAACACGACTTACAATTACAGGTCCGTTGGATGAAACAGAACCACACAAAACACGAGCCAGAGTTACACAAACCACATCTATGACCCAAATCGCAGAGCAACACACCTCAGATATCCAACAAGATGACACACCCAAGCAAACAGAGGAAACACACGAAATTATTACCAAATTTAAATCTATCCCAGATAGCGACGAAACCACGCAAATTATTACTAAAAAAACTATTATCAAAAAGCGCGGCAAAAAGACAGAAGAAGGCGATGTCATCATTGAAGAAGTTCTCGACGAAATCGCACCGGAAGAGAAAGTTAAGGTGAGTCCAGACATCGAAGAAGTCACCGAAGAGTGGCCGGAAATAGTTGAAGTCAAACCGAAAGTCATCGAAGACACCGAGACAAAAACAGTGAAAATACAAAAGAAAACGAAGAAGGTCATTGAAGAAAAACCGATCATTCAGGAACTCCCCGAAGAAGTTCAAGAAGTCGAGGAAGAAACTGAAGGTAAAATCACCAAGAAAACCATCAAGCGGCGAAAGATCCGCAAGCGCACTGGCAGCACGCAGGAAGACACCGAGATAGTCACCGTAGAAGAAGAAGGTAAAGTCCCGCAAACAACTGTCACGATTGAAGAAATTGTAGTACCTGAAGAACTCGAAGAATTACCACAAGTCAAACTTGAAGAAGCTACCATTGAGGAAGTACCCGAAGCTACTGAGATTGTTAAAGTGACGTCTCAAGACGGCGTCACTAGAACTAAAACTGTTAAGCGAAAAGTCTTCAAGAAACGCAGAGGCGACAAACAAGAACAAACTGAGATTGTCACTGTTGAGGAAGAAGGTAAGGCGCCGATTACCACAGTTTCAGTCGAAGAAGTTCCGGAAATTGAAGAGGTTCAGCCGTTGGAAGCTGATGAAGAAGTGTTGCCAACGGAAGTGCACGTAACAGAGACGGTCACAGAGGAAGGTAAGCTCAAGAAAACAGTGGTGAAGAAAATGAGGAAGAGGAAAGGTGGAAAGGAGGAGAAAACTGAAATTGTTACCGTGGAGGAAGAAGGAGAGAAACCAACAACTACAGTTTCGATTGAAGAAATTGAAGAAACTCCCGTTGAAGAAATTAAAGAGAAGAGGACGAAGAAGGTGATTAAGAAGATTAAACGGAAAGTTGGTGACAAAGTGGTTGAGGAAATTGTTGAGGAAGAAAAACCACTTGAAGAAGTTGAATTGCAACCAGAACAAATTGAAGAAATTGAATTGCAACCGGTTGTTGAAGAAGTCAAAGAAAAACGTACAAGGAAAGTTATTAGAAAGATAAAACGGAAGATTGGAGATAAAGTAGTTGAGGAAGTTGTCGAAGAAGAAAAACCTCTGGAGGAAATTGAACTTCATCCGGAGCAGATCGAAGAAATTGAATTAGAAGAAGTGAAAGGAAAACGCACAAAGAAGATCATTAAGAAGATCAAACGTAAAGTTGGTGATGAAGTCGTTGAAGAAGTCGTAGAAGAAGAGAAACCTTTGGAGGAAATTGAACTTCATCCGGAGCAAATCGAAGAAGTTGAGTTGCAACCAGTTGAAGAAGTTAAAGAGAAGCGCACTAAAAAAATTATCAAGAAGATAAAACGCAAAGTTGGTGACAAGGTTGTAGAAGAAATTGTTGAAGAAGAAAAGCCTTTGGAACAAATTGAACTACAACCTGAAATAGTCGAAGAAACCGAGTTGCAACCGGTTATTGAAGAAGTGAAAGAGAAGCGCACAAAGAAAATCATTAGGAAGATAAAACGCAAAGTTGGTGACAAAGTAGTTGAGGAAATCATTGAAGAAGAAAAGCCTTTAGAAGAAATAGAATTACAACCCGAGAAAATCGAAGAAACTGAATTAACACCAGTTGAAGAAGTAACTGAAAAGCGCACCAAGAAAGTCATTAAAAAGATAAAACGCAAAGTTGGCGATAAAGTTGTTGAAGAAATTGTTGAAGAAATTGTTGAAGAAGAAAAACCGTTGGAACAAATTGAATTACAACCTGAAGAAATTGAAGAAACAGAGCTGCAACCAGTTATCGAGGAAGTGAAAGAAAAGCGCACAAAGAAAGTTATTAAGAAGATTAAACGGAAAGTTGGCGACAAAGTCGTCGAGGAAATCGTAGAAGAAGAAAGGGAGGAGCCTCTGGAACAAATCGAGTTGCAACCGGAAGAAATCGAAGAAATCGAACTGATTCCAGTTGTCGAAGAAGTCAAAGGAAAACGCACAAAGATGATCATTAAGAAGATAAAACGAACAGTTGGTGATCGTGAAGAAGAAGAAATCGTTGAATTACGACCGGAGCAAATCGAAGAAACGGAATTACAACCGGTGGTCGAAGAAATAATGGAGAAACGCACAAAGAAAATAATTAAAAAGATAAAGCGCAAAGTTGGCGACAAGGTTGTTGAAGAAATTGTTGAAGAAGAAAAGCCTTTGGAGCTAGTCGAGCTGCAACCGGAACTAATTGAAGAAGTCAAAGAAAAGCGCACTAAGAAAATCATTAAGAAGATAAAACGGAAAGTTGGTGACAAAGTAGTTGAAGAAATCGTTGAAGAAGAAAAGCCATTAGAAGAAATAGAATTACAACCCGATTTAATCGAAGAAACTGAATTAAAACCAGTTGAAGAAGTGACTGAGAAACGCACCAAAAAGATCATTAAAAAGATAAGACGTAAAGTTGGCGATAAAGTTGTAGAAGAAATTGTTGAAGAAGAAAAACCTTTAGAAGAAATAGAATTACAACCTGAGAAAATCGAAGAAACTGAACTAAAACCAGTTGAAGAAGTCACTGAGAAACGCACCAAGAAGATCATTAAAAAGATAAAACGTAAAGTTGGTGATAAGGTTGTTGAAGAAATCGTTGAAGATTTCCAACCTCTGGAACAAATCGAGATGCAACCTGAAGAAATAGAGGAAATCGAACTGGTTCCAGTTATCGATGAAGTGAAACGCACGAAGAAGATCATCAAGAAGGTAAAACGTAAAGTTGGTGATCATGTTGAAGAAGAAATTATTGAATTACGACCGGAGCAAATTGAAGAAACTGAATTACAACCGGTGGTTGAAGAAATATTAGAGAAACGCACAAAGAAAATTATTAAAAAGATCAAACGCAGAGTTGGTGACAAGGTTGTTGAAGAAATCGTTGAAGAAGAAAAACCTTTGGAACTAGTCGAGCTGCAACCGGAACAAATTGAAGAAACCGAGTTGCAACCGGTGATTGAAGAAGTTAAGGAAAAGCGCACTAAGAAAATCATTAAAAAGATAAAACGGAAAGTTGGTGATAAAGTGGTTGAGGAAATCGTTGAAGAAGAAAAGCCTTTGGAAGAAATAGAATTACAACCTGAGAAAATCGAAGAAACTGAACTACAACCAGTAGAAGATGTCACTGAGAAACGCACCAAAAAGATTATTAAAAAGATAAAACGTAAAGTTGGCGATAAAGTTGTGGAGGAAATTGTTGAAGAAGAAATACCGCTTGAACAAATTGAATTACAGCCTGAAGAAATTGAAGAAACTGAGTTGCAACCAGTTATTGAAGAAGTCAAAGAAAAGCGCACAAAGAAGGTTATTAGAAAGATAAAACGTAAAGTTGGCGATAAAGTAGTTGAAGAAGTCGTTGAAGAAGAAAAGCCGTTGGAGGAAATTGAACTTCATCCAGAGCAAATCGAAGAAATCGAATTAGAAGAAGTAAAAGGGAAACGCACAAAAAAGATCATTAAGAAAATCAAACGTAAAGTTGGCGACAAAGTCGTCGAAGAAGTCGTTGAAGAAGAACAACCATTAGAAGAAATCGAGCTGAAACCCGAAGAAATTGAAGAAACTGAACTACAACCAGTCGAAGAAATCAAAGAGAAACGCACAAAGAAAATCATTAAGAAGATAAAACGCAAAGTTGGAGACAAAGTAGTTGAGGAGATTGTCGAAGAAGAAAAACCTTTGGAACAAATCGAACTTCACCCCGAAGAAATCGAAGAAACGGAACTGCAACCAACTGAAGAAACAGAAATCAGAGAAAAACGTAAAAGGAAAGTGATCAGAAAGATCAAACGTAAAGTTGGTGACAAAGTGGTCGAGGAAGTTATCGAAGACGAAGGGCCTCTGGAAATTGTTGAGCTTGAACCCGAGCAAACGTCCACTGAAGTCCATGTTACCGAAACCATAACAGAGACAGGAGTGCCGAAGAAAACAACTGTTAAAAAGATACGAAAACGCAAAGGCGACAAAGTCGAAAAGACTGAAATTGTTACAGTTGAAGAAACCGGTAAAGAACCGGAGACTTCTGTTACTATTGAAGAGCTTGTTGAGCCTGAAGAACTCGAAAAACTACCGAAGTTTAAACCAGAGAAGATTTCCACTCAAACGGAGGTAATTCAAACTGTTACTGATGAAGGTAAGGCGGTTAAAAAGACTGTTAAGACAATAAAGAAACGCAAAGGTAAAAAGGAGGAAAAAACACAAATTGTAACACTTGAGGAAGAAGGTAAACAACCTCAAACCTCTGTTACTGTGGAAGAGAACATAGTCCCCGAAGAAGTTGAGGAATTCGCACCCGAAAAACTCTCCACTGAGACCTTTGTCACTGAAACAATCACCGAAGAAGGTAAACCCAGAAAAACAACAGTGAAAACTGTTAAGAAACGCAAAGGACGCAAAGAAGAAAAAACCGAGTTTGTAACAGTGGAAGAAGAAGGCAAAAAACCGGTGACGGAAATTTCCGTGCAAGAAATCGAAGTCCCGGAAGAGGAAACTGAAGAACTTCCATCATTTGAACCCGAGAAGGTCTCAACAGAAACTCATGTTATTGAAACGGTAACTGAAGAAGGCAAACCTAAAAAGACTGTTGTGAAGAAGATCAAAAAGCGCAAAGGAGGAAAGGAAGAAAAGACGGAGATTGTCACCGTCGAGGAGGAAGGCAAAGAACCGGAAACCACCGTAACAATTGAAGAAATCCCCGCGGAAGAAGAAAAACCAGAACAAGTTTCGACGGAAACTCTTGTAACTGAGTCAGTGACCGAAGAAGGAAAGCCTAAAAAGACTATCATAAAGAAAATCAAGAAACGAAAGGGGCCTAAAGAAGAAACCACCGAAATTGTAACAGTGGAAGAAGAAGGTAAGAAACCGAAAACCACCGTTTCAGTGGAAGAAACCGTCGTACCTGAAGAAGTAAAAGAGCTTCCAGAAGCTATTTCTACGGAAACTCAAGTAATTGAGAGCGTAACTGAAGAAGGCAAACCAAAACGGACCATCGTAAAGAAAATCAAAAAGCGCAAAGGCGATAAAGCGGAGAAAACCGAAATTGTAACTGTTGAAGAAGAAGGGAAGAAACCCGAGCAAACTGTTACAGTTGAAGAAATTCCGATTGAAGAAGCTCTAGAAGAGTTACCCGAACTCAAACCGGAAAGCGTCTCCACAGAGACTTTCGTCACAGAATCGGTAACATCAGAAGGCAAATCGAAGAAAGTCATTGTGAAGAAAATCAAGAAACGGAAGGGCGCCAAGGAGGAACAAACCGAAATTGTGACTGTTGAAGAAGAAGGTAAGAAGCCTGAAACAACAGTTACGATTGAAGAAATTCCTGTACAAGAACCTGAAGAAATTGAAGAATTCAAACCGGAACATGTAACCACAGAGACGCAAGTCGTGGAAACGGTTACTGAAAAGGGTAAACCTAAGAAAACGATCATAAAGAAGATCAAAAAGCGAAGGGGTAGCAAAGAAGAACAGACTGAGGTTGTAACAGTCGAAGAGGCTGGAAAAGAACCTGTGACCACAGTTACTGTTAAAGAAATTGAACCTGAGCAAACTGAAGAACTCAAGAAGAAGCCCAAAAAGCCGAAGAAACCCAAAGAAGAAAAGCAGGAGCCGGAGAAAATACTCTTTGTTCCGCTTATTGAAGAAAAGAAGAAAGAACAAGAAGGAGATGTCGTGGAGATGATTCAAACCGAATTACTCCGGAAGATGATAGGACACGAACTACCGGAAAGAACGCCTGAAGAAGAAACCATCGAAACTTTCGTCACGGAAACCATAACTGACAAAGGAAAACCGAAGAAAACCATCGTGAAAAAGATCAAGAAACGTAAAGGAGACAAAGAAGAAAAAACCGAAATTGTAACAGTTGAAGAAGAAGGTAAGAAACCGGAAACTACAGTTACCGTTGAGGAGATACCAATTGAAGAAGTGCAACCTGAACAAGTTTCTACTGAGACATTCGTCACAGAAACTGTCACCGAAGAAGGTAAACCTAAGAAGACAGTTGTTAAGAAAATTAAGAAACGCAAAGGTGGTAAAGAAGAAAAAACTGAAATTGTTACCGTGGAGGAGGAAGGAAAGAAACCACAAACAACGGTAACAGTTGAGGAGTCACCACTTGAAGAAGTGGAGGAACTCAAACCGGAAAAAGTGTCCACGGAGACTTTCGTTACGGAAACAGTGACTGAGGAAGGAAAACCGAAAAAGACCACTGTTAAAAAGATCAAAAAACGCAAAGGCGGTAAAGAAGAAACAACTGAAATATTGACGGTTGAAGAAGAAGGTAAGAAACCGGAAACATCAGTTTCTATACAGGAAATAGAAGTACCGGAAGAAGCTGAAGAACTTCCTGAATTTAAACCGGAAAAGGTAACAACTGAAACTGAAGTGGTAGAAACTTTAACGAAAGAAGGCAAGCCAAAGAAAACCACAATAAAGAAGATTAAAAAACGCAAAGGTGACAAAGAAGAAAAGACGGAGATTGTCACAGTTGAAGAGGAAGGTAAAGAGCCGGAAACTACAGTTTCCGTTGAAGAAACTCCGGTGATTGAAGAACTACCGGAATTTAAACCAGAGAAAGTCTCTACGGAGACTTTTGTTACTGAAGCGGTAACTGAAGAAGGCAAAACCAAGAAAACTATCGTGAAGAAGATCAAGAAACGCAAGGGTCCGAAGGAAGAAACAACCGAAATTGTTACAGTCGAAGAAGAAGGTAAGAAACCGGAAACCACAGTGTCGATCCAAGAAGTTACTGTACCTGAAGAAGTTGAGGAGATCCCTGAGTTTAAACCGGAAACAGTTTCCACAGAGACACATGTCACCGAGACCATCACCGAAGAAGGAGTTCCGAAGAAAACAACAGTAAAGAAGATCAAGAAACGCAAAGGCGACAAGGAAGAAAAAACCGAAATCGTAACAGTCGAAGAGGAAGGGAAAGCACCGGAAACTACCGTCTCCGTTGAGGAAGTCGAAGTACCGGAAGAACCAAAGAAGAAAACGAAGAAGGTGAAGAAGCCTAAGGAAGAACCTGAGAAGTTTCTGTTTGTTCCTACAATTGAAGCAAAGAAGAAGGAACAGGAAGGCGATGTTATGGACATGATCCAAAACGAACTACTGAAGAAACTCCTCGGACACAAACTTCCGGAAACGAAGCCGACGGAAGAAACCACTGAGACTTACGTGACTGAATCTGTGACCGCCGAAGGCAAAGCGAAGAAGACTGTGGTGAAGAAGATCAAAAAGCGCAAAGGTGCTAAACAGGAAACTACTGAAATCGTGACAGTTGAAGAAGAAGGTAAAACACCGGAAACGACGGTTACCGTGGAGGAACTTCCGTTGGAGGAAGAAGCTCCTGAAGTGACTGAAGCTATGGTGGAAGAAGATAAGCCTAAGAAGAAAGTAACGAAAATCATTAAACGCAAAGGGAAGAAAGACATAACTGAAGTAGAAATTGAGGGTGAAGAACCCGTTGAAGACTTACCAGCGGAAGTTAAGGTAATTGAAACAATCACTGCTACGGGTACTCCGAAGAAAACTACCATACGAAAGATAAAGAGACGCAAAGGGGACAAAGAAGAACATACAGAAATCGTGACAGTTGAAGAAGTCGGGAAGAAACCACAAACTACCGTTTCGATTGAAGAAATCGAAGCTCCCGAAGAAGTTGGTGAAGTCGCGCCCATCAAACTCGAAGAGCCACGTTACGTCGAAGAACTCCCAGTTGAAGTCCAAGTCACGGAAACCGTGACACCTGAAGGAAAGCCGAAGAAGACCATCGTGAAGAAGATCAAGCGACGTAAAGACGGTAAAATTGAGGAAACCAAAGTCACCCGCGTTGAAGAAGAAGGTAAAAAACCGCAAACTACCGTTCTTGTTGAAGAAATACCGGAAGATTTACCAGAGCTCAAAGAGGCTAGAATTTCCACTGAAATACAAGTAGTGGAAACTGTTAACGACGAAGGTAAGCCCAAGAAAACAATCACAAAGAAAATTAAGAAACGAAAAGATGGTAAAGAGGTAAAGACCGAAACTGTGACAGTAGAAGAAGCTGGAAAGAGGCCGAAAACTACGGTTCTAATCGACGAAATTCCAGAAAGTGAAGAAGTACAACCTGAAGAACTGGACGTTGTTGAGTTGCCGGCGGAGATTCAGGTAACGGAAACGGTAACTAAAGAGGGTAAGCCAAGAAAAACTGTTGTTAAAAAGTTTCGCAGGCGGAAGGGTGGTAAGTTAGAGAGTACGAATATTGTGACAGTAGAAGAAGAAGGTGAAAAACCTAAAACTGTGGTGACTGTTGAAGAAGAACTGGAAGAATTGACCACAGAGAAACCAGACTACACTGAAATAGTTCCAGTAGAAATACAGGTAAGTGAAATAGTAAACGAACAGGGTAAACATAAAAAGACGACAATAAAAAAGATAAAACGACGAAAAGGGAATAAAGTAGAGAAAACTGAAGTAGTAACTGTAGAAGAAGAAGGTAAACAACCTGAAATTGTAATATCGGTTGAAGAAACACCTGAAGAAGCACCTGAGCAAGTTGTAACTTCAGTTCAGGTATCTGAAACAATTGAAAAGGGTAAACCAAAAAAGACCACGGTGAAGAAAATCAGAAAACGAAGAGGCAGTAAAGTAGAAAGCACGCAAATAGTAACAGTGGAAGAAGCCGACAAGAAACCCCACACAACTGTTTTGGTTGAAGAACTTGAAGACACTGAAGACCTCCCAAGCATCCAGTTCGAAACTCCTGACTACATTGAAGAACTTCCGGCACAAGTTGAGGTAACTGAAGTGGTAACCAACGATGGTAAACGTCGCAAAACTACCACTAGAAAAATCCGAAAACGCAAAGGTCTTAAGGAAGAAAAAACCGAAGTTGTAACAGTGGAAGAAGAAGGGGAGGAACCCCAAACCACCGTTGTGATCGAAGAAGTACCAACTGAAGAAGTGGGTGAGGAACCGCTCGAAGAACTACCAGTGGAAGTCACAGTTACCGAAACGGTAAGTAAGGAAGGTAAACCGAGGAAAACAACAGTGAAAAAGATTAAACGACGCTCTGGAAAGAAAGAAGAAACGACAGCTGTGGTGACAGTGGAGGAGGAAGGACAGAAACCACAAACCAGTGTAACAGTGGAGGAAATCGTCGTACCGGAAGAAGTTAAACCAATGACTGTCATCGAAGAGCTTCCGACAGAAGTGAAGATCACAGAAAGTGTCGGTCCGGATGGTAAAACTAAGAAAAGAGTTGTTAAAGTGCGACGATTGCGGAAACGCAAAGGCAGCAAACAAGAGGACACTCAGATTGTAACAGTGGAGGAAGAAGGTAGGAAACCGATGACCACTGTAACAGTGGAAGAGACAGAAATCCCGGAAGTCCTTCAAGAAATACCGGAAATCAAACCGGAAGAAGCAGTGTATTTAGAAGAACTACCAACAGAAGAACAGGTAACTGAGGTCTTAACAAAAGGAGAGAAACCGAAGAGAAAGATTGTTAAAACTAGGAAGATTCGCAAGCGCAAAGGTAGCAAACAGGAGAATACTGAAATTGTGACGGTTCTGGAGGAAGGAAAGTTACCACAGTATTCGGTGTGTATTGAAGAAGTGGACGTCCCTGAAGACATCCGCGAAGTTGTTGATATTTTACCACTTGAACCGACTTATATTGAAGAGCTCCCAACTGTAATAAAAGTCACGGAGACTATTACCAAAGAAGGTAAACCGAAGAAGAAGACTGTAAAGGTGAGAAAAATCAGAAAGCGCAAAGGTAGCAAACAGGAGGACACCGAAATTGTTACCGTTGAAGAAGAAGGAAAACCGTCAGAAACCACAGTTTCTGTGGAGGAAGTTGAGCTTCCAGAGCAACAATTTGAAGAAGTTAAACCTTCAGAACCAGTAATTGAAGAGCTTCCGCAGGAGATACAAATAGTTGAAACCACCACTCCTGATGGTAAAACTAAGAAACAGAAGATCAAAACTCGAACTATACGGAAGAAGAAAGGAGGCAAAGAGGAAGACACAAAAATAGTTACTGTGGAAGAAGAAGGTAAGGCGCCGGAAGTCACTGTAATAGTTGAAGAAAGCGAGAAACCACAGAAAAAGAAGAAGAAACCGAAGAAGCCCAAAGAAGAGAAAATTCTGTTTGTACCAACGTTAGCTCAGAAGGAAGAAGAGCCAAAGGACGAAGACGTTCTTGATATGATTAGAGTTGAGCTTATAAAGAAAGTTTTGGCTCATGAACTGCCAGAGTTTCAAGAGGGAGAAGTCACTGAACTCGCTCTTATCGAAGAGCTTCCTGAAGAAATCGTACAAATCGAAGAGTTGGATAAAAACGGCACTCCGGTTAAAAAGACCATCAAGAAACGGACAATAAAGAAGAAGAAAGACGACAAACTTGAAATTACGAAGATACAGACAACTGAACAAGAAGGTAAGACTCCGGAGACCATCGTCACCACCGAAGAAGTGGATAAAAACGATGAAACCTACCAACAGCCTGGAGTACCATTGGTGGAACTACCAGAAGATGTCGATGTTATTGAAATTAGCACCACCGACAAAGTTCCGAAGAAGAAAGTCACGAAGAAGAAAACTCTTCTGAAAAAGGTAGGTCCAACAGTGGAAGCCACTGAAATTCTAACAGTCTTGGAAGACGATAAAAAGCCCTTGCAGAGTGTCACGGTAAAAGAATATCCTTCGAAGCCCAAAAAGGTAAAGAAGGTGAAAAAAGACAAGCCCGCTGAAGAGAAAGAAAGGCCTAAACCCATGACACTGGAAATCATCAAAATGGAGCCCACCAAAGTAAAAATAATTAGCAAAGAAGAGATACCACTCATAAGCCAACTGAAGAAGCCCAAAGCAGCGCCTAGAAAAGCCCCACAAGCTGTTAAATTTCCGAAAATTCGTCTGACGAGCAGAATCGTGCGAGTGACGTTCCCTCCGGAGTCAGAGCAAGAACAGCAACCAGTGGTGACCCAACGGAAACGTGATGTTAAAGACCACGGAGAGCTTTCTAGAAATGTGCGAGAAGCACAAGAGGTGTTGAAAAAGAAGAAGTTTAAAATCAAAGACATAGAGAAATTCGTTGCGGATCTTGAAACTCCGGAGGATACTCAACTTCCGGACAAAGAAAAAGTTGAAATGGACAAACCGGAAGAGAAATATGAGCGGAAACCTAAACCTCCTCAAGAAGAAGAAAAACAACCGGAAAAACTAAAATTAGGGAAAGGTAAAATTCCGCAGATTGAAGACGAACGGGAAATCGTTAAACTCAAGAAAATTCCGCAGAAACCTCAGGAGGAAACTCCAGAGAAACCGCAGAAAGGTAAACCGAAACCGAAACGAGAGCAAAAACCGGAAGTTGAGGAACCGGAAGACGAACCGGATCGCATTAAATTTAAACCGTACGACATCGATCTTCCGGATGTTGAACTAGAGAAGCCTGAGAAATTCGAGTACGAGAAAGACAACGAAGATAAAGATGAAAAGAAGCCTAAATACAAACCTAAGAAGAAAGAGAAACCTAAACCTGAAGAAACCGAAACTCCGATAATTAAAGGTAAACCTAAAGACAAACCTGAGGATGTTGACGAAGACATTAAATTGAAATACAAGCAGAAACCTAAACCTGATGAAGAGCCTGAGAGCATTAAACTCAAACCTTGGAGGAAAGAAAGGGATGATCAGGTCACTCCAGTTGAACTCTCGGAGAAGATCAAATTCAAAGTACCCAAAGTTTCTTACATTGAAGAAGTTCCGGAAAAACAAGAAGTCGTTGAAGAACTAGTTGATAAAAAACCGAAGAAGAAAAGGGTGAAAACAAGAGTTCTTAAGAGAGATTTGGGTGACAAACAGGAAATTCTCGAAATTGTAACAACTCAGGAGGAAGACAAGAAACCGGAAACTACCATCACTACCATCATTGAACCCGCCGAAGAACAACCCGTTGAAATCAAGAAAGTAATCATTCCAACTATCGTAATTGAACTTCCTGAAGAAGTTAAAGAAACGCAAGTTGTGACCGAGGAAGGAAAACGAGTGAAGAAAACAATCAAGAAGAAAGTAATCAAAAAGCGCGTTGGTCCAATTGAAGAAGTCATCAACATCGACACGGTGGAAATCGAAGGAAAAGAACCGGAATCACACGTTACAATCCACGAAGTGATAGCGGAGGACCTTCCTGAGTTCACCGAAGGAGTCGTCATTGAAGAACTCCCGGAAAAAGTGGAAGAAGTCGAAGAGAAAGTCCGAGGTAAAATCAGGAAGAAGAAAACCAGGAAGCGCGTGTTCAAAAAGGATGAAGACGGGAAGAAAGAGATCACTGAAATTATTACAGTGGAGGATGAAGATGCTCCCGAAATCACAGCAATGACTATAGTGCCTGATTCTTCAAACACTGTAACTGTTGAGTTTCCTGAAGAAACAGAAGTTGTTGAAATCAACAGAAAGAAGGTCATCAAGAAGAGACGAGTTATTAAGAAACAGGTTGGACCCGTTCAGGAAATAATGAAGATTGAGACTGAAGAAGTGGACGGGAAAGAACCTGAGAGCTCAGTTACCATCGAAGAAATTATCGCTGATGATATCCCGCTAATAGAAGAAGCCCAACTTGTTCAAGAACTACCAGAAAAAGAAACAATAATTGAGGAGATCGTGAAAGGAGTGACGAAGAAGAAGAAGATCAAACGAAGAGTCATCAAGAAGGATGTTGATGGAAGACAGGAAATCACTGAGGTTACCACCACCGAAGAAGACGACAAGGTGCCTCAAACCTCTGTCACCACATTCTTACACGAAACGGAAGAAGAAACTGTGCCTTTGGAACCACGCAGAAGAAAACCGAAGAAGGTCACTCCGGTTATTGTAGAAATACCTGAAGAAATCACAGTGACCGAAACAGCTCCGAAGAAGAAAGTCACGAAGAAAGTGAGAGTGATTAAAAAGCAAGTCGGTCCGATACAAGAGATAACAAAGATTGAAACTGTTGAAGAGGCGGATAAAGAGCCTCTGACCACCGTCACAGTTGAAGAAATAATCGCTGATGAAATACCGGAGATCGAGGAAGCTAAACCTGTGGAGGAGCTACCGGAGAAGGTGGAAATAATCGAAGAAGTGGTCAAAGGCAAAGTTAAGAGAAAGAAGATCAAGAAGAGGGTGTTCAAAACTGAGAACAATGAGGGAGAAAAAGAAATAATCGAAATTGTCACAGCGGAAGAAGAAGGTAAACTGCCAGAAACTGTGGTAACGGAGTGGTTCCAACCATTCGAAGAAGAAGCTATTAGACCATTGGAACCACTGGAGAAACCAAAGAGAAGAATTAAACCAACAGTTGTAGAGCTACCTGAAGAAGTAACTGTCACAGAAGTGGTGACGAAGAAAGGTCCTAAGAAAAAGGTGACCAAGACTCGAGTCATAAAGAAACAAACCGGTCCCATTGAGGAAATAACAACGATAGAAACCACAGAAGAAGAAGGAAAAGAACCCGAATCCACCGTTACCATCCAAGAACAGATCTGTCCGGAAGAACCGGAAATAACAGACGCGCAACCAGTCGAAGAACAAGAAAAAGTTGAAGTGATAACTGAGACAGTTGGCGACAAAGTGAAGAAGAAGAAAATTAAGAGACGAGTTATTAAGAAAGTGGTTGACGACAAACCGGAAATTACCGAAATTGTTACCATCGAGGAAGATGACAAGAAACCGGAAGTAATTATCACCAAGTTGAACGCCATTGAAGACACTGTAACAGCGCTTGACGTTGAAGAAGTACAACCAAAACAAGCCAAACCAGTAATTGTTGAACTACCGGAAGAAGTTAAAGTAACTGAGGTCAAAACGAAGAAAGGACCTGTGAAAAAGACGGTAAAGACGCGAGTAATTAAGAAACAACTCGATGACCACCAAGAAATCACGAAAATTGAGACTGCGGAAGAGGAAGGACGGGAACCGGAAACCACTGTTACGATCGAAGAGATCGTTACTGAAGAACCACTTCTTGTTGACGAAGCCACGGCGGTTGAGGAACTTCCGGAGAAAGTCGAAATTGTCGAGGAGGTCGTGAGAGGTAAAATAAGAACTAAGAAAGTTAAAAAACGCGTCCTTAGAACGGATAAAGACGGTAAAAAGGAAATCACAGAAATTGTTACTGTTGAAGAAGAGGATAAGAAACCTCTGACTACTGTTACCACGTTGATACACGACACTTCAACAGTTCAAGAGGAGGAGGAACAAATCGAGCCTTATGAAATGGTAAAAGTGAAACCAAAGAAAGTTAAAGCAGTGGTGGTGGAGCTACCGGAAGTGACTGTTACGGAAGTGACAACAAAGCAAGGAAAGCCTGTGAAGAAAACGGTGACGAAGAAAGTCATCAAGAAGCAAACTGGACCAATTCTGGAAATCACAAACATAGAAACTGCCGAAGAAGCCGGAGAAGAACCTCTTACCACTGTTACAATTGAAGAAATTATTTCCGATGAGCCACTCGTCACTGAAGAAGTCCAAGTCATTGAAGAACTACCGGAAAAAGTGGACATCATCGAAGAGGTTGTCAGAGGTAAAGTAAAGACCAAGAAAATCAAAAGGCGAGTTCTTAAGAAAGATCGTGACGGAAAAGAAGAAATCACTGAAATTGTCACCGTCGAAGAAGACGATAAGAAGCCGCAAACCACTGTTACCACTCTTCTTCACGACACTGCAACTCTTCCAGAAGAAGAAACAGCAAAACCTCACGAAGCCGAGAAAGTAAAACCGAAGAAAGTTAAACCAGTGGTGGTGGAACTGCCGGAAGTTGCCGTCACAGAAGTCGTAACAAAAGAAGGAAAACCGGTGAAGAAAACCGTGACGAAGAAGACAATAAAGAAGCAGAAAGGCCCAATTCAAGAAATCACAAGAATTGAAACGGCGCAAGAAGAGGGCGGAGAGCCTCTCACCACTGTTATAGTCGAAGAAATAATTTCAGACGAACCCATCCTTAGTGAAGAAACCAAACCTGTTGAAGAACTCCCCGAGAAAATCGAACTAATTGAAGAAATCGTCAAGGGTAAGATCAAAACAAAGAAAGTTAAAAAGCGCGTGCTCAAGAAAGATGACGCCGGAAAACAAGAAATCACCGAAATTGTCACTGTTGAAGAGGAGGATCGACCACCTCAAACTACTGTTACCACGGTAATTCGTGATTCTTCAGAAACCACTGAAGAATATGAAGACGCACCGGTTAAGCTCAAAAGAATTAAGCCAACAGTTGTTGAGTTGCCGGAAGTTAAAGTTACTGAAGTTGCAACCAAAGAAGGGAAGCCGGTGAAGAAGACAACGACTAAGAAAGTTATCAGGAAGCAAGTCGGTCCTATTCAGGAGACCACGAAGATCGAGACGACGCAAGAAGAAGGCGAGGAACCCCAAACCACTGTTACTATAGAAGAGATTATTGCCGACGAACCGATTGTTACTGAACAAGCTGAAGTTGTTGAAGAACTACCGGAAAGAATCGACGTCACTGAAAGTGTTGTCGATGGTAAAATTATCAAGAAGAAAGTTAAACGAAGAGTCATTAAGAAAGATGATAAGATCACAGAAATTGTTACTGTGGAAGAATCCGATAAGAAACCTCAAACTACAGTTACTACTCTCATTCACGATATTTCTTCAGAAGGTCCGATTGAACAAGAGTCCTTCACGTCCTTTGAACCCGATAAAGGTAAAACAAAGAAGATAAAACCTGTCGTTGTTGAATTCCCTGAAGAAGTGAAAGTGACGGAGGTCATAACCGCACAGGGCCCTGTTCAGAAAGTCACAAAGAAAAGAACGATAAAGAAACAGATTGGACCGATTCAGCAAACCACTAATATAGAAACTGTTGAAATTGAAGACGAAGAACCGACAACCACTGTTACAATTGAGGAAATTATTGCTGAGGAAACACCGAGCGAACTAGCCCAACCTGTCGAAGAAGAAGAACAGGTTGAGGTGGTCAAAGAGACGGTAGGTGACACAGTAAAAGTAAAGAAAATTAAAAAACGTAAAATAACGAAAGAAGTTGATGGTAAACCTCAAGTAACCGAGATTGTAACAGTGCAAGAAGACGATAAGAAACCGATGACCACCGTGGTAACGCACGAGATTTCCTCTGTTGAAACTCCCGAAGAAGTGCGGTTGTTTGAACCCGAGAAAACTAAGAAAAAGAAGGTTCAACCAACAGTGGTTGAGCTTCCACAAGAAGTTAAAATCACGGAAGTCTTAACAGAGAAGGGTCCGGTTGAGAAAGTTACCACAAAGCGAGTGATTAAGAAGCAGATCGGTCCAATCCAAGAAATAACGAAAATTGAAACAGTCAAAGACGAGGGTAAGCCTCTGGAAACGACTGTTACAATTGAAGAAGTGATTTCCGAGGAAATTCCGGAAATCGCTGAACCTGTTGAGGAACTAGAGAAAGTTGAGTTTGTAGAGAAAGTCATCGAGGGTAAGAAAAAGAAAGTTAAAACTAAAAAGCGCGTGATTAAGAAGGATGATAAAGATGGTAATCGAGAGATAACGGAAATTGTTACCGTGCAGGAAGACGACGAAGAACCACAAACTACTGTCACAACGGTTCTTCATGATACCACCACTGAACCTATTGAAATGTTAACACCCTTTGAAATTGAAGAACCCGAAGTGGTTCAACCAACCATCATCGAATTCCCTGAAGAAGTTACAGTAACAGAAATCACAACGCAACAAGGTGAACCCTCTAGAAAAGTTACCAAAAAGAAGGTTATAAAGCAACAACGCGGTCCAGTTGAAGAGATAACGAAAGTTGAGACCACCCAAGAAGGTGAGGAGGAACCTCAAACTACCATTACGATAGTCGAATTGGTGCCTGATGAACTTCCTAAGTTTGTTGAGCTCAAACCAACGGAGGAGCTTCCGGAAACTGTTGAGGTAACTGAAGAAGTCGTTGGCGGTAAGGTAAAGACGAAGAAAGTGAAGAAACGTGTTACGAAACGTGAGGTTGATGGTAAACCGGAAATCACCGAGGTTATTACGGTTCAGGAAGACGATAAACCCATTGAGCTAACAGTCAATATTTACACTTCTTATAACAACTTCACAGAACCTTTGAAACTCGAAACTGTCACAGACTTCGATCAAACACCTGGTAAACCACAACGTATTACTCCTAGACTGACACACCACACAACCACAAAAACCATTACAGAAGTACACACGCTTGAACATACAACAGAAACTCCTCTAGGTAAGAAATACAGTTCTTATTTTCCACACTTTCAGAACTTAACTCCTCAAAACAAAGAAATAACAAAACACATTACTTAACAAGAGATGTTAAACCAGACCGTACATAATATAAATTTTGTAGAGCAAGAAGTCCAAGACACTGTTACCGCCAAAGGAAAAGTGGTGACAGATCTAAAAGAGTCCGTCATTGTGGAGACTGTGGAAACCCAAAAACCCATCGAAGAAGAGAAGAAGAAAGTGAAGAAAATCAAGCCGAAGAAACCCGAAGAGAAGCCGTTGATTGAAGAAGTTGCCGACGTGGAAGAAGAAGCAGTTCCTGAACAAACCACCACTGAAACCACCGAAACCGAGAAGAAAGTCAAGAAGGTGAAGAAAGTGAAAGTTCATGACATTGAGTTCCAAGAAGCAACCGTCGAAGAGGTGAAAATTGAAGAAGTCACCGAAGAGGAACCGGTGGTTGAAGAAGAACAACCGACGATCGTAGAAGTCACCGAGAAACCCAAGAAGAAGGTCAAGAAGCCCAAACCGCAAGAAGAGCCCATCGTTGAAGAACCCATTATTGAAGAGCCAAAGGAAGAAGCACCCGAGGAAAAGAAAAAGAAGAAAACCAGGAAACCCAAACCTGAGGAGAAACCGGTCGATGAACCGACAATTGAGGAGGTGGAGCCGACACCGGAAGAACCGAAGAAAACTAAGTTAATTAAGCAGAAATCGGTTCTCATGAAGATTGAGCACGTCGAGCAAGAACCGGCGAGCAAGCCTAAAGTCGTTCCGGTCAAAGATCTTCCTCAACACTTCGCCGAAGTTAAGTTGCGGAAGCCGAAGGCGCCGCAAAAGAAAGATGTTAAGAGTACCAAAGTCCCGAAGATGCGGCTGAAGAGTCGAATTACCTTTACGGATTTCCCTGCAGAAGGAGAAAAGGAACAAACTCCGATCATCAAGGAGTTGGAGCCGGTTTATCGAGACAACGGCGTCTTGTCCAGAAATCTCAAAGAAGCAGAAGGTGCGCCCAAGACCAAAAAGCGCCGACTGAAGAACTTCGAGAAGGAGTTCAAAGACCTAGAAAAACTAGATCTTGAAATCGACGAGTTGAAGAAAACGGAGTTGGAAAAAGTCGATGAGCAGTACAAGTTCGAAAAACAACCAAGAAAACAGTCCGTTTCCAAAGATGAACCAAAACCGATGAAGATCGGTAAAGGTAAAGTCCCCAAACCTGAGGAAGAAGAAGAACAGATCAGACTCAAAAAAGTCCCTGAGAAGATAACTGAAGAAAAGCTCGAACCGGCGAAGAAACCCAAAAAAGAGGTCAAAGAAGAAGAACCGCAGAAACCCGAAAAACCGGAAGAAGAAGATGAGCGCATCAAATTCAAGCCGTATGATATTGACCGTGAAGAACCGGAGAAGATCGAGATGGAGAAATTCGAGCTGGAGAAGCCCGAAAAGGACAAACCGGAAAAGAAGAAGGTTAAGGTGCCGAAGGAAAAGAAGGTTAAACCAGAACCGGAAGTGGAGGAAATAACCATTAAGAAGGGTGTGCCGAAACCAAAAACGGAAGAAGAGGAGCCTGAGGTTTCCTTTAAGGCGAAACAGAAGCCGAAACCGGAAGAAGAACCGGAAGAAATTAAGCTCAAGCCGTTTAAGAAACCGAAGGAACCGGAAGAACCGCAGAAAATAGAAAAGGAGTTGCCGGCGAAATTGGATGCTGTTCCTTCACATGACTTTGAAAAAGACGAAATTGAGTTCAAGCCTCCTGAAGATACAGAGAAGCCCAAAAAGAAGAAGAAGATTATTATTAAAAAGACGAAAGGTAAAGCTCAGGACAAGGTAGATGAAGCTGAGGTTGAGGAACCAACGGAACAGGAGCCAGAAGTTGAAGAGGAAATACAACCGGAAGTTAAAGAACAATCTCCTGAAGTAATAGAAGTTGAAGAAGAAGAAAAACCTCAAGAAGAAGAGAAACCGGAGGAAGAGCCCGTTCCTGTAGAAGAACCGGTTCCTGAAGAGCACACCGAAGTGGAGAAACGTAAGAAAATAATCAAAATCAAGAAAAAGAAGGACAAACCGGAAGAAGAAAAACCTGTTCCTCAAGAAATAACAGAAGTTAAAGCCCAAAGACACTTCATTATTAAGAAATCTGCGCATAAACCGCAATTCCCGGAAGTTACAGAACCCGAGAAAGTCAACTTTGCCGAAATTAAACTGAAGAAAGTTAAAGTTAAAGAAAAGAAGGAAATCGAAGCATCTAAATTAGACGTTCCGATGCTGAAGAGCAGAATAACACACATGCCATTCCCGCCTGAAACAGAATTAGAACAAACTCCTGAAATCTCTGATCTGGAACCTGTTCTCAAGGACAGCGGTGTTTTATCCAGGAACATAGAAGAAGCACAGAAGGTAAAGAAGAAGAAGAAGAAGGTTGTTGAAACGGACAAGTTGGAAAAACTAGACAAAGAGGTGGAGGAGCTGCAGAAGGCAGAGTTAGAAAAAGTTGACGATGAGTTCAAGGCGAAACCTAAACTAAAGAAGAAGGAAAAACCGGAAGCTATAGTCATCCAAAAGACACCAGTTCCTCCAGTGCAGCATATTAAGATCAAAGAGCCCGAGAGCAAACCTGTCAATTTGGCTGAAATCAAACTGAAGAAACCGAAAGTAATTAGAAAAGAAGAACCGAAAGAAAAGTCGTTCAAGCCTCTTCTGAAAAGCAGAATCGTCCATGTGACGTTCCCACCAATTGAAGAATTGGAGCAGAAACCGAAGATTACAATGCTTGAGCCGGTTTATAGGGACAATGCTGTTATTTCCAGAAATGTGGAAGAAGCGAAGAAAGTTAAGAAGAAGAAACCAATCAGAATTAAAGAAAGCGATCTTGATTTAACTCATCTGGAAAAACTCGACTTGGAAATGGAAGAACTGAAGAAGAAGGAGTTGGAGAAAGTCGATGACCAATTTAAGTACGAAAGGAAACCGAAAGAGAAAGAAGAGAAAGTGCCGGAAGAAGAGGTTAAAATCAAACTTGGAAAGGGAAAAGTTCCGGTGAAAGACGAACCTGAAGAAACTGTCACATTGAAGAAAGTTCCACAGAAACCTAAAGAAGAGGATGTTGAAGTGGAGCTGAAGAAACCTAAAGTAACCAAAAAGGAAAAACCAAAACCGGAAAAGGAAGAAAAAGAAGAACCAAAATTAGAGCCATTTAAGCCGTACGATGTCGACAGAGAGGAACCGGAGAAATTAGAATTTGAGCCAACAAAGATCGAAGAACCTGAGAAAGAGGTCGAAGAAAAAGAAAAACCAAAGAAACCGAAGAAGAAGAAAGAAGTACCAGAGCCAGAAACTGTCGAGTTTAAACTGGAGAAAGGTAAACCAAAACCGAAAGAACCGGAAGAAGAACCGGAAATTAAACTGAAGTACAAACAAAAACCACCTCCTGAGGAAGCTCCTGAAGAAATAAAACTAAAACCGATTCCGAAAGCAAAACCGGAAGAACCTGAAGAAGTGGTGGCGGTCATTAAACCAGACGGAGGTGAAATGCCTAAGGAAAAACCAGTTGAGGAAGAAGCGGAAATTACAATACCGGAAAAAGACAAAGAAAAGAAAGTTAAAAAGGTAGTTAAGAAGGTGAAGAAACCGAAAGAAGACGCTCCTGCTGCTGAAGAGGAAAAACCTGAAGAACTCCCTGCTGATGAGGTTCCTGAGGAAAAACCGGAAGTCCTGGAAGAAAAACCGGAGATTCCAGAAGAAGTGATTGAAGAACAACCAATTGTTGATGAAAAACCGGAAGAAGTTCCTGAAGAAAAACCAGAAGAACACGTAGAAACAATCAAAAAGATTAAGAAGACGGTTAAGAAAGTCAAGAAACCGAAAGCTGAAGACGAAGAAGTTCCAGAAGAGGAACCAGTGATTGAAGAGGTGAAAGAAGAACCGAAACCTGTAGAAGAGGAAAAGGCGCCAGAAGAAGAAAAACCGAAACCGGTTGAACCTGCAGTCGAAGAGCCCACTCCTGAGAAGCCTAAACCGAAACCTAAAGAAAAGGAGGAAGAACCTAAACCCGTTGAAGTTAAACCGAAGAAACCGAGACCACCAATTAAGAAAGCAGAACCCAAGGCTAAATTACCACGGCTAAAGAGCAGAATTGTGTATGTTGACTTTCCTCCAGCCAACGAATCTGAAAGAAAACCAGTTATAACACAACTGGAAAAAGTGGTGAAAGACCAAGGGCAAATATCGAGGAACATAAAAGAGGCGGAAAAAGTAATAAAAACGAAACGAAGGAAACTCAAAGATGATGATAAGAGTCTTCAAGATTTGGAGAAACTTGATTTGGAAATGGAAGAACTTAAAAAGAAAGAACTGGAAAAAGTGGATGAGGCGTTCAAACTCGAGAAGAAACCGAAGAAACCCAAAGAGGAAGAAATTGAACAAAAGGAGCCACTTAAAATTGGCAAAGGGAAACTGCCAGAAAAACCAGAAGAGGAAGATCAAACTATTAAACTAAAGAAAGTGCCTGAAAAAGCACAAGAAGAAGTTGCTCCGGAACCAAAAGTACCAAAGGTAAAAGAAGAAGAAGAAGTGAAGAAAGTTAAAAAGGAACCGAAAGAGAAGAAGGATAAAATCACATTTGAGCCAACTGATTACGAACGTGAAGAACCAGAGAAGATCGAGTTCGAAAAACCAGAGTTTGAGAAGGAAGAAAAAGAAAAACCTGAAGAAGAGAAACCAAAGTATCAACGACAGAAGAAGGAGAAACCAAAACCGGAAGAAAAAGAAATTAAAATTATTAAGGGTGTTCCCAAAAAGAAGGAACCGGAGGAAGAAGACGATGTCAAATTCAGAATACCTCATAAAGACAAACCTGAGGAAGAACCCGAACAAATTACTCTGAAACCTTTCAAGAAACCAGAAAAAGAAGAACCTGAAGCACAAGTAGAAATAAAGAAAGTGGAACCACCAAAGATAGCCGAAGAAAAAGAAGCAGACAAAGTGACAATTAAACGGAAAAAGAAGAAGGAGCCGAAGCCAGAAGAGGAGGCTCCAGTGGAGATAACAATCAAGAAAGAACCAGAACAAGAAGAAGAAGCACCAGCTGCGGAGGAAGTTGTTTTAATTAAAAAGAAACCAAAACCAGAACCCGTACCTGAAGAACCAGAAGTTGAAATGGTAATAAAGAAACCCCCACCTAAAACAGAAGACGAAGAAGAAACTGTTCTTCAACAAGTTGTTATCAAGAGGAAACCAAAGAAACCTGAGGAACCTGTAGAGGAACCTGCTGCGGAAATCACGATTAAGAAAGAACCCGAACCTGTAAAAGAAGAAGAAGTTACGACCGTTGAAGAAGTTAAGATTAAAAAGAAGAAGAAGAAGATTCCTGAAGCACCACTAGAAGAAGCAGCTGCTGAAATAACAATCAAGAAGGAACCTGAGCCTGAAGAAAAGGTTGAAGAAGTGACTACTGAGGAAGTCATTATCAAGAAGAAACCAAAGAAACCCGAAGAACCTATAGAAGAACCTGCTGCAGAAATCACAATTAAGAAGGAACCCGAACCTGTAAAAGAAGAAGAAGTTACTACCGTTGAAGAAGTTAAGATTAAAAAGAAGAAGAAGAAGGTTCCTGAAGCACCGGAGGAAGAAGCAGCTGCCGAAATAACAATCAAAAAGGAACCAGAGCCTGAAGAAAAGATTGAAGAAGTGACTACAGAAGAAGTCATTATAAAGAAGAAACCAAAGAAACCTGCAGAACCTGTGGAAGAACCTGCTGCAGAAATCACAATTAAGAAGGAACCAGAACCCGAAAAAGAAGAAGTAACGACTGTGGAGGAAGTTAAGATTAAAAAGAAGAAGAAGAAGGTACCAGAAGTACCTCAGGAAGAAGCGGCCGCAGAATTAACAATCAAAAAGGAACCGGAACCTGAAGAAAAGGTTGAAGAAGTGACTACAGAGGAAGTCATTATAAAGAAGAAACCAAAGAAACCCGAAGAACCTGTAGAGGAACCCGCTGCAGAAATCACGATTAAGAAAGAACCGGAACCTGAAAAAGAAGAAGTAACGACTGTCGAGGAAGTTAAGATTAAAAAGAAGAAGAAGAAGGTTCCGGAAGCACCTCAAGAAGAAGCAGCTGCCGAAATAACAATCAAAAAGGAAGCTGAACCTGAAGAACAGGTGGAGGAAGTGACTGTTGATGAAGTTATCATCAAGAAGAAACCAAAGAAGCCTGAAGAACCGGTAGAAGAACCAGAAGCGGAAATTACGATCACGAAAAAACCAGAACCGGTCGTGGAAGAGGTAACCGCAGAAGAAGAAGTAAAGATTCCAAAGAAGAAAAAGAAAGTTCCGAAAGTTGTTGACGAGGTGGCTGCTGAAATCACCATCAAGAAAGAAGCAGAGCCTGAGAAACCTGAGGAAGAAGTTGAAGAAGAAGTTGTAATCAAAAAGAAGAAACCAACTCCGAAAGAGGAAGACGAAACAGAAGCTGAGATAACTCTCAAAAAACCGGAAGAACAAAAAACAGAGGATGTAGTCCAAGAGTTTACCATCAAGAAAAAAGCGCCTCCACGCGTACCATCCGTTGAAGAACACGAAGAACAAGAGATCACAATCAAGAAGTTGAAGAAAGTTAAACGACCTTCCAAACCAGACATTCCTGAATACACAGAAGTTGAAAATGTTACATTCCGACCAAAGATGACCAAGAGAATGGAAGACGTGGAACAAGAGTTCAAGATTTCGCTTGATTCATACGCCGAAGAAGAAATATCGATGTCGGGAAAAGTAAAACTGAAGAAACAGAAACCACTCACTTACAACGAAGAAAGTGTGGATGAGTCCATCAAGATAACTCAGGAAATTGAAGATGACGGTCCGGCAATTGAAGAGATTATTGACGAAGGCAGCGACGCCGAAGAACTGCCGTATGATGACGACGAGTCTGAGAGCTACAACGTTCCTTTGAAACGAAGACCTTCAAGGAAATACTCTGTATTCGAGGAAGGCGAAGAGGAGGTGCAGATTGGACTGAAGAAAGAGACTCCTGCTGAATTTGAAGAAGAGTCGATAACGGTCAAACGGACCAAACCTAAAAGAAAACCATCCTTCGACCAAGGTTGTATGAGTTATTTTTTCAGCCACCGCTTGATTCACATTTCAGCTTTTCTTTTTTATTTGCACCATTTCTTCTTTTTATTTCTTCGTTTTGCTCATCATATAATACGTGAAAGAGTGACGGTGTGGTTTGTAACAAAAACAATCGTTTTTAGAAGCGGTAAGTTTAAGCATTACTAAAGAATCAGAAACCATTGAAGAAGCGCCAGAAATTGAAGAAATTGTTCAAGAAGGGGATGTTTACTTCTCTGTGCATTCTTACGTGGC
The DNA here is from genome assembly GCA_029298725.1 of Gnatocerus cornutus. NCBI lineage: Eukaryota > Metazoa > Arthropoda > Insecta > Coleoptera > Tenebrionidae > Gnatocerus > Gnatocerus cornutus. Next base: position 22,887,808 of record CM055510.1, read on the forward strand.
GGAAGCGGAACAAGCGATTGATCTCGTGGAAGGAGAGCGTGTTTATGTTATCGAGACTCCTAACGCCGACTGGTGGTTGGTGAAGAAGCATCTTACTGAAGAGAAGGGTTGGGTGCCCGCGCAGATTCTTATGGATGAACCTAACTACACCATGTACGTCCAGAGGAAGCTCAACGAAAAGATCGACAAATTGCCAGTTTTCGAAAGTAAGTCTTGTAGTTTCTTGTGGTTTAACATTAATGGAATTGTCTTCTAGAGCCCAAACCGGAGGAAAAAGCAGTCGCTCCACGCTTCGTGGAGAAGCTCCAACCTGTCATAACTCCTGATGGCTACACTGTTCAATTCGAATGCCAAGTCGAAGGCTTCCCGCGTCCTCAAATCACCTGGTTCCGCCAGACCGCCGTCATCAAACCATCCCAAGACTTCCAAATGTACTACGACGAAGACAACGTCGCCACGCTCATCATCAGCGAAGTCTTCCCTGAAGACGCAGGAACCTTCACCTGCGTCGCGAAGAACGCCGCAGGTTTCGCCTCCAGCACCACCGAACTCACCGTGGAACTCCCACTGTCTGACCACGGCTCCGACCTCACCGGTCTCTCCAGGAAGAGCATGTCGCGGGAATCATCCCTTGCAGACATCCTCGAAGGCATCCCGCCGACTTTCTCCCGCAAGCCCAAACCCCAATACGTCCCTGAAAAATCAGACGTGGTTGTTGACTGTCGACTAGTCGCAGTTCCCGAGCCGGAAATCATTTGGTTCCGCAACGGGAAGAAGATCACCACGAAGAACAACGTCACCATCATCATTAACTCTGATATGCACAGCTACACCACGATCCTGAAGATCAAAGAGGTGCAGAAGGACCAAGAGGGTGATTACGAGATCATTGCGAGAAACCGAGAGGGTGAAGCGACGGTGCATTTCACCCTGAGAGTGAAGACTGGGGATAAAGAAGCCCCGCAGGTGTTAGAACCGTTGAGGTCCATCACTGTCCGAAAGACAGAGACGGTGATTCTTAGCACCACCATCGCTGGTAACCCGGCGCCGACAATCAGTTGGTTTAAGAATGGTAAACCGGTGAAGAAACCATCGGCGAAGAAAGACGGCGACACTTATTCTATTACCATTGTTAACACGACGATGGAAGACACGGCTGAATACACAGTTAAAGCTAAAAATTCTGTTGGCACTGCCGAAACCACCGCTCAACTCACCGTGGAGGGTAAAGTCTACTTTTGTACCGCTTTTTCAATAAAGAAACGCAATTTCTTAACATTTTATTTCGCTGCTGACCCTAGTTAACACCTCCACTTACTAGTCATTTAACAACTCTACTTTGCAGAGTTCCCAGACAACGCCGAGCCGCCACTCTTCGTCGAGCGTTTCGAAGAACAAACAGTCCAAGAAAACGACACCATCAGACTTCTGGCGCGCGTGGTTGGTAACCCAGTGCCGGAGGTTTACTGGTTGCGCAACAACAAACCGCTGAAACCCTCAGAAAGAGTGAAGATCTCCTACGATGGTGAAAACATCGAACTCACTATCAAGAAGTCGAATCCAGACACAGACACCGGTGACTACAAGTGCATCGCGAGTAATCCAGCAGGTAAAGCTTCACATGGGGCGAAAATCACAGTGGATGTCGACGTGACCTTCACCAAGAAGTTGAAGAAGACGTACGAAACCGTCGAGTGCGAGACCATCGAGTTTGAGTGTGAAACTTCGCATAAGACCACCGAGACGAAGTGGTACCATAATGACGTGGAAATCAGCGGGATGGATCACCGGGTGGTGGTTCAGGATGGCCGCACCCACAAGCTGGTTGTGAAGAAGACGACGAGGAAGGATGAGGGGCGGTATTCGTGCACTGTTAAGAAGGAGAAGACGGAAACGACGCTGAAGGTCACGGGGACTAAACCGAAGTTCATACGGGAGCTGCAGGACATTGAGATTCCGGAGAAGGAAATCGCGGTGTTGGAGGCGGAGGTGTCGCTAGACACTGCGGAGGTCACGTGGATGAAAGACGGGAACGTTATTAGTGAGAGTGACACGAAATACTCCATCGAGACTGAAAGAGGAGTCCGGAAGCTGTTGATCCGCAGCACCTCGATTCATGACGAGGGTGAGTACACCTGCACCCTTCTAGACCAAGAGAGCAAAGCTGAGGTGACAGTTATTGAACTCCCGCCTGAGATTATCACTCCTCTGCAAGACCGAACTGTGACTAAAGGAGAGAAGTCGGTCTTCGAGATCGAGTTGAGCAAAGGAGACGCTCTGGTTCGCTGGTTTAAAGATGGAAACGAACTCCAGTTCTCCGAACACGTGCAACTGTCTATTGACGGCAAGCGTCAGAAGCTGAAGATCTACAAGACGGAGCCTGAAGACGAAGGCGTGTACAGTTGCGAGGTTGGAACCCAAAAGAGCAGCGCTCGCTTAACAGTGCAAGTACCAACAGTCACGTTCTTGAAGACGCTTCCGGAGTACATGATAGTTCCTCTCAAGACCCACGCGGAGTTCGAAGTCGAGCTCTCGAAAGAAGACGCGGAGGTTCAATGGTTGAAACAAGGGAAGAAGATCAAGAAGTCGTCGAAATACACCATCACCTCGGAGAAGACGTTCAGGAAACTCGTCGTGCACGAATGCACCGAAGAGGATGAGTTTGAATACACCTGCACTGTTGAAAGTCTGAAGACTTCCTCGAAGCTTAAGATTGGAGGTGAGTTTCGGTGGTGTCGTCGCCAGTGTTAACTCTGTTTGTAGATAAACCATCACCTCCGCGAGGTCCGTTGGAGATCACAGGAATGTCCGCCACTTCTTTCACTCTCAACTGGTCACCTTCAGAACGCGATGGTGGTTCGCCCATCATCGAATACATCGTGGAAATGAAGGAAGCGACTCCCAAAGCAGAGTTCAAGAAGCTCGGCGTTACCAAAGGTGATATCACTAACATTCCAGTCAACTACCTGCAGAAGGACCACGGGTACAAGTTTCGGATTACTGCCAGAAACGCCATCGGGGTGAGCGAGCCCTACTTACCAGAAGAGACCGTGATTGCAGGATCCAGAATCAGTGAGTATTGTCTTAAGAGCCCCGCTTGAATCCCTGCTTTGCTTCTTTTTCTTCTTTGCGCTAGGAATTAAATACGAGTTTGCTAAGAACGACGAGACGCTTTACTGCTTGCTTGGCATATTCCCACCGACTAAAATGCGCAAAAGGAGTGAGTGCCCCCTTGTGGTTGTCGACGAAAATAACAAACTCTTTCCAGCGCCTCCATCGCCCCCAGTCAACTTAACAGTGACCGACGTGCAGAGCCGCAGCGCCACCCTCACCTGGGAGCCGCCTTTGAACAACGGCGGCTCGGAGATCACCGGCTACGTGGTGGAAAAGCGCCTGGAATTCGTCGCCAAATGGGAAAAAGTCTACACTCTCGAAGCCAACTGCCTCCAATACACCTTCGAGAACCTCAAAGAGAAGAGCGAGTATCTCTTCAGAGTCTTCGCGGAGAATTCCATCGGGTTGAGCGTCCCCGCGACCACCGAAGTCGTCAAACTAAGAAGTCACGCGAGTAAGTCGGAGTGTTGAAATTTCGTCTCTAAGAATTTATTTTAGCCGTGCCGTCGCCCCCGACGCCCCCATTGGAGATTCGCACGATCGGCCCCAACGCTATTGTCATTGAATGGGGGGTCCCTGAATGGGACGGCGGATCTCCTCTTCTCGGGTACAACATTGCCATCAGAGACACGAAGAAGACCATGTGGATGGAAATTGGGCGCGTTGGTAAAGGAGTGCAGAAATTCACGATACGCGACTTGCAAGAAGATCATGAGTATATGATTAGGATATTCGCCAAGAATGAGATTGGTTTGAGTGAGCCTCTGGAGTCGGACGAGCCCTTCAAGGTCCTTCCTTCGGGAGGTAAAACTGTTAGCTTTAATATTTTAGACAGAAAGTTAACACTTCTTGTAGATGCCGACCAAGACGACTTCAAAGAGGCCACTGATAAAGAACCGACGTCCTACAGTACGGAAACCACGACGTCTTGGCTGAGAGAGAATAGCATGGACGCTGACATTAGCTCTTATGCTAAAGGTCAGCTCCTTCGCAAGGATGAATATTTCTTCCGCATTTGGTGTCACGCCAAGAAACTATTTAAGTAAACTGTAATATATTTCTACTTAGATGTACATAATTTCGTTACGATTTAGTTGTTGTTATTGAATTTTGTAATGATTTTGACTTGAATTAGAGCAGCGAGCTTGCCATTGAAGTAAATTTTCTGCAAGTTGCGAGCAGACTTTAATGGAAGCTCTGATTGGATTATAAGGATACTGTGATACTGATGATGATTTTACTCAATGAACGAAAAACGAATCTAAAAAAGAATGAGTTGTCGCTTAGCTAACACGTTTTGAACTTGTATACGAATCGTTTTTTCTTTTTTGTTTAATTTTTCTTTTATTGTTTAGCCAAAACGACGAATGCAGTGCCTTATTTATCAATATCTTTCTATAACTAACGGAATTTTGAAGATAATCTTCAGCGTCAGAGAGAAAATATAGGTGCATTTCAACATCGTTAAAAGCGTTGAAGGTTATATTTGATATTTCCCTAGAATTACTGTTATTTATTAAAAATTAAATATCAAAAGGTCTTTTATTTTCAATGTTTAATGTTTAACAAAAATACATTTTCTGGTAATTAGTAATCTCTTCAAGTTTCAACGCGCTAGCATTAAAACTACCGAAATTACACGACGAAGTGTAAAATATTGTAAATTTCTGACTCGCCTTGAAAATTTCTAAAATCCGTCTCTGTTGCTCAAAAAATTTGAAATTTGGAACAAACTATAATCAAGCCAAATTTAGTTACCTAGTAGAAACCAAAAAATGGCCGCTAAGTCACGTACGTCCAAAAATCGACTATTGGAAAATCTAAAAACGATTTCTTATGTAAAAAATCACGAGAAAAACGATGCCGCAAACCGCATTCCAATATCTGGAATAGTTTTCGAGATATCGAGCACGATTTGTTTTGAACTTTCAAAAATTTGGCCCTCTGGCGACAACCCAAAAATTCAAACGGCCATAACTCAGTTATTTGTTGTCGGATCTGAATTTAAATTCCAGATTTGGATTCAGCGTGAGATTCTGCGAAAAATGAGTCAAAATTTGTTGAGTTTACCTACGAAATAAAGAAAGCATTGACCAAAAACTGTTTGGAAGTGGTAATTTTGGGGTGATTTTCAATCACTATTTTTAATGTAAAAACGACGTTTAATACCTTTGTATTATATATCGTTCGAAAGAGGAGCTCGAAATCTATCTACTGGCCCAATTTGAGATCGATCAAACAAACGGTTTACGAGTTATGGTCAAAAATAAAAAAATTGAAAATTTTTTATCGATTGAGACGGATTTTTTTTTTCGCAAAAAATCGACTATCGAATTTTGGGCTTTTAAGCACTTTTTCTAACGTAAAATGAGCCGAGAAAAACGATGGCGCAAACCGCATCTCAATATCTCTAATAGTTTCCGAGATATTTAACTTTAAAAAATGGGGAAAAATGAGAAAAAATGAAAATCAACATTTCAAAACTTTAATCAGCTATAACTCGGTTATTTGCAGTCGTATCTGAATTTAAATCGCAGATTTGCAATCTGCGTAAAATTCTGCGTTCACTGATGTATAACAACTCAAGTTTACTCTAAAAAATAAGCGAGATATTGATATCAGAAGTTTGGCCATAGTTTTAGTCATGAATTTTCGCGAAAATTTGCAAATTTCGTTTGAGGATAAATCAAAAAACTGTTTGTGAAATAGTTTCCGAGATATCGAGCATGAATTTTTTTGAATCTTCGAAAATTTGGCCCTCTGGCAAAAACCCAAAATTTCAAGCGGCCATAACTCTCCCAGTCACACACTGAAAAAAGAACATTTGACTTTGTCTTAAAACATGTTTAAATTTAACCTTTTTCATCCACATTTCAGTAAAGCAGCACCTTTTTCGTGATGTTATGCTCCTGGATCAATTCACTGTACTCTGGGAGCACTGAATGGGTGGTTTCTTCAATTCTGTGCAATAACTTGCAGAGTCCTCGCTTTTTCGACATCTTAGGCTATGGGTATCATCCATCAATTCAGTCCCTTAATAATAAACTCTGGTAATGAAGTTGGAACCTGAAATACCACGAAACATTTCAAGGCTGGAATTCAAAGTTTTCAGCTTACCTGCGTTTAAAAATTTCAATAAAGACCCATAAATTTGTTGCAAATCAACTCCAACTCTAAATAGCTTCAAATGAACTTCTTAACTTGTGTAATTTCTTTGCTACCATGCCCAGAAGAACGAGAAAGTAAACAGTAAAGAATTCTGGTAGTTTCTTATGCAAGCAGGATCGTTGTTAATCATTTGTTGTACTCTGAAAATAAGTTTAGTAAATCATGAACATAACCTCAATGTGTGCTGCCAAAATAATCAAGTTAAGACATACGTTAAGATAGAGACACAATAATTTTAAATAATTCATAGAATCGTAACCAAGTCGTGAATGTTAAATCAGACTTCAGATTCTTACTCCTGAGGACAAAATTAATCAAAAGAGTATTTTCTTGCTTTAATTTTCATCGAAAAACTGCAAGCCAAATAAAAGTTTGAAAAATTAATAAAAAATTAACGGAGCGTCGGATCGAAAAATCTTTGACGGATTCTCGTTCCTGAGGTCCAAATTGATGGGAAAAGTCCATCCATTTCTGGTCTCCGTTCCTCGCTATCTGTGAGATTTTTTGAGAAAATGCAAATTAAAAATTTCAAAATTATATTTCCCTCGTCAAGCAATCTGTCAACGAAGCATAGAAGCTAGGACATGCGTCAACAGATCTGTCCTATCTTTAGTCCATAAATAATATTAAATAAAATTTTAACAAAGTCGTAAATCTTAAATCAAAGTTTAGATTCGTTTTTCTGAGGCTAAAATTAACAAGTTAAGTAGTTTATTGTATTTATTTACACCGAAAAATGAGAGAAGTTTTTGCATAAAAGCCACCTAGCGGAATAACGCCGAAGTTGCTAGTTCACGTGTCCTCTCACCAGAGGGCTAAACTTTTGGATTGATTCTTTACTAACCGATTCAGCTGAAATTAGAACCACATTTTTGGTTTTTGAAAAACGAGAGAATAAACACAGTTAATTTTAAAAAGGAAATCTTCTACTTGTCTACCAACACAACTTTTTTTCTTTAAGCGTACGTCATTTAATTCCAACCAATCAGACGCGAGCATTTTCGGTGTGATTTCAACTGTTGAAATTATAGGGAAATTTAAAATTAAAATTACTACTTCTTTCGACAACTTCAGCCTGCAGCCATATTTGTCAAGACAGAGAGCATAAAAAGACTTGAAATATAACAACGACAACAAAGTCAAAAAAGTACCAAGAAGGCAAATCTGAACTTGGTTTTAGTTTTATTTAATATTCAATGTGGTGTCTGAAGATAGCTCTGGGAATCGACGTATGTCTTAGCTTTGCAGTACTAAGCGCGAGCGCAGGACGTTGGAGGTAAAACACTTTTCATAATAAATTTTGACCGCAAATATCTCCGAAACGGTAGGTTTGTCGTGTTTTGCATCTATGACGAAAAAGTTGCGCCTTAAAAAGATCTATCGATTCATCTAAAAACATTTACATTTATATGACATGACCCTTCAAAATGAACAATTTTTTTTTCAATCCTTAATAAAATCTAAACTATTGATAAAATACCAAACTATTTATGTAAATTTAGAATCTAAAACTCAATCTGCGACGTTTGATATGCAACATGTTAATTTCTAAAAAACCACCCTTTTTTCGTTTTTTGAGATAGAAACTTGAAAGTTGGTGAGGACAAAAGACTGAACATTTCAATTAAAACGGCAAAAATTTTTTTTTTTTTTTCATTATGGTTTGAGGTAAAATGCAACTTGGATGCATAAAGGAAAAAATTTTATTAAAAAAAAATTATCGAAATGTAACGAGTTTTTTTTTCTCTAACCAAAGAGTACATGATTTTAATAAAATTGTTAATTTTAAAATGTTCAAGGTCACAAAAAAAATTGCATTTCCGCCCGACCAAAAACTGAAGTTAAGCTTCTTTTTTTCTCCTTAATTAAACGCACTAGGTGGTAGGTTCCAATTCCAAAGTCAGGACTTAGAAAAAAATATGAAAAACGACCACCCAACGACCACCTGTAAACAAGTGGGATAACAATCGAATAATTCAGTTATTTGCAGTCGTATCTGAATTTAAATCCCAGATTTGGAATCTGCGTAAAATTCTGCGTTCACTGATGTATAATAACTCAAGTTTACTCTAAAAAATAAGCGAGATATCGATATGAGAAATTTGTTATAGTTTTAATCACGAATTTTCGCGAAAATTTGCAAATTTCGACTATTGGAAAATCTAAAAACGATTTCTTATGTGAAAAATCGCGAGAAAAACGATGCCGCAAACCGCATTCCAATATCTGTAATAGTTTCCGAGATATCGAGCATGAATTGTTTCGAACCTTCGAAAATTTGACCCTCTGGCGACAACCCAAAATTTCAAACGGCCATAACTCGGTTATTTATTGACAAATTTTAAAAAATTATCATATTTTTAGATTCAGCGTGAAATTCTGCGTAAAATGAGACCAAATTTGTTGAGTTTGCTTAATAAATAAATGAGGTATTGGAAAAAAACTGTTTTGAAAACATCATTTTAGGGTGATTTTCAATCAATGTATTCAAAATAAAAATGACGTTTAATAGCAATGAATTATACATCAGTCGAAAGAGGAGCTCAAAATCTATCTACTGGTCAAATTTGAGATCTATAGGACAAATAGTTTGCGAGTTATGGCCAAAAATAAAAAAAAATGAAAAATTTTTATCGTTTGAGTCGCAATTTTTTTTCGCGAAAAATCGACTATCGAATTTTGGGCTTTTAAGCACTTTTTCTAACGTAAAATGAGCCGAGAAAAACGATGGCGCAAACCGCATCTCAATATCTCTAATAGTTTCCGAGATATTTAACTTTGAAAATTGGGAAAAATGAGAAAAAATGAAAATCAACTATCCGAAACTTTGATCGGCCATAACTCAGTTATTTGTTGCCGGATCTGAATTTAAATCCCAGATTTGGAATCTGCGTAAAATTCTGCGTTCACTGATGTATAATAACTCAAGTTTACTCTAAAAAATAAGCGAGATATCGATATGAGAAATTTGTTATAGTTTTAATCACGAATTTTCGCGAAAATTTGCAAATTTCGACTATTGGAAAATCTAAAAACGATTTCTTATGTGAAAAATCGCGAGAAAAACGATGCCGCAAACCGCATTCCAATATCTGTAATAGTTTCCGAGATATCGAGCATGAATTGTTTCGAACCTTCGAAAATTTGACCCTCTGGCGACAACCCAAAATTTCAAACGGCCATAACTCGGTTATTTATTGACAAATTTTAAAAAATTATCATATTTTTAGATTCAGCGTGAAATTCTGCGTAAAATGAGACCAAATTTGTTGAGTTTGCTTAATAAATAAATGAGGTATTGGAAAAAAACTGTTTTGAAAACATCATTTTAGGGTGATTTTCAATCAATGTATTCAAAATAAAAATGACGTTTAATAGCAATGAATTATACATCAGTCGAAAGAGGAGCTCAAAATCTATCTACTGGTCAAATTTGAGATCTATAGGACAAATAGTTTGCGAGTTATGGCCAAAAATAAAAAAAAATGAAAAATTTTTATCGTTTGAGTCGCAATTTTTTTTCGCGAAAAATCGACTATCGAATTTTGGGCTTTTAAGCACTTTTTCTAACGTAAAATGAGCCGAGAAAAACGATGGCGCAAACCGCATCTCAATATCTCTAATAGTTTCCGAGATATTTAACTTTGAAAATTGGGAAAAATGAGAAAAAATGAAAATCAACTATCCGAAACTTTGATCGGCCATAACTCAGTTATTTGTTGCCGGATCTGAATTTAAATCCCAGATTTGGAATCTGCGTAAAATTCTGCGTTCACTGATGTATAATAACTCAAGTTTACTCTAAAAAATAAGCGAGATATCGATATGAGAAATTTGTTATAGTTTTAATCACGAATTTTCGCGAAAATTTGCAAATTTCGACTATTGGAAAATCTAAAAACGATTTCTTATGTGAAAAATCGCGAGAAAAACGATGCCGCAAACCGCATTCCAATATCTGTAATAGTTTCCGAGATATCGAGCATGAATTGTTTCGAACCTTCGAAAATTTGACCCTCTGGCGACAACCCAAAATTTCAAACGGCCATAACTCGGTTATTTATTGACAAATTTTAAAAAATTATCATATTTTTAGATTCAGCGTGAAATTCTGCGTAAAATGAGACCAAATTTGTTGAGTTTGCTTAATAAATAAATGAGGTATTGGAAAAAAACTGTTTTGAAAACATCATTTTAGGGTGATTTTCAATCAATGTATTCAAAATAAAAATGACGTTTAATAGCAATGAATTATACATCAGTCGAAAGAGGAGCTCAAAATCTATCTACTGGTCAAATTTGAGATCTATAGGACAAATAGTTTGCGAGTTATGGCCAAAAATAAAAAAAAATGAAAAATTTTTATCGTTTGAGTCGCAATTTTTTTTCGCGAAAAATCGACTATCGAATTTTGGGCTTTTAAGCACTTTTTCTAACGTAAAATGAGCCGAGAAAAACGATGGCGCAAACCGCATCTCAATATCTCTAATAGTTTCCGAGATATTTAACTTTGAAAATTGGGAAAAATGAGAAAAAATGAAAATCAACTATCCGAAACTTTGATCGGCCATAACTCAGTTATTTGTTGCCGGATCTGAATTTAAATCCCAGATTTGGAATCTGCGTAAAATTCTGCGTTCACTGATGTATAATAACTCAAGTTTACTCTAAAAAATAAGCGAGATATCGATATGAGAAATTTGTTATAGTTTTAATCACGAATTTTCGCGAAAATTTGCAAATTTCGACTATTGGAAAATCTAAAAACGATTTCTTATGTGAAAAATCGCGAGAAAAACGATGCCGCAAACCGCATTCCAATATCTGTAATAGTTTCCGAGATATCGAGCATGAATTGTTTCGAACCTTCGAAAATTTGACCCTCTGGCGACAACCCAAAATTTCAAACGGCCATAACTCGGTTATTTATTGACAAATTTTAAAAAATTATCATATTTTTAGATTCAGCGTGAAATTCTGCGTAAAATGAGACCAAATTTGTTGAGTTTGCTTAATAAATAAATGAGGTATTGGAAAAAAACTGTTTTGAAAACATCATTTTAGGGTGATTTTCAATCAATGTATTCAAAATAAAAATGACGTTTAATAGCAATGAATTATACATCAGTCGAAAGAGGAGCTCAAAATCTATCTACTGGTCAAATTTGAGATCTATAGGACAAATAGTTTGCGAGTTATGGCCAAAAATAAAAAAAAATGAAAAATTTTTATCGTTTGAGTCGCAATTTTTTTTCGCGAAAAATCGACTATCGAATTTTGGGCTTTTAAGCACTTTTTCTAACGTAAAATGAGCCGAGAAAAACGATGGCGCAAACCGCATCTCAATATCTCTAATAGTTTCCGAGATATTTAACTTTGAAAATTGGGAAAAATGAGAAAAAATGAAAATCAACTATCCGAAACTTTGATCGGCCATAACTCAGTTATTTGTTGCCGGATCTGAATTTAAATCCCAGATTTGGAATCTGCGTAAAATTCTGCGTTCACTGATGTATAATAACTCAAGTTTACTCTAAAAAATAAGCGAGATATCGATATGAGAAATTTGTTATAGTTTTAATCACGAATTTTCGCGAAAATTTGCAAATTTCGACTATTGGAAAATCTAAAAACGATTTCTTATGTGAAAAATCGCGAGAAAAACGATGCCGCAAACCGCATTCCAATATCTGTAATAGTTTCCGAGATATCGAGCATGAATTGTTTCGAACCTTCGAAAATTTGACCCTCTGGCGACAACCCAAAATTTCAAACGGCCATAACTCGGTTATTTATTGACAAATTTTAAAAAATTATCATATTTTTAGATTCAGCGTGAAATTCTGCGTAAAATGAGACCAAATTTGTTGAGTTTGCTTAATAAATAAATGAGGTATTGGAAAAAAACTGTTTTGAAAACATCATTTTAGGGTGATTTTCAATCAATGTATTCAAAATAAAAATGACGTTTAATAGCAATGAATTATACATCAGTCGAAAGAGGAGCTCAAAATCTATCTACTGGTCAAATTTGAGATCTATAGGACAAATAGTTTGCGAGTTATGGCCAAAAATAAAAAAAAATGAAAAATTTTTATCGTTTGAGTCGCAATTTTTTTTCGCGAAAAATCGACTATCGAATTTTGGGCTTTTAAGCACTTTTTCTAACGTAAAATGAGCCGAGAAAAACGATGGCGCAAACCGCATCTCAATATCTCTAATAGTTTCCGAGATATTTAACTTTGAAAATTGGGAAAAATGAGAAAAAATGAAAATCAACTATCCGAAACTTTGATCGGCCATAACTCAGTTATTTGTTGCCGGATCTGAATTTAAATCCCAGATTTGGAATCTGCGTAAAATTCTGCGTTCACTGATGTATAATAACTCAAGTTTACTCTAAAAAATAAGCGAGATATCGATATGAGAAATTTGTTATAGTTTTAATCACGAATTTTCGCGAAAATTTGCAAATTTCGACTATTGGAAAATCTAAAAACGATTTCTTATGTGAAAAATCGCGAGAAAAACGATGCCGCAAACCGCATTCCAATATCTGTAATAGTTTCCGAGATATCGAGCATGAATTGTTTCGAACCTTCGAAAATTTGACCCTCTGGCGACAACCCAAAATTTCAAACGGCCATAACTCGGTTATTTATTGACAAATTTTAAAAAATTATCATATTTTTAGATTCAGCGTGAAATTCTGCGTAAAATGAGACCAAATTTGTTGAGTTTGCTTAATAAATAAATGAGGTATTGGAAAAAAACTGTTTTGAAAACATCATTTTAGGGTGATTTTCAATCAATGTATTCAAAATAAAAATGACGTTTAATAGCAATGAATTATACATCAGTCGAAAGAGGAGCTCAAAATCTATCTACTGGTCAAATTTGAGATCTATAGGACAAATAGTTTGCGAGTTATGGCCAAAAATAAAAAAAAATGAAAAATTTTTATCGTTTGAGTCGCAATTTTTTTTCGCGAAAAATCGACTATCGAATTTTGGGCTTTTAAGCACTTTTTCTAACGTAAAATGAGCCGAGAAAAACGATGGCGCAAACCGCATCTCAATATCTCTAATAGTTTCCGAGATATTTAACTTTGAAAATTGGGAAAAATGAGAAAAAATGAAAATCAACTATCCGAAACTTTGATCGGCCATAACTCAGTTATTTGTTGCCGGATCTGAATTTAAATCCCAGATTTGGAATCTGCGTAAAATTCTGCGTTCACTGATGTATAATAACTCAAGTTTACTCTAAAAAATAAGCGAGATATCGATATGAGAAATTTGTTATAGTTTTAATCACGAATTTTCGCGAAAATTTGCAAATTTCGACTATTGGAAAATCTAAAAACGATTTCTTATGTGAAAAATCGCGAGAAAAACGATGCCGCAAACCGCATTCCAATATCTGTAATAGTTTCCGAGATATCGAGCATGAATTGTTTCGAACCTTCGAAAATTTGACCCTCTGGCGACAACCCAAAATTTCAAACGGCCATAACTCGGTTATTTATTGACAAATTTTAAAAAATTATCATATTTTTAGATTCAGCGTGAAATTCTGCGTAAAATGAGACCAAATTTGTTGAGTTTGCTTAATAAATAAATGAGGTATTGGAAAAAAACTGTTTTGAAAACATCATTTTAGGGTGATTTTCAATCAATGTATTCAAAATAAAAATGACGTTTAATAGCAATGAATTATACATCAGTCGAAAGAGGAGCTCAAAATCTATCTACTGGTCAAATTTGAGATCTATAGGACAAATAGTTTGCGAGTTATGGCCAAAAATAAAAAAAAATGAAAAATTTTTATCGTTTGAGTCGCAATTTTTTTTCGCGAAAAATCGACTATCGAATTTTGGGCTTTTAAGCACTTTTTCTAACGTAAAATGAGCCGAGAAAAACGATGGCGCAAACCGCATCTCAATATCTCTAATAGTTTCCGAGATATTTAACTTTGAAAATTGGGAAAAATGAGAAAAAATGAAAATCAACTATCCGAAACTTTGATCGGCCATAACTCAGTTATTTGTTGCCGGATCTGAATTTAAATCCCAGATTTGGAATCTGCGTAAAATTCTGCGTTCACTGATGTATAATAACTCAAGTTTACTCTAAAAAATAAGCGAGATATCGATATGAGAAATTTGTTATAGTTTTAATCACGAATTTTCGCGAAAATTTGCAAATTTCGACTATTGGAAAATCTAAAAACGATTTCTTATGTGAAAAATCGCGAGAAAAACGATGCCGCAAACCGCATTCCAATATCTGTAATAGTTTCCGAGATATCGAGCATGAATTGTTTCGAACCTTCGAAAATTTGACCCTCTGGCGACAACCCAAAATTTCAAACGGCCATAACTCGGTTATTTATTGACAAATTTTAAAAAATTATCATATTTTTAGATTCAGCGTGAAATTCTGCGTAAAATGAGACCAAATTTGTTGAGTTTGCTTAATAAATAAATGAGGTATTGGAAAAAAACTGTTTTGAAAACATCATTTTAGGGTGATTTTCAATCAATGTATTCAAAATAAAAATGACGTTTAATAGCAATGAATTATACATCAGTCGAAAGAGGAGCTCAAAATCTATCTACTGGTCAAATTTGAGATCTATAGGACAAATAGTTTGCGAGTTATGGCCAAAAATAAAAAAAAATGAAAAATTTTTATCGTTTGAGTCGCAATTTTTTTTCGCGAAAAATCGACTATCGAATTTTGGGCTTTTAAGCACTTTTTCTAACGTAAAATGAGCCGAGAAAAACGATGGCGCAAACCGCATCTCAATATCTCTAATAGTTTCCGAGATATTTAACTTTGAAAATTGGGAAAAATGAGAAAAAATGAAAATCAACTATCCGAAACTTTGATCGGCCATAACTCAGTTATTTGTTGCCGGATCTGAATTTAAATCCCAGATTTGGAATCTGCGTAAAATTCTGCGTTCACTGATGTATAATAACTCAAGTTTACTCTAAAAAATAAGCGAGATATCGATATGAGAAATTTGTTATAGTTTTAATCACGAATTTTCGCGAAAATTTGCAAATTTCGACTATTGGAAAATCTAAAAACGATTTCTTATGTGAAAAATCGCGAGAAAAACGATGCCGCAAACCGCATTCCAATATCTGTAATAGTTTCCGAGATATCGAGCATGAATTGTTTCGAACCTTCGAAAATTTGACCCTCTGGCGACAACCCAAAATTTCAAACGGCCATAACTCGGTTATTTATTGACAAATTTTAAAAAATTATCATATTTTTAGATTCAGCGTGAAATTCTGCGTAAAATGAGACCAAATTTGTTGAGTTTGCTTAATAAATAAATGAGGTATTGGAAAAAAACTGTTTTGAAAACATCATTTTAGGGTGATTTTCAATCAATGTATTCAAAATAAAAATGACGTTTAATAGCAATGAATTATACATCAGTCGAAAGAGGAGCTCAAAATCTATCTACTGGTCAAATTTGAGATCTATAGGACAAATAGTTTGCGAGTTATGGCCAAAAATAAAAAAAAATGAAAAATTTTTATCGTTTGAGTCGCAATTTTTTTTCGCGAAAAATCGACTATCGAATTTTGGGCTTTTAAGCACTTTTTCTAACGTAAAATGAGCCGAGAAAAACGATGGCGCAAACCGCATCTCAATATCTCTAATAGTTTCCGAGATATTTAACTTTGAAAATTGGGAAAAATGAGAAAAAATGAAAATCAACTATCCGAAACTTTGATCGGCCATAACTCAGTTATTTGTTGCCGGATCTGAATTTAAATCCCAGATTTGGAATCTGCGTAAAATTCTGCGTTCACTGATGTATAATAACTCAAGTTTACTCTAAAAAATAAGCGAGATATCGATATGAGAAATTTGTTATAGTTTTAATCACGAATTTTCGCGAAAATTTGCAAATTTCGACTATTGGAAAATCTAAAAACGATTTCTTATGTGAAAAATCGCGAGAAAAACGATGCCGCAAACCGCATTCCAATATCTGTAATAGTTTCCGAGATATCGAGCATGAATTGTTTCGAACCTTCGAAAATTTGACCCTCTGGCGACAACCCAAAATTTCAAACGGCCATAACTCGGTTATTTATTGACAAATTTTAAAAAATTATCATATTTTTAGATTCAGCGTGAAATTCTGCGTAAAATGAGACCAAATTTGTTGAGTTTGCTTAATAAATAAATGAGGTATTGGAAAAAAACTGTTTTGAAAACATCATTTTAGGGTGATTTTCAATCAATGTATTCAAAATAAAAATGACGTTTAATAGCAATGAATTATACATCAGTCGAAAGAGGAGCTCAAAATCTATCTACTGGTCAAATTTGAGATCTATAGGACAAATAGTTTGCGAGTTATGGCCAAAAATAAAAAAAAATGAAAAATTTTTATCGTTTGAGTCGCAATTTTTTTTCGCGAAAAATCGACTATCGAATTTTGGGCTTTTAAGCACTTTTTCTAACGTAAAATGAGCCGAGAAAAACGATGGCGCAAACCGCATCTCAATATCTCTAATAGTTTCCGAGATATTTAACTTTGAAAATTGGGAAAAATGAGAAAAAATGAAAATCAACTATCCGAAACTTTGATCGGCCATAACTCAGTTATTTGTTGCCGGATCTGAATTTAAATCCCAGATTTGGAATCTGCGTAAAATTCTGCGTTCACTGATGTATAATAACTCAAGTTTACTCTAAAAAATAAGCGAGATATCGATATGAGAAATTTGTTATAGTTTTAATCACGAATTTTCGCGAAAATTTGCAAATTTCGACTATTGGAAAATCTAAAAACGATTTCTTATGTGAAAAATCGCGAGAAAAACGATGCCGCAAACCGCATTCCAATATCTGTAATAGTTTCCGAGATATCGAGCATGAATTGTTTCGAACCTTCGAAAATTTGACCCTCTGGCGACAACCCAAAATTTCAAACGGCCATAACTCGGTTATTTATTGACAAATTTTAAAAAATTATCATATTTTTAGATTCAGCGTGAAATTCTGCGTAAAATGAGACCAAATTTGTTGAGTTTGCTTAATAAATAAATGAGGTATTGGAAAAAAACTGTTTTGAAAACATCATTTTAGGGTGATTTTCAATCAATGTATTCAAAATAAAAATGACGTTTAATAGCAATGAATTATACATCAGTCGAAAGAGGAGCTCAAAATCTATCTACTGGTCAAATTTGAGATCTATAGGACAAATAGTTTGCGAGTTATGGCCAAAAATAAAAAAAAATGAAAAATTTTTATCGTTTGAGTCGCAATTTTTTTTCGCGAAAAATCGACTATCGAATTTTGGGCTTTTAAGCACTTTTTCTAACGTAAAATGAGCCGAGAAAAACGATGGCGCAAACCGCATCTCAATATCTCTAATAGTTTCCGAGATATTTAACTTTGAAAATTGGGAAAAATGAGAAAAAATGAAAATCAACTATCCGAAACTTTGATCGGCCATAACTCAGTTATTTGTTGCCGGATCTGAATTTAAATCCCAGATTTGGAATCTGCGTAAAATTCTGCGTTCACTGATGTATAATAACTCAAGTTTACTCTAAAAAATAAGCGAGATATCGATATGAGAAATTTGTTATAGTTTTAATCACGAATTTTCGCGAAAATTTGCAAATTTCGACTATTGGAAAATCTAAAAACGATTTCTTATGTGAAAAATCGCGAGAAAAACGATGCCGCAAACCGCATTCCAATATCTGTAATAGTTTCCGAGATATCGAGCATGAATTGTTTCGAACCTTCGAAAATTTGACCCTCTGGCGACAACCCAAAATTTCAAACGGCCATAACTCGGTTATTTATTGACAAATTTTAAAAAATTATCATATTTTTAGATTCAGCGTGAAATTCTGCGTAAAATGAGACCAAATTTGTTGAGTTTGCTTAATAAATAAATGAGGTATTGGAAAAAAACTGTTTTGAAAACATCATTTTAGGGTGATTTTCAATCAATGTATTCAAAATAAAAATGACGTTTAATAGCAATGAATTATACATCAGTCGAAAGAGGAGCTCAAAATCTATCTACTGGTCAAATTTGAGATCTATAGGACAAATAGTTTGCGAGTTATGGCCAAAAATAAAAAAAAATGAAAAATTTTTATCGTTTGAGTCGCAATTTTTTTTCGCGAAAAATCGACTATCGAATTTTGGGCTTTTAAGCACTTTTTCTAACGTAAAATGAGCCGAGAAAAACGATGGCGCAAACCGCATCTCAATATCTCTAATAGTTTCCGAGATATTTAACTTTGAAAATTGGGAAAAATGAGAAAAAATGAAAATCAACTATCCGAAACTTTGATCGGCCATAACTCAGTTATTTGTTGCCGGATCTGAATTTAAATCCCAGATTTGGAATCTGCGTAAAATTCTGCGTTCACTGATGTATAATAACTCAAGTTTACTCTAAAAAATAAGCGAGATATCGATATGAGAAATTTGTTATAGTTTTAATCACGAATTTTCGCGAAAATTTGCAAATTTCGACTATTGGAAAATCTAAAAACGATTTCTTATGTGAAAAATCGCGAGAAAAACGATGCCGCAAACCGCATTCCAATATCTGTAATAGTTTCCGAGATATCGAGCATGAATTGTTTCGAACCTTCGAAAATTTGACCCTCTGGCGACAACCCAAAATTTCAAACGGCCATAACTCGGTTATTTATTGACAAATTTTAAAAAATTATCATATTTTTAGATTCAGCGTGAAATTCTGCGTAAAATGAGACCAAATTTGTTGAGTTTGCTTAATAAATAAATGAGGTATTGGAAAAAAACTGTTTTGAAAACATCATTTTAGGGTGATTTTCAATCAATGTATTCAAAATAAAAATGACGTTTAATAGCAATGAATTATACATCAGTCGAAAGAGGAGCTCAAAATCTATCTACTGGTCAAATTTGAGATCTATAGGACAAATAGTTTGCGAGTTATGGCCAAAAATAAAAAAAAATGAAAAATTTTTATCGTTTGAGTCGCAATTTTTTTTCGCGAAAAATCGACTATCGAATTTTGGGCTTTTAAGCACTTTTTCTAACGTAAAATGAGCCGAGAAAAACGATGGCGCAAACCGCATCTCAATATCTCTAATAGTTTCCGAGATATTTAACTTTGAAAATTGGGAAAAATGAGAAAAAATGAAAATCAACTATCCGAAACTTTGATCGGCCATAACTCAGTTATTTGTTGCCGGATCTGAATTTAAATCCCAGATTTGGAATCTGCGTAAAATTCTGCGTTCACTGATGTATAATAACTCAAGTTTACTCTAAAAAATAAGCGAGATATCGATATGAGAAATTTGTTATAGTTTTAATCACGAATTTTCGCGAAAATTTGCAAATTTCGACTATTGGAAAATCTAAAAACGATTTCTTATGTGAAAAATCGCGAGAAAAACGATGCCGCAAACCGCATTCCAATATCTGTAATAGTTTCCGAGATATCGAGCATGAATTGTTTCGAACCTTCGAAAATTTGACCCTCTGGCGACAACCCAAAATTTCAAACGGCCATAACTCGGTTATTTATTGACAAATTTTAAAAAATTATCATATTTTTAGATTCA